>OU343117.1:11395000-12595000 GCA_910594885.2 Bibio marci | reverse complement strand
GTAAACTTCATACGAGAGTATGGCGGCATTCGTTTGCTAAGGGTTTTATAATGAAATATAGCGAATTCAATTCCCGCCATTTTTCTATAGGAAATTTTTCGGAATTTATTTTATTATTGAAATTTTTCAGCTGAGTGACCATTTGTTCGTTTATGGAATAAATATAAAAAGAAAAACGTATATCTTTGAAAATATGGTGTTGGACGTTACTAATTAACCATATAAAAATAATAGGCAATTTGAAAACATCTATCTTTCATTAATTGCTAATTGGCTGTAATGAATGTTTAGTAGATGCCATAAGCTCCACTTGAAGTAATATTTCTTAGTAATTATAATTTTTGGACAACATCGTGATTATCAGCTGTTCAGCGTGCAATGGAATTCAGCAACTTACTTTTGAATAATTTTAAATGTCGCATAATTTTCTCATCAATTAGAACGTTGCACACATGATATTTGTAGAAAATGTTGGAATTATAGATACTAGAAATTTAAAAAACCCCAAAAAAAAGCCACTCATTGGTGTAGTTCAATTTTGAGAAAAAACCGGTGAGAATCCTTCCCTTCTAAGTTTCATAAATTTTTATATTCTATCTTTATATCTTTTTATATCAATCAAAATGATATTGATTTTTATTCTAAAAAAAAACTTCTATATTTTATTTGCATGCAATTTCATAATCATCATGAACATAAAATATATTGTAAATAATATATATTCATAGGCATTCTAATATTGTATTATACAATAGATACCCACCCAATCTGAAGTACCCACAAATCAGTAAACATAAATAAACATATAGAATACTATTATTGGTTTGTGTGGTGCTGTGATGGCACACTGCAGAAATATATTACTAAAAAAATATTATCATAAAGAGTTGATTCTCTTAAGGTTTTTTTTGGATTTTACGTAAACAGTGATAGAATTATCCGGTTGTCATCTCATCACAACTGTCTACTAACTCACATTCATTGCATTCACACACACGTCCCGTATCCGTTTTAACAAGTACAATGAGTGTTCATGTACATGTGTGCAACTATGCAGCCAGAGATGATACACATTCGGATATTATTGCTTTCTGATTTATTGAACACGACACAACGTACAGCAATAGATTATAATTAAAAATTTACATTACGGGTGTAATTCACAGCTATAATTCGAGTATAAATAAACCTAGTTGATAACTCATTTAATGAGGTCATTTAACACCTCATCGAGAGGTGATGTTATTTATCCACAAATATACCATATATCCGCGTTAATATCTCGCCATAAAACTTAACATTTGTGTTTTATTAATACCGTTACTTTAATAAATAGTTAAACAATTATGCCAACAATTATATTTTATTAATTAAATTTAAAATAACATTAAAAAATTACATTATTCAATATTTACAAATTAAGAAACAAACAAATAAAAACAAATGAAATTGTCAAAAATAAGAAACATTTCCAGACAAATATTCCAGTGTCAAAAGTTGTAAAAACCAATTCCAGTAAAAAAAAATCAGTGTGACCAATATTAAAAACATAAAAGTTATTAGTTTTTTCTACTTCACATAAAATATTTGTACTTTTTAGAGAGTACATAAAACATGATTATAATGATTATTGGGTCTATAACCTAAGTTTTGGGGATAATTTGGTAAGAAAAACATATTTATTTGAAAGTAACGGTAACATTATATTTAATTCAAAGTATTTGCCATCTGAACAGCTACAACTTTTGAACATCTTTGTGGCAAATTACGGATTCCCTCATCATAGAAGAACTTGTTAGGTTTTGAAGCAATCCATGGATCCAGCCATTTTTTCATATCTACGTATGAATTGAACCGCTGTGCAGAAAGAGCTGACTGCATCGACCGGAACAAATGGTAGTCTGATGGAGCATGGTCTGGTGAATATGGCGGTGGGGTAGGACTTCGTAGCCGAGTGCTTCTAACGTTTCTTTGACCGGTCTTGCAACGTTTTACGGTCATGTCTGTTGGTATATTCTGGTCGTTTTTGATGAAATGCACGGCTTAATTGGATTAATTGCTCTCGGTAACGTACAGCAGTGATGCTTTGTCCCGGTTTAAGCAGCTCATAATACACTACACCAAGCATTGGTCCCACCAGATACACAGCATAACCTTAGAACCATGAATATTTCGTTTTGGTGTCGATTGACATGGTTCACATGTCTTCACCCATGCTTTCAGACGTTTTGGATTATCGTAATGGATCCCCTTTTCATCCCCAGTCACAATTCGATGCAAAATTGAATGTCTTTGAAGCAAAATTTCACACATTGTTTTTCGATTTTCTTGTTGTCTTTCCGTCAATTCATGTGATACCAAATACGATAGCTTTTAAACCATTCCCATCTTCTTTAATCGTTTGGAAACACTTGATTGGGTAACATCTAATGCCAATGCTAATTCTTCTTCCGTTTGACATGGATCTTCACTGAGTAAAGGTTCCAATTCTTCGTCTTCAAATTTTTTTTGGTGCTCCAACGCGTTCTTCTGATTACTAACATCAAAATCATTATTTTTAAACCGTCTAAACCAATACGCAATTCTACTTACGACACCTATCAGATTATCCCCAGGACTTAGGGTTTTGAATTACTAACATTTCAATATTATTATCAATAGAAATAAAAAGCAATCACCATATATTTTTAAATTTATGCGAAAATAGTTTAACATTTCATTAAAATAATAGTTTCAACGATTCTTAAATTGAACCGAACTAAGTGACGTTTTGTTAAATGGATCATCGCAATAAAAAATTAAAATTTGTCGAAAAATAATTAGAAATAAAAATAAACAAAAACACGTGCCAACGACGACGCGCAATACGAAATTTAATAGTTTTTTTTTATCGGAAAAGGGATGAGTTGTCTATTTTCATAAATGAGGTAGGGAATGGTTGAGAATACCATTTTGTATTCACGGAACGAAATTTCGAAGCAATTTTTCCATTCCGATTGTGATTCGCGGGAGTCGAAAATCACGTTAACCACGTAACTTATTTTTTGATTTTCGAAAATAAAAAGAAGTCAATGGATACAAAAATGTGTTGCAGGTGATCCATCAATTCGATGTTTTATTAGCCGATCGAAGATTTCTGTGTTCGAACCGTTGTGAGAGCATTCTCATGATGGAAAATGATTCGTCGCTTCTTGTCCTTTTCTGCGAAAATGTTTTGGTACAAAAAAATGGTTGTGTACCATTCAGCATTGACCGCCCTACGTTGCTTTAACGCCACACATTAACAATATAAATGCCCAAGAAACAGGCAATCATTCGCTTTGATGTACTTCTTCCGTGCACAAATTTTGTTGTGTTTGCACATACAACAGTCGATTGTTGTTTTTTTGTGTCGCACTCATCTGCATAGATCCATCATTCGTCGTCTGTGTATATGTTATAAATTGCATTTAATACACGGTGATCTTACTTTTTCAACATTTCCTTAGACCAATCGCCACAAGTCTATCTTTGAGCATGATCGTGCAATATCTTATTGATGCTTGTAATACTGATGACCAAAGATGTGTCAATCTTATACCGTATGTCACATGACGATCTTACATTATCAATAGAAGCACAGCATCGATGCGTTCAGATACAACAACTGATTTTGGATAAACCTTCACGAAATACATCTTAGAGTGAACGTCGGTCACGATTGAATTCGTTATATACAAATTTTTTTACAGTGCTTCAGGGCTAGCAAAAAAAGAGCAACTTTCCATTGGAAATGTCAGGTTGCATCTGGCACCACTTAGTGTTGTCAGAGCTAAAATATACATAAGTAGCAACCGTTGTATTAATTTAAATTTTTAAATTTATCTGTTGTGAGGAAACTAAACAGTGTCACAAAACGACGGCGTGTCAGAATCAACACTAAATTTTGATTTATGAAAGGCATTTCCAGGCAAATAAACTATGAACATATACAGAATATAATTAATTGGTTTCATATTTGTATAAATAGAAATCCTATACATTTATAATATTCAGTTTTACTATTATTATCAGAATATATTATTTTTTATATCAATGCCTTTACAAAGAATATTGAAATTATTGAATTTATAGATTTCTATATTTGTATTCACATTAATATTTTACAATACACACCATAATTATTTAATTACAGACTCGTATGTTTCCACTTAACACACGTAGTACGGGATATTGATTTTATTAATATTGCATGTTAAAATGTTCATAATAAAATGACTATTATTATTGTTCTATAAATAGTTACTAATGCAGAAAGAGTCTGTCTGAAGGACTGTTGTATAAAAAGAAAGAAAATGCTTAAATAAATTAACGACATGTAATTAATAATTACTTATTATTTCAATGCATTGTGACTCTCACAAGAGAACCGGTCGCGAGTGTCATACCCTCAGATTTCGATGAAACTTGGGTGTGTTGCAGAACTCGAAAAAATAATGGACACGAATATTAGATTTTTTTGTTTAGCTGCTAAATTTAAACTTTTTAGCGGGTCAAAGGTAACGTGCTCTCCGAAGTTGTACAAAATAATGACATTATTTTAAAATTTTTAAAAATTGAATCCGAAGTGCCACAATAATTTTTGAAGTTGAATATAAAATATAGCAATTGAAATTGTGTTACTAACCATATTTTTAAAATATTGTTTGATTTTAGCCACCACAGCGTGTATTTGAATTGATAAATTTTAACAAATTGTGTTAAAAAAATATTGAAATTTAGGCTAATAACTTTGAAAGAACCAGTTTCTTGTTTAAATAATGATTAATAAAGTTGATGGGGAAAATCTTCACCTTAAATAAAATATTTTATTTTTTTATCTATGGTTATTATAAAGTTATTTATACAGGGTGTTTCATCGACAATTTTGCATTTAACTGTCATCAATAAATAATTCTAGATTGGGTTCAAACAAAAAGTTATTACTAATGGACTCTCATTTTTTTTAATAAATCTAACAATTTTTCGTCATACAAAAATATTATTTATTTAATTTATGGTTTATAATAGCAATATTTAAAAAAAATGTTGTATACAAATTTATTGCACCAAGAACTTGTCACAACTGCTATATTCGTATATCTTTCAATCTTGCCAGTATATCATTCAATTATCTACTCTTACAGCAGGAATATTGAAACAAATTCAGACAACTGATTATGTACCACTGACTGCAATTTTATTAATATTATCGAGAAATGGCGAACTTAATTTTTATAAATTCTAAAGTCGTATACATCAAGTGGCTGTAAATCACCGGTGGTTCCTATTGAAATGACCATTGTTTCAATATCCATACGCATAAACACTCGCTCGACAGATACAATATAACAACACCAGCAAATATATAAGAGGAAATTAGTATAAATAACTAGTTCATTTTCATATTTGAAGAATACAATATTAGTAATAAGTTTTAATTAAGGTAACGAGTTATTATTGGAATAACGTTTATTAGTTGCTATTATAAATTGTGAAGTTAAAACAAATGAGTGATTTTAATAATTCCCACGGACGGTGGTCCCTACGGTTATATCACTGACTTCGAATTAGATAAGTTAATGAAAGTGGTTAGCGCAATCTTACGAAATTCGCAGAAATATATTTGCAGTATTATGCGAAAAGGAAAAGAAACAGACTTTCATTGCGTGACGCTCTGATACATAACCAAGTTATTATAGAATTGTGTGATTTAAGTGAATTATTTTATACATCGAAATAGAGTTATGGCACCCGGGACGGTTCCTTTGTCAGCTAAATATATTATTGTTGTTTCATTGAGATTTTAAATATTATATTTCGATATATTTCCATGAAAATAAGAAATGCAATAACTAAAACCCACCTTCAGATGAGTTCATATAAATTATAAGCATAAGATATACATTCATATTGGGTCTATAACTAAGTTCTGGTGATATTCAAAGTATTTGCCATCTGAAGCTACAACTATTGACCATCTTTGTGGCAAATTATGGATTCCCTCATAGAAGAACTTCTTACGCGTTGAAGCAATCCATGCATCCAGCCATTTTTTCATATTTTCGTATGAATTGAACCGCTGTGCAGAAAGGGCTGACTGCATCTACCGGAACAAATGGTAGTCTGATGGAGCAATGTTTGATGAATTTGGCGGATGGGGTAGGACTTCCCAGCCAAGTGCTTCTAACGTTTCTTTGACCGGTCTTGCAACGTGTGGTCTAGCATTATCATGCTGCAGAATCACACTGTCATGTCTGTTGGCATATTCTGGTCGTTTTTGATGCAATGCTCGTCTTAATTGGATTAATTGCTCTCGGTAACGTTCAGCAGTGATGGTTTGTCCCGGTTTAAGCAGTTCATAGTACACTACACCAAGCTGGTCCCACCAGACACACAGTATAACCTTAGAACCATGAATATTGCGTTTTTCTGTCAATGGACCTGGTTCACCTGTTTTCACCCATACTTTCAGACGTTTTGGCTTATCGTAATGGATCCCCTTTTCATCACCAGTCACAATTCGATGCAAAATTAAATGTCTTTGAAGCAAAATTTCACACATTGTTTTTCGATTTTCTTGTTGTCTTTCCGTCAATTCATGTGATACCCAATACGATAGCTTTTGGACTATTTCGATCTTCTTTAAACGTTTGGAAACACTTGATTGGGTAACATCTAATGCCAATGCTAATTCTTCTTACGTTTGACATGGATCTTCGTCTGAGTAAAGCTTCCAATTCTATAAATCGATAAGTTTCTGCTGCTGTTTTCTTCTCTGAATAAAATTACATAACATAACTTCCCGCAAATGCTGTTTTGTTGGTACAAAGTTTTCCATTTTTAATCAACTACAAAAAAATACTTGTTTACACTGCAACTGAACTGGTCATTTCACTAAAGATGAAAGGTGGATTCAACTACTACAATAGCGAAGTATTGCCACTTCACATTGCATACAAGCAGTGCTACTTACGACACCTATCAGATTAGGACCAGGACTTAGTTATAGACCCAAATATTAAAATCATATTATTATCATTTTTGTATGTATTAAAACATCCCTTTTGTCAATTATATTAAATATTGAAAATAAGAAAACTTCAAATCCATTCATATTCCCTTGTAAATATACCTGTCAAATACATATAAAAACTCTTAATATTTCTTTCTTTATACATTTCCCATAAGTTAGACTCAACATTATCGAGTTTGTTTGTAGGTTTGTTCATTTTGTATTGATAGAAAAAACATTAATTTCACTTATAGTTGTATTTTTAAATAAAACCTCTTATTCTTGAGTAAAAAATGCGATGCAGAATATTTACAATTTAATGCAATGACAACAACAAAACAGTTGACGGGAAATTGACTTTCATATGACCATAATATCGATAGACTACACATTTTGTACTGGAACTACCTCATTACATATATTATTGATTTTAATTCTGACTTAATAATGAAAATATAATTAAAATAGAAACTATTCACCAGTTTAAGGGAATTGTAATTATATTGTATTTCTTTGATACCCATATACACTAATTTCATTTGATTTTAATTAACAGTTCATTAATTATTCAAATTGTTAGTCTGCAGGATATTTTTCGTTCCAGACAATTCAAATACTATTTTTTAATGAATTTATTTAAAAAAAATATGGCCCGTCTATTTGTTACAAATGTGCCGTTAAAATAACTGCAATTTTAAGTTAATAACTAAGTCCTGGGGATAATCTGATAGGTGTCGTAAGTAGTATTGGTTGTACGCAGTGGGAAGTGGCAATACTTCGCTATTGTAGTAGTTGAATCCATCTTGCATATTCAGTGAAATGACCAGTTCAGTTGAAGTGTGAACAAGTATTTTTTTAGTTGATTAAAAATGGAAAATTTTGTGCCAACAAAACAGCATTTGCGGGAAGTTATGTTAAGTAATTTTCGGTGGCGTGCGGTGACAATTTAGGCTAGATGTGCAGAATAATTATATTCTTGTGCAAGTGTATGTGCAATATTATAGAAAATGCGCATATTTTGATTCCTTGAATTTTAACATGGACAACAATTAGGCAACGTTTCTATAGTATTTCTTTTATCGCTTTTTCTAATCTAGCATTACCAAATGTTTTAATATCGATACTACTAAGAATATGCATTTGAGTTTTCTCATGTTTTTCTGCAGCTGCACGCAGATGTGATAAATCATTGTAGCCAGTTTTTGTCCATACTACATTATCTTTAAAGGATGCAAATATTAAACATGGGAAACAAAATAGTTTCTTTGTATAACAACATCCTGATAGCCAACGGAAATTTTCATAAGTACTTTTTTTGAAATACCGTTGATAATTTTGTCCTTTTACTTTCGTGGTTTGAGTAAATTCAATATCAGGTGTGGGACGCTCAAATTTAACAATTTCATTTTTTTCAGAAATATTTCTCCTAGACAAAGGATTTCTAATTAAATCGCAAATTTTGCAATCACATGTAGAGGTAGACATTATTTTGTAACTCAAAAATAAAGAAATTATAATTATATTCAAATACCACAATCTACTTTTTTTATTGCTTTAATTTAACAATTAATTAATATACAGTTACAAGCTGTAACTAAATCGACTATTATGAATTCACGTTCGAGTAGATTAATGGATCGTAAAGTAATGGACAAAAAAAATTTAATCAAAATTGAAATAAATGACAAATGCAATACAATAATTATACGTTAAAATTTTAAAATGTTAGTTGATCTGTTGTTTAGATCGAATAAAATATAAATATAAGCAACATAACTATGCAAAATGTAACTAGCAAATTTTGAATATGAAATCGGTTTGAAATAGCAAAAATAATGTTTGCGCGATCAGATAATTTCTGTTTTGTTATTTATGCACGTATGAATGCTATCAGAGTACTGCAATCTCATATAAAGAAATATTGCATGTTTAAATTTTATAAAATAAAATTTTATACCAGCACAGAACGAGAGCGACTGATAATATGAATAATATTGCTCTTCCGCTTGTTTATATTTAGTTTGATTATATATATGCTACATATGTTATATTTGCCGTCATATTACACACATGTTAGCACATACATATATTTTCTATATTGCTAATATATTTTTATTCACAAATACATGCGTTTCTTATTTAACACGTTGAATGTGTGTTTGTAGTAATTTATTTTATTGTTCATTTATATTTTATTTTATTTTCGTTCATATTTTTGTTTTTAAATTTTTATTCCTATGTAACAAATAATCATCGATATGCAGCAAACAGCATAATTTGAAAAATTTTGAATTATTTTGAGATTTAATTTAAAAATTTTGTTTTCTTATTTGAGAATTAAATATTTTTTGTTAATTATTTGAATACCTTTAATTGAAATTTATCATTGTTTAGATAGATAGTTTATTAAACTATTAAACAAAATTTTGGCTAGGATTTTTAATATTTTATTTCAATTTGAGTATTTATTTATAATATGGAAAATAATTCTTTTAGGAATCGCCGGTCTAGCGCGTATTGCGTAGTGAGATCATGTAAACGATCAAGGTTTTCGGGTGAGCCTATTAAATTATTTTCATTTCCTAATGATGACAGAAGAATAATATGGGCATCGAAGTGCCAAATATCTATGAGCGACGTTTCTAAATATACTCGAATCTGTGATAAACATGTTGAGAGAAGTTTCTATGGTCAAAAGCACGCATTGAAAACAGCAATTCCGACATTGTTGTTAGACGAAAAGAGATTATTAGAATCAGAAGTTTGCTCACCAATTACCAATTTATCCACAGCGAGTGATGTATCTACAACGAATGTTAACAATGATTCAGATATTTATAATTTTGTAGATGACCCACCGGATGTTGGTTGTTTAAGAAGTATTTGTGAAAAGTATGTTCCAACAATAGGATCTGTTGTTAATAATGAACCTGATAAAATAATATTTTGTGATAATTGTATCAAAAAAGAACAAAATGAATTGTACTACAGACGGCAACATAGTGCAGTTTATAATGAAAACATTAAATTAAAAAATCAATTATTATCAAGCCAAACAATCGTACGTAATTTGAAACTTAAATTAAAAACGGATCGAAATAAAAAAATTATATTAAAATGAAAAAGAAACAGAATCAACGCCGAACTAATCAAAATTCACAAAACATTTCGCAACTCGCTAAACTGTTAGGATTAAGAAAATACAAACTTGGTTTAAAAAAGAAAAATTGCTTGCGCAAACTATTTTTTTGAGTTCCCCGCGTAGTTACAACTTACTTCGAGAAAAAATGCAATTAAATTTACCTTCCGTGAGATCTTTACAAAACTAGTCACCAATCAAAAATGTCATAAATCTGCAGAACATTTCACAATTAACTGATATTTTCAAAGATGAGAATACTTTAAATAAAGAAACCGTATTAGTTTTTGATGAAATAGCAATTAGACGTGATTTCCAATATAATATTAATTTAGACGAAATTATTGGTTTTTCTGATGATGGGGTTCACAGAAAAAAAGACTTACCTAAACATGTTTGCTTTTTCATGGTCCGTGGTTTACACAAAAAATGGAAATATATTATATCATATTTTGCAGACAAAAATATCAATGGCGAAAAATTGAAAGAATTATTGTTCCAAAATATTGAAATTGTTACTAAAATTGGTTTGAACATTCGTACGGTTACATGCGATCAAGTTTCAAATAATAGAAATTTGTTTCAAGATTAGGTATATCAGCTGATAAACCATACTTCCTGTATGAAGAAAAAAAGATATATGGCGGGTATGATGTACCACACTTGATTAAATCTTTTAGAAACCAACTTATAAAGCAAGATTTCAATACTGAACACGGTACAGTATCTTGGAATATAATTACAAAAATGTATTCGTTAGATCTACAAGGACCAACTCGAATGTGCTTTAAGCTCAATCTGAAGCATATTTACCCTAATTCATTTGAAAAAATGAAAGTTACTTTGGCTGTTCAAATTCTCAGTAATACATGCTCTGCAGTTATTAAAACATATGGAATGTGGGCACTTTACTGATTGTAAGGATGTAGCTGTTGGCACAAGCTTATTTTTACAAAAAATTAATAATCTCTTCGATCGCTTGAATAGCAATGTTATTACTAGCGATAATCCAATTATAAATAAATACTCAAATTGAAATAAAATATAATGTTGTCAACTATCTCCCTTCCGCCTTTTTGCTCTTTATTCAATGCTTTATAAAAAGTGTTACAGTAATCGGATTTAGTTCAAATATGCGCCGTTTTGTTCGATAATCTGTTTCCATCTAGACTGCAACTTCATAATACCTCCCTCGTAGAAGCCCCCCTCCTTATTTGCGAAGAACTCGGACAGCCACTTTTCACAAGCCTCTTTTGAGATCAACTTTACACCACCAAGGGCGTTCGCCATGGACAGGAACAGGTGGTAATCACTTGGCGCTATGTCCGGGCTATATGGTGGATGCGATAAAACCTCCCATCCGAGCTCCCGTAGCTTCTGACGAGTCATCAACGAAGTGTGTGGTCTGGCGTTGTCCTGGTGGAACACTACACCCTTCCTTTTGGCCAATTCTGGACGCTTCTGGTCGATCGCCTGCTTCAAGCGGTCCAGTTGTTCGCAGTAGATGGTAGAATTAAGCGTCTGGCCATATGGGAGCAGCTCATAGTGGATGATTCCCTTCCAATCCCACCAAACACACAGCAAAACCTTCCTGGCCGTCAATCCCGGCTTGGCCACTGTTTGGGACGATTCACCGGCCTGCGACCACGACCGTTTTCGCTTGATATTGTCGTATGTGATCCATTTTTCGTCGCCAGTCACCATCCGCTTCAAGAATGGGTCGAGTTCGTTCCGTTTCAGCAGCATTCCGCAAATGGAAATTCGGTCCATTAGATTTTTCACTGTTAATTCATGTGGCACCCAAACATCAAGCTTTTTTTTGTATCCAGCCTTCTGCAGATGGTTTAAAATGGTTTGGTGACTAACTCCCATCTCCTGGGCGATGTCACATGCCGGTCTAACTCGATGTATTCCATGATTTGATCGGTATTTGTCGTCACAGGTCTTCCGCCGGCTGGCTTATCCATGGTGTCGTTTTCACCGGCTCTGAATCGTCGAAACCATTCCTCCGCGGTTCGAAGTGATAGAGTACCATCCCCCAAAACACCATTAATCTCACGGAACGTTTCTCTAGCGGATTTGCCTTTAACGAAGGAAAACTTTAAAATAGCGCGAATTTCGGCGTTAGTGAACTCCATGTTTACACGTCTATAACTGTTGAACGCAATATCCAAACTAATCATACATAGCGTCGTTTTGTTTGTTATGTCAAGAGCTTTCAAATTATGTACAGTGTTGCCAGATACGAGCTCTGTAGCGCTTTGTACATAGCCGCGAAATTAAAAAGACAAAAAGGCGGAAGGGAGATATTTGACAACCTAATATTAAAAATCCTAGCCAAAATTTTGTTTAATAGTTTAATAAACTATCTATCTAAACAATGATAAATTTCTATTAAAGGTATTCAAATAATTAACAAAAAATATTTAATTCTCAAATAAGAAAACAAAGTTTTAAATTAAATCTCAAAATAATTCAAAATTTTTCAAATTATGCTGTTTGCTGCATATCGATGATTATTTGTTACATAGGAATAAAAATTTAAAAACAAAAATATGAACGAAAATAAAATAAAATATAAATGAACAATAAAATAAATTACTACAAACACACATTCAACGTGTTAAATAAGAAACGCATGTATTTGTGAATAAAAATATATTAGCAATATAGAAAATATGTGTATGTGCTAACTAACATATGTGTAAATATGACGACAAATTTATATGTAGCATATATATAATCTAACCAAAATATATACTAAATATAAACAAGCGGAAGAGCAATATTATTCATATTATCAGTCGCTCTCGTTCTGTGCTGGTATAAAATTTTATTTTATAAAATTAAAACATGCAATATTTCTTTATATGAGATTGCAGTACTCTGATATGACACAACTACCTTTAATTGAAGACGACACAAACAAGACTATCGTCTATCGATCGGATTCCGAAAAACTATATTACAATATATTATATTTGTATACGTACCATGTGGTGGGGAGAAATGCATATATATAACAATCATCAATTATAATTATATTGTGTAGACAATACATGTGTATTTGTATATATATCGTGATATTATATAACGGCAATGAGTTACAAAAATTTAACATAGGATAGCATTTTAAAGCCTAGTTAAAATACAGATAGGAATTAGATAATCATAATTATTATATTGTAAATTAAGTGTGCCGAACTCAGTATTCACAAATCAATTTGTGATGGTAAAATTGTAATTGCGAAAATATATGTTTTTTTTTTACGAATTTGCAATTTGAAAAAACTATCAATGATAGAAAATTTCCATATTCAGCTCTATGAGCTTGCTTGCGATCGTATGGATCGGATGTGGCCCATAATTTTAATAATGAGTAAATTTATGTTCTAATAAGTGAAAAAAATATGTAGGTTTATAATTAAATCCTGGGGATAATCCGATAGGCAATACACCTTTCATATTCAGTATATGACCAGTTCAGTTGAAGTGCAAAAAAAGTATTTTTTTGTAACTGATTAAAAATGGAAGTGTTTTCTACCAACAAAACAGCATTTGCGGGAAGTTATGTTAAAGTATTTTATCCAGAGAAGAAAACAGCAGCAGAAACTGATCGCTTTTTGTTATAAATTTATCGAGAACATTCCCCATCACAAAACAATTGTGAGTATTGGTTTAGGCGACGGTTTAAAAATAATGATTTTAATGTTAGTGATCAGAAGAACGCGTTGGAGCACCAAAAAATTATTTGAAGACGAAGAATTGGAAGCTTTACTCAGACGAAGATCCATGTCAAACGTAAGAAGAATTAGCATTGGCATTAGATGTTACCCAATCAAGTGTTTCCAAACGTTTAAAGAAGATCGAAATGGTCCAAAAGCTATCGTATTGGGTATCACATGAATTGACGGAAAGACAACAAGAAAATCGAAAAACAATGTGTGAAATTTTGCTTCAAAGACATTTAATTTTGCATCGAATTGTGACTGGTGATGAAAAGGGGATCCATTACGATAAGCCAAAACGTCTGAAAGTATGGATGAAGACAGGTGAACCAGGTTCATTGACAGAAAAACGCAATATTCATGGTTCTAAGGTTATACTGTGTGTCTGGTGGGACCAGCTTGGTGTAGTGTACTATGAGCTGCTTAAACCGGTACAAACCATCAATGCTGAATGTTACCGAGAGCAATTAATCCAATTGAGCCGAGCTTTGCGTCGAATACGACCATAATATGCCAACAGATATGACCGTGTGATAAGACCACACGTTGCAAGACCGGTCAAAGAAACGTTAGAAGCACTTGGCTGGGTAGTCCTACCCCACCCGCCATATTCACAAGATATTGCTCCATCAGACTACCATTCGTTCCGGTCGATGCAGTCAGCCCATTCTGCACAGCGGTTCAATTCATAAGAAGATATGAAAAAATGGCTGGATTCATGGATTGCTTCAAAACCTAAAAAGTTCTTCTATGATGAGGGTATCCATAATTTGCCACAAAGATGGTCAAAATTTGCAGCTGTTCAGATGGCAAATACTTTGAATAAAATATAATGTACACCGTTACTATCAAATAGATGTGTTTTTCTTTCCAAAATATTCCCAAAAATTAGTTATAGACCCAATAATAGATAGATAACACATCATTGAAACTGCGTTTTTATTCTTAATAATAGGCTCCATTTGACTCAATACAGTGTTTCACACGATCACCAAATGTATACATAGATTATTTTATGTCAGTTATTGCACAATGTTCTTTATCCACTGCAACACGGTTACTTGGATGACCGGAACATCATTATAAAACACATCCTTTCTTGGTAGTTTTCAGTGTATATTGTATCAGAAAATTGTCACATTATGATTGAGATTAGGCGAATAGGTCCACATAACCATTTTCCAATCCGCACCATAAACTTTTTTCAAACAATTTATAAGTCTACACACAATTTTTGTTCCAATTTTAAAACAAAATTTAAAATTTGTACTTGTTCCAATTTGCATATTTCCGACACCTGCATCTAAACTACTGACACTCAAATGGGTGTGTAACTTTTTAGACTGTCAATCGATTTGCACGAAGTCTTTTCACTATCATTAGTCCTACCTTTGTGACTATCCTTTATAATTTACGGATGATCAATAAATACATATCACATGTTTACTCATCTAGTCCCACAAAGAACCCCCTCAATTTTAATACCTTTCATAGTATGCTACCGTTGGATTTAGTTTGTTGCAAAGACAAAATCAGGTTTGTACGTGAACGTACGTGACGCATCTAATTGGAACACAGAAAGGTAAAAGAAGGGTCTTGCATCTCGTAAAACTGATTACAGATATATGTCAATGGACGATCAAGAAGTGAGGGTACGACAAGAAGTATATCATAAAACACTCGTTGATGATGGAATGAATTCTGAGAGTATAATCTGAGATGGATGCGAATCCTATTGTACATCAACATATTTTCAAAAATATAGCTATTCGTTCATGCCATAAACGAATAAATACTGAACAATTTCACATGAAAAATTTCAAAAATTGCATCCATTATTTTTACGATTGAACGTTACGAACCGCTACAACACTCATTGCTGTTGATTGAGTATGACATATTTGCTTGATGTTGTTCAACGTGTTTTTTTTTTAAATTTAAATACACTCAGTGTATATCGGCTTTATATGTGGTGAACCACTTAATTAGACGAGTAGACAATATATATTTGAAAAGAAACAATTAATCAAAGTTCAGTGATACAACGATAATTATTATTAGCATTTAATTTAATTATTTTTATATTATTATTATTATTATTATTATTATTAGGATTATTTCACATTTGTATATAAACCAGTATATATTTCAGTGGCGTCTGATGAAAATTTTGCCAATGCATTCACTCAAGTAAACACATAATTATATAGCGTACCATATACACCCCTCAAATGAGCGTTATAGTTGGTTTACCCATGTTTTTTGATGAGCTGAGTACGTATAAAATCATGAAGGCGCCTCAAAATGACGATCTATTAGCTCCATTGAATTTCATAGAAGAAATACCACAAATTTCGCGATTAAAAAACGATCCCTTCGGCGTGCTTTATTTTCGTGAGTCTCCTTGCCTCTTACGTTGGTTGCTTGATTTTATATTAATCTCGCTTACATGCAGCTACTTTATATTATTTATATATAAAGTTCATTCGACGCGATTTTTCACAGAATATACTTTTAGCATCATCGAAAAAGTTAAGCGAAGCTATAAGGTTTTTTAGCATTCCCTTCTCAATGGCCATTAGTGAAAGACCATATTTAAGCGCTCTTGTCCAATAGTATTTCATATAAAAAGTTGGATTCTCTATTTGATTTCATTGACATATGAAACTTTGATTAAATTTTAAATGAAAAAATAAGCTTAACAGGCGAGTCGAGAATGGAAGTTAAATTTAGTGTGGCTTGTGTTGTCTTGCTTATTTTTCGATTAATTTAGGAGTGTGTGTTTTTGCGCTACTATTTTATTATGAGTTTTTATACTGATTTTTTATTTTTTTTCACATAGTCGTCATCGTCATTGCGTGTGTGAGTAATTTTTTATAGGCTGCCTTAGGTAGGCGAATTTTAAATTTTATCTGACTAAATTTTTATTACTATTACGTACTTTTGAATTTGGAATGAAATAAAATAAAATCTTATAATGAATTGAATAAAGTCGATAGGAAAATTACAACGCATTCAGTGAATGCATTGAATACATGGACGAGACGCCGCTGATATATTTATAATACTATAATTTTATCACAGCCCTCCTATAAACTAATGTTTAATTTAAAATATCTGTATTAATAAATATAAATTATCAAAGGTGTTGGAAGGGTGAGTGGATGGGTGGTTGGTTAGTTGGTGGTTGACACAAATAATTTCACAGTTTGAAAATATAAAAAAAAATGTTCAATGCAAACAAATGGCTCGGGGATGGAATTAAAACCAGAATTGACTATCGTTCCGATGTACGACAGCATTGACTGTGATATTCTTTATATATTCCATATGGCTTCATTCATGAATAATCCTATATTCACACACAATATATTCCTATCCACACATTATATTAACATTGTCACTCCAACAAATCTTAGGCATCATTTATTTTTCATAATTTGATTTATGCGTAAATCAAAGAAAAATGGAAAATGTCACATTTACATAAAAATTCAATTTCTTCTTCTTTCCGCTTAATGCGAAAGGTTGATTAACTTAATGTTGTCGATGTGCACGATGGTGTGGCATAGGTATTGTCGATTGTCGTACACGCACACAATAGAAAAATTATATACAGAAACAAATCCACTCAACTGATTCAATCAAACCAAAATAAGCAAATGTATTCCATTCAAAATGCACAGCTAACTATAAAATAATAAAATATAAATAATATATTAAAAATAAATGTACAATCACAACAAAAAAACATGTTTGCCATAATGTTTTATGTTTATTAAATGGAAATTTTATATTTTCTTATTTCTATATGTGTTTTCCGAAAATGTATGCTACTTTGATCAAAAATAACTAGAACTAATGCCGCAAAAACCGAACCAAGAGTTTTACATTAAATTTGGTGTTAAAAATTAAAATTTTAGAAAATTAATATTACGCTATTGATTTACCGGAAACAACAACAATTGAATAACAGGCCAATTTAAAAGTCCTCAGTCTACCATAGTAAAACACATTTTTTTGGCAAAATTTGAATTTATTATTCAACATAGTTGCCTTCGAGGGCGATACAGTGATTATAGCGATCTACCAACTCTTCGATACCATTTTTATAGTACGATTTGTCTTTTGCTTCAAAATAGGCCTCAGTTTCGGCGATTACTACTTCATTGGCGCTAAATTTCTTTCCAGCGAGCATTCTTTTGAGGTCTGAGAACAGGAAAAAGTCGCTGGGGGCCAGATTCGGCGAATACGGTGGATGCGGAAGCAATTCGAAGCCCAATTCATTCAATTTTGCCATTGTTTTCATTGATTTGTGACAAGGTGCATTGTCTTGATGAAACAGCACTTTTTCTTCTTCAAATGTGGCCGTTCTTTAACGATTTCATCCTTTAAACGATCCAATAACTCTATATAATAATCGCTGTTGATGGTGAGCGCTGTCTGTTTTGTTTTTCCTCGCTTTGGATTCGGTTCATCGTGTGCAGTCCACTCAGCTGACTGTCGATTGGACTCCGGAGTGAAATGATGGAGCCATGTTTCATCCATTGTCACATATCGACGCAAAAATTCAGGTTTATTGTAGCTGCACTCACAACGCAATATCTCACAAACTAATGGTCGGATTGCTGTCAAACTTTGACACGTATCGTTTGAAGGTTGGTACTAACTAAAAATCATATGGATTTAATACTAGCACTGCCATCTGTGTGTCAGACCGGTGACTTTTCAATTGGCCTGTTATACCATAAATGTTTTATAATAAGCAGCCGTGAATCAATTGAAGGTAATTCGAAAGATGATGAAAATGCGGAAAAAACTAAATCAATGATGATGTAAAATTGTTAACTCATTGCAATTCACAGATTGCGTGAATAGTTTGTAGGCTAGAAACGAAAAACTGGTATCTTTAGCTTGAGGTAGTGTTTTTTATTCAATATAATCTTCCGACAATCTCGTCCAATAATTTTATTCCGTACGGCTGCAGCACGATTCCGGAAGCTCTACAAAATACCTGTCTGCGGCTGTTATGGCCTCTTCATTCAACGAAAATTGTTTTCCTCGGAGAAATTGTTTCAGATTTCTGCAGAGGTAGTAGTCGCTGCTGGAGGAGCCAAATCTAGTGCATACGGTGGATGCTCAACCAATTCGTAATTTAAATCCTTGAATGTAGCCATGGTCAAAACACTTTTGTGAACTGATTCACATTGTCTTGATGAAAAATGTTTTTTTTGTGTTGCAAACCGAAACTTTTCTTATGGATAATTGCTGGACGCATTGATCCAAAAGGTTATACAATAATATTATGATTTGATTGTTTTACCTGAAGATAATCGATCATTAAAATTCCTTTTGCATCCCAAAACACTTTCCATTCTTTCATGTACTTAGTCTGCATTGGAACCAAACATCCAGTTTTAGTCCACTGTAAACGTTCTTGTTTCAATTTGGAATCATGTTGATAGAGTCTCTAGTCTCACCTATTGTTATAAAACGACGCAAAAAATCGATTTTATTCTTTTTAAAACGATCCAAATACCGCTGACAAATTTGTTAACGATTTTCAAAACGTATACCACACGAATAAACCGCATTGACAATTGAAAATGATGCTTCGAAATTTGGTAAAAATTGTTCTACAATGCAAAACGGTAAACTCCGATATCATTTGCGGCGCATAGTTTGACAGAAACGGAAATAAGATACTCACAAATTGAATATGAATTTTCTTGGAAGTGATTTTTGCCTGCACAAGATTTCATAACTATATTTACGAAAAATTAATACACACGAAATCAGACCATAAATCCACTAGTGACTATAAATGCAAAAAGATATAAATAAGAATAAAGCTAAAGCTTCTGAAATATAAAATAAATTTGGAATATATTCCTGGAAAATACTTATGTGTGGCTGATTTGTTATCGCGATATTTTGACAAAAGTAAAGAAGCAAAGTGAAATAAAAGATTTTGAAAAAATGATTCACACAATTAATATCAGGGACAGTAGAAAAATTGAGTTTATGATCGAAACAGAATTAATAGATGCTTCGTTGGGAAAATTTAAAAGAATATTAGAGAATGGGTGGGTCTAAAATTAACGAGTATATCAGGTTTTTTTTTGGAAATAGCGAAATGATTTGTTGGTAGAGGAGCGAATGATATTTTTGGATGTAGTTCCTAATAAATTACGGCGTTAGGGGTTAAATAAATTACATTTGCCACACCAGGGAATTGAGAAAACAAAATGTAAGGCAAGCAGAATGGTATATTGGCCGAGAATAAATGATGATATTGAAAACATATTGTAAAATGTGAAATCTGTCAGAAATATAGAAATTCCAACGTTAGAGAGCCATTGTTTTCCCAGCATATCCATTTCAAAAGATAGGCATGGATATTTGTATATGTAACGGGTAACGATTATTTAATACTCTCCGATTACTATTCTCGTCAACTTGATATAATGCGGTTAAACGGGAAAAAAAGCTCCGGAAATTATTAGTAAAATAAAGAAATGTTTTGCGACTCATGGAATACTCTCCGATTACTATTCTCGCCAACTTGATATAATGCGGTTAAACGGGAAAAAAAGCTTCGGAAATTATTAGAAAAATAAAGAAATGTTTTGCGACTCATGGAATACCGAGTGAAATCATTTCCGATAATGTTTCCCATATGAGTTTAGAAAATTTTGTGAAGAAAATGATATAAAATTAACTACAAGTAGTCCTACGTATATTCACAGGCAAAAGGGTTTCCGGAAAAGGCCGCGAGCATTGCAAAGAAGTTGTTGAAGAAAAGTACAAAGAATGAACTTTGGCTTGCACTGTTACGGGAATACAGGAATACCCCATTAAAAGAAATATAGATACTTCACTTTGTGTGTTATTGATGAGCAAAAATCGTTGATTCCTGCAAAAGACGAGTTATTTTCTCCCACAGTTATTCCTGCCGCAGGCCAAAACATCTTCAATGGCAAAGTAAAACAAAAATTTTATTACGACAAAAGATCTAGAAGTAATTAGTCGGATTAGTCCAAAATAAATATTGCTGAATTTAATATCTATCGGTATACCGGTTAATGTCCGCCGTTTTTTAAAGTGAAAAAACATATTTTTTGTAGGAGAAAACCCAAAAATTCTTTATTCAAAATATTTTCCATCACTAGTTACACATTTTGTCCAACTTTCAGGCAATTTGTGAATACCACGCCAAATGAAATTGTTGTTCCTTTGATGAAAACCATTCAGAGACCCAATTTTCGAGTTCTTCAGACGTTTTAAAGTGCTGGTCATTAAGGAAGGCGTGGCCCATCGATGAAAACCTATGTTGTTGCGTTTGCTTGTCGCCTTCATTCAATAGAGACTTCAATTCGGTGTCCTCAAACTTTTTCGGCTGTCCAGGGCACTCTTTGTCTTCCGCATCAATATCATTACTTTTGAATCGGTGAAACCATCCATTAATTCGACATTTTCAATTATTTTTTTAACTATGTTGTTGCTCGATAAGAGGTCTGCTGTCTGCAACTAATTTTTGGAGAGAAATGTCACAGCTTTTAAACAAAAAAAATTCAGCCATTTTGGTTTACTACCACCGCTTGTAGCGCCGTATATGTGTGAGCGGCGGACATTAACCGGTATAACTGGTAATTTTTGTTTTGCAACAATTGTTCGGATTATTTTTGATCAAAGTAATGCATACAGAAAATAAAAATTTGAAAAAAAACAAAAAAAAACAAATCATTCAAAGAAACGTTAGAGCGTGGAACAGTAAAAACAAAAATAAAAATAAAAGAGTTTCTTTTTGTTAACCCACTGTGACATTTTAATATCAAGAAGTATCCAGCCGAGTTAAAAAAGAAGTTCTTCACCCCAGGGTGGTGGTGGTGTTAGTGGTACTACATCACATACAAAACACCTTCGCTTCAACGACGTTCATTTTATATATAACGCACAACCAACCACTACCACCACCACCATCCAACCACCCACCCACCATTTTTAAACAATTTTGTTATGGCAATAAATCTTTTTCTTCTTACTTTTTTTGTTTCAACATACGTTTTTTTATTTTTATTTTACTTTTGATTTTTTACTTTTATACTTTTTTATTACGCAACGTGTGGCTTGTTGCGACGATGTTTCTTAGCGGTACAAAAACCATAACAGTTTGTTTTTTCCAATGTACAAACATATTATTGGTTATTTTGAATATCAATTCAATCGAAAAAGGGAAATCAAAAGTTGGAATAAAATTTTTTCTACTTGTATACAAAGTTTAACTTAGTTTTGAGGACTGAAATTTATTTGGATATTACAACCAAACAAACTTTCGGTTCTAATTCAGTTATTTTGTTATTCTTCACCCCACTTAAATTCTATGACATTTCTAATTTAAATTTTATTTGAGAGTGTTCAACATAACCATACATTTTAGTACGATTGATTTTGATGTTGAAACCAGAGAACCGCTCACTCGTCAAACAAAAAAGTTCGAATATAATGAATTGCAAGCAATATTGGATGAAAACGCGTCAAAAGAACTTGCAGACACATTAAATATTAGTCAAGCAGCTGTATTAAGTAACCGTTTACAAGAAATGGAAAAAATTTAAAAACGAAAGAAAATGGGGGCCACATCAACCGGATAGAAACGAACATTGTATGGCATAATTCATTGCTTCCAAGTTATAGAAAATTGAATTTTTTGGCTCAAATTGTAATTGGTGAATGAACAGTGGATATACTACGATAACCCAAATTGCAAAAAAAATCATAAAAATTGATTCCGGTTGGCTATCAAAATCGACTCCACTACGAAGTAAGCACTTATGTTGTGCATTTTTTGGGATGCGAAAGTAGTGACGGTGTACTATGAGCTGAGAAAAAACCAAACGTAACTAATTAGTGTTGTTTGTACGTTACCAATAACAATTAATCGATTTGAACGATGCCCGGAATGACAATCGTCTAATATCAGCCAACAAACAAAATAAAGTGATTTTGCAGCCAGATAACGCTCGACCGCATGTTGTAAAACCAATAAAAAATAAGTTGGAAGAAGTTAAATGGAAAATTTTACCTCAAACTTCCTATTCAATCAAATTACCACTTATTGCGATCAATGCAAAACCTTCTTCATGACCAGCACCGCACAACATTTGATGAAATCAAAAAAAACGGTGCGATGAATGGATTGCTTCGGCACCAATATCATATTTCTACCACGGAATCCACAAATTGCCAGAAATAAATGTGTTTTTTTTTTGTCGCCTCAAAATTAAGTTAAACACCCAATATATGGTAATATATACGAGTATTTGTTTTGTGATGTATAAAGAAATAAATTCGAATTTATTATTTTCATGTTTTTAGAACACAAATAAAGTTATTCTTTCCAATTTTTTGTGGTCATAATTTTTTGTTTTTATTGGTCTAAACCCAACCTGCCATAAATTGGGAAAAGAATATACCACATTAATAAAAAGGTAATATCAGTTTTATTTTCACATTTTTTTATGACAAAAAATTATTAATGCCATCGAAAAGTAACAGGACTATTCATTCTAAAGTAAATATTTTATGGCAGTAAGTAAGTTGCCAATAATTTTTCCAAACATTAAAAATTGTTTTGGATGGCCAATTTTTTTTTTTTTTTTAACCAGAAATATTCTATTAATAGAAATTATAATTTCCACGAAGTTCACTGATTTTTGAAAATATGATAGACAGAGTTAGCACCAAACATTATCTGCTGATAAATATTGGTAAAAAATAGTGTTTTTGAACAATTTAACAATGCCGTTCCTCTATCGCCAATATTTGTTTATGAAGTATTAGCCTATAATGGGCTGTTACCTAATATTGGCGTAACATAAAACTGATGCACACAAAACATTTATTATTTATTTTATTTAAACTTTAAACTCCATCTGGTGATGATGGATGAAATCATTTTTTCACTGAATTTGTGATAAAATTTTCAAAATTTTTTATTCGAAAAATTACCTCATTGAAATGCCATAAGTTCGATTATCGAATCAGAAATGTTATTGTGTTGGATTAACAATGTATCTCGCCACATGACCGATTCAAACACATAGACGAGCGGCCATTACAGATTGATGTAAACGTACAATTTACTTTGACACATTGTGAGACGAAGTAGATGCAACAACCTTGACCAAAACAATTGACACAAACCTCATGATACATTGTAATAGTTCCGAAACTTTTGGATCACAATTGTTTGTGTATTTTGATCGAACCAACTGTAGAATTTCACTTTTTTGTATTGACATTTTTCTTTAAAATATTTATGTTTATATGAAAAATGGTTTTAATGTGAAAATAGAAAATTCCATGTTTTAATCTATTTAGTAATAGAAAATTTAATGGGGCGAGTTTGAATGGTAACAAAAAAAAAGAAAAAAGAAAATGGAAAAATTGATAATAAAAATTTAATTTTGAAAATTTTGGTACATAAATTCCATGTTTTTATTATCAATAAATTTTCATGATTTTTCGCTTATAATATTTACGAGTATTTGTTTGTTTATTTTTTGATAATATTTACAGTCAAAAGTTTACAAACATACAAAAACTATAATTTTTTATGTGGACACCCGTGATGTGGCTGCTCAATTAATGGAATGCATAGCAAAAGAAATATTATAGAGATCAGATGTACTCTTCTAATCTGGGTTCATTTATACAAATGCTTAATCGCCTTCGAAACACGACGTTTCGCAATGACAATGCCATATTCGACGACATACGAATCATTTCGGTTCAACGGCATTGTTCTATGTTACATACTTACTTACTTACTCCATGGCATTACATACAACCCGGGTGCGGTTTTAGCCGTCTCCAACACGCTTTTCCAACCTGACCTATCCGCAATTAATGTCTTCCAATCCCGAATTTTAAGGATCTTTATATCACAGTTTACTGCATCTAGCCATCTCGCCTTAGGTCTTCCGGCTCTCCTTCTACCTTCTGGTTTACTATTTAACAGTTTTTTCGGCACACGCTCCTCCTCCATGCGTACTACGTGTCCAAGCCATCTCAATCTATTGTTTTTGATTGTTTTGACAATATTTGGTTGACGGCGTACAACTTGTCTAATTCCAAATTGTATCTTCGCCTCCAACCATTCTGTTCTTTGACGGCGGGATCAAATATGTTACGGAATACATTTCGTTCGAAAATCCGAAGTAATTGTTCCTAGTTCTGTGTCATGCACCAAGCCTCTATGTTGCATCCTGTCCTACAACTCTCTGAACACAACTTGTACATTAATATTTATAATGAATATGAAGAGTCCATCTGGTCTTTATATTATTCCTTTGTCTATGATCTAATGTAATGTCTCTCTTTTAGAAAATGGTGAGAAACTTCATGACTAAATTGTCGTGTCTCAGGTGACTCATATAGTGCCACATTTTCATTTCCGAACAGTTGTCGAAATATAATTGTGTCACATTCTTCTGACAATGCCAGGGATTTTGGTTGATCGGATTGAAACCTGACACTTTGGTTGCGTAATGTGTAATGTAACACTTACAATAAACGGGAATCGTATAAATATTCACACCGATGGCGAACATGGAATTATTGCTAAAAAATTGAAGTGCCCAACAACTAAATATACTTATTAATTAACAAGATTATTATTTATCCATTTATTCTCCAGTTTTCTTCCCAGCATTAAGTTGGCCGCTTGTTAGGGGTTAAGAGAGTTAATAGGGGTAGTACCTTTGTTCCGGACACCGGTACTCATTAGAATTGAAACTTCTAATGTACGAAGCATGTATGAAGTAGGGAAGGCTTACAAAGTCATGTGAATGTAAAATTGATGAACATATAATTTATTATTCCGGTAATGAATATAAAAATCATCGTCATGTCAGACAGATTAATGTTGTAACAACTAAGAGGAATCCTTTTAACATAAATGTTATATAAGTCTACGGTTCAATGTGTAACAGCAACGAAGTTGAAATGGATGGTAAACCAATAATTTAGTCAAATGATGCTCTAGAAATTACCACAGCAAAAGTACAACATGTAATATTACTTGCAAAACAGCAAAAGGCAACAGAACTAATTAAAATCATGGATTAACAATGTGTAAAGAGACTGACTGAATTATTTAACAAAATCTATTAGACTGGAATAATACCACAAGATTGGTTAACATTTGCATTCGTCATTTTACTGAAAAATCAAACACTAAAAATATGAAATGACTACTACAGAACTATTAGTTTAATGAGTCATGTCGTGAAACTGTTTTTAAATATTATCCATAGAATATTCGAAGAAACTATGAGCAAACTCTATACCGCATTCGCAACGGATTTGGAACACGTGTGGGATTGTTTTCAAAAAAAAAACAAATTACCTGGTACAGTTAGCAAAAATTCAGTCAATCAAGAAAAAAACTAATAACAATGAAATAATTGAAAAGGAAATGTTGGGATCAATCCCAAGAAATAAAGATTAGAATCGATAGGGCTAGAGGTGTGTTTTTCAAAACGAAGCAAATGTTTTGTAGTCTGCGTGGCGGCGCTTACGAAATATAAATAGGCGCCACTGCATAAAAGTAATTATTAATATAAAATATGATTAACAGGCACATTTTGGGTGCTAAATTTTTAACAAAATATGGGTTAATGGTCGATTTAAAAAATAAACGTTTAATCGATTCTCTTACAAACTCAGCTGTGAATGCTTTCATCGCTCATGTTGACACACCAACGCCTCTTCATTATATAGTGGATGATCAATATGGTAAAATATTGCGACAATTTCCTTCATTAAATGAGGCACCGAACTATAATATACCGGTTTCACATAGTGTAACTCATCATAGTGTAACAATAGGTCGACTACCATTTTCTAAACGACATAAAGCGGCACTGGTTGAATTTCAACATATAAGGTTGTCAAATATCTCCCTTCCGCCTTTTTGTCTTTTTAATTTCGCGGCTATGTACAAAGCGCTACAGAGCTCGTATCTGGCAACACTGTACATAATTTGAAAGCTCTTGACATAACAAACAAAACGACGCTATGTATGATTAGTTTGGATATTGCGTTCAACAGTTATAGACGTGTAAACATGGAGTTCACTAACGCCGAAATTCGCGCTATTTTAAAGTTTTCCTTCGTTAAAGGCAAATCCGCTAGAGAAACGTTCCGTGAGATTAATGGTGTTTTGGGGGATGGTACTCTATCACTTCGAACCGCGGAGGAATGGTTTCGACGATTCAGAGCCGGTGAAAACGACACCATGGATAAGCCAGCCGGCGGAAGACCTGTGACGACAAATACCGATCAAATCATGGAATACATCGAGTTAGACCGGCATGTGGCATCTCGTGACATCGCCCAGGAGATGGGAGTTAGTCACCAAACCATTTTAAACCATCTGCAGAAGGCTGGATACAAAAAAAAGCTTGATGTTTGGGTGCCACATGAATTAACAGTGAAAAATCTAATGGACCGAATTTCCATTTGCGAAATGCTGCTGAAACGGAACGAACTCGACCCATTCTTGAAGCGGATGGTGACTGGCGACGAAAAATGGATCACATACGACAATATCAAGCGAAAACGGTCGTGGTCGCAGGCCGGTGAATCGTCCCAAACAGTGGCCAAGCCGGGATTGACGGCCAGGAAGGTTTTGCTGTGTGTTTGGTGGGATTGGAAGGGAATCATCCACTATGAGCTGCTCCCATATGACCAGACGCTTAATTCTACCATCTACTGCGAACAACTGGACCGCTTGAAGCAGGCGATCGACCAGAAGCGTCCAGAATTGGCCAAAAGGAAGGGTGTAGTGTTCCACCAGGACAACGCCAGACCACACACTTCGTTGATGACTCGTCAGAAGCTACGGGAGCTCGGATGGGAGGTTTTATCGCATCCACCATATAGCCCGGACATAGCGCCAAGTGATTACCCTGACCTGTTCCTGTCCATGGCGAACGCCCTTGGTGGTGTAAAGTTGATCTCAAAAGAGGCTTGTGAAAAGTGGCTGTCCGAGTTCTTCGCAAATAAGGAGGGGGGCTTCTACGAGGGAGGTATTATGAAGTTGCAGTCTAGATGGAAACAGATTATCGAACAAAACGGCGCATATTTGAACTAAATCCGATTACTGTAACACTTTTTATAAAGCATTGAATAAAGAGCAAAAAGGCGGAAGGGAGATAGTTGACAACCTAATATGATGAAACTGGGAATCTGTCGACCGTCTTCTTCGGCGGTATCTTTTCCATTACTAAAAGGGATACAAATGATTGGCGATCCTGTGGCGACTACCGTCAACTGAACGCTATTACGATCCCTGATCGTTATCCGATACCGCATATCCAAAATTTTACTTTACAATTGCATAGCTGTACAATCTTTTCTCGAATTGATTTAGTCAGGGCGTATCACCAAATACCAAATGGAAGTAGAAGACATTCCTAAAACGGCCATTACAACTCCATTCGGCCTATTCGAATTCACAAGAATGCCTTTTGGACTCCGAAACGCAGCACAAACTTTTCAGAGGTTTATAGATGAGGTACTCCTCGAACTTGACTTCGTGTTTGTTTATATAGACGATATTTTGGTCGTATATATAAAAAGTTTTGCGCCGCCTACGAGACAATTCGTGGAGGCCATGCGGTGATTATAGGACATTAAATTCGAAACTGGTTCCGGATCGATACCCGCTGCATTACTTACAGGAAAAAAAATTGCTGCTATAAAAATCTTTACTCCTTTTACGACGCCAATTTGACATATTAACTGATGATGATAAACCATTGCCGTTTACTACATAGACTTGACAGCGCTAACCCTCGTCAGGTCAGGCAATTGGACTACATCTGTCAACATACGGCCGATATACGATATATTTGTGAACCTGAAAATATAACGGCCGATTTTTTTCCAAGAATTAATACAATTAGAAATTCCGTATTTGACTTCGAACAACTTGCCGTTAGCCAGAAAACATGGCACTAAAACAACTAATGTCATCAAAGGAATCTATATCATTGCAATGGCAAAAATTAGCTATACTCATCCTCAGAACTGTATTGCGATGTGGCATAATCAATAATCAGACGATTCATCACTGCAAAATTAAGGTCAAAAGTAATCCGGATGCTGCATAACCTTGTACACTCTAAGGCAACCAAAAAACACTATCTTAACCCAAAAATAACAGTCTTACATTTCTAGGCTAAAAACTATTCACGCAACCTTCATAATGTTATTTTTGAAATTTGTTAAATGGGACCAAAATAGTACAACATTATAAATACGTCAGCAGGTTATAAAAAAGACGTGCGGCGATCCAAATGTGTTTTTGCCAACACTTACACTAGATCCTCACAAAATAAATACATTTCGTTTGGATTTTTTCAGTTCTAAATTAATGTTGATCACCTGACCATGACATTATTACTGCAATTGATTAATTTCTGTTACACTTTTACGAAAAAAGTGTTTACCTGCGTTTCCATTTCATATGAACAATTTTAACTGCAATCAAATTAGTTATTTACTATACATTTTGAAGTTTATAAAGACAGTTTTTTCAAAAGCATGTACTACCAGAGTCCACACATGCTATTGGAAGAATTACGTAGTCTATATTAAAAAAACGGAACTTACTTTTTCATTAACTTACTAATTCCATGGCGTTATAACCTTATAACCCAAGTGCGGTTTCAACCTGCTCCAAAACGCTTCTCTGACCTGACCCCATCCGCAGTCAACGCCTTCCAATCCCTAATTTTAAGGAGCTTTATATCACAGTTTACTGCATCTAGCCTTAGAACAAAGTTCTAACATTGCAATTAAATTTTCATTGCTTGAGTCGTTGCCGTTTATCCTGTCCGATGCGAGACCGTGTTGTAGAATTCATAACTCGTTGTTTTTCAGCGGTAAACCAGTTACGTTCAACTTACTTAATCATTCTGTAAATTCACAGGGCATTTACAGGCCGGGTATATCACCTCATGTACCTATAATTAATTTAAAATGTTAAATCAAAAATTGAACAAAAATCCTTCGATAATAAAATAAAAACCTTTTATGCAAATATCCCCAAAAATCAATTTAATTATTTTATTTCACTTTTTTCTCTACATATAAATTCGCAGTCCTTCCACAAATTCTATAATTCTATAACAAAACAACCAAAAAAGAATACAATATTATTTCCTTTTTGTCATTTTCCAACGTGCTCTCTCTCACACACACACACACACACACACACATTTATTTTTAATGAAGTCCTTTAAATTCTAAACACAAAAAAATAGCTTCTTGATTCACGAACTGCGATGAATTTTTTAAGATATATTTACAAAAAATTAAGGATCAACAAGAGTAGACAAAAAAAAAGAACGAAATGAAATTATGGGGGTGGTGGGAAATTATGGGGGTGGTGAGAAAATTTATTGGAAAAAATCTACATAAAATTTGAAATAATAATAAAACACACAACGGAAATAATATAATATTGAATGAAGACAGAGGACTCACATGAGAAAACAGAACAAAAAAGTAAAAGAGTATTTAAATACCGTGGACATTATCCGCCCAATGCAATACCATTACATTACAAAAAGGTACCCATCACTATAATTAAAATGTTAATCTGTGCGTGTACACAAATTAAAGTTAATTTTAATGTTAACAACAACATCGCACCTAATTACATCCAATTTAAATAAATTACGTTTGTATATTTTATAATTTTGTATGACTTTTAATTATTTTATTATCACATGTTTGGTGTGTTTAAACAAAATGGGTTATTAATGACAATTGCATCGTAAATAGCAGCACATAAACCAGGTATACCGGTTAATGACCGCCGTTTTTTAAAGTGAAAACTCATATTTTTTTGTGGGAGAGAAAAAATTCTTTATTCAAAATATTTTCCATCACTAATTACACATTTTGTCCAACTTTCAGGCAATTTGTGAATACCACGAAAAATAAAATTGTTGTTCCTTTGATGAAAACCAGTCAGAGACCCAATTTTCGAGTTCTTCAGACGTTTTGAAGTACTGGTACGAGGGCGTGGCCCATCGATGGAAACAAATGGTAATCTGAAGGAGCCAAGTCTGGTGAATAAGCCGTATGCGATAAAACTATTCAGTTAAGCGCCTCTAAGGTTTCCTGGACCGGTATTGCTTTGTGTGATGACGCATTGTCAAGTAGGAAAATTACCTTGTGTTGTCTCTCTTTTGATATTCTTGTCGTTTTTGCAGCAAAACAAGGTTCAAATTGATCATTTGTTGTCGGTAGCGATCAGCATGAACAGTTTCACCAGGTTTTAGAAGCTCGTGGTACACCACACCTTTCTGATCCCACCAAACACAAAGCATTCTCTTCTTACCAAAGGGATTTGGCTTTGCAGTCGATGTTGATGACTGGCCTGGTGAAACCCATGATTTTTTGCGTTTCGAATTCTCAAAATAAACCCACTTTTCATCACCAGTCACGATTCGATGCAAAAAAGACTTCCTTTTGTATCGTTGAAGGTGCATTTCACAGATGGTTTTTTGATTTTCTTGTTGCCTTTCAGTCAATTCATGTGGCACCCACTTACCTTCCTTTTGGATCTTTCCCATTGCTTTCAACCGATCGGAAACGGTTTGTTGAGCAACTCCTAGTAGTTCTGCAAGTTGTTGTTGCGTTTGCTTGTCGCCTTCATTCAAAAAGACTGCAATTCGGTGTCCTCAAACTTTTTCGGCTGTCCAGTGCGCTCTTTGTCTTCCACATCAAAATCATTATTTTTGTTTCGGTGAAACCATTCTCTGCATGTTCCCTCTGATAAAGTGTTATCGCCATAAGCTTCTACAAGCATTCGATGTGATTCTGCAGCAGTTTTCTTCAAACGAAAACAAAAATGTTATGATGTCCTCATTTCGCGTTTTACTGACACTAAATTCGACATTTTCAATTATTTTTTTAACAATGCTGTTGCTCGATAAGAGGTCTGCTGTCTGCAACTAATTTTTGGAGAGATATGTCACAGCTTTTAAACAAAAAAAATTCAGCCATTTTGGTTTACTACTACGCTTGTAGCGACATATATGTGTTAGCGGCGGACATTAACTGGTATACCTGATAAAATAGGGATCATAAATATTACTCGTACCACTCGTACTCGTATACATACACCATAACAGGAAGGAAAACATGATTATACATGCAGATACGAATACTAGATAATATTTTTTTTGGTATTGTTTACATTAAAATCGATATATTAATCAGTAAAACTATATTGTAATTTATGGTATCAACCAACACCAATTATTGTACACCACCCAATTTTATTAATTGATTTAATATTTGTTTGTCATATGATTTATGTATTGATATTACACTCGGCACTATTTAGCGAATGAAATTTTTATATTAATTAATAAAAATATGACACGTAGTAGGGTGATCCGATTTGAAAATTGTTCCATTAAAGGTTTTATTGATAACCGTATAGCATTGAAAATTAAATAATTTGAAATCTTGGTAAATAAACACAAGGTTGTTACATATGAAATGTCGTAAATTATTGTAAATTTAATTTACATGAGGATGGCGGCCACCCGAGGTGTCGTGAAATTTTGCCATGTTGTTGTACTCACCAAAGTATAGAACAAAGTTTTTTTTTTCCGCAATTTCAATTTTGAGGCCGTAACGATTCCTTCGCGGGTTGTAAAAGACATGACATGTTATAAAAAGCTGTAACTTCTGATCCCGAAGTGCCATAATAATTTTTGAAGTGGGAAATAAATTATTGGGGATATTTTGGTAAGAAAAAACACATTTATTTGAAAGTACATTATATTTTATTCAAAGTATTTGCCATCTGAAGCTACAATTTTTGACCACCTTTGTGGAAAATTATGGATTCCCTCATAGAAGAACTTCTTAGGTTTTGAAGCAATCCATGAATTCAGCCATTTTTCCATATCTTCGCTGTGCAGAAAGGGCTGACTGCATCGACCGGAACAAATGGTAGTGTGATGGTGCAATGTCTGGTGAATATGGCGCGTGGGATCGGACTTCCAAGCCAAGTGCTTATAACGTTTCTTTGACCGGTCTGGCAACGTGTGGTTTAGCATTATCATCCAATCACACGGTCATGTCTGTTGACATATTATGGTCGTTTTTGATGCAATGCTCGGCTCAATTGGATTAATTGCTCTCGGTAACATTCAGCAGTGATGGTTTGTTCCGGTTTAAGCAGCTGATAGTACACTGCACCAAGCTGGTTTGGTGTCGATGAACCTGGTTCACCTGTCGTCACCCATGCTTTCAGACGTTTTGGATTATCGTAATGGATCTACTTTTCATCACCAGTCACAATTCGAAGCAAAATGGATTGTCTTTGAAGAAAAATTTCACACATTGTTTTTCGATTTTCTTGTTGTCTTTTCGTCAATTCATGTGGTACCCAATACGATAGCTTTTGGACCATTCCCCTTTAAACGTTTGGAAACACTTGCTTGGATAACATCTAATGCCAATGCTAATTCTTCTTACGTTTGACATGGATCATCACTGAATTTGTGGGATATAGTGTTAGGGATATATATACTTAATACACTAACTTTCCACTTTGTATACTATTATTTTATTTACTATATTTAATATTACAATATTTATTTCAATTTAATTATTATATTTTATTAGCAGTTTATTATTTTATTTTATTTAATTTTAAATTTATTTATATTTTATTTAATTTATTTATCTTTAATTAATTATATTTTAATTATTATTATTTTTATTTAACGTCCTGTCGGCGTGGCTGTTAGTAATCGTCTGTCTTGTCCACGTCTCGTTCAACCGTCAATTACTGTCATTGTCGATTAATGTGATTGTCGATGCGAACCGTTATCTGCTTGTGTTCCTTGCTGAACACAAACCTATGACGGGTTCACACCGACGTCGTCTTGACGTGTCGCCACAGTAAGCTTCCAATTCTTCGTCTTCAAATAATTTTTTGGTGCTCCATCGTGTTCTTCTGATCACGAACATCAAAATCATTATTTTTAAACCGTCGTCTAAACCAATACTCACAATTGTTTTGTGATGGGAAATATTCACCATAAATTTGTAACAAAAAACTTTAAGTTTCTGATGCTGTTTTCTTCTCTGAATAAAATTACTTAACATAACTTCCCGCAAATGCTGTTTTGTTGTTTACACTTCAACTGAATGTCATTTCACTGAATATGAAAGGTGGATTCAACTACTACAATAGCGAAGTATTGCCACTTCACACTGCGTACAAGTAATACTACTTACGACACCTATCAGATTATCCCCAAGACTTAGTTATAGACCCAATTATAAATTACAATCACTTATCCATCATCTGCTGTCAGCACAGAAATAAATTAACTTATTTAAATATTCGTGGTTTGCAAACAGATACCGAAAAGAGAGACCACCTACATTTGAAACATTTGACTTTGCTTTTAAGAAATCACTGAAAATGTGGCCATTATCAAGTGTTCATGGTGTAAAATATCTTTGTGGCTACAACACTTTCTTACAAATTATCACTTTCTTAACGATTAAATAAGTACACATTTCGAAATGATGTATTAAAGAAAACCAATTACTAATTAATGATGAACAATGTATTATTTATATGTAAATTGTAAATGTATTTCTAGAGCTTTAAAAATTATAGGAATTTATGAAAACTGCTGCAAAATGGATTAAAATTTGATAAAAAAAAATTAAAATTTTCACTATTTTGGGCAGCTCAATCGCCAAATTGACATCGCTTTCAGATTCTTGCAACCAAAAGTACCTGTGATACAATCATCAAAATGCAAATTTTACCTTCAAAAATATTGTGCATATGAAACACTCTGTTATAAAAATACACATAACTTTATGACTGGTAGCCTTATATTAAAAAATTATGGCTTAAAGAATTTCTCCATTGACTTTATTTAAAGTAATTTTTTAAAACATTTGCTCCTTACAAAATTATAAGCATAAATTCAATCATTTTTTTTACACAATTTTTCAAAATTAGTAACTTTTGATCTCTGTGACCAAATCCAATTAATTTTTAAGAATTTTTTTTTGTAATACACTTTAGATAGCTATTATTTTAAAAATTCAAAACTTATTGTCGAAAGTTATCGATTTTTAAAAAATGTCATGTTTTGTAGTCCTTCGGACGGATCCTTACCCCCTTAAACGTGAAATTGGTTAAAAAAGAAAAAAACTTTGTTTTATTCTTTGGTAAGTACTACAACCTGGCAAAATTTCAGTGGATTGGGAGTACGACTCCTCACGTGGTTTCCTTGTTAATAGTATAAGTTTTTTGTTAAAACAATTTTATTCGAGTCAAAATGAATGGTTTTACAATTTTGTTTTCAAATTCCTACTTCATCTAAATTTTTGTTTTGAAACGATTGTCATGACAAGTTCTTGATTTTCATCGGCTCTTATACCAAACCATAGTCAAAATGATTGGTGCATTTTTCTATGTATGCATTTCTGTGCAATGAGTATTGCGCAGTTATAATAAATGTAATGAGTTTTACGCAGTTATAATAAATTATAAATACTGCGTAATTGTTGCAAGATCAAAAAATGTAGGTGTTATTTACAGAATTCGTGATAAATTTTCAGTCGTTGATAGAATTTTGAGGCGGCGTGTTGGCTATGAAATTTGAGTTGAGAATACTGGCAAGAAACATTTCTTTGGATGTAAAAATATTCAAAACTGGTAAGAAAACTAAATACAAATAGAAATGTTATCCCATTATTAGTTTCGATTTATTTTTATAATTATCACCAGACCTCAAAAATGGTTAAACGGAAAGAAATCTGACGTGTTTTTGGAAAATATCAAATATATATTTTAGAAAATGTAAGAACTTGTACAGAGTTAGAAGCTAGAAAATGAATATTTCCGGAAGCAAAATTGAAAAGAGATTAGTTAACGTTTACAAAGAGACAAGTTTGCTTTAGTTTCCACAGTTTGGAATAAATTTATTGAAAATAGCCAAAATTGCTTCAAACCAGGTGCATTAATTACCTCTTTTCGGTATTATTAATTATCTGAAGATTTGTGTAAGTGTGTAGGAGTGTGTGGAATCAGTTATCTGTCACGTCATCGTTGTTGGTTCTGGATAAAACAAAGAACAAATAAAATTTATGCATAGCGAAAACCAGTGGAAACCCATCGCACAATGTTATAGCTTAATCGAAAGCTTATGAATGTGGCAAGTTTTTAAATTTATACCGAAAAAAATTTTTCATCATGATTTTTCCACTTACGGCTTGAACAAACTTTTAAAAAAAGAAAAATGGCATTCAGCTAATTGTCAACATTCCTGTAAGTATTTGGATAACCACATGCCCGAATTGACTTATCTTAACGCGTCAAATTAAAGATCTCGGTATGTTAATGCTAATAGCCGAAAAATTTAAAATCGGTTAATTAATTATTAAAATATTGAACCCAGTAGAGTGCAAAACAAGGTTTGATTGAACATTTGGTTATTTTGCGTGTAACTTCTTACTGAAGTCGAATCGGTCAAAATGTTATATAATATTTTCGACGCAAAATGATCCCCCGTATTGCAGTCGCAAATTGGGACAACCTGTATATTACCACCATTATTTATCGAATCATTCGGCATATACGAAATCCATTTGACATTGGCCAACATCCCATATAAAACACTCTCGTTTGCATGAGCACTTACACTTTTGTGATCGATTGTCGTTGAATGCTGACAAAGAAAAATTGTAATTAGTTTCTGTGTGAAAAATATGAAAAGTACTTGATAATGTAATATTTTTCATACAAAAAGTACCCGTTCAATTAAATGGATTTGGATTTTTAGTTTTAACACATACGTTTTTACGTATACTGCAAACTATTTATAAAAATAAATCACATTCCTATATGAAAAATGGACCTTTTTTTGTAAATACATCAGAATCGTTGAATCTTAAATATTCTATTCACACAGCAAGTATATTATGTTTAATACAATATGTTTGGGGTTGGGGTGGATATACGTATATATTTTACTATTTACACACTGTACACATATTCGATTATATTAAATGTACACAAAAATCTATATAAAGACATTATCCATTTTTAAATTATAAATAAATCCTAAAATAAACACACTAGAAAATATATAAATTAAATGAAAACATATCAAGGATTGTATAAATATATAAGGGATGGATAGATAGATAGATAGATATTGCATGAGTCTAGAATTAGAGATAGAGACATTCATATTCAAATGGTATACCAAATATTATATTATATCGTCATATATATTAAGACTTCATACACATATCCATCCAAATGTATGTAAACGGATAGATATTACTTCGTACGTATGTGGGGTATAAATAATTTTTGATGGCAAACCCTAAAAATATTGCCTACAATATTTTCTTTTATGATAATCTCGATATAATAAACTTATTCTATTCATAAAGTTATAGTAACAGTGTGGCAATTAATTTATAAGACTGTTTGTCAGACGTCGGCCCACATTGTAACGCCATCAGTCTGCAATCTGACATGTCTGCTAAATCTGATGGTATAACAGTCCAATTGAAAAGTCCCCGGTCTACCATAGTAAAACAAATTTTTTTGGCAAAATTTGATTTTATTATTCAACATAGTTGCCTTCGAGGGCTACACAGCGATTATAGCGATCTTCCAACTTTTCGATACCATTTTTGTAGTACGATGTGTCGTTTTTGCTTCAAAATAGACTTCAGTTTCGGCGGTTACTTCTTCATTGGCGCTAAATTTCTTTCCAGCGAGCATTCTTTTGAGGTCTGAGAACAGGAAAAAGCCGTTGGGGGCCAGATCTGGCGAATACGGTGGATGCGGAAGCGATTCGAATCCCAATTCATTCAATTTTGCCAATGTTTTCATTGATTTGTAACACGGTGCATTGTCTTGATGAAACAGCACTTTTTTCTTCTTCAATTGGGGCCGTTTTTTAACGATTTCATCCTTTAAACGATCCAATAACGCTAAATAATCATTGCTGTTGATGGTCTGGCCCTTTTGGAGGTAATCAATGAATATTATACCTTGCGCATCCCAGAATACTGATGCCATAACCTTGCCAGCTGACTGTTGTGTTTTTCCTCGCTTTGGATTTGGCTCATTGTGTGCAGTCCACTCAACTGACTGTCGATTGGACTCCGGAGTGAAATGATGGAGCCATGTTTATCCATTGGCACATATCGACGCAAAAATTCAGGTTTATTGAACAGCTTCAAACACTGCTCGGGAATCATTAACACGTTGTTGCTTTTGATCGATTGTGAGCTCGCGTTGCACCCATTTTGCACACAGCTTTCTCATGTACAAATATTCGTGAATGATATGATATACACGTTCAGATGATAACTTCACATTGTCTGCTATCTCGATCAACTTCACTTTACGGTCATTCAAAATTATTTTGTGAACTTTTTTGATTTTTTCGTTGGTGACAGCCTCTTTTGGGCGTTCACTGCGTTCGCCGTCTTCGGTGCTCATTTCACCACGTTTAAACTTAGCATACCAATCAATGATGCTTGTTTTTCCTGGTGCAGACCCCGGAAACTCTTCATCAAGCCAAGATTTTGCTTCAACTGTATTTTTTCCCTTCAAAAAGCAATATTTTATCAGCACACGAAATTTTTATTTTTCCATCTTTTTTCAAATAACAAAAGTAGCTACACTCACAACGCAATATCTCACAAACTAATGGTCGGACTGTTGTCAAATTTTGACACATATCGTTTGAAGGTTGGTACTAAATAAAAATCATATGGATTTAATACTAGCACTGCCATCTGTGTGTCAAACCGGGGACTTTTCAATTGGTCTGTTAAAGAGTGTTTTACTTTTTTGGACAAAAAATTATTCTAGAAGTAGACAATGCTCATTTATAATATTATTCAATTAATGCATTTTGGCTAAATTATCGGGATGAAAACAGACGGTGGGTTTGTTTGCTGCACCCTTTAATTTCTATTTATTATACAAAAACTTATACACTAACTTTGAAATGGTGGTATTTTGATTATGTTTCAAACAACAGGGCACCCTGAAACATGCATTCGAATCATAATTAAAACTCTATAACAATTAAAGTTGGTGGGTGTTCATAAATATAATAAAATCAAAATAATAATTACTTGTTTCCATTTCATTTTACACCGATACAGTCTTAACAAATCTTTGACACACTGTGTGTGTGTGTGTGTTATAAAATTTAGGTAAATATCATTTAAAATGGTATCTTAAACTCTTTATATTTTTTACATAATACTAGCTGTATATATAATTGGTTCTGATTGTATATGTTATGGAATATGTGAATGTATTAGTATGCCAAAGAAATTTGATTTGAGTCAATCCAGTGGTACTTTTTGTATGTAATTCCAATTTCTTCAATTGAATTCATCAATTAATTCAACAAAATTTTTTACCATAGAATTTATCGGTGAATTTATCTGTGAATTTAGGAGTAGTCATTCGTACATAAAAAAGGTTTGAAGGATTTTCGATCGATCGCTTGTATTTGTTGAATAAATTGTGTAGTTTTCACTGATAATTTTTTATCGGTCTTTGGTAAAAAATTTTGATGAATTAATTGATGAGAGTTCATTGGTGAATTCATTGCAGAAATTGTAACTACATACAAAAAGTACCACTGGGTAGTTTCTTTGCCGAAAATGTTTACAGACTTGTAAATAAATCTTACAAAAAATGATACATGTCGATTGTTTGCAACGAAATCATTTACTTTTTCAATAATTTCAGAAACGATATGGAAAATGTGTTATGTGAAAATGCTCCATATCATATTCAACAGTAAAAAAATTGGATGGCTGAATTTAAACGTGGTCGTACAAGCCTTGAAGACGAACCGTTGCAGCAACATCTGAAAATTTTGAAAAATACATGAAATTGTTAGTGAGGATCCAAGTAGTCACGTGAAATTGCTGATACTATTGGCATCTCAGATGAACGAGTACTCGGCCCATCTTTCGAGGCACCTTTCCTCTTGCACCATAACCTGACCATGTCTGTTTTTGCACAAAAAGGTTGTTGATTGTATCCGTTGCGAAAACGATTGACATTCCGGTACAATCTTCTATTATCGTTGTTCCTGTTAAATTTTTCCATTTCGATGTAAACCCTTCCGTCCCTACGGGTTGTTACTGACCGAAATTCTGGCTCGTAGCACTATCCGAACTAGATAATGATCTGAGTCAATATTTAAACCACTACAAGTTCAAACATCCATTATATTTGAACAGTGTCGTCCATCAATTAGTACATGATCAATTTGATTACTTGTTCTACCATCTGGAGAACTCCACGTCATCTTATGAATTTCTTTATGTGGGAAGTATGTACCACTAATGACCATGTTTTTAGACATAGCAAAATTAATCAATCTTATCCCGTTTTCATTCGTTGTTTTATGAAGACTGTATTTACCTATAGTTGGGTGATATATTGTTTCCTGTCCCATCTTGCCATTAAAATCGCCTAGGACAATCTTAATGTCGTGGCCGGGTGCAGCTCTATATGTTGCCATCAGTATTTCATAAAACTCATACTTAGCCTCATCAGTTTTCTCTTCTCAGTGGGCGCATGTACATTGATGAGGGTCAGATTGAAAAATTTTGTTCTTACACGTAGTGTACTAATGCGTTCATCAATCGGATTAAAAGCAATTACTGATTTTCTTATTTTACCAAGAACTACGAAACCGGTTACGAACTCTCTTCTTTTACTACAATCGTTGCCGCTGTAATAAAATTTGTATCCTTTTCCTTTCAATAAATATTTTCCGAGCCACCTAGTTTCTTGGATGGCTGTTACATCCAATTTGGCTGTTCTTAGTGTATCAGTAAGTTCTCTTAACGCACCTTGTCGTAACAAAGTTCTAACATTTAAAGATGCAAGTTTTAAATCATTGTCCTTAAATTTTCGTTGCATGATTCGCTGCCGTTTATCCTGTTCGATCCGAGGCCGTGTTGTAGAGTTCATAACTGTTTCTTTTTCCGAAGTTGGTAGTTAATCATACGTCCAACCTACTAAATCATTTTGTAAATTCGTATGGTCATTTACAGGAGTATATCACCTCTGCAGAAAGCAGTTACCTTGGCGCCGCTGATTCGCCTTTAGTGTGTAATCACTGAATCATTAACTCAGTTTTAATAGAATGCTGTTTTCACACAACACCCCAAAGTAATTCTCATACACAGGAGCCAGATTGTCCGCGCGGCTATTTATTCTTTATTCGTAGCTAACCCATAAGTATCATAGGCCGTTCCACTATCCGCAACCCGTGGCATTGCCAGTATGCTATACCCAACATACTAATCCGAAGAGTACAATAACTATAGTCCATGAAATATGCAAATGATAATTGTTGCGGGTAATTAATATATAAAATTAAAAAAATTTAGTCTCTAGTGGATTAATCAATAATAAACTTTAATTTCAAAGGTATCCTAAATATACACTCAGAGGTATAACATGAATATTTACATATGTGTATTTTAAATTTTAATTATATGAGATAAGAACATTCATACCGAGTTCAACAATAGTGCAGTTGAATAATACAAAATTTTCAAACCTTAATCGATTCATATATGCAAATCTACTTTTTGTCCATTAAATTTTCATAATAATATATTTAGGTCTAGGTATTATATAATGTTTTTATACCACTACACACACACACACACACACACACACACACACACATGTATATCTGTATCCTAGCTACTAATACGAACACAAATATTATGAATTATATGTGAGTTCCATATTGTATTGTAAAAGGGGCTGTAATAAAATCATTTGTAATAATAACCGCAGAGATTTTAATGTAAGAAAAAGGAAAGCTATATTAAAATACAAAATTAAATTGAGTATGAAAAAAGAGTATTCATATCAGAAAATCCTTACAAACATATGCAACTTTGTATGAATTATGTAAATAAAGCATAAAATCCCTGCAGAAAATTTTGAAACTAGTTCCGTCTAAAAATCTAGTTCTTCAACTAGTGCAAAAAGGACTAGTTACAGAGAACTATTACTAAAGTAATGAAGATTGGAACCATTTTAAATACGCAATAACACAAATATATGACGAAACGAAGATAAACAAAATCGGTTTTGAACTGTTACAATATATTAATATTGGGTCTATAACTAATAATTAATATGGGCAATTAATATAAAAATAATGGAATTAAGAAAACATAACTTAATTTTATCGATAATCACAGGTCAATTGGTGAATTGTAAGAAATTCCCTTGTACAGTAATGTAACAACTTGGCTGTACTGATAGATTCCGTCAGCTTAACTTGGAGTTACATGATTTGCGTTATTATAAAGAACATCGTTAAAAAACAATTTCCCGACAATAGATCCATCATTAGGTTTTATTTCAGTAAAAGTATAGGTAGATTGGAACGTATTGGGAATTCATAGATTAGTTTATTTGTTTTGTAATTATAAGTTATCGGTTTTCATATAAACTATAATTTGCACATTGATATTTATCGGTGCAATGTGTAAGTTGCAGTTCCATGTTACTGAACCTTCTAAATGTTTTGGACCATTAACATATTCTTTAAACGTTTGGAAACACTTGTTTGAGTTACATCTAATGCCAATGCTAATTCTTCATCCGTTTGACATGGATCTTCGTCTGAGTAAAGCTTCCAATTCTTCGTCTTCAAATTTTTTGATGCTCCAACGCGTTCTTCTGATCACTAACATCAAAATATTTGTAAACCGTCTAAACCAATACTCACAATTGTTTTGTGATGGGGAGTGTTCACCATAAATTTGTAACAAAAGGCGATTAGTTTCTGCTGCTGTTTTCTTCTGAATAAAATTACTTAACTTACTTATTTACTCCATGGCGATACATCCCAGATGCGGTTTTAGCCTTCTCCAACACTCAAACAGTCCGCAGTCAATGTCTTCCAATCCCGAATTTTAAGGATCTTTATATCACAGTTTACTGCATCTAGCCATCTCGCCTTAGGTATTCCGACTCTCCTTCTACCTTCTGGTTTACTATTTAACAGTTTTTTCGGCAGACGCTCCTCCTCCATGCGTACTTCGTGCGTCCAAGCCATCTCAATCTATTGATTTTGATTGTTTTGACAATATTTGGTTGACTGCGTACAACTTGTCTAATTCCAAATTGTATCTTCGCCTCCAACCATTCTGTTCTTTGACGGCGGGTCCAAATATGCCAAAATATAAAATAAATATATTGGCTACGATTTTTTTTTAAAGAACTAGTTAAAGTATTGGTGAAAGAATACATAATCTAATTCAAACTAAAATTAACCAGTTCAGTAACTATAGTTGCAGAAGAACTAGTACTAACATTTAAGTGTTTACATTTGAACTAGTTCAGTAATTTTGGTTACAAATTAATTAGTTCTTCAACTAGTTGAAAAGTAATGCAGAAGAGAACAATTTTCTTTTCATAGGACATTTCCATATTAAAAGAAACATGTAAAATGGGTTTATCGTGGAACCGCTGTACTATTTACTTTGTAACTAGTTGTACCACTAATAGTAGAACTAGTTCTCTTACCTGCAGGGATCCATGTTCCATCTTCATTTTAGTTTTCCTTCAATAAATTGTATCATGTCCTATCTGTATTTATAATATGCTTTACTTTTAGTCAGTCACTTGTAACATTTACATAAATATTTGTATTCATTTTCATTATAACTATTTTATTACTGGAAAATACACAAATTATTATGTGCTTTTTTTTTGCCTTTTAGATATTTTACTTTTTAAAAATAAATGAAGAATGTACAAAATGCATTTGTTTTGTTGTACATAGAATGAAGAACAACATCTCGATTCCTTTATTTTCCCAGCTATTACAATACCTCTCCGGTTCATATATGTTCATTTTTTGCCTATGGTATGTAATAAAAGAACACACAAAAATAAGACACAAAGTAACTGCAAATGGATTTGAATTTTTTATTAAAAATGAAATTGTTGCTATAAATATATTGTGTGTTTAATTTAGTTTTAAGGGATTTTTTTGCCAAAATTATGAAAAATGATAAATTTTATTGCTCACACAACTTCTTTCTGGAAATTTGTACATTTTGTGGTAGTAAAACGATTTTTTCGTTTCCTTGCCATCCGTTCAGAGGGCTGTTTTTGGATTTCATTAAATGTTAGGAAGTGATGGTCTTGACGAACGCTTTGCATTGATAGAAACAAGTGGTAATCCGATGGAGCACAGTCTAATGAATAGGAAGCATGCAGCAGAATTTTCCATTTAAGTTTTTCGGGTGGTGCGAGCGTTATTGTGCCGCAAAATCACTTCAGGTCATCGTTCAAATCGATCAATTGTTGTTGGTAACGTACCGACAGCACTAATAGTTACATTTGGTTTTATAAGTTGCGTGAATAGTTTGTAGCCCAAAAATGAAAGACTGTTATTTTTGGCTTGACGTAGGTTTGTTTTTTATTCAATATAATCTCCCGAAAATTCAATACATTTACTCCAATAATTTTTCACGAAAAATACTTCCCTCGTAGAAATTGTTTGAGATTTCTGCAGAGATAGCAGTCACTGGGAGCCAAAATTTGGTGAATACAGTGGATGCTCAAGCAACTCGTACTTTAATTCCTTGAATTTAGTCACTTTAGTGAACTTATGCATTGTACATTGATCAAAAATGATATTTTTGTGTTGCAAACCGGACGAATTTTTACGTTCAATTGATCTAAAAGGTTACAAAAAAATGCTGTTTTACCTTTCTGAAGATAATAACGCCATAAAATTCCTTTTGCATCCCAAAAAACTGATGCCATAACCTTTTTTGTCGTTCATTCGTTCATGCTTAGTCTGCTTTGGAGCCGAACATCCAGCTTTTTTTAGTCCACTGTAAACGTTCTTGTTTCCATTTAGAATCATGGTGGTAGATCCAAGTCTCAATCATAGTTATAAAACGATTCACAACATTGGTTTTATACTTCTTAAAAAATTTGTTTACGATTGAGTTTTTCGTGAATTGTTAACGTGTGCGGCACAACTTTCGCAAACAACTTTTTCACATTTGTAATTCTTCATGTAAAATATAACGTACTCGTTCATCTGAGATGCGTACAGTATCAGCAATTTCATGCGTAGTCAAACTCGGATCTTCACTAACAATTTAATGTATTTTTTCAAAATTTTCTTATATTGATGCAGTTCCTGAACTTCCCGCGCGTGGTTCGTCTTCAAGGCTTGTACGACCACCTTACTTCCATTAATGTTTCGTTTTGGAGTGGATGTTGATGGCCGCGGTCTAGATCAACTCACTGTTTTTTTTGCGTTTCGGGTTTTATGTAATAGATCTACTTTTCATTACTAGTTAATGTTTTAATGTAAATGTCATATTCGATGAATTGCTAACCGTTTACCGATTTTCAATGCTGGTTTCAGTCAGTTCTATTTTCCTTCTTTTTGATTCTATCCAAAGGCATTTAAACGTTTACGTACAGTTGCTTAAATGACATTTAATGCTTCTGCTTCTGTTTTTTTTTAATAATATCAAAGCGGAGTTTTCATCTAAAATTGCTCGCAATTAATTTTTTTCAAACTTTTGTGGTTGACATTCTTTGTGTTCAACATCAAAATCACCACTTTTAGATCTTCTAAACCAATATTCCGATGTTTTAATTGATGGAACAAACTCACCATAAACATCACAGATGTTTCTGTGAGCTTCAGCAACTCATTTCCACAAATAAATCTTTATTTCGTTCCATTATAAATAGTACGAAAAAGTAAGCTTATGTCCATTAACCAATCTCAAATGAAGTATATAACATTTTAAATTAGAAATGTCATAGCTGTCAAGTGACATAAAGAGCAACAAAATGTCTTAATTAAAATCGAAACTACAGTCCACTAAATGTCAACCCCCTAAAAACTAAGTTAAACTACTAATATACACATTGTACAATGGCAAATACATTCTGATGCGGCTGATGTGTGTGTGTGTGTGTGTGTGTTCTTTGTAAGAACAAATAAAACATTTGCAAATAATAAGAAAGGAAAAAAAACATTAACACAAATATTTTCTTTTACATTTTGTTTGGAGTGTGCTATTATTCAAATGGAAAAAATTCATGAAAATGCACGAAAACTTATTTAACTCACCGTTTTGTTTTTGCAGCTTCATTTTTTTTTCTGTTTCTCATAATATTTATCTTTACATTTTTCCAAGTTTAGGTATACATTTATTATTAGTAAACGATACGTATGCAAACATTTTAACTTTTAAATTAATGTAAATGGACTGTTAAATGGGAAATATTTTAAATATTAAAATTTTTCCTGTTGCCATTACTCAAAGTGAGTATTAAATATAAATATTATAGCTTTAAGAGCAAAAGTACAATAATAATATTATTATTTTCGAAATGAGATAAATTTGCAAATTTAATACATTATATTACTTGCGTATGCGAACGCATACACATAAAAATCAATTCATTAGGGTAGACCCGAGACCGGTGGTACACCTGGTGTCCTGAATCACATGTAGAAAAAATTTATATTCCAAGAAATTTGGCGACATATCTTAGAAAATTTAGTTAGTTATTGAATACAAAACACGACCCATGATAATTTATCCTTATTCTTGTAATTCGGTGTAATACTAAAATTATAATTATTTAAGTCTGTAAAATTTACATGTTATTTTACATAATTCTCTCAATTCATTGCATTAGTACTAGGACTACCTTTAAAATGTGAAATAAAAATACATCAATTTATGAATAATTAATTTTTTTTAAATTTTTTTTAAATTAATTACTTACTTATTTCATGGCGTTATAATCCAGGTGCCCGACACGCTTCCGCCAAACTGACCCATTCGCATTCAATGTCTTCCAATCCCGAATTTTAAGGATCTTTATATCACATTTTACTGCATCTAACCATATAGCCTGTTTAACATTCCAAGATGCACGTTTTAAATCATTTTCCTTAAATTTTCGTTGCTTGCGTATTGTAAACCTAAGAAGTTTAAAAATATTCGTGCCGAATCGAAAAGTTCAGTTTTTTTTTAAATTCCGAAAATATAAACTCAAAGTTTGGCATTTTCAAGTGGAAGGCGGTGAGTCGCTTTTTAAAGTGAAAAAACATATTTATTGTGGGAGAGAAAACCTTTATTCAAATTATTTTCCATCACTAGTTACACATTTTGTCCACCTTTCCGGCAATTTGTGGATACCACGCCTCTTACGTTTCCTGGACCGGTATTGCTTTGCGTGATGGTGCATTGTCATGTAGGAAAATTACCTTGTGTTGTCTCTTTTGATATTCTTGTCGTTTTTGCAGCAAAACAAGGTTCAAATTGATCATTTGTTGTCGGTAGCGATCAGCATGAACAGTTTCACCAGGTTTTAGAAGCTCGTGGTACACCACACCTTTCTGATCCCACCAAACACAAAGCATTCTCTTCTTACCAAAGGGATTTGGCTTTGCAGTCGATGTTGATGACTGGCCTGGTGAAACCCATGATTTTTTGCGTTTCGAATTCTCAAAATAAATCAACTTTTCATCACCAGTCACGATTCGATGTAAAAATGACTTCCTTTTGTATCGTTGAAGGTGCATTTCACAGATGGTTTTTCGATTTTCTTGTTGCCTTTCAGTCAATTCATGTGGCACCCACTTACCTTCTTTTGGATCTTTGCCATTGCTTTCAAGCGATCGGAAATACTAAAATTGCGTGTCGTCTTCATTCAATAGAGACTGCAATTCGGTGGCCTCAAACTTTTTCTGCTGTCCAGGGATCTTTGTCTTCCCCATCAAAATCATTACTTTTGAATCGGTGAAACCATTCTCTGCATGTTCTTTCTGATAAAGTGTTATCGCCATAAGCTTCTACAAGCATTCGATGTGATTCTGCCATTTTGGTTTACTACTACCGCTTGTAGCGCCATATATGTGTGAGCGGCGGACATTAACCGGTATACCTGGTAATAACACCATTTTGATTTTAAAATACATTAACACAATTTTGTAAACGCAATTTTAAAAGATTATCTATTTTCGGTAGTCGACGGTGCGTTTTAATCTTCGATGGTTTGAAATACAATTTCGATCCTAAAATAGACACACAGACTGAATAATATGTATTTTGAGTATATCCGTATCATTATAACCCAAACTTTCAGAATTTTGTTCGTACATATTTTCATAACAACTATTTTATTTTCGTTATTAATTATGGAATATTTGTCATTATTAAAAATCAGAATTAACTTTAAAATTACTTTTACTTTTTTGACATTGGTTGAAGAACATTCTTTCATAATGACTTTTATATTTTATGATGAAATTCTATCCTTTGAAATTTTGTAATTATTTTAATTAATTTTGATTCACTTTATACTCTATAGAATAGATATAGGTTTAATGTATAACAAATAGATAGACGCTTGCTGGTACCGATATTTTAGAATAAAAATTTAATTATCTTTTTCATATAATAATATTCCATATATTATACAGGGTGTCCCAAATTTCGACGCAATACGAAAACACTAGGTTCTCTAGGTCATTTTGCGTCGAAAATATTATATAACATTTCGGCCGATTCGACTTCGGTACGAAGTTACACGCAAATAACCAAATTTTCAATCAGATCAATAACTAATTAACCGATTTTAAATTTTTTTGATACACTATTAGCATAAGCATACCGAGATCTTTAATTTGACGTTCATTTAACAGTCCCTCCATAGTGCTCTGGGCCACCATCATGTTGAAATCACATCTGCAGTCGTTCAAAGATGGATTGGCAGAGGTGGGCCCATATGATGGTCGCCACGTTCTCCAGACTTTAAGCCGTTGGATTTCTATTTATGGGGTTGCCTGAAAGAAAAAGTCTATGCAACTGTGATTAATTCACGTGAGAAGTTAATTCGCTTATTGAAGACTGTATCCAAGACCTTCGCCACAAGCAATAGCAAACACTTAAATTGGTTCGGTCTATTGAAAAGCATTGTTGTCTACCATATGTATTCGCGAGCTGAAGGAGCATATTTTCAGCAATTACTTAAAGCTAATTGTCAACATTCCTGCAAGTATCTGGATAACCACATGCCCGAATTACCTATCGTAATGGTATAGCTTAAACGAAAGCTTATGAATGTGGCAAGTTTTTAAACATATACCGAAAAAATTTTTCATCATGATTTTTCGACTTACGGCTTGAACAAACTTTCCGAAAGAAAAATGGCGTCCAGCTAATTGTCAACATTCCTGTAAGTATCTGGGTAACCACCTTCCCGAATTGCCTTATCTTAACTGCCAAATTATAGATCTCGGTATGCTAATGCTAATAGTGTATCAAAAAAATTTAAAAAATCGGTTAATTAGTTATTGAGATATTGATCCGAGTAGAGTGCAAACTACATGGTCTGATTGAAAATTTGGTTATTTGCGTGTCACTTCTTACCGAAGTCGAATCGGCCAAAAATGTTATACAATATTTTAGACGCAAAATGACCCACAGAACCTAGTGTTTTCTTATTGCCGTCGAAATTTCGGACTCCCTGTATAAAAACCAGACAGACATAAACAGATATTCATTACAATTTAACGAAGGATTATTACTCTTATTTAATATATATATCGTTAAAGGAGTGAATGTGTATCCTTATAGTCCTTATATTTTTTAATGAGATTATATCTATTTAATGTACATTTACATACATAAAATATAATTAGCTATATTCAATTTATAATATATATTTTATTCTGTTCGTTCTTGTTCTGGCACATACACCAATAATGTTGCATTTTGTTGAAAAGAATTATCATATCTATTAAAATATCCATTAAAACGATTACATTTGAAATGCATAAAATTTAAAAATTGTTGATTTAAGTGCATTCGTATGTTGTACGTTTATTTTTTTTTTATTGTCTGATGCTGCGAAATGCATTAAAAAAAATACACATACTCTCTATAATCTACTCCAGCTTAGAACTCTACACAGCATCCTCTTATACGTACACATTTATTTCTCATGTGCATTTACATTAACTTAAATGTACATGTATTGGAATAATATACTTTAAAGAAATACATAATATATTTTTTGAATCAATCATTTCTGCTAAAATCTTTGTTCGCAAGCATTTAATAATGTGTAAATCAGGACTGGAAAACCTATAAAACTGAACGACAACTGGCATAAAAAATTAGAATGATATCAAAAACAAAATTTTAGAAAATTATTATAACCAAAATAAAATATACAAAATTAAAAAACCGAAATTCGAAATTATTTGCTGATCATTTGTTAATTTATCTTACCAAAAATATAATGGTAATACCATTACTTACTTACTTACTCCATGGCGTTATAACCGAGGTGTGGTTTTAGCCGCCTCCAACACGCTTCTCCAAACTGACGGGGTTAGTCAATCTGTCGGGTTGTACAAATTCTTAAACATGTTGAAAACATCTTTCAATATTCATTTTGAAAGATGTTTAGTTAGTTGATAGTTAAAATGATGTTTCCAATTATGGTTCGGTATGGCAATGTAATTGACTATTTCTAAAATTTTTTAGAACATGTTGACAACAGCTGTATAACAATGATTTTGCTACATTTTGATTTGAAAGCTTCAACTGTAAATAATACAATGGTAAATTGAACATTTAGTGATTTGGAAAAACTATTGGCTATTGGGTTCAGCTGCTATATACGATTTTGTATCATATGGTTGGAATCTAATTTGATCAATGTAAGGTGTTACAAAAACCGAAACAACACAAACACCAAAACCGGAAAATTTTAAAAATTAATAACACTAAATTTCTAAAAGTTATTATTGGGTCTATCTATAGCTAAGTTTTGGAGATATTTTGGTAAGAAAGACACATTTATTTGAAAGTAACGGTACATTATATTTTATTCAAATTATTTGCCATCTGAACAGCTACAACTTTTGACCATCTTTGTGGCAAATTATGGATTTCCTCATCATAGAAGAACTACTTTGGTTTTGAAGCAATCCATGAATCCAACCATTTTTTCATATCTTCGTATGAATTGAGCAGCTGTGCAGAAAGGGCTGACAGCATTGACCGGAACAAATGGTACTGTGATGGAGCAATGTCTGGTGAATATGGCGGGTGGGGTAGGACTTCCCAGCCAAGTGATTCAAACATTTCTGTTACCGGTCTTGCAACGTGCAACGTTCTAGCATTATCATGCTGCACAATCACACGGTCACACCTGTTGGTATATTCTGGTCGTTTTTGATGCAATGCTCGACTCAATTGGATTAATTGCTCTCGGTAATGTTTAGCAGTGATGGTTTGTCCCGGTTTAAGCAGCTGATAGTACACCACACCAAGCTGGTCCCACCAGATACAGAGCATAACCTTAGAACCATGAATATTGCGTTTTGGTGTCGATTCACCCATGCTTTCACACGTTTTGGATTATCGTAATGGATCCACTTTTCATCACCAGTCACAAAATTCGATGCAAAATTGAATGTCTTTGAAGGAATTTTTTCACATATATTTTTTTTCGATTTTCTTGTTGTCTTTCCGTCAATTCATGTGGTACCCAATACGATAACTTTTGGACCATTCCCATCTTCTTTAAACGTTGCTTGGATAACATCTAATGCCAATGCTAATTCTTCTTCCGTTTGACATTGATCTTCATCTGAGTAAAGCTTCCAATACTTTGTCTTCAAATAATTTTTTTGTGCTCCAAAGCGTTCTTCTGATCACTAACATCAAAATCATTATTTTTAAACCGCCGCTAAACCAATACTCACAATTGTTTTGTGATGGGAAATGTTCTCGATAAATTTATAACAAAAATCGATAAGTTTCTGCTGCTGTTTTCTACTGATTAAAATTACTTAACTTACTTATTTACTCCATGGCGTTATATCCCAGGTGCGGTTTTAGCCTTCTCCAACACGCTTTTCCAACCCGACCTATCCGCAGTCAATGTCTTCCAATCCCGAATTTTAAGGATCTTTATATCACAGTTTACTGAATCTAGCCATCTCGCCTTAGGTATTCCGACTCTCCTTCTACCTTCTGGTTTACTATTTAACAGTTTTTTCGGCAGACGCTCCTCCTCCATGCGTACTACGTGCGTCCAAGCCATCTCAATCTATTGATTTTGATTGTTTTGACAATATTTGGTTGACCGCGTACAACTTGTCTAATTCAAAATTGTATCTTCGCCTCCAACCAATCTGTTCTTTGACGGCGGGTCCAAATATGCCACGGAGTACCTTTCATTCGAAAATCCGAAGTAATTGCTTAAAATAACTTCCCGCAAATGCTGTTTTGTTGGTACAAAACATTTCCATTGTTAATCAACTACAAAAAAATACTTGTTTACACTTCAACATAACTGGTCATTTCACTGAATATTAAAGGTGGATTCAACTACTACAATAGCGAAGTATTCCCACCTCACACTGCGTACAAGCAATACTACTTACGACACCTATCAGATTATCCCCCGGACTTAGTTATAGACCCATCCAATAGTCAGAAAATTAAACCAACTTAAAAACCAAATTGGTTTCCACTCCTGATCTTTAACATTGTATAGAATTATGGATACATATTTGTGAAACATATGTGCATTTTTAATGCATTCATAATATAAATTATTTCAATTTATTGCTTTTAGTAAAGCCTTTCATTTCTTTCCTATTATGCACCACATTATTAATTGCACATGCAGTTTATATGTGTGTGTTTGCTGTATCCTGTGTGATATTATATAGCTGCAATATGCAAATACTAAATATCAAAATATCATATATATTCGATACAACAAGAGATATAGAGACTATCATGAAATATAATTTCGTTGTCATATAAATCAATATCAATATCCAGGTGTACTCATACCAATATGTTAAAGGAATTTAATATACGATTGAAAACCGCAATATTCCCAGAATAATTACATTATTGTTTCCGAATGTGCAACAGAAACATCCAGTTTATGTGTTAATAATTGTTATTATGTATTAACAGGTATTATTTTCAATTAGATAAATGTCTGTCCCTGTACATCTGTTATTTATCATTTATATATGTATTTTATAGTGGAATGATGTAATATTGGGTTGTAAATAAAGCAAGTGCGGTTTTTTTAATCATACCATAGGGCAATTATTTGATAGAATTAAATACAATAACTTTATTCAATAATGTATTGTCCATTTTGTTCGATGACCTTTTGCCATCTTTTTGTTAACTTCATGATTACGTCGTGGTCGTATAACTTCTGGTCCTTACCAGCAAAAAACTGAAACAAGAGCGTATTGATATTATCATCATTATTGAAATAGTTACCGTCAAAGAGTTTTGTAAAACTTCGAAATAAATCTAAATCTGATGGTGCAAGGTCCGAACTATATAATGAATGTGGCAACACTCCCCCCAACCAAGCTCCAATAATTTTTGACGTGTGATCAAAAATGTGTGTGGAATTGCGTTGGAACACAACACCTTTTCGATTTACTAATTTTTTGGTCACTTTTCTTGAATTGCACTGTTCAAAATTTGGTTAGTTGTTGAATGATCAATGAACATCTGAATTGATCGTTTGGTTGCATGGTAAAAGTTCAAACGAAACAATGCCATTGTAATCGCATCAAATTGATAACATAACCTAAACATTCATCCATTTTTCATTGCCAGTAATCAATCGTTTTAAAATTTGGATTATTTTCGTTGTGTCAAATGTATTTCTTTAAGTTGATGAAGAATCCGCATATATTGAATTTTTTTTTGCGTATCCAAGTTCTTTTAAATGCATTGCAATGCATATTTGTGATACGCCTAGCTTCTCTACAATCTCACGTATTGTATAATGACGATCCGCATTAATTATTGCATTCATTTGGTCGTCATCCACCATACCTGCTGGACGACCTGAAAATTTTGCATCTTTGTGTGAGAAATCTTCGGAACAAAATTTTGCAAACAATTTCCGACACTGTCGTTCTATTAACCAGTTACCTGTTTTTGACGAATATATTTGTCATGAGAATGGTGCAAAATTTTGCGTCACGACGAGTATATTCGCTATGATTAGATAAGTATTGACAATTTGCAAGACGCAATTTTGATACGCATTTTCCAAAGAGATCGAAACAGTGTATTGACAATTTGCCAGACGCAATTTTGATACGCATTTTCCAAAGAGATCGAAACAGTGTATTGACAATTTGCCAGACGCAATTTTGATACGCATTTTCCAAAGAGATCGAAACAGTGTATTGGCCATGATTAGATAAGTATTGACAATTTGCAAGACGCAATTTTGATACCCATTTTCCAAAGAGATCGAAACAGTGTATTGACAATTTGCCATTTTCTGTCGTACAAGCAAATAAAAGCAAAATAGGACGACTCAAAAAATACACAACAGATGGATACAAATGATTTTTGACAGATTGACAATTGAAGTACCTACACTATCAATAAAATAAAAACTATGATTTGACATTTCGAATGAATTTTGATACGTCGACATTCATCAAAAGACGTGTATAAGTGAACGCCGCACTTGCTTTGTTTACGACCCAATGTATGCATTATAAAGAGGTCTATACTGTTATATCTATTTTATTTATAGGCCTATGCCGATGTACGTTAATAAACATAAAAGCAAAACCATCATTAAACCATAAATTCATTGAGATTTGTCACATTCATTATTGTAATGATAATATAATGCGTATGTTTAAGCTTTTATGTTCTATCGATGCCTTTCTTATTTGGTTATTTATTATTATTTTCATATTGTTTTCTTTATATTTTATGTTTAGTTGCAATACCCTAGCCACAGTCTAGTCGTTCCAACTGATTAAGTTAATACAAAACAAATAATAATTATAATTTTGATTGCACAGAAGTGTGACGACATACGACATGACAACGTAAGTGCGAACCAGCCATATAATGAACGCATTCATATAACGGTTTACCCTGATGTGGACAATTAACCAGGAGTGTGTACTCTACCGTGGTAAAAATTTTATTATAATTATTAATTGGGTAATATGAGTACAAGGAGTTTTCATTGCCAAAACTTTGAAAAGAAAAAAAAAATGCTTCCCATATAAAAATGAAGAATTATGCAAATAACCTTGATACGATCAGGTTTTTAAAAGAAGTTTTCTAAATACGGTCGATAGAGAAAGTCTTCACCTTAAATTTAAGGTACAATATTTTAAAATAGGTTCATCAGGTGGTAAAAAATTATACAAACTTTTATTACAGGGGGAGTGATTAATATCTATAATATTCTACAAATAAGATCAAATTTTCATTTCTGTGTGATTGTCTCTTGTGTTTTTTAAAATATCTGTTTAATCCAAAAAACATTAATTTAATTTTATTTTTAACAATTTTATTTAATTTTTTTTTATCACGTTTTCTTTTCTATTAGGATTTTTATATCTGCACTTCTTGAAGGTAGCCACTAGAATCCATCACAATTAAATTATATTAAAGTCAAGATATGACGCTGTAACGACTTTTTTAGTGTCTTGCGTAAAAGCAAACTTGAGGAATCATGTTGCATATAAAATCTTTTTTAATTGGTTCTTGTAATATGGAAAAGAGAGAATCAATGTATCTCTTTTGCCTTTTTATATAAGAGCTGAGAGTCAGCTTTAATTGGATCTCATTCTTATTTAGAAGTGATTGCTTGTCTCACTTCCCCCTTTGCTATATAAATATAACAATATACTTTGTGCTACATAAACAACTAGTGTCTTACAATGAACTAGGTTTATACAACCAGCAAAGTATAGCTTTATCTGTATCCATTGCATTCATCGCATTTTAGTGGATGTAAATGTATACAGTCTTCGGGCAACTAAACTAAAATTTTTTTATTCAAACTATTTTTTGGATTTTATTTTGGTTTTTTGATTATTGGGAATCTGAAAATTATATTAAAAACTTAAATCATGTTTTTAACCTTTGAACGGGTGGTCCATTATATTTAGCGAACTTTAAAACTCCTACGTTATATTTACTAAAATTTATTTTTATATCTCTTTGCTGGCTGCTAATTATGGCCAATTTATTGTAATTTAATTATATTGTTTCGGTTATGTAATCGATCAATATGTTCTGGTTATTTGAAAATACTGCATTTGAGAAATGACGAACATAAACTTTCCACCATCTGATTCCGTACACACATCCAGTGATTATATATTGTACTGTTGGTGCCTTTCGGAATCGTCTTTGTTTCCTTCGCTTTACCGCAGATTGAGTATGTTTACGAACTGTTGCTTAACAATTTTACATCATTAGCCTTTAAATTATCTGATTGTTCCAATGTATTTCTATCCTAAATATATTTATAGATTTATTTTTTCATGATGTGTTCAATTTTTTCCACATGATTCTTCCTTCCGCGTCAGTTGACATAAAGAAGGAATACTTCTATATACCGTTTTATGAACTTACTGTAATGTTACAATAATGTTTTCGGTTACATCCTGTCCAAAATTTGACTGAATTTTTGTTTTATATTCAAAAGATACCTCCTCATTATCTATTTGAACATGTCTTTTTACTTTGTACGGCCGATTTGTCATCGTCATTATCATCATCTTCAAATTGTGCATATACATATTCATTGAATATTGCACTTTAGCTCATTTCCACATAGTGCCAATCTTTGAAGTTTTCTGCCAAGTCCATTTTCACGTACATTGGAGTTACAAAATCAATCATTGCATCCTTTAATAAGTCAACTAACCGTTGTTCGTCAACAGTTACGCAGGAGTTTATGGTATATTCATTGGCAAGTAATAAATTTAAATCACATTCTTTGGATCCAGTTCCTTAAATTTAAGTTTAAAAAGTAATTTTTAGATTTCTATAATAATCAAAAATCGAAAATAAACTGTAAGAAATATTATTTGAAAAAAAATTTTAATTCAGAACATCCTGTATTTTCGACACTTTGGTTAGCCCAATCGACAAAACTGACCAACGTTAAAAATCATTGTGTAACACTTTGGGTTCAAAAGTTTAGATTTTCAAAACATTTTCTGGTTTTTTAATTCTTAAAAATAGCTGCGGTTATACCCGAAACCGTGTTTTTTGTATTTAAATGAGTACTACAACTGACTTTGCAACACAGAAATAACAAAACTTAAACTTTCAATTGAATTTTAAATTCATTAATGGTGAAAAACTGACCAACTGCTGGATTCTAAGGTTGACTATACCATAAAATAAATCGTGCTTTTTGTATTTTAATGAGTACTACAACTGCTGGCGAAATTTCTTTGGAATAGGGAGTACACACTTCAAGTGGTGGTTTCTTTGTTAGCAATATCTATTACTGGACCAGCAATTTACACACTTCGGCTTTGCAACACAGAAATAACTAAATAAAAACTTTCGATTGAATTTTAAATTCATTAATGGTGAAAAACTGACCAACTGCTGGATCCAAAGGTTGACTATACCATATAGCACGCAGCTACGAAAAATTTCAATAGTTTATTTCCTCACATTATTTTTGCATCTCAATAATTTACATATTTTGTATTAAAGTATACAAAAGCGTATATTTATTTCAATAAAGAGACTCCATAAAACGATTAATAAATGATTCAAAACAATTTAAATGTACGAAAAGATACTTTTGTAAGAATATTAATAAATCAATTTTAAAATAATATTATAATTTTCCAACCCATTCGCGAAATACACAAAGAAAATATAAATAAAATACATGTACAATTCGAGTAAATTAGAATATAATACCAGGTATACCGGTTAATGTCCGCCGCTCACAAATATAATATATGGCGCTACAAGCGGTGGTAGCAAACCAAAATGGCTGAATTTTTTTTGTTTAAAAGCTGTCACATTTCGCTCCAAAAATTAGTTGCCGACAGCAGACCTCTTATCGAGCAACAACATTGTTAAAAAAATAATTGAAAATGTCGAATTTAGTGTCAGTAAAATGCGAAATGCGGACATCATTGCTTTTATGTTTTCGTTTGAAGAAAACTGCGGCAGAATCACATCGAATGCTTGTAGAAGCTTATGGCGATAACACTTTATCAGAGGGAACATGCAGAGAATGGTTTCACCGATTCAAAAATAATGATTTTGATGTGGAAGACAAAGAGCGCTCTGGACAGCCGAAAAAGTTTGAGGCCACCGAATTGCAGTCTCTATTGAATGAAGACGACACGCAAACGCAACAACAACTTGCAGAACAACTAGAAGTTGCTCAACAAACCGTATCCGATCGCTTGAAAGCAATGGGAAAGATCCAATATCAAAGAATATCAAAAGAGACAAGAATGGTTTCTCCGATTCAAAAGTAATGATTTTAATGAGGAAGACAAAGAGCGCCCTGGACAGCCGAAAAAGTTTGAGGACACCGAATTGCAGTTTTTTTGAATGAAGACGACACACAAACGCAACAACAACTTGCAGAACAACTAGGAGTTGCTCAACATACCGTATCCGATCGCTTGAAAGCAATGGGAAAGATCCAAAACGGAAGGTAAGTGGGTGCCACATGAATTGACTGAAAGGCAACAAGAAAATCAAAAAACCATCTGTGAAATGCACCTTCAACAATACAAAACGAAGTCTTTTTTGCATCGAATCGTGACTGGCGATGAAAAATGGATTTATTTTGAGAATTCGAATTGGAAAAAATCATGGATTAATCCAGGACAACCATCAACATCGACTGCAAAGCCAAATCGCTTTGGTAAGAAGAGAATGCTTTGTGTTTGGTGGGATCAGAAAGGTGTGGTGTACCACGAGCTTCTAAAACCTCGTGAAACTGTTAATACTGATCGCTACCGACAACAAATCATCAATTTGAACCGTGGTTTGCTGCAAAAACGACAAGAATTTAAAGAGAGACAACATAAGGTAATTTTCCTACATGACAATGCATCATCACACAAAGCAATACCGGTCCAGGATACGTTGAAGGCGCTCAACTGGGATGTTTTATCGCATGTGACTTATTCACCAGACTTGCCTTCCTCAGATTACCATTTGTTTTCATCGATTGTCCACGCCCTTAATGACCAGCACTTCAAAACGTCTGAAGAACTCGAAAATTGGGTCTCTGACTGGTTATCATCAAAGGAACAAAAATTTTTTTGGCGTGTATCCACAAATTGCCGGAAAGGTGGACAAAATGTGTAACTAGTGATGGAAAATATTTTGAATAAAGAATTTTTGGGTTTTCTCTCCCACAAAAAATATGTTTTTTCACTTTAAAAAACGGCGGACATTAACCGGCATACCTGGTATACAATTCGATTAAATTAGAATGTAATAATGTCATAAACAAATTTCATAAGGACAAATATTTTCTACATAATGAAAATTTTTATGTTAACAAAATATTGAAAGATATTTTCCGCCGCACAGATGTTTCCATTAAAAAGTATGCGAAAGGATTGCACCAATTACTATCAAAATCTAATTTATTTTCATTGCATTTTATGTGACATTAACGCTTGAAGTAACCTATTTTTTTAACCAGTATTTTTTATTTACAATGTAAGTTATATTTTATTCGACGTAATTTATCTATTTCAAATATTCTTTTTGGTTTCTCATTTCCTATATAGCGATGAAATATATTCGTCTATAATTTATTTTGTTTATGATAATATGTGTGTGTGTGTGTGTGTGTGTGTTTGTGTGTTTGTGTGTGTAAATCATTTTAAATGAAAATTCAAATAATTTACTGTGTGCGAGCATTAAAAACTTATATAAGATTTATTTTGTAATTCAAGTAAGAGTTTTTAAATGTACAAAAGGGATTTCACCAGTTTACACCCCAAACAGTATACAATAATAGTATAAGTAACAACAACAACAATAAACTTTCCATCCATCGTATAAGTTTTTCTATAAATTTATGTAAATTTAAATGTATTTATGCGATGTGTTTTTTTTAGACTTTTTCTTGTTCGTGTGTTCGTCTCTGTTTATTGGTGTCGCACACAGAGTGCAAAGTGTTCGTACACAGCGATATAGAAATGAATGAAATTGAATGAAATTTTCATTTTCGGAAAAACATTATACGTTGCATAAGTATTTTATAAATTAAAATGAGAGTAAATATAAGGACATTAATACATTATTATTTATGTAAGGTAGAGGTACAAATATCCAACCCCAGAACCAACCGCCAATTCCGCATGTAACAAAACAATACAGGTTGCGTAGTTTCTAGCCTAAAGAAATGATATAGACTATTATTTTTCGGTTGAGGTAGTGTTTTTTGTTCAATCAATAATCTCTCGATAATTCAATAAATTTACGGCAGTACACCTCCTATAATTTTATCTCGTGCGGCTGAACAACGGATCCGAAAGCTCTGCAAAATACCCGTCTGCTGCGGCTGCTATGGCCTCTTCATTCGACGAGAAATACTTTCCTCGGTGAAATTGTAGTCGAGTACGGTGGATGCAGTTCAAGCAGTTCGTACTTTAAATCCTTGAATTTGGTAACTGTAAAAGCACTTTTGTGAACTGATACAACGTCTTGATCAAAAATGACAATTATGTGTTGCAAACCGACTATTTTCTTACGGAATTTTACGTTGAATTAATCCAAAAGATTACAATAATATTTTGAATTGATTCTTTCTGAAGACAATCGATCGATAAAATTCCCTTTGCATCCCAAAAAACTGATGCCAAAAACTTTTTGACCTTCTTTCATGTTTAGTCTGCTTTGGAGCCGAACATCCAGCTTTTTTTAGTCCACTGTAAACGTTCTTGTTTCCATTTAGAATCATGGTGGTAGACTGTCAAGTCTCATCCATAGTTATAAAACGAAGCACAAAATCGATTTTATTCTTCTTATAATGTTCCAAATACTGTTGACAAATTTGTTCACGATTGACTTTTTGTCGAATTGTTAACGTGTCCGCACACAACTTTTTCACATTTGTAATTCTTCATGTAAAATATGATGTACTGTATTTTTTGCAATATTTTCTGATATTTGACCGTACGTCGAGTGGTTCGTCTTCAAGGCTTGTACGACCACACGTGGTAAATTCAACAAACCAATTTTTTTCTGTTGCATATGAGCATGGAGCATTTCCACCTTCCACACATTTTCCACATCGTTAATGAATTTCTTATGCGGCTAAACGACTTTTTTTTTTTATAAATATTCAATGACTGCTCGATTTTTTCCATATTAAAAAAAATCACTGACACACGTCAACTTCAAATGGCTTGTAAACAAAGAATGAATTGACAGATCGAATTGATATTTTCCAGGTATTCATATGACACATGGAATATTCCAATACACTTATTTATTTGCCAGTATTAACGTGATATGTGATATTTTTTCTTATTAGGGACTACTTAACTAGGGCTCAGCACACTAGTTTCTCTACCCTATACTGCCATTCTATAGAAAAAATAATAACAAATAATTCACTATTTCTTTTCGATGTGATAATGATATCTTAAAATGGGAATTAAATTTGTTGAAAATATAAATTAATGTAATGGATGTCGTTGGTTTTGTTTCTAATATTTTAAAACATATTATTGTATTATTATAATTAATTAATGCGGTCAATGTATAAATTTTGAAATTGCTGTAAAATCTGTTCAGCTGGAAGCAAAAGCTAAATAGTAAAATATATGACGTAACACAAATGCATTGAAAAACGTGCGATACACAAAATAAATAATAATAATTAGAATAGAATGTATTTGCGAGGCCTGACGAGGTGTGATCTCATAAAATTTCAATCAATTTTTGTATTGATTTATGCATTATCATCTGTTCTTGCCATCTGCTGTTTACGCCTTGGTATTTATTTAAGCGAATTGACGAATTTCATTGTTTATAATGAATTTTTATGTACAGATATAGTTTCTCTCACAAATAATATATGAGAAATGTCAACTTTTTCAACAATGTTTGTAGTATTTTTTGATCATCATACCCTCAATCGTTGCATAGAATGTGTATTAAAATATGTGCATTCAAATTAATTTTGTACTCATATTCAGAAAAATCGATAATAAAATTGCATATATTGAATGCGTTTGCTTACGATTACGACGATAACTGTATACGATGCAGAAATTATATCGTTCATTGTACTCGCATTACTGTTTCAAATGTGTAACATTATATATGGGACTTATTTACATAAAAATACGTGTTACATTCACATACCCATATCACATAACTACAAAACCATTTTCCAACGAATACTATGAAATAAGTGATTTGGAAAATTATTTTTACTTGAGATTTAATGTTAATGTGCATAACATCATCAACGGATAGGTTACTCCAACCCATAGAAGTTTAGAATTATTATTTTATCAAAAAATCCATATTGCCTCTATCGGGTAACTTCTGGTATATGTTGGCGACGTCATTCCATCACGGTATTTACGCGACCGATATGTCTGTTCACTTGGCATTGCCTTGATATACGTGCTTGTACCACAGTTTTCCAATTAGAGATTGCAACGATAATAAATTGTCCAATTGAAATTATTAAATCGTGCGTTTCTCGTGAAAATATCAGCCTGGTCCATCAATAAAAACATGTGAATACGGGTTTAGAAGTTGTTAAAAGTTGTGATTTTGATGTTGACGACAGGTCAACCAAAAAAAAAATTGGATGATGAATTGCAATATTACTTGCACACTGGACACTTGCAGAATCATTTAATGTCATTTAAGCCGACTGTAAGTAAACGTTTACATGCCATGGAAAAAATTCAAAATGAAGGAAAATTGATGCCACATGAACTGATTGAAATCAATATTTAAAATCGTTGAATTAGTTAGCAATTCATTGCTTGCAAGGCACCGAAGATGGCATTTTTTTTGTGTCAAATAGTAACTAGTGATAAAAAATGTTAATCCAAAATAAAATAAAAGAAATCCAGGTTAATCCAGGTCGCGGCCATCAACATCGACTTCAACACGAAACATTCATGGAAGTAAGGTGTGTATTGTCTATTTGATGGAATCAGAAAGAAATTGTGTACTTTGTGCTGTGGAAATCAAATGAAACTATTACTTATTTTACCAATAACAATTGATGCAGATTTAAACCATGAAACGCTGAATGAGAAACGCTCAATACCAGCCAACAAACAACGTAAAGTGATTTTGTTGCACGATATACTCGAAACGAACAAGAGAACCATCTGAGGTTTCGCACTCCAAATTTTTTTTCCTCCAATTTCACTTTGACGGGGGGAAACGATCCGTTGAGACATTTTAAAAAATATCAATATCTTTTGATCCCGAAGTGTCACAATAATTTTTGAAGTTGGAAGTTATAGATATTTAAAGCGTACCTCATTTCCCGCATAAAAGAATTTTTCTTTTCAATAAATGGATTTGGTCACAGGGTGTAACAGATGTAACGAATTTTGAAAAAAATGTGAATTGATGCAAATAATTTTGTCAGGAGCAAGTTTTTTTAAAAATTACTTTGAATAACGTTGATGGAGAAATTCTTCATCTTTAATTAGAGCCATAATTTATTAATATCATATATGGGGTTACCAGTTATGAAGTTATGTATATTTTTTTAACAGGCTGTTTCATATGTAATACAATATTTTTTAAGGTAAAATTTTCATTTTCTCTGGGTAATTAACTAAGTTTTGGGGATACTTTGCAAACTTGGCAAACTATGGATTCCCTCATAAAAGAACTTCTTAGGTTTTGAAGCAATCCATGAATCCAACCATTTGTTCATATCTTCGTATGAATTGAACTTCTGTGCAGAAAAGGCTGACTGCATCGACCGGAACAAATGGAAGTGTGATGGAGAATATGGCGGGTCGGGTAGGACTTCCCAGCCTACGTTTCTTTAACCGGTCTTGCAACGTGTGGTCTAGCATTATCATGCTGCACAATCACACGGTCATGTCTGTTGGCATATTCTGGTCGTTTTTGATGCAATGCTCGTCTTAATTGGATTAATTGCTCTCGGTAACGTTCAGCAGTGATGGTTTGTCCCGGTTTAAGCAGCTCATAGTACACTACACCAAGTTGGTCCCACCAGATACACAGCATAACCTTAGAACCATGAATATCTCGTTTTTGTGTCGATGGACCTGGTTCACCTTTGTTCAATCATGCTTTCAGACGTTTTGGATTATCGTAATGGATCCATTTTTCATCACCAGTCACAATTCTATGCAAAATTGAATGTCTTTGAAACAAAATTTCACACATTGTTTTTCGATTTTCTTGTTGTCTTTCCGTCAATTCATGTGGTACCCAATACGATAACTTTTGGACCATTCCCATCTTCTTTAAACATTTGAAAACACTTGCTTGGGTAACATCTAATGCCAATTCTAATTCTTCTTCCGTTTGACATGGATCTTCACTGAGTAAAGCTTCCAATTCATCGTCTTCAAATTTTTTTTGGTGCTCCAACGCGTCCTTCTGATCACTAACACCAAAACCATTATTTTTAAACAGTCGTCTAAACCAATACTCACAATTGTTTTGTGATGGCGAATGTTCACCATAAATTTGTAACAAAAAGCGATATGTTTCTGGTGCTGTTTTCTTCACTGAATAAAATTACTTACCATAACTTCCCGCAAATGCTGTTTTGTTGGTACACAATTTTCCATTTTTTATCAACTACAAAAAATACTTGTTTACACTTCAGAACTGGTCATTTTACTGAATATGAAAGGTGGATTCAACTACTACAATAGCGAAGTATTGCCACTTCACACTACGTACAAGCAATACTACTTACGACACCTATCAGATTATCCCCAAGACTTATAGTTATATTTAAGTTATATATGATTATATCTGAGGTACTTTGGTTGACAGATTCTAAAGGTGATGTCAATATGGCGATTGAGCTGTCCAAAATAGTGAAAATACAGTGTGTCTAAAAAATCGAACTAAAAATTTGTATTTTTTTTATCAAATTTTAATCCATTTTACACCGATTTTCATAAATTCCGATAATTTTTAAGGCTCTTGAAATAACATTTACATATAAATAATACATCGATTATAATTAATTAGTAATTGGTTTTCTTTAAAGCATTATTTCGAAATTTATACTTCTTTAATCGTTAGGAAATTAATAATTTGTAAAATAAAGTGTTGTAGGCACAAAGATATTTTACACCACGAACAACTGATTATGGTCACATTTGTGATTCTTTAAAAGCAAAGTTTACCGGGGGTCTCAAATTTTGATGGTCTTTCGTTCAGGCGTCTGCTTGCAAAAACTATGAATATTTAAATAATTTAATATATTTCGGTGCTGACGCAGCTGATTATGGATCTTTACCTCGTTACGTAATCAAAGTGAAATTGGGGGAGAAAAAAATACTGTGTTCGATACTTTGATGAGTACTACGACCAGGCAAAATTTCATTGGATTCAGAGTGCGACAGCGCAACGTGGTTCCCTTGTAAGTTAAATACCCAAAATTATATTACATTTAACACACATTGTTTTCCATCATCCTATAAGTTAACATTTTTTTGGCAATTTGAAGTCTGTCTTTAGTGTGAAAAATAGAATCACCGCATGCCAATTATTTTTGAATCTCTGCCATTTTTGACTATTTTCATTGTGCTACTTTTCCAAATATCGAACTTTATACCGTATACAAAGTTTTAAATTGGGAACAGAGATGGAAACAAATGAAACCAGTTAAAGTTGTCGTCCTGCCGGAGCGAGTAACAATGACGACAAGTGTATAATGTACCATATAATCTATTGACACGTAATTTCAATACAAATAAATAACATTATTCGGGGGCTGTTAATTAAAACACTTCTGTATTTATACGGTTGAAAAAATTTAATGACTCCAGTTTTACATTAAAAATATTTATCGCAAGATGTATTTTTCAAATTAACAGACTTTTTCAATGAACTTTGATCAAAACAAAAAAATGTTACGTTTATTATTTATTTTTTTAATATAATTATTTATGAAATTGTAAATGAAAGGAATGTTCCAGGTATACCGGTTAATGTCCGCCGTTTTTTAAAGTGAAAAAACATATTTTTTTGTGGGAGAGAAAACCCAAAAATTCTTTATTCAAAATATTTTCCATCACTAGTTACACATTTTGTCCACCTTTCCGGCAATTTGTGGATACCACCCCAAAAAAATTGTTGTTACTTTGATGAAAACCAGTCAGAGACCCAATTTTCGAGTTCTGCAGACGTTTTGAAGTTCTGGTCATTAAGGAGGACGTTGCCCATCGATGAATACAAATGGTAGTCTGAAGGAGCCAAGTCTGGTGAATAAGCCGTATGCGATAAAACTATTCAGTTAAGCGCCTCTAACGTTTCCTGGACCGGTATTGCTTTGTGTGATGGTGCATTGTCATGTAGGAAAATTACCTTGTGTTGTCTCTCTTTTGATATTCTTGTCGTTTTTGCCAGCAAAGCACGGTTCAAATTGATCATTTGTTGTCGGTAGCGATCAGTATTAACAGTTTCACCAGGTTTAAGAAGCTCGACTTCGATTTTCTTGTTGTCTTTCAGTCAATTCATGTGGCACCCACTTACCTTCCTTTTGGATCTTTCCCATTGCATCGTCTTCTTCATTCAATAGAGACTGCAATTCGGTGTCATCAAACTTTTTCGGTTGTCCAGGGCGCTCTTTGTCTTCCACATTAAAATCATTACTTTTGAATCGGTGAAACCATTTTCTGCATGTTCTTTCTGATAAAGTGTTATCGCCATAAGCTTCTACAAGCATTCGATGTGATTCTGCCGCAGTTTTCTTCAAACGAAAACAAAAAAGCAATGATGTCCGCATTTCGCGTTTAACTGACACTAAATTCGACATTTTCAATTATTTTTTTAACAATGTTGTTGATAAGAGGTCTGCTGTCTACAACTAATTTTTGGAGAGAAATGTCACAGCATTTAAACAAAAAAAAATTAAGCCATTTTGGTATTCTGCTACCGCTTGTAGCGCCATATATTTGTGAGCGGCGGAAATTAACCGGTATACCTGGTAAAAGTGTCTTTTCTCTCTTGTACGAAACATTCTAGAAAAAAATAAACACACACACGCGAGAATTCATATTTTTTACTCATAGAATAAAAAAATATTGTTGGTTACTAGAATTTCGAATATGAAGCAGGAAAAAAAAAAGGAAACCATACCAGATTTTTTCACCACCATTTAAATTTCATACACTTTTTATGCATGGAACAGAAAACTCTTTGATGTCCTATAGCAAATTTCAATATTATATCAAATTAAATTTCATGAATCAGTTGCACAACGAAAAACAGTTGATTACGTTTATTTTGTGTTTAACGTTTGTAAATAGAGCGAATGAAAAATTAATTTTTTATATTTTTATTTTAAGATTTACTTACGGGCCTTTGCCGGTTTATACCCTTTCTATTTTAAAATTATAATCAAGTTGTTGTCAGACACAAAGAAATCGAACGAAGGAATAGAATGTTTTTGGAATTGGAACGAGGGAAATGCATTTACGCACATTCGTGCCGGTCTCTCAGTAAAGCTGAATATCGGCGAAAACCCCTAAGCTCTTTATCATGACCAATCTGTGTTAGTTCGACTAATATGATTTTTCCATTCCAATTCAGTTCGTTTTTGTAGGAAAATTATTATTACAAAACAATTTCCTCTGGCTTGGGTGTTTACTCAAATTGTTCGTGAGGTTTCGTTCTTTTCAGTCCTCGGATGTTGTTGTCTGCATCTGTAGAACCGCTTCCATTTCGAGATTTTCATGTTGTTGTTTCATGTTGTTTCATGCGCTGCTCATGTTGACTATTTTTTAATTTATTCCGCGATAATTTATCGGTCACGGTGTATGGCTTTATTTCGTACATAACACGGTGCGCAATTTACTATTCCACGTAGTACTTTATTCTGGTAAGTTTGTATTAATTCTGCATTTGTCTGTTATAGCACAGCCCCATAAATGAATCCATATGTCCACACTGATTTCAATATTTGCTTGTACATCAGCTATTTTTTATTAACCACTAACATCTCCGAATTTCATCCAAGTAGCCAGTATCGTTTTCTATAGTTAATAGTTTAATTAAGTTTCATACGCTCCCTTTTGGTTCCAATCTTTTATATTCTTTATATTAGCATACCCGAAAGTGCCTATGCATCACATATGATTTAAGCACCTCATAGTAATGTCTTGCCAAATCTTTGTGAAGTTTAAATTCTAATACATGATGCCATACCTTATCGAATGACTGAACCACTTTCAAGAAAATTGCCGAATGTATTCCCCTCACTTAGCGTAAATATAACCGGAATGTGATCAGATTATGAATCATCATTTTGTACCACATGAATCATGAATCAATTAGATCTGACATTTTCATCGGATTCAACGTTTCTAAAATCAAAATCATAATAGCATTCGCTACCCAATTTTAATGTCATACCGAAACCAACATTTTCAAAATCTGTAACATTTTTCACACAGCGGATAACTTAAACGTTGTTCACCTTTTTGGGCTGAATCATCACCATAATGAAATTTGGTAAATCAACATTTTGTTTGCAACCCAATATTAATTGAATTTTTAGGTTTTTACCAAGTTCGGCGCAGAAATTCTGAATATGGCAATAAAATTTGTATAAATTATTAACTGAATGACGTCGTCAAGTTGTTCAAGTACCATCTACCAAATATTCATTAACAATTAGTTACTGATCTGAAAAATTTCAGTATAAAAATACAAAAATTATTTCTCATGTAAATATTTAAATTATTTCAACATAAGTTTGCCTTGAGATTATGTTGAAAATGCTAAATATTTTTAATAAAAACACAATTGAAAAATTCACTTTTTTAAATTTCCAACAAAATTATATTGTATTATTTTAAAAAATAAAAAGTGGCTTTTCGAAAACTTAGGTTTTCATCAGCGGATGTATTAAATAAATTTTAATTTTATAATTTTCCGTCCAATTATTGACTATTAATTTTTAAATTTTTTAGTAGTTTCGTGTTTTGCTGAAAATTTATTAAAATGAATTCTTCGATTTGTGGGTTATAAATAAGTTTTTCAACATTTTTGATACAAAACGACTTTTATTTAATTAATTAATATTTTATTTTCCTATACACAGGATTTATTCATGCATTACGAGACGTGTCTGTAATTGTTCCATTTGCTGTACGGCGTGGAGAAACTGTACGATTAATTTGTAAATTCAACATGGAAGAAGATACATTATATTCAGTTAAATGGTATAAAGGTGGACATGAATTTTATCGTTACACACCAAAACAAGATCCGGATAAACAAGTATTTAGGCGTGAAAAGGATGGATTGAATGTAATTGTAAGTATAAAATTTGTATAATTATTATTAATTGCAGTTATAATATTTTAATTTTCAATATAAATTGATACGCAAAGTTTTGAAGTTATCTTATGTGGAATGATTTTTACTAGCTAATGCAACATAAACATGAATCTATTCAGAATTCTAAGAAAATTGTGACACTTCTACTATTCCATAAATATGCATTCACATCACATCCTCTACACACACACAAACACACACACACACAAACACACACACACACACAGACACGTTCTCTAGACTTAAATTCATAAGATTTCAAGCTACAAAGTTTGGTTAAAGAAAAACTATATGCAATTGAGATTAATTTACGTAAAATTGGCGTGTGTCTACGCAATTATTTCACATAGTTCACTGGGCATATGACGGCGGAGTATAGGGGAAGGATTGATCAAACACAATTGATCAATAGACTTAAGAATGTAAATATTGAAAATAATTATTAAATTCCTTTGGAGTAAAAATAAATGAGAATTGTTTTGATTTTAATGAACTTCCATCATCTGGTAAGATCGCCATTCACTTTGACTTTGACCCGTAGTTTCTGGTTCGTATTGAAAACACCATTTTTCTTCACCAATAGTTTGTACGAAGGTTTCTTCACTCCGAGTATGTTTAATAGTATTTTTTTACAATGTTGAATTTGGTGCGTGAATTTGTGATTGATGTGGAACAAATTTTGAATTCAAAATTTCCAATTTTTTCAGTTAAAATTCAATGAATTGTTGTTTACGGTATTCCAAGTTCCATTGATTCCATGAATTTCATTGAAGATCACTTAGAAATTTTCATGAAAATTACAAACTTTTTCAATGTTTTCTCCATTAATTGCTTCTGCATATGATCGAACTGGACGTTTCCTATAACTTATAGGTACCTCCTCTGACTTCAGTGAAATGTTTATCTAAAATCTTGTGTTTTTATCACCGCATACCCGATTTTAAGCAAATCACACTTTTAAGTAGTTACGAAGGCTGAGAAGTAACATTCAGTTTTCAATATTGCTATATTTTTCTTATAACCTGAGTGGAAATTAAAACTAAATGAAAGTGTTGATTCTTAAAATTCAATTTTCCACAAAATTTAATTCGGTGAACACCCAAAAATTTTTTTTTTCATAATTTACAAAGGAACCTGAGATGGCGTAGTCCGAAGCCAATAAAAATTTTGACAGGTTGTAGTACTCATAAAAAGTATAGAACAAAGTTATTTTATATTTTTCCGCAATTTGACTTAATTTAAGCCATTATTTTTTAAAATCGGATTACCAGTTATAAAGTTATGTATAATTTTATTACAGGGTGATTCATATGTACAATATTTTTGAAGGTAAAATTTTCATTTTTATGATTGTTTCTGAGGTACACTTTGGTTTGGAAGACCCTAAAAGTGATGTCAATTTGGCGAATGAGCTGTCCAAAATGGCAGAAATATACGCTGTCTGAAAAAAATCAAACAAATAAATTTTAATTATTTTTATCATATTTTACCCCATTTTACAGTAGTTTTCATAAATTCCTATAATTTGTTTTGGGTTCTCAAATTTTGGGGGTGTGTCATTCCGGTATCTGCTTGCAATCTATGAATATTTAAATAAGTTAATATGTCTCGGTGGTGACTGCTGATTACAGACACGTGATTGTAATTAATCCGATTATGTAGATTTTAATGTCTTGAAATGACGAACAAAACCATTCCATACTCTGAATCCGTACACATCCAGCAGCAGAATTATACTGGTTGTGATCTCGTATATAGTTTTTTTTAAATAACCAAGACATTAATTTTTGTAAGTAGTCATTCCAATTTTTTTTTCATAATGAAGTCTACTGTCAAGTCGACTATCCGAAAATTACAGTGATATTGCAATCTGTAAACATTTTTTCACACTTCGCCACAGCTATTAAATTTTGTTTTAAAATTGGTAAAATTGCTACTTAAACTTTTACCAATTTTAAAACAAAATTTAACTTATCGATTCTTTGTGTTTTTATACATTTTTCGACCGATGCACAAAAAACCGTGTCGCACTTACAACGTTGTGTATTGGATCCCATTAAACGAAATGACATGATTGGAATGGATTGCTTCGAAGACCATAATCGGTATAATCAATATACCACGGAATCTAGAAATTGCCAGAAAATATTTTTATAAAAATCAAAAACAAAAATTCCTCAAAATTAATTTAAACATTCAATAGGTAATATACCGGGTGTCCTATTTTAAAGCTCTCAATACGTTACTTCGAAAACGATGACCCAAACAAAAAGGAGTTTTAAACAAAAGTTTTAGGTATCGGAGGGTGATTGTGATCTTGAATTTGAACTTTACTTTGACCTTCCAGGTCATTTGTAGGTCAACAGGTTTTTTCTAATGGTAGCCCGTATTTTTGATCGCAGATTCAGAAGAAGAGAAACATTTTACGTTCGGTAGTCACCTTAAATTTAACCATGACCTTGATCTTCAAGATCATTTGAAGATCAAAACCATTTTTTTTCAAATGAGAAACCTTAGTTTTGACTACTGATCCCGAAAAAGTGTAAAATTTTACGTTTTATAGTCACCTTGTATTTGACCATGACCATGACCTTCAGGTTCGTTTGAAGGTAAAACCATTTTGTCGAAAAGGGACTCACCCAACTATTTTGCGATGGAAGAATCAAATGAAAGAAAGTTTCAAATAAAAGTTTTTGCATTTGAAAAGTTATATTTGATATAATGACATTAAATTTGACCTTGACCTTCAAGGTCATTTGATGGCCAAAACCTTTTCTTCTATGGTCAACTTCTATTTTTGACCGCAGATTCGGAAAGAGAGCACAATTTTACGTTCGATAGTCGCCTTGAATTTGACTCTGACTTTAACCGTCAAGGCTGTTAACTGTTTTTTCAATGGAAAACTTTTTTTTCCAATACAATAGCAACCCCTACTTTTAAATTTTATAATTATGGGTCAGACCTCGTGAAATAATTGGTTATTTTTCTGAATCTGATCAAAAATAGTGATAGCCATTATAAACAAAAGGTTTGATCTTTAAATGACGTCGCCCATCAGATGTCTCGCTTCGATACGTAAAACTTTTGTTTGAAACTTTTTTTCGTTTTCGAAATAATTGACGGCGTCGTTTAAAAATGGGACACCCGGTATATACGTCTAACCGATTTTAACGCATTTAACATATTATGAAAAATGTTTCTAATTAAATAAATTTTAAATGCACTAATGAATTTCATAATTACAGAAATATAATATACATTTATAATTGTATTACACAACAAAGCAACCGAATGAAACTAATAACAACAAAACTTAACTTTTTTATTTAGTGATTAATATTATAAATACACAATAATAAATATACGGAAGAATGAATGAATATACACCTTTTTTCACGTGTACGCAAACATTTAATACCTCTTAATATTATTATGTTTCATAAATGTTCTCAATTTTCTACCTATCTATAATTTTTTCTTTTCCCTTATCCATCCGAAAATTTCGAACTTATATGTGGGACCATTAATTATGTAGTACACAAACTTGTATTATATATTATTATGCTCGAAACATAATACATTTAATATAGGTACAATCGTATATGCGCTCAGAACATTATATAGATTATGTAATAAAGACTATAATATTAAAATAATATATACAAAACATAATGTGTATGATAACGATAATATACTGTATACAGTATCTCATCCTATTAGATCCTTAATATCTACACACACACCGAATGTATTCCTTAAAGCAAATTATTATATGGTAACAATATAAATCGTATATACCCACCAATACCATCACACCACATATGTAACATAATAAAATATAATATTCTATAAACAAAAAACCCTATAACACCCACAAAACTTAAAGATGTATAGTGTACGTACACTCAGTAACATTCGTTAAGCCGCATGAGAACTTTTTAACATATTTAATGAAATAATGCACGTAATGTATTTATTCGCTTAGATTTTTTATTAATTCATTAACAGGCCAATTGAAAAGTCCCCGGTCTACCATATGATTATACTTCTAACAATTGAAAATATGATGTTATTGTTAATTTCAGTGTATATATAAATGTTTTTAATTAATTTTTACAACTATATTATATTGTAGACAGGGCATTTCTAATATTTATTGAAAACCTTTAATATTTACTAATTATTGTATATTGTACGATCATAGCTGGTTTCGATCTGATTGATTATTCATGAATTGCGTTGGTCATCTCATCACCTTTCAATTGTTAGAAGTATAATCATACATGGGTATCGTCACTATATGAAGACTATGCACTCTGATATATTCAGACATAGTACCAGTATAGTGATACAATGATGCATATTCATTTATCAGTTAAATAAGTTTCAGTAAAAGACGAAAAAGCCAATATTAATTCATTCCATAAAATATTATTATCGTCGAAGAAATTAATTCACTATTAATTTGAATAATTTCAGTGTCGTTTAAATATTTTCCATGGGGCATTTTATAAAATTAAACTTTAAAATTATAATTGCCAATATAATAACTAATTTTTTCCAATTTCTAAAGAACGCAACCATTATATTTTTTAATTGAAAATCGATTTGTGTGGTATTTTATAAACAAATGTAATTGTGAATAAATATACAGTTTTTAAAATAAACACATATAACAAAATTTATGCTGATGCGGCTAAACGAATGTTACTGAGTGTATATATATATATATTCCGTAGTGTAATATTCTCATAATGTATTAACTATAACGACCTGAATAGTTCCCAAGGTAGCTTTTTATGTGATTATTTGCTTTTATATAAAATGTAGTAGCATAAAAAAACTTTTTCAATGGTTCAAAAACTTACTTGATATTTGAATACAAATATTTTCCATATTTTTACCATACCATGGTATACTTTTTCTATAGAAGATTTACATTTTGTTAGATTGTTGTTGTATTTGTATGTACTCAGAAATATTGTAATTTAAAAAACTAGATTTAATGTAGACGTGTACACTAACTAATGCAACTTACACACATAATGGGAATACAAAAATAAATAAATAAATAAATTATATTAAAAATTAGAAATAAAATATTGAATTGTGAATGTACCATATTTCTTTCTTGATAATAAATTTAATAAGATTTTATTTGATAACAAAATTGCATTGGCCGTCGTTAATAATAATAATAATAATAATATGTTTATTTTTTCTTACACAGATTGCAATGTCTAATGAAACACAGGTTACATTAAGTGCTGTACCATTACTGGCTACGGGACGGTACAGTTGTGAAGTGTCAGCCGATTCGCCATCATTTCATACATTGATTGGAAATGGAGATTTAGTGGTGGTTGGTAAGTAATATACAGATGTACCTCTACTCTACTCCTCGATTGCTGAAGGGACCGGAAAAAAAAATCAAGTACGGCCGAGGTAATCGCGGAGTAGAATATTTTCAATTATAAGTATATTTTTTCAGTAGTTATGAATTACCATTGTATTGGGTCGATAACTAAGTTTTGACGATGTTTTGGTAAGAAAAACACATTTATTTAAAAATAACGGAACATTATATTTTTCAAAGTATTTGTCATCTGAAGCTACAACTTTTGACCATATTTGTGGCAAATTATGGATTTCCTCATGGCCTAATCATAGAAGAACTTCTTAGGTTTTGAAGCAATCCATGAATCCAGTCATTTTTTTATATCTTCGTATGAATTGAACCGCTATGCAGAAATGGCTGACTGCATCGACCGGAACAAATGATAGTCTGATGAAGCAATGCCTGGTGAATATGGCGGATGGGGTAGGACTTCCCAGCCAAGTGCACACGGTCATGTCTGTTAGCATATTCTGGTCGTTTTTGATGCAATATTCGGCTCAATTGGATTAATTGCTCTCGGTAACGTTCAGCAGTGATGGTTTGTCCCGGTTTAAGCAGCTTATAGTACATTACACCAAACTTAGACTTAGTTATAGACCCAATAATAATGATTTCACAATTTAATAGATTTTTTTTTTAAATTATGATTAACCCTATCGTGCACACAGCGGATAAAATGTTGATTTAACTATGCATTACACATTTTTTTCCGACCCGCTTTATTATTTGTTTTTCATTAAGATAAACATCTTACTATGGTTGTTTTGTACATCTATCCGTTGATCTGTTTTTATTTGAATGTCCGAAATGATTAGTTCGATTTTGATAAAATTCTGTATATTAGCTTTTTTCTATCCTGGCATATTTTATATTGCATATAAGACTGATCTCACCCTGATTCTAGCCCATCCCATAAAAACGTAGTCCTCGAAAATTGGCTATCTAATTTATTTGGGGCGTGAAAATCAAAAAGCTCGTTTTGAGATATTCCCAACATTTTCTTTACCCCAAGGTTGATAACTTAAAGATTTCTTGTACCCATAAATGGATTTAGATGGTAAATGTACTGTGGGAGTGGTACTGAACATTATTCCTAACTATTACAGGTTTTCCCGGAATTTTCCGATCAAAATAAAAAATTTCCGGATTTTCCTGAAAATTTTCAGATGTCTTAGTTAGAATATTAGAAATATTTTTTACCACTAGAGGAATGTATTTACAGGTTTTTCCAGAATTTTCCTATAACGGTTTCATACGCATGGCGAAAAATCCATGTTTTTATATCACAAAAAGTTAGGTGATTTAATTGCCTATCATTTGATACCTATCACAACCTCCTACCACTTCAAACAGTTGAGCTAGGATTTTTGCCGTTTAAAAATATACCATAGTTTTTCACTAATTTCCTATCTTAATTGTCATATGTATGAAAATTGCAAACATAATTCAAAGATTATAACAGAACATATTGATGCTGTCTGCGGAATCTTCTTAATACGACTCTCAATTAAATAACCAGCTGGTACGATGGGGTGGGTCTATCTATAAACCATGATTTAAATCACCAACATAACCAAAATAGTCGAAATTCAATTAAGATCAATCAAATTTAAACAAATAGAATTAAGCGGTTCTGTTAAATATATGCAGATTACATTGGACATTGGTAAGCTTAGCTCGAAGTTACACCTAATAAGCCATAAAATTCGAAAAGCGGTTGTATCTTTTATGCAATGTGTCGATGAAACTTTGATGTCTTTTGGAGTTTATCTCCTCGATCGATCACTGGTTGTACACACGGCAGCCATTAGGTCAATGATATGCTACGGTTCTGTTGTATGGTGGCCAAGGTTAAGCTTAAATTCGGTTAAAATACAACGTCTAATTTGTATATGAATCACAGGATATATTCGTACCACTTCCTCGATTGAGCTGGAGGTTTTGTTTTGAGTATGACCTCCTTTGTTCTTATTCGCTACACAATGTGCGGCGAATACTGTTTATCGTTTATGCGAGGTAGGTCAGTGGAAAAAATCTCGCAATAATTTTGGGAATTGCAAAATTTGGAGACGTTTGGCGAGTGGGTCCGCTATATATGATCGGATTTCAACAAGCCCAGAATAATTTTTAATAAAAAATTCAAAAACGGTTTTAGCCTTCTCCAACACGTTTTTCCAACCTGACCTATCCGCAGTCAATGACTTCCAATCCCGAATTTTAAGGATCTTTATATCGCAGTTTACTGCATCTAGCCATCTCGCCTTAGGTCTTCCGGCTCTCCTTCTACCTTCTGGTTTACTATTTAACAGTTTTTTCGGCACACGCTCCTCCTCCATGCGTACTACGTGCGTCCAAGCCATCTCAATCTATTGATTTTGATTGTTTTGACAATATTTGGTTGACCGCGTACAACTTGTCTAATTCAAAATTGTATTTTCGCCTTCGCAAACATTAAGTTCTTTGACGGGACCAAATATGCCACGGAGTACGACCCATACGTTAATATTGGACGTATTAATGTTGTATTTAGCTTGCACTTAAGATCTCGTTGTAACGTTTTCGATCGGAATTGTTTTTTTAACCCGTAATAACATCTGTTTCCAGTTGCTACCCTGCGGCGTATTTCCTCTTCAATATCATTTTCTACATTTATCAACGATCCTAAGTATACCTAAAACTATTGACTATTTCAAAATTGTGTTCTACAATATTAACAGTTTGATCTCGAATTCGTGATGTATTCATTGCCACTAAATATTTTGTTTTTTCTGCATTCAATTTGAGACCCAGACCCGATGCCTCCATTTGTAACGATTCGAAAGCATTCTTGACAGTTATCATATTTGGACCCATTATGTCTATATCATCAGCAAACGCTAATAATTGACCCGATTTTGTGAAAATCGTGGCTTATTTATCAATATTTACTCCCCTCACTGCCATTTCCAGAATAATATTATATAGTAGTGTTGATAATGGATCGCCCTGTCGTAGTCCATCCACCGTATCAAAGTGAACCGATAATTTACCTCGGATTTGTACCTGTGACCTCACATTTTCCAACGTCATTGCCAATCAAATCTATCAGTTTTTTTGGAATACCAAACTCTTCCATAATTTTCCATAACTTTGACCTATTAACGCTATCATATGCCGCTTTGAAATCAACAAACAAATGGAGTGTATCAACATTGAATTCCGTATACTTTTCCAAGATCTGCCGTATACTAAATATTTGATCAGATGTAGATCGATCTGCGCAGAAACCACACTCGTATTCTCCGATAATTTCATTGGCGTATGGAATAAATCTATGGTATAGTATATTAGCAGCAAATACCTTACGGCTAATGTTTAATAAAGTTATTCCTCTGTAGTTGTTACAATCTAATTTGTCACGCTTCTTGTACAATGGACATATAATACCATCCTTCCACTCATCTGGCACCTGTTCATTATTCCAAATCTTTACAATTAGCTCGTGCAGTTGATACCGTAAAGCAGTTACCTTGGCGCCGCTGGTTTGCCTTTACTGTGTGTAATCACTGAATCATTAACTCCGATTTAATCGAATTCTGCTTTCACACAATACCCCAAAATAATTCTCATACACAGCAGCCAGATTATCCGTTCGGTTATTTATTCTTTATTCGTAGCTAACCCATAAGTATCATAGGACGTTCCACTATCCGCAACACGTGGACGCTTTCGGTCGCAACTGGCATTGCAAGTATGTTATACCCAACATACTAATCCGAACATTCTTTGCATTTTTCGCATCTGCTTTAATCCTTTATTATTATTTCCTGCCTAATATATTTTTAATTTAATATTATAATTTTCCTAATCATTGTCATATTTAAAATGACTAGAATTAAAAAATAATATTTCTTTTTGATATTTATTCCAAAATAAATGCATTAAAATAAATATATCCATTTGAAAGAATAAACAATAACAAGGACATTTCTATATATATGTGTGTGTGTGTGTGTGTGGGTGTGTGTGCTCCGATTTACGTATACTGAATTATATGCATAAACAAAAAACACAACAACAAAAATTTCACCTAATAAATTAAATATTTTCTCTTCATAAAAGAAGATAATAATAATATGAAATGTGATTTATGCAAATTTATGTGTATCAAGTGACTTTGTTATATTTTACACACATTTGTTTTTATTTATCCATATTTTGTTTGTTATGTGTGAGGCTTTGGTGGTGGTGGTGGTGGCGGTGGTGGTTGTGGTGGTGGTGACGATGATGGTGCTAGATGAGCCTGTACATATAGATTTTAGTTGTGGAATTTAGGATATATAGCTTTTCGTATATCTCTGCGTATTTTGAATGATTATTTTATTATATTTTTTTTATTATTTAAACATTTTCTTTTCGGTACAAAAGAATTTATGTTTTTATATTGGGGAATATATTTAATAAACATCCAAAACATACAGATATCTATTATGCAAATAATATAACTCATATAAATGTATACAACATAAATGTAGGTGTATATGTATGACATCCATTGTATACCGCCAGTATGTGTACTGTGTATAAACAAGAGCGCTTTCGAATGGGAGATGTGGGCGCCACGGTCACACCATCCTTCAAAAAATTTTATTATTTAACTTAATTTTTTAATTTTCAAATTGATTTACAGATCAAAAAAACCATATTCAAACACACTTCGCACGAATCGAAAATATCTATTTATAGCCTATTTTAAGTATTTTATCATATTTTATTATACAATAAATGTTGCATACAAGACATATTTTTATACCGGTTCAATAAAATATTGGGTTGTAAATAAGGCAAGTGCGATTTTTTTGCAATGAAAACAAAATTCAATTATTTGATATTGAGAATTAAATAACTTTTTTTCCGATTCTGATCGTTTTTGTTGAATTTTATTGTGCCGTTTGGTTAATGTATGTTGAATGTATACCTATGAATCGATCGTTTGGCTGCTGCGTTGTAACAGTTCAAAATACATAATGCCTTTGTAATCGCACCAAAAATAATAACCAGAACGGAACTTAACAAAACAATTATGATACCGTAGTTTTAGTTAAGGCTTCGCCACCAAACACAGCACATAACTTTTTGTAAGCTTGCGATGAGTTTTTTCCATTCCCGATACACCACCAATCCAAACAAATATCTATAATATCTCTAATTGATAATCGACGATTTACAAGCACTAAATTTTTGATTTTATCTATCGTTTTCATCAGTTATTAATGTGGATGGTCTACCAGAAAGTTTACTAATCAAACTGCATTTGATAAACATTCACTGCCACCACAACACTTTTGTAACATTTCAAAACTTTTCGTAGCATTGGATTTTAAACAAAATTTAATACAAATCCTTTGCTGAATAAAATTAGACATTATAAAAATCGCCAAAAATAAAATTAACACAATATTAAAAGGCAAGCGTTAATTTCTAACAAAGCAAGTCAATGACAGATGTGTCATAAAGAGTACGACAGTACGAAAAATTTTGTACAATATTTTTGGTGCAAATATGTTTTTAAATAACCAGTCCCTTTTCTTTTTAGACACAAGGTACATTAAAGTTCCGATAAGTGGCACCTATGTATTTCAAACAAAGAACCGAGTGGAACCGCTAATGCATGGATTAAGCGCATTTACGTATGTGATAGCTCGTAGGATCATAGGAGGACAAGGTTCAAAAACATTTCAAGGACATTAGGAGGATTTTTTTCATGTTTTTTCATACATCAAAAACTAAATATCTGTTAAATTTAAATATCTGAGTTTCGTTTCAGCATATCAGTACGATCATATTTTTTAATAGTTAGTTATTTTTGTTCTAGGTGAGAAATGGTGAGAATGCTGTTACACTATTAATTAGTAACTTGTTGCCAAATGATTTGTTTGTAAATAGTTGTATGGATATGAAAAACAGATTTCGTAACAGATAACGCTACTAAAATTCCATATGGTTTGAGTCAATATAATAACAAATATTGGGTCTATAACTACGAAGACGAAGAATTGGAAGCTTTACTCAGTGAAGATCCATGTCAAACGGAAGAAGAATTACCATTGGCTGATGTTACACAAAAGCAAGTGTTTCCAAAAGTTTAAAGAAGTTGGGAATGGTCCAAAAGCTATCGTATTGTTATCGTATTTGCTTCAAAGACATTCTATTTTTCATCGAATTGTGACTGGTGATGAAAAGTGAATCCATTACGATAATCCAAAACCTCTGAAAGCATGAGTGAAGACAGGTGAACCAGGTTCATCGTCACCAAAACGCAATATTCATGGTTTTAAAGTTATGCTGTGTATCTGGTGGGACCGGCTTGGTGTAGTGAACTATGAGCAGCTTAAACCGGGACAAACCATCACTGCTGAACGTTACCGAGAGCAATTAATTCAATTGATCCGAGTATTGCAACCAAAACCGACCAGAATATACCAACAGACATGACCGTTTGATTGTGCAGCATGATAATGCTAGACCACACGTTGCAAGACCAGTCAAAGAAACGTAGGCTGGGAAGTCCTACCCCAACCGCCATATTCACCAGACCATTGCTCCATCAGACTACCATTTGTCCCGGTCGATGCAGTCAGCCATTTGTGCACCGCGGTTCAATTCATACGAAGATATGAAAAAATGGTTGGATTCATGGATTGCTTCAAAACCTAAGAAGTTCTTTTATGAGGGAATCCATAATTTGCCACAAAGATGATCAAAAGTTGTCGCTTCCGATGGCAAATACTATGAATAAAATATAATGTACCGTTACTTTCAAATAAATGTGTTTTTCTTATCAAAATAAATGCCCAAAACTTAGTTATGGGCCCAAAAAAATTTTTCATATACCATAATCCCATTCTCAGTTCAGTTATGAAATTTCATAAAAATAAATTCATAACGGTACCGCAAAATTCCGGAAATCCGGTGAGCAAAAATCTTAGCTGGGTAGCAATTAGAAATTATATATTTTTTTAAATTTTATTTATATTTGTAAAAGTATTCAATTTAAAGGTCTGACATCATTTAACATTTATTACATTACATTTTCTCTATTGGCCATCATTTCCAAAGATAAAGCAAACATCCTGTGCATTAAATGTTTGCGTAAGTTTGGAATGAAATATTGTTGCCTGAGTGGATACGTGCATTAAGCGCATTGTGCTTGAATCGAATGTGCTTTGACGCCCGTTAAATTCATATAAATTGCAATTGGGGCACTTGAGTCGTGCACCGAACTGCATTTGGTGTTATTGTCTGTCCGTTTAAAAAAAAAAAATCTCACACCCTCCCCTGCAAAATCGTTTGAATACGCCCTTGTGTGTTCATGCACACATTATACAAAAATAAAAATATAACAGCGCTTAGAATAGAAAAAAAATATATAAACCAGATACCACAAAAGAGCTTTTCATCTCATTTATCCACTTTATGTCTTCAAATAATATTTCAAAATTTTATTTAAATTGTATACAATATTATGCTGTGGCACATGAAATACTTCTCTCTATAATATACATTTTTATATTAGAAGTGTGTTTAGTCCAAATAATAATGATAATAATAATAATAATGATAATAATAAAAAATAAAATAAAGTCATCGTCATTTTTTATTTTAGAGAATGGCTTATTTTGTTCCCCCGTACACAATACAAGTCTATAATCCACCAAACCAACCAACCAACCAACTCCTCAAAAAACAAACCCAAAATACCAATTTTTTTCTCTATGCGAAATAAGGTTATGTATAAATATTTTATATGTGGAGCGATACATATTTATTTTATGTTTTAAATAAATTTTATTAAACTGCAAATGAAGAGCTTGTATTACCATATCTTTGTTTACTTATGCGTAGGGTGAAGAGGGGCGATGTTGTGTAGCGGGGAGTATTGTTCAATAAAAATCGCAAATGAATTCAAATCTTCCCGCAATTTCACTGTTCGTCTACGTCTACTGGAATACCATTCAACAGTTTTTTTATTTTTGACACACGTTACCCAAGCGATCTTAGTCTGCTGATTTTCATTGTTTTGACAATAGCTGGTTAATCGTAAAACTTGTCTAATTGAAAATTGTATCCTCGTTTACAACCATTATGTTCTTTGACCAAATATGGCACAGAGTAGCTTTAGTTCAAAAATAAGTAGTAATTATTGTTGGTTCTGTGTCATGCACCATGCCTCCAGTCCATACGTTAATATTGGTTACATATAAATTTTTATACACTTAAGATCCCGTTGTAATGTTATCTGGAATTGTTAGTTTAGCCCATAGTAGCATCTCTTTCCAATTACTACAGTCTTCTTTCCACATTTATCAAACGATCGTAAGTATACATAAAACTATTGACTATTCCAAAATTATATTCTCCAATTTTCCAAAAGTTTGATGTCGAATTCCTGCGATGTATTCATTGCCACCATATATCTTGTTTTGTCTGCATTCACTTTGAGACGTACGCCCGATGCCTCCTTATGTAACGATTCGAAAGCATCTTTGACAGTTATCATATTCCGCCGCATTATGACACTATCATCAGCAAACGCTAATAATTGACCCAATTTTGTAAAAATCGTGCCTTGTTTATCAATATTTTTAAGCCCCTAACTGCCTTTTCTACCATACTATTAAAGAGTAGTGTTGATCTTGGATGGCCTTGTCATACTTGTGATTTCACATCACAACGTCATGGCAATCAAATCTATCACGTTGCCCTTAAAATTAACAAACAAATGGGGTTGTATCAATATTGAACTGCATGCAGTTTTTCAAAATTAGCAAATATCTTATATGCAATGTTTAATAAAGTTATTCCTCTGGAATTGTTACAATACGATTTGTCACCGTTTTTGTTGTACAATGGATAGATAATACCATATTTCCTTCAAATCTTAACAATTAGCCGGGTGCAGTTGATACCATAATTCAATTTCACCTTCTTTAAAGAGTCCGCACCTGGTAAGCTATCAGATCCAGGTGATTTATTATTCTTGAGCTTCTGAATAACATTCTTTACTTCGTGTATTGATGGTTCAACTATAAATGGCTGGGCGGTTTGAAATTGCACATCTTCCACAGTATTCACTGGCGTATTCACATTTAATATATCTTTAAAGTACTCGACCCATTTTTCGAGGCAGCTTTCTTCTTGCGCCATAACCTGACCATGTGTGTTTTTGCACAAAAATGGTTGTTGATTGTATCCGTTGCGAAAACGATTGACATTCCGGTACAATCTTCTATTATCGTTATTTCTGTTAAACTTTTCCATTTCGACGTAAACCCTTCCGTCCAATTCTCGTTTTTTCTTACGATTCAATTTACGCTCGAAATCGCTTTTCTCGCGATAGTCTTCCACACCGCCCGAGCATTTCCACATTCATCATCAAACCACTCATTTCTTACTACCATTCACTTTCCAATCACCTCTGATGAGGCCACCTTCAACGCATGATTTTAATTGCTTCCACATACTATTTATACTAGTTTCTTTGTGGTAAGCCTCCAAATCTGTAATAATTTGTTGTTCCATTGCATCCATGTACAATTGTTTTACCGCCGACTGTTCAAGTGTCTCGACTGTCCATTTCAATCCTACGGGTTGTGTGTTATTAATGGCCGAAATTCTGGCTCGTAGCACTATCCGAACTGGATAATGATCTGAGTCAATATTTAAATCACGACAAGTTCGAACATCCATTATATTTGAACAATGACGTCCATCAATTAGTACATGATCAATTTGATTACTTGTTCTACCATATGGAGACCTCCACATCATCTTATGAATTTCTTTATGTGGGAAGTATGTACCACTAATGACCATGTTTTTAGACATGACAAAATCAATCAATCTTATCCCGTTTTCATTCGTTGTTTTATGAAGACTGTGTTTACAAATAGTTGGTTGATATATTGTTTCCTGGCCCACCTTGGCATTAAAATCGCCTAGGACAATCTTAATGTCGTGGCCGAGTGCAGCTCTATATGTTGCCATCAATTTTTCATAAAACTCATCCTTAACCTCATCAGTTTTCTCTACTCAGTGGTCGCATTTACATTGATGAGGGTCAGATTGAAAAATTTTGTTCTTACACGTAGTGTACAAATGCGTTCATCAATCGGATTAAAAGCAATTACTGATTTTTTTGCTTTACAAAAAACTACGAAACCGGTACCGAACTCTCTTCTTTTACTATAATCGTTGCCGCTGTAATAAAATTTTATCCTTTTCCTTTCAATAACTTTTTTCCGGAGCCACCTAGTTTCTGGGATAGCAGTTATATCCAATTTGGTTTTTCTTAGTTTATCAGTAAATGCTCTTAACGCATCGTGTCGTAACAAAGTTCTAACATTTAAAGATGCAAGTTTTAAATTATTGTCCTTAAATTTTCGTTGCATGATTCGCTGCCGTTTAACCTGTTCGATCCGAGGCCGTGTTGTAGAGTTCATAACTGTTTGTTTTCCCGAAGTTGGTAGTTAATCATACGTTCAACTTACTGAATCATTCTGTAAATTCGTATGGTCATTTACAGGAGTATATCACCTCTGCCGAAAGCAGTTACATTGGCGCCGCTTATTCGCCTTTACTGTGTGTAATCACTGAATCATTAACTCAGTTTTAATCGAATTCTGCTTTCAAACAACACCCCAAAATAATTCTCATACACAGCAGCCAGATTGTCCGCGCGGCTATTTATTCTTTATTCGTAGCTAACCCATAAGTATCATAGGCCGTTCCAACAAACTGAATGTTTTGCGTTTAATTCTTGTTTGAAATTCATCTTCTTCTAATTCCTTATTTTTCCCATATTCCTTTCGTTTCCTTTCAGATTAATTCAGAAATAAATTCATTCGATAATACTGCCAAACTGTAGTCAACGGAACAAACTTCGAAACTCTGCCTTGCTCTCCCGTATAAATACAACGTTGAATATATATGTAACGGTGCAATATGAATATACGTATTAGACGTACATAACTTATAGTCCTACATCCTACAACAATATACAGATGATAATGATACAGATATAAGATAGCTATTATACCATTCGGTGCACATAATATTTCATATATTGTATATTAAAAGCAAAAATTCAATATTGACACACCAAATTGTATAATAATTTAATTAAAAATTTATAATGCAATTAAATTTATACATCCGCGAAGTACATTGCGTATTGTATTGTATAAACATATAACCTTATTGCAACACTGATGGGATGGAACGACCAGGCAGGTAGGTATCACATAATAAAAATGTTATATAATTTGCATATAAATATTTAATAAGGCGACAGGTTATGTTGATTTTGTGATATAATGAAACTCTGATATATTGTACGACGAATGGCTTTATACATCCGCATTTATTTTAAATAAATTAAAAAGAGAATGTACTTTATATATTTTTAATATAACAATTTAAAATTCTATGAAGATGAGACTCATCATGACACACATATAATAATGTATTGTATATGCAATTTGTATTTGGTGTATACATAGAACCCCCATCATCTAAAATACATGTTCTTAATACATGTATTTTGTTATAATGAATAAAAAATAATTAATTAAATAATAATAAGGTCAACTCCGCCCGCCTCGCACCATTTCATTTGAATATTATGCTTTTGAACTAATTGATTAGACAAGAAAATGAAAATAATTAAAAATGTATAATCCATACGATTTGATAAATTTATAATTTAACCGTATCGCAACACGTTGAATGGTTTCCAATTCATTGCTAACAATTACTACAAGGTACCGAAGATTGAATTTTTTCCATCAAATATAGTAACTGCGGTGATGAATACACTTCGCTGCGACGGTACTCATACTGTGATTTATCTCAACTCACAATAAGCTCCATCCTGTTTTAATCTTGGAGTATATCTTTTTGAGATGTAAGATGTTAACATGCGTGCATACCGACCTGGTTACACCTGGTTTTATTAACTTATGGATTAAAACCGTCCATGCCATACTTTGTCGAAGGTCTGCGTACTACATCCAGAAAAATTGTAGAGCAAACTTTCTTTTCTTCTTCAATTGTTTTCGATAGCATCCGTTATTCTGTGCACTTGATCAATATTGTTATGTGCTTGTGTCAAAAAACCAAATTGACGATCCGGTAATAATCGATTACTCGCAATGATTGGTTTTAGTCTCTTTAAAATGAATGTTTTAAATAGTTTGGATAATATAACAGGTCAATTGAAAAGTTCCCGGTCTGACACACAGATGGCAGTGCTAGTATTCAATCGATATGATTTTTAGTTATTACCAACCTTCAAACGATACGTGTCAAAATTTGACAACAGTCCGACCATTAGTTTGTGATATATTGCGTTGTGAGTGTAGCTACTTTTGTTATTTGAAAAAAGATGGAAAAAAAAGAATTTCGTGTGCTGATAAAATATTGCTTTTTGAAGGGAAAAAATACAGTTGAAGTAAAATCTTGGCTTGATGAAGAGTTTCCGGGGTCTGCACCAGGAAAATCAACCATCATTGATTGGTATGCTAAGTTTAAAAGTGGTGAAATGTGCACCGAAGACGGCGAACGTAGTGGACGCCCGTCACCGACGAAAACATCAAAAAAGTTCACAAAATAATTTTGAATGACCGTAAAGTGAAGTTGATCGAAATAGCAGACATTGTGAAGATATCATCTGAACGTGTATATCATATCATTCACGAATATTTGGACATGAGAAAGCTGTGTGCAAAATGGGTGACGCACGAAATGAAAAATGAAAAAAAAAAAAATAAAAACAATGGCAAAATTGAATGAATTGGGATTCGAATTGCTTCCGCATCCACCGTATTCGCCAGATCTGGCCCCCAGCGACTTTCTCCTGTTCTCAGACGTCGAAAGAATGCTCGCTGGAAAGAAATTTAGCTCCAATGAAGAAGTAATCGCCGAAACTGAGACCTATTTTGAAGCAAAAGACAAATCGTACTACAAAAATGGTATCGAAAAGTTGGAGGATCGCTATAATCGCTGTATCGCCCTCGAAGGCAACTATGTTGAATAATTAAATCAAGTTTTGCCAAAAAAATGTGTTTTACTATGGTAGACCGGAGATTTTTCAATTGGCCTGTTAGATATAGGCAATAACGAAATCGGCCGATAATATAATGCCTCATGATGTAGTTTTGCCAGGTTTATAGATCATAATCTCCTCAGCCCCTTTCCATATTTTTGGTACATGTTTTATTCTTCAGCAGGCATAAATGATGTTTCGTACTTGTACTATAGTTTTCTTGGGTAGTTTCTTCCGAACCGTTCCGGTAATTAAATCATATCCGGGAGCCTTCTTCAGTTTTATAAGGTATTTTTTTTTTTTTTTGGGTGGGTAGTTAAAAATCTCAATAGACACTACGAGGAACGCGCGCGTTATCCTCGTAGTAGTGAGAGGGATTTCAACCCACTAAAAAACCTCCCAAGACCATGACCATCCATATTTGGATGTCATTGCTACAACTATTACAGTCTACTCTAGAGACTAGATAAGCAATTTTATTTTGTTGATTTATTTAGGATACCAAAACTTTATCCAGCGATTCATTTTAGTTTTATTCAATTATAATATTATGCCAATTCAAAAGGTTTTTGTATCCTTTTTAGGCGTCTCGTTATATTTGAGTTGTCTAATATAACTTGTTAGCCTCTCTATTCACATGTGCCCCGTAGTCTCCTTTCGTGACCTTGTGCCAATGTTTTTAATTACGTCTGCTACATTCTCTATTTCTAGATCCCTATGTAGGTTATTGTTGTTAATGTACCAAGGTGCATTCACAATATTTCTGAGCCGCTTATTCTGGAATCGTTGTATTATATTTATATTACTTTGTTTTGTGCAACTCCCCCAGAAGTTACACGCCATATGTTCATATAGGTTTTAGAACCCTGATTGTATAGAGCAATAATTTATTTTCTATTGTCAAAGTAGACTTTTTTCCTATTATAGTCAGTACATTTTCCTACAGCGGATATCCGTGTTCATCTCTTTTCTGCTTCACAACGCAGCATCTAGAGTCATGCCCAGGTATTTGGCTGAATTGGATTCGGGTATTTGCATATTGTTAATAAATATAGGCCCATATACAATCTTTTTTTTTGTGAAATCTACGTGAACCGACTTTGTTTCATTTAATTTTATTCTCCATTTTTTGGTCAAGTTTTCCATTTGTGTGATTGCTACCCGCAGTTTCATAGTTGTTTCTTAGTTAGTGTCTCCAACAGTCAATATGACAGAATCATCAGCAGCAAATGTTGCTATCATGCTGTTCTCTATCAGTGGAAGATCACTAGTGTACAATGGATAAAGTATTGGACCAAGTACACTTCCTTGAGGTACTCCAGCTTTGATTTATTTTAACTGAGAATAGGCTCCATCCTGTTTTATTCTGAAGTATCTGACACGTAAGATGTTAATATCTCTGCGAACTGAGCCGGTAACAATTTTTGATAACTTGTGGATTAAACCCTCGTGCCATACTTTGTCGAAAGCCTGTGCTACATCCAGAAAAATTGCGGAGCACACTTTCTTTTCTTCTAGTGTTTTTTCGATAACATCCGTTATTCTGTGTTTTTGATCAATTGTTGAGTGATTGTCTCAAAAAACCAAATTGATGATCCGGTAATAATCGTTTGCCCCCAATGATTGGTAATTAGTCTCTTTAAAATAAGTTTTTCAAATAGTTTTGATAATATTGGCAATAACTTGAAATTGGTCTATAAGATGATGCCTCATGAGGTGGTTGGCCAGCTTTGGATCGAAAAACATCCAGCCGGTTTGCGGATATATTCAATCGTTTGGTTGGGATTTGTCTGCAATACATCTGAAAAATTAGAAAATTGTTTTCATTAACAGTTTTTTTTCCCGAGGCATCCACAAATTGTCTGATGGCAAAAATGTGTAATGTTTTCTTTTTATTTTAAAGTTAGCAGTTTCATATGCATACGCACCTGGCACACTTTGTCCCAAATGTGTATTTTTGAACGAGGTAACCCGACAACTTCCTTCTACCATTATATCAGTTAATTTTAATGTAGAATACAAATCGTGACTCACATCCATAGTCTTGTACTTTCAAATGATTACAAGTATTGTAGTAATTTTTCATATTACTTTTAACAATTACTCAATAATAATTTATGAAAAAAGTAAACCACTTATGCACTATAATATTCCAAAATTATTTAGTTAATACATGTATTAATTTGTTAAAAGCATTTTAGTAATATTAGTGACGAAATTATCCTCGTATATAAATTATATCCTCATATTCATCTATTCAAAGGAATTTTTTATTTCCTCTACATTTTTATATATACGATTTTATCACAAAATATTTACAAAAATAAATATAAAAGCTCCTCTAAATATAAAACATTTTACAAAAAAAAGTATAAGTTAAAACAAACAACAACAAAAAACGTATGGAAAAAAGTTATACGAGAGTGTACGACCATTAACAGAAACATCTTATATATTTTAACATACAAATATTGTCGTAAAATTAAAATTTAATTATAAAATACAGAAAAAATACATTTTAAAATAAAATTATTTATTATTTACAATATAACGATTTTAACATATTTATTTACTTTCCAGAACCTCCAGACGGTAAACCAATTCTAAGTGGTATTGAAACTTATTATCGTATTGGCGACACGATTAAAGGAAACTGTACGTCAAGAAATTCAAAACCAAGAGCAAACTTAACATGGACAATTAATGATAAACCTGTAAGTATTTCAATGAAACATTTCATTTAATTAAGTAAGATTTTAACAATTATATTTAAGAGTTTTTTTCCGGAATTTTATAATATAATAATAATAACTAATGGCCCCCGTCTTCATTAAAACGGTAATACCAGAATGAAAAAATGTACTATATTTTATTAACTTTTACATTTACATAAGAATTGATGACATAGTGACCAGAATATGTTTGTGTGTGTGTGTACATAATGTCATTTGTCATTTTCGTATTCCGCGCATTCAGCTCTGTATTTTTATTTGTTTTATTTGCAATGTTGGTAAGCATGGGTGTCATTTTTTTTTTATTGTTTTGCTACACATATTCATATGAATGCGAAGTAAAGGGAGAACGATTTGAAGGTCACAACAATTTTTTTTTTGGAACATAAAGAAAGAAGAAACAAAAGAAATGTTTATAATCACGCACACTTGTTTAATATATATTGTATGTTACACAAAACCATATTTGCTGCTCCAAAAGGAACCACCTGAGGTGTCGTACTCCGAATTCAATGAAATTGCCAGGTTGTAGTACTCACCAAAGTATTGAACAAAGTTAATTTTTTTTTTCCCAATTTCACTTTTAAGGCGGTAACGAGATCCCTCCGTAAGACTGCAAAACTTGACATTTTATAAAAATCTATAACTTTTGATCCCGCAGTGCGACAATAATTTTTGAAGTTGGAAATAATAGCTATCTGAAGTGTGTTTTATTTCACAAACAAAAAAATTCTTAAAAATTAATTGGATTTGGTCACAGGCTTGATCAGAAGTTACTAATATTGAAAAATTGTGTAAAAAATATGTGAATTTATGCTTATAACTTTGTCAGGAGCAAAAGTTTTTTAAAATATTACTTTAAATAAAATCGATGGAGAAATTCTTCAACTTTAATTTGATCCATAATTTTTTAATAATTTTTTAGAGTTATATATAATTTTAAAAAATAGGGTGTTTTATATAAATAATATTTTTGATGGTAAAATTTTAATTTTTATGATCGTATCTGGTTGGAAGAATCTAAAAGTGATGTCAGTTTGGCGATTGAGCTGTCCCAAATGGTGGAAATACTGCTTGTCTCAAAAAACGGAACACAAAATTTTTATTTTTGTTTTATCAAATTATAATCCATTTTACAACAGTTTTCATAAATTTCGATAATCTTTAAAGCTCTTGAAATACATTTTTACCATGACAATATTTGACATCACATTTCAATTTGATAAATAATCGAAGGAACATATGTTTTCGGAATTAAAATTGTCAGAAATTGTGTCATATTTTACATTCAAAACTATTCAAAAAAAATATGTAAATAAACCACAAATTGTACCCACAAATCAACACCCAGAGCATCACCATAGGAAATTCGTGAAGGAGAACCACGGATAGTTCTTTTCCGTTAATATCTATTAGGTCCTTGCATTAATAATGTCGATTTTTTGGCTTGAAAATGGCATTTATTTGTATAACAAAATGTTTGAGTACATCAACCAATATACCCATCGTTAGCTAACATCTTTTGGGAAGTTTGTTGATTCCTCGTTTGAAGAACTCCTCATCTTTTGTCCCAATCCATTCATCGACCCATTTTCGCACTTCTTCAGCATTTCGAAAGCGTACATCTGTCAGGCTGACCTGCATTGATCGGAACAAATGATAATCAGAAGGAGCAAGGTCTGGAGAGTACGGGGGGTGATCAAGATGATCCCAACCGAGCCTCTTTATTTTTTCCTTAACGATGTTTGCACGATGTGGTCTGGCATTGTCATCGTGAAATAAAACTTTGTGGTGTTTTCGAGCTATCAATGGTCGTTTTTCGTTCAATTTCTTTGCCAATTCGCCCAGTTGTCGTCGGTAGCGATCAGCTGTAACCGTTTCGTTTGGTTTTAACAGCTCGTTATACACCACACCTTTCTGATCCCACCAAATGCACTGCATTACCTTCTGGCAATGAATATCGCGTTTTGATTGTGAAGTTGAAGCGTGTAAACCACCGTTCACAAGTTTTTTGATTTGGATCATGTTCACCGTAAGCTTCTACCAACAATCGATAACTACCAGAGCGGTTTTCTTCAAATTAAAAGAAAGTTATTAAAATTCCCCGCAAAACAACTTTTTCAGGCAAGTAATTCGACATGTTCGAAGCAAAAAAAAACTTTGTTGTTTACACTTCGACGAAATGACATATACTGAAATTTATAGAGTAATGACAGACAAAAAAAAAGAATATGACCGCGGTGTGTTCCGATGCACACAACGCCAGTTACGCCAACTGTTATCAAATCGACATTATTAATGCAAGGTCCTAATATATCTAAATAATGTTCAATTATGGAATCAAAGGATCACATTGTAGATGATAAATACACGTCATAAATGTGTCCGGTTGAAGTTTTGCAACGTGTGGTCTAGCATTATCATGCTGCAGAATCACATGGTCATGTCTGTTGGCACATTCTGGTCGTTTTTCATGCAATGGTCGGCTCAATTGGATTGCGTTTTTGGTGTCGATGAACCTGGTTCAACTGTCTTCACCCATGCTTTCAGACGTTTTGGATTATCGTAATGGATCCCCTTTTCATCACCAGTCACAATTCGATGCAAAATTAAATGTCTTTGAAGCAAAATTTCACACATTGTTTTTCGATTTTCTTGCTGTCTTTCCGTCAAATCATCATCTTTGGACCCAGTCCCATCTTCTTTAAACGTTTGGAAACACTTGTTTGGGTAACATCTAATGCCAATACTAATTCACTGAGTAAAGCTTCCAATTCTTCGACATCAAATTTTTTTGGTGCTCCAACGCGTTCTTCACTATCACTAACATCAAAATCATTATTTTTAAACCGTCGCTAAACCAATACTCACAATTGTTTTGTGATGGGGAATGTTCACCATAAATTTGTAACAAAAAGCGATAAGTTTCTGCTGCTGTTTTCTTCCGGCAGAAATTACATAACATTACTTCCCGCAAATGCAGTTTTGTTGGTACAAAACATTTCCATTTTTAATCAACTACAAAAAAATACTTGTTTACACTTCAACTGAACTGGCCATTTCACTGAATATGAAAGGTGAATTCAACTACTACAATAGCGAAGTATTGCCACTTCACACTAAACACAATATTATAGTGTTTATTAAGTGAAGACTCAAACTTAATCGTAGAAATGTCAAAATCTTTAACTTTATAGATAACAATCTTTATTCTTCGGATGGATAAAGTTTACTTACTGTAATGTTTGCTGTAAACTATGGTGAAGGTGAAGGCCTATAGTTTAGATTCTATTTTTCTATGTGCTATAAATACATTTACTGCAAAGTTTTTATGTGTGTATTTACAACGTTGTCATTCATCGGAGTCAGCCGCAAATAAATATAATTAAATTATAGATATATGAAGTGGTATTTCTGTTGGATTGTGTATTCTGTGATCTAATGCAATACATTTGGAATGTTTATTATTTTATAATAATATTTTCATTTAAATTCATACAAAAAATTACAATCCAAATATTATTTTCGATGTATTAGTGTATTATCTGTACCAATAAGTGTGTGAGAACAACTAAAAATTATTACAATGACCTTTGAAAAATTGACCCTTCAAATAAATAGAAAATGATTTGTGAATGTTTTTCACATTTATCCCATTTATCCCATTTAGGTTTTATGTTAAAATTTATGTGGCTAGGGAAAGAAGTATTTTTGTCTATGAAGAGAATACATAAAATTTCTATGGTGTACAAAGAATAACAATAATTTTAATTTCAATAGAAATCAAGCAAGAAAAAAAAGGGAATAAAAATAAAAAACAATAAAATTATGTTTTTCCATAGTTTTATTTTCCATTTGGACAACATTTTGCAAAAAAAATAAAGTATTGTATTATTGAAAAGGAAAAATAAGTGGTGGATTTATGGAGCTATTTTTTCTTATAATTTGTAAATTAATATCCATTATAATTTATCTGCGGTTGGAATTATATAGACGTAAGCATAAGATGATAAATGAGTTTCGTAAAAGGTGACTTCCTCTAAGATTATTTTCCATAAGTAAATCGTTCTGTCTCTTGTTTTACTGATAGTTTTACAATGCCAACATTTTATAAGTTTACCCGGTATCAAGAGAGCTTTTTTTTTGTGAAAATAAAACACTAATTTTAAATGGGAAAGTAAATAACATTTTATTCAAAATATTGGTCATTGGTTTCTACACATTTTGACCACCTTGCTGACAATTTGTGGATACCAAGTCAATAGAATTCGTTCGTCTTTTGAAGCAAACCAATCAGACACCCAATTTTCGACTTCATCGTAGGAATCGAAGTGCTGCTCAGCCAATGCGTTTTATTAATGGCCGAAATTCTGGCTCGTAGCACTATCCTAACTAGAGAATGAGCTGAGTCAATATTTAAACCACGACAAGTTCGAACATCCATTATATTTGAACAGTGACGTCCATCAATTAGTACATGATCAATTTGATTACTTGTTCTACCATCTGGAGACCTCCACGTCATCTTATGAATTTCTTTATGTGGGAAGTATGTACCACTAATGACCATGTTTTTAGACATGACAAAATCAATCATTCTTAGCCCATTCGTTGTTTTATGAAGACTGTAACCTATAATTGGTTGATATATTGTTTCCTGTCCCACTTTGGCATTAAAATCGTCTAGGACAATCTTAATGTCGTGGCCGGTAGCAGCTCTATATGTTGCCATCAGTTTTTCATAAAACTCATCCTTAACCTCATCAGTTTTCTCTACTCAGTGGCCGCATGTACATTGATGAGGGTCAGATTGAAAAATTTCGTTCTTACACATAGTGTACAAATGCGTTCATCAATCGGATTAAAAGCAATTACTGATTTTCTTGCTTTACGAAACCGGTTCCGAACTCTCTTCTTTTACTACAATCGTTGCCGCTGTAATAAAATTTGTATCCTTTTCCTTTCAATAAATTTTTTCCGGGGCCACCTAGTTTCTGGGATAGCAGTTATATCCAATTTGGTTTTTCTTAGTTTATCAGTAAATGCTCTTAACTCACCGTGTCGTAACAAAGTTCTAACATTCCAAAATGCAAGTTTAAAAATCATTGTCCTTAAGTTTTCGTTGTTTGAATCGTTGCCGTTTATCTTGTCCGATCCGAGGCCGTGCTGCAGAGTTCATAACTGGTTGTTCTTCCGAAATTGGTGTGTTAACCAGTTACGTTCAACCTACTAAATCATTCTGTAAATTCGTAGTTCATTTACAGCGGTATATCACCTCTTCCGAAAGCAGTTACATTCGCCTTTACTGTGTGTAATCACTGAATCATTAACTTAGTTTTAATCGAATTCTGCTTTCACACAACACCCCAAAATAATTCTCATACACAGCAGCCAGATTGTCCGAGCGGCTACTTATTCTTTATTCGTAGCTAACCCATAAGTATCATAGGCCGTTCCACTATCCGCAATGTGGGGACGCGTTCGGTCGCAAGTGGCATTGCAAGTATGCTATACCCAACATACTAATCCGAATATAATATCAAATCACCTTATTTACGAGTCTCCATTTTATCATAATCAATTATTTTTTTGCTCACGATTTTCTCGTGTCTCCGTTTTTGTCTCCCTTTATCGAGATCAACCCTCAGCTCAAAGAAAAAAGTAACTCAATCAATAGTTTGCGGCCTGACGCCGATCAAGGTATTGCGTAAAAAGTAGAAATTTTTGGTGGGAGGAAACGGAGCGGGGGCAATTTTAACAGCATGGAAATTTATACTCTATGAAGTCCAAATACAGTTCCCTTGCGCAAAACTATAGCAATTGTTCCTTTTGTTTTACATTATTTATTTTGTTTTTGTTCTGGCCCCTATCATTTACGACTCAACATTATGAAATGGTTGTGTGAGCGTGTAATAACATAAAATTATAATAATAACAAAAACAACGTTTTATTATAAAAAATGCTCGGTTTTTTTTCCTTTTTTATTTTTTTATTGTACGATAATGGAATAAAAATAGAAAAAAAACAAAAAAGCAATAAGGATAAAATAGCGGAAAAATGAAACTATAGAATTTTTCCTTTTGTAAATTTATTGTTGAATGAGAAAATATTATATATTAGTTTTTTTTAATAACATAATATTATTTCCTTAGTTTTCCTTTTATTTTCCACTTTTATTATATTACGACTGCGACTACGACTCTACGAGTATGCAAAAAATATACAAATTAAATTATAATTGGTTTTTGAATTTAAATGAATAATTTAAAAGTTAAGCGCGTGTTGTTGGTATTTTATTTGCTTTCTTACTGCTGCTATTATTATTATTATTATTATTTTTATTGTATTATTAAACAGGAAGTTCCTTAATACATTTAATTACACTTTTAATAACAACAAACACTACACAGGATTAATTAAATATATAATTTCATTATTTTATAGTCCACAATATAATTAGAAACATAAATGGAATGTCATACCATCAATTATTTCTAATTAATTATATGCAAATGCAAAAAGTAAATATGTTTATAATAAAAATAATAATAATAATGAACTTAACGGTCGTATAATTATATTCAAATAATAAAATTATAGCCATTGACTTAAGTATTTCAAATTAAAAAAAATGCAGTTAAGGAAAAACCAATTACGATATTGCACTGATACATTGTACATTTCAGCGGCGTTTCGTCCATGTATTCTTTATACTTTATTCAATTCATTATAAGTTTTTATTTTATTTCATTCCAAATTCAAAAGTACATGGTAATAAAAATTTAGTCAGATAAAAATTAAAATTCGCCTACCTACGGCAGCCTATAAAAAATTACTTACACACGCAATGACGATAACGACTATGTAAAAAAAAATAAATGGTCAGTATAAAAATTCATAATAAAATAGTAGCACAAAAACACACACTCCTAAATTAATCGAAAAATAAGCAAAACAACACAAGCCACACTAAATTTAACTTCCATTCTCGACTCGCCTGTTAAGCTAATTTTTTCATTTAAAATTTAATCAAAGTTTCATATGTCAATGAAATCAAATAGAGAATCCAACTTTTTATATGAAATACTATTGGACAAGAGAGCTTAATTATGGTCTTTCACTAATGGCCATTGAGAAGGGAATGCTAAAAAACCTCATAGCTTTGCCTACCTTTTTCGATAATGTTAAAAGTGAATTCTGTGAAAAATCGCGTCGAATGAACTTTATATATAAATAATATAAAGTAACTGCATGTAAGCGAGATTAACATAAAATCAAGCAACCAACGTGAGAGGCATGTCGACTCACGAAAATGAAGCACGCCGAAGGGATCGTTTTTTCGCCACGTCCACGTCGTTGATCCTGGGTCACGATAAGCGTGAAATTTGTGGTATTTCTTCTATGAAATTCAATGGAGCTAATAGATCGTCATTTTGAGGCACCTTCATGATTTTATTTCGTACTCAGCTCATCAAAAAACATGGATAAACCAACTATAACGCTCATTTGAGGGGTCTATATGGTACGCTATATAATTATGTTTTTACTTGAGTGAATGCATTGGCAAAATTTTCACCAGACGCCACTGGTACATTTACATTAAATATTTATGTCAACATATTGTGTGGCGATTAACCATTAACCAAATATATGTGCGCTAATGAATTTTCCAGAGAACAAGTTCTACTACTTGTGGTACAACCAGTTACAAAGTAAATAGTACTGAGATTTCACGCTAAACCCCTTTTACATATTGCGAACTCTTTCTTTTAACACTGAGATGTCTTACGAAAAGACAATTATCCTCTTCTGCATTAAGATAGTTTTGTTCCTAATATACCAATCGTTTAATTTCTCTTCATAAGATATTCTTGGTAGCGATTCTTTTTCCAAAATATCCATATTGTTGGAACAATCTTCTGCCACAAAGTTCTCGTTAGATACAATGGGCATATATTCTTGTACTGCACTAAAATTGCTGGATATTTTGGATGGTAATTTACTTCTTTTTCACTTCACAATCACAATACGTGTTTTCCAAGACACTATTAAAAATAAAATCAAAACAGTGTCTAAAGACAGCACATATATTTCTTTAAATTGGGTCTATAACAAAGTCCTGGAGATAATCTGATAGGTGTCGTAAGTAGTATTGCTTGTACGCAGTGTAAAGTGGCAATACTTCGCTATTGTAGTTGTTGAATCCACCTTTCATATTCAGCCAAATTACCAGTCCAGTTGAAGTGTAAACAAGTATTTTTTTTAGTTGATTAAGAATGGAAATGTTTTGTACCAACAAAACAGCATTTGCGGGAAGTTATGGAAAGAAATTTTATTCAGACGAAAAAAGCAGCAGAAACTTATCGCTTTTTGTTACAAATGTATGGTGAACATTCCCCATCACAAAACAATTGTGAGTATTGGTTTAGCGACGGTTTAAAAATAATGATTTTGATGTTTGTGATAGTGAAGAACAAGTTGGAGCACCAAAAACATTTGATGTCGAAGAATTGGAAGCTTTACTCAGTGAAGATCCATGTAAAAACGGAAGAAGAATTAGTATTGGCATTAGATGTTACCCAAACAAGTGTTTCCAAACGTTTAAAGAAGATGGGAATGGTCCATAAGCTATCGTATTGGTTACCACATGAATTGACGGAAAGACAACAAGAAAATCGAAAAACAATGTGTGAAATTTTGCTTCAAAGACATTCAATTTTGCATCGGATTGTGACTGGTTCCATGAAAAGTGCATCCATTACGATAATCCAAAAAGTCTTAAAGCATGGGTGAAGACAGGTGAACCATGTCCATCAACACCAACACGCAATATTCATGGTTCTAAGGTTATGCTGTGTATCTTGTGAGACCAGCTTGGTGTAGTGTACTGTGACCTGCTTAAACCGGAACAAACCATCACTGGTGAACGTTCTAATTGCCTATATGGGTTACTTCGGATTTTCGAACGAAAGGTACTCCGTGGCATTGTTGGTCCCGTCAAAGAACAGAATGGTTTGAGGCGAAGATACAATTTTGAAGTAGACAAGTTGTACGCGGTCAACCAAATATTGTCAAAACAATCATAATCAATAGATTGATTGAAGGCTTGGACACGTAGTACGCATGGAGGTGGAGCGTGTGCCGAAAAATCTGTTAAATGGTAAACCAGAAAGTAGAAGGAAAGCCGGAAGACCTAAGGCGAGATAGTTAGATGCAGTAAACTGTGTTATAAAGATAATTTAAATTCGGGATTGGAAGACATTGACTGGCGGATTGGTCAGGTTGGAAAAGCGTGTTGGAGAAGCACCTGGGTTATAACGCCATAGAGTAAGTAAGTATATGGGTAAAAGATCTCCCATATATAGGAACTCAATGGAATCTCAATGGAATTGCTCCAGTATCATTTATCCGGTAATAATGATATTTTCGAACTTAAGCATTTAATGTTAAACTGTCAAGGATTACTTTTAATTAATTTTCCTTAAATTAACGTAACCGATAACACAATTTTTTATACGAATACAAACAAATTGAAAAACTTAGTAATTTTGGGTTAAATCAATAACAAATTTATTACCATTGGAGTAAACTCATAGTGAGTGAAACGTTCAACAATTTATAATTTTAAATTAATTTGTAATCACTACACGTTCAAAAGTGAATCGTAAACCACTTAATAAGAAGTTAATGTCAGTTAAAGTCATAATTTATTAATTTATATTTTTAATTTTTTATTAATTCACAGATTGCAGCAAATCATCAAAAACATTATCGTTCCATAAAAACTCATGATAATAGAGAAACAGTTACAATTGGAATTCATATGGTAATAGGACCAAATTTTTTTGGTAATTTAACAAGTCGTCGTGCAAAGGTAACTGAATTTAAAATATTATTTAATATTAAAACGATAGATTTAAAATTGAACTTTCGACCCGTATGCGCATGCGGTCAATTGCAACATAAATAATTAATAATGATGGATTTGGTGTCGGTCTTAAATAAATGTTAAAATTAAAATATTTAAACTAGTTAATGTGAACTGTATTGATAAGAAGAACATGTAACATAATTGAAAAATGAACAGATTGATAAGCCAGTGAAATATGAATCAAATTATCACTCTCATCATCTTTTATGTCTTTCAAATTGGAAAATTAGCTGTCTATTGCTGAAAAACAGAACCCAAATACGAAAAGTTAAAATAAATACATGCAAATCAATAATGGTGAAAAAAAATCTAATAAATTACCAGCGCATCTTGAGCGTCGGTATGAAATTATATGGAAATTATGATAGAGCAAACGAAAGCATTGCTATTCCTAAGGATTGCTACACCAAATTTGGCCGAAAGTACAATCGCACAACCACAACGGAAATCATTAAAACACACTGCGTGAAGTGGATTTCGTTTTTACCGTTATCATTCAAAATGTGTAGTCAAAATTATCGAACTTAATCAAACATTGTGTAATACTATGGTGTCCTAATTTGAGTCTCGCAAATGCCAAGTTTGTATTATATCAAGTGCACAATACTCAATTCATAAAGTTGAAGTGTCAAACTGTATATTAAAAAAAAGAGACTGATATAAAAGCAAACTACAAATCACGTTGGAGTAGAAGAAGGGCGGCTTTAGACTTACTTACGCAAAATGTCTTCGAAATGAAGGTGGATTAATACTTGTTTTCAGCGAATAATGTAAAAAGTCAGGAATTTTAAAAGCTGATACAAAGGCCATACAAGGAGGCCGGCAATTGCTATACGTAATCCAGATATGGAATGGAATGGAATAAACTAGAAGCGGTCTGTTGGGGAGATAAATATTTATTTACGTTATTTTTCCCCAAACTACCATATAAACAAGTTTAAGAGGGAACTCGAGAAACTAGAAATTGGGTCAACATAAGGGAAATTTTAATAGTAAGTCACCATTGTGCTAAAAATGAAGGCTTGATCGCAGGGAAAAGCTAATTGACGAGTTTGTGGTGTCAAATGATTTGGGTGTCAACTTTCGGAAGAGAAAAGAGCAGACCCACGATAAATCTATCTTTGGCCTCTCAAAAAATGGTAGAATAAGGGTACGTAAATGGAATCATATATGAAATGGTTAAAAATACATTTAAAGTCTATCTGAAGAATGAAGAGACCGGGGGTGAATTGAGAGGGTTTGGACTGATCCAAGAGTTTGTGAAATTATTATCGACTATAAGTTATTGAATTGGACGGTTTTTTGCAAAATATACAAGAATTTTCAAAAATAACATATGAATTGACGGAAAACCAATATTGATTTAGATTTAGTCGCAATAAAAAGAGTTCTGGATGAGGCAATGGTTATGGTGGAAAAAAAGTGCTTCTGCGTCTTAATAACAATTGAAGTTAAAAAAGCTATTAACTCAGTCAGGTGAACGGACTTAATGGAGACCTTAAGAAAACAGGAATGAGTGGCTGGAACATATTAGAAATTATCACAGTAAAAAATGATTAAGCTATGCGCGAAATAATTACAGAATAGTAGAAAAAATTACCTGTGGGGTGCAGCATCGATCTACTACTATGAAACAGTGTATACTATGAGCTGTTGAGATTGAAAATGTCATCGGACACACAATTGGTTTGAGTGGGCAGTATAAAACGTTGGCTAAACAAAACTGGTGTAGAAATGGCGGTAAAATCAAAAACCGTTCGCGTCATGATTAGAAGAAAATATGTCCGATCTCGTTGGAGTTGAGAGATGGAGAAGAAATTAAATGGAAGGGACTTATCATTTATCTGAGAGCAGAGCTGAACTACAGATTAAGATTCAGACTGCAGTTGCAAAAGAGTGCCAATCTAGCAAAAGTTATGGATAGTGTTGGGGCGCCCGAATTTTTAGTGGACTTATTTCTTATTTATATTTTATTTTGTTAATCAATATCAAAAAACTAAATGTGAAACGTATACGTCGAATATGAATAATTATAAATAGACTTTATTTTATAAATTAATAGGTGCACAAATATGACTTGTCGGTTAAACAACAATAGATTACTCTCCTGTCTCTCAATATTATGGTATGGCGTTATCAGTTAACGAATGATCGATGCCACACTCTTTGAATACCACTTTCACATTTGTCATCGAAAGAGTAGAAATACTTTTTTAATGATATTCATAAATTGCACGAAAATTGGATAAATGTTGAAACTCACGATGGTAAATGTGTTCAATAAAATAATCCTCTATTTTTTTTTACTCAAGTCATGTTACTCCAAGTGGAGCAGATGTGATGTGCAAAACATTCATTACAATCAATTTGAATTACTGCTCCGTAAGGTAGCACATTGCAATTCACCAATTTGCAATTACCAAAAGATAGACGTTGCCCTTAATTTCATTAAATTTATTTGAGTGAATAAATGGTAGGCAGCAAAAAATGTTATTCTTTGATTAGAGTCAACCAAACCTATATTTTCAAACTTATCCTTTTTTATTATAATATATTGGGTCTATAACTAAGTCCTGGGGATAATCTGATATGTGTCGTAAGTAGTATTGCTTGTACGCAGTGTGAAGTGGCAATACTTCGTTATCTACAATAGTTGAATCCACCTTTCATAATCAGTGAAATGATCAGTTCAGTTGAAGTGTAAACAAGTATTTTAAGTAATTTTATTCAGAAGAAAACAGCAACAGAAACTTATCGCTTTTTGTTACAAAATTATCGAGAACATTCCCCATCATAAAACAATTTTGAGTATGTTAGTGATCAGAAGAACGCGTTGGAGCACCAAAAAAATTTGAAGACGAAGATCCATGTCAAACGGAAGAAGAATTAGCATTGGCATTAGATGTTACCCAAACAAGTGTTTCCAAACGTTTAAAGAAGATGGGACTGGGTCCAAAAACTATCGTATTGGGTACCGCATGAATTGACGGAAAGACTACAAGAAAATCGAAAAACAATGTGTGAAATTTTGCTTCAAAGACATTCAATTTTGCATCGAATTTTGTGACTGGTGATGAAAAGTTACGATAATCCAAAACGTCTGAAAGCATGGGTGAACCAGGTCCATTGACACCACAACACAATATTCATGGTTCTAAGGTTATGCTTTGTATCTGGTGGGACCAATGCTTGGTGTAGTGTACTATGAGCTGCTTAAACCGGGACAAACCATCAGTGCTGAACGTTACCGAGGGCAATTAATCCAATTGATAATTTGTCCCGGTCGATGCTGTCAGTTCTTTCTGCACAGCGGTTCAATTCATACGAAAATATGAAAAATGGCTGAATTCATGGATTGCTTCAAAACCTAAGAAGTTCTTCTATGATGAGGGAATCCATAATTTGCCACAAAGATGGTCAAAAGTTGTAGCTTCAGATGGCAAATAGTTTGAAGAAAATATAATGTACCGTACTTCCAAATAAATGTTTTTTTTTCTTACCAAAATATCCCCGAAACTTAGTTATAGACCCAATAATAAACTTATAAAATGGTAAGCTGACAAATTCCAGTATTAAAATACCATAAATATGGAAAATTCCATATAAAAATTTCTCGAATTGAAACATTTATTTAACGATTATTGATGAACGCTATCGACTGCACCACTGACGCCTGATTGTGAGCGTTATTATGTTTTGTATCGGTTTTTAGTAATAAAAATGCCAAGTCATGATTGAACATCTTCTACATATTACAAATACGTAGGCGTATAATTGTGACTATGTTGTTTAACAATGTATTTTATCAATATAGTACTATTTTTTCACACAATAATGACTATGAAATATGTTGAAAATGATTAATGATTTTAATATAGGGTACAATAGGCACGTAAATATTATGTACGTTATGGGTTGAAAGTGGAATAATTTTATCAATTCTTTATTTAATGATATCCAATTAAAATTGTTTTGCAGATAATATGTAAATCCGAAATTCATAATGTTTATTCACAAACATCAGAAAAAACAATTACTCAACAAAAAATGCGAAGAAAACAAACGCCACAATCAAATAGTGTTAATGTTTATAATCCATCAGAACAATCTGAAGATGATGAATTTTTACCAAATTCAAAAGATGGTTTTATGGCACAAGGTAAAATTTTAACATTTTAAAAGTAATATAAAATCATTTAGTTTATTTCATTCTTTACATTCAGCTAAAAGTCATTGAAAAACAATGGTATTAGTAAAATTTAAGGTTTCAAACATTCAGGGTATAATAAACAATAGGAATGACATGTGGAACAGGTCTAATAAGAGCTCTAGCAACATTTTAACTTATAGTATTTTATCAAAGTTAACAAACTGCTGTATTCACCAGACGTTGTTAGATCACACGATATATAATATTATAAAGGATTTGTCACCAAAAATTCTTAGTTGTTAGTGTCGACCTTATAATATTGTTCCGCCAACAAGTTTGACACCAAAATCGATATTTTATTGTCGACAAATTACTAGAAAATATTTCGGCGGATACCGCATCACACCACCAATTGTCCCAGTTTGATGCCACGTACGTTTACTTACCAATTTTTGTAATAAAGTACATACAGCGTTAGTAGTCCCAATAATACCGCCATGGCAGTGGTTGGTGTCGAGTGAAAAACACCTATAATTGCCAGATATACCAGTTTTTGTAATCTTTCAAGATGTACCCCAACTAGCTTTTGTGCAGCCATTTGGCACTAAACACAACAGAAGTAAATGTTATTATTCTTCTAGCTCGGCATATCCTACGACGCCGATATTTATTGCAATCTTTACCTGCCGAATTTTTTCCTCATTGTTCTATTCCAGGTTAATCTCGAATCTAGGTGATTGCTATATACTTGGAAACTCCCAAATCGGTTCCAAAAATCTGCATACGCCCAAACTCTATATTACCAATTTCATTTTAGAGAATATAATAGTGTTTATCTTACTAGCATTTCTGGAAAGATCATGTTCCTCGCACCAAAAAGTGTTGCCAAAACTTCCTCTTCCCCCATGGATTTAAGGCAAGAAATATTCCATCAACTCCTGGTGATTTGAAAGGACTAAATGTGTCTATATAAGCCTTTCATCTCACTATCTCTTCTAACTCGCACGGTTTCACAAAAGTACCCATTCGATTTTGTAAGACCCACGGCCACTTCAAAAATTGGCTTCCGGAAAAATGCACTTCCCATCAGGATTTTATTTGTTTTCTCCAGTGTTTCTGTCATTTTCCTAGTCCTATCGCACGTACCAGTGCAATTCTAAACACTGGGTCTTTGATGACCAACTTCTGAAGTTTCCTGGTTACCATCTCCGAGCAGAAGTCTCTCCATCACGGCCTTGTTTGTTGTCAACAAGATTTCTTCATTTCTCGTTTTTTTCCTTTATATTTCTCTCATACCGCTTTAAAATTATCTCTCACAGCATGGTTAAAAGTCTTTCTCATCTCTTCCTGTGGCTTCTTCAATCCGCCAAACTACCAGCGTGTCAGATCCTGTAGTTCCACTAAAGTAAAGTAAAGTTACGTTTGAAATGCATTTAACATATCCGAATGTGAAACATTTAGCCGTGTCTCCTGATTCCCAGTTGATTTCGATATTGATTTTACAGTCCCTATAAGATTTCTAGAAAATTCACCTCTTAGAATTTTCGGAACCTTTTCAGCCCATGTGTTATATGTCCACCAAAACTAGTTTAAAAAATAGTCCAAAATTTTCATCCGTGCAATGCCAACAAGGGGGGAGGGTGTGCAAAGAAAAACAAAAGAACAATTTGACATTATCTTAAACGCGCGAGAGCTAAATGAGAAATTCCGCGTCAAATTTGAACATGTATTAAAATTAATTAAACTAAATTAATGATTTATAATATTATTATTATTTTATTACAGATGACATATCATCATTAAGTTCAGGTAAAAATTTTCCTTCATCATCATCGTTACCAATTTACATAATAATAATAATAATAATTGTAAACCAATTGTTATTACAATTTCAATTTAATGGTGAAATTTTAAATTCATGACAAATTAATTTTTGGAGTCGTTAATATCTATATTGTAATATTTTGATAAATTAAGATAAATTACACGATGAAAAATGTGGATATAAATATAATTTCTTTAGATACTTTTTGATAATACCAATACAATGATTAATTAAAGAAAATGAAAAATTTAATAATTACGTAAAAACTTATTTATTAAGAAAACACAATTTGCGTTTCTAATACACGCAAACACATTTACATTACTTATCCAATACCAACCAACCTACACATTTAAAATAAATAACCAGCATATTTTAATACCTACTCCAAAATACACAATTTGAATTACATTAAAAACTAAATAAATATCCCATAAAATAAATTAATAAAAAATAATTAAAATAATAATAATATTAAAAAAGGGAATGAAACTATATTTTATTGAATATTAACAAAAATTTACGTGAGGAATATAAAATAGTAAAATTTAATGCGTTTGTAAAATGATAAATGTGAGCTTATTTTTTAGTTGAAAAAGAAAGAAATATTTAAATATAAAATAAAATTATTTATAGGTTAATGACATGCGTATAAAGATTTATGCACATTTCTTGGTCCTTCATTATTTAAAAGTGATTGAAATTGAATTAAAAAATAAAGAAGTGATACTTAATGTTATAGAAAATACAGGGTGTCCCAAATTTCGACGGCACTACGAAAACACTAGGCTCTCTGGGTCATTTTGCGTCGAAAATATTAACATTTTGGCCGATTCGACTTCGGTATGAAGTTACACGCAAATAACCAAATTTTCAATCAGACCGTGTAGTTTGCACTCTACACGGATCAATATCTCAATAACTAATTAACCGATTTTAAATGTTTATGCTATTAGCATTAGCATACCGAGATCTTTAATTTGACGTTAAGATAAAGCAATTCGGGCATGTGGTTATCCAGATACTTACAGGAATGTTGACAATTAGCTGAACGCCATTTTTCTTTTTGAAAGTTTGTTCAAGCCGTAAGTCTAAAATCATGATGAAAAATTTTTTTCGGAATAATTTTAAAAACTTGCCACATTCATAAGCTTTCGATTAAGCTATAACATTGCGATGGTTCTCAACTGGTTCCAAAGATATTCACAAATTACTACAACGATGTAGGTCTGATTGAAAATTTGGTTATTTGCGTGTAACTTCATACCGAAGTCGAATCGGCCAAAATGTTATATAATATTTTCGACTCAAAATGATCCAGAGAACATAGTGTTTTCATATTGACGTCGAAATTTGGGACACACTGTATAATAATCTTACAGAAACAACACTCCATAAACAATTTACTTATAAATATGAAAATATTTATTTTTGGCTGACTCTCATTAATGACAACGTTGTAAATACACACACACACACACACACGCATTAACTCTGCAGTATATTAAAAGTAGTTATATTACATACGGGGTGGGGGTTAATTCTCTGCACTGTCGTGTTACAAAAAACACGTTTAAAATTCTAAATTTCCAGAAAATATTTTATATTTTACACACCCATACCTCGCAATACAGCCGCTCTTTATACGGCATTTCGCTATAACGGCCCTCTTCAATTAAGGCATGTTTTCGATTTACGGCCTAAAATGTTTCGCTATAAGGGCAAAAAAAATTTTTTCGTTGTTGATCTATCTACATGTTGCCAATCTTGCGCATCAGCGCAATTTCGATGCACACTCTTTTCTATTTCTTCTTGTTTACAAGCGCAATTCAGTGTGTGTTCATAAAGCAACTGGCTTAGAGTTGTCTGTGAGTATTTTATATCCAAATTTATTACTGATTGCTACACATTCTACACATTTACTAAAAAAATTTTAAACAATTAGGGACATTTTTGGTACTTAAATACATATAAAATTTAAAATTTTTAATATGTATTTTTTTATTAAACTTATTTTATAGTTCATTATTTTTTTTAGACAAAATGCCATCGACTTCGAAGACTGATAAAAGGAGATGCCGTAAAATCAGTCACCCTAGGAACTAAACTAGAAGTATTACGTCGTATAGAATGGCTGTAGAGAAAATTGTTGTAATTTACAAGGCAATGGGACTTGCAAAATCTACAATTCAAACTTTTCGTGATAAAAAAGCAGACATTAAAACATTTGCAATCGGCTGCACCTTTAAATGTCTTGCGATTAACACGCCAAAGAAACTGGAATGTGGAAAAAATTAAAAAACTATTGATTCTATGGATTGAGGACAATAACAAACGAAGAATGGCAATGAGTCAAATGACTATCCAGAAAAAAGCTTTAAGTATTTTCGAAAATTTAAAGAATGGAGATGAATCGATGAATCTGTGACCGCATCTAAGGAATATCCCAACATTTTAAAGGGAATTATTGAAAGAGGTGGTTATAAACCGGAACAAGTGTTTAACGCGTAGACGAAACAGGACTTTATTGGAAGCGAATGCCTTCAAAAACCGAAAAATCTGCGCCTGGTTATAAGGTGTCTAAAGAACGATTAACTTAGGTACTTCGTGTAAATGCCGCGGTAATAAAATGTGCTAAAACCACTTTTAATATATTTGTCCGAAAATTCAAGGCCTTTTAAAGGACTAAATAAAAATCAATTACCCGTCATATGGAGATCCAACAAGAAAGCTTGGATGACTATAGCTACCTTTGAGGATTGGTTCAAAAATCACTATTGTACAGAAGTGAAAAAGCATTTGCGAGACAATAATTTAAGCAACATGGCTTTGCTAATTTTGGATAATGCACCAGTGCATCCTACTAAGTTATCCGAACTATCTGAAGTTGTCATGATTGAGTACCTTCCAAAAAATACAACAGCTCTGATCCAACCAATGGATCAGGGTGCAATAGCCACTTTTAAGGCATATTACCTACGTCGAACTTTCCGACAAATTATATGGGAAACCGATGGTATATCTTAAATTAAAACATTTTGGAAAAACTATAACAACAAGGATGCTGTTGACAGCATCAGTGAATCATGGAAGGAATTAAAATTAACAACAATGAACCATGCTTGGAAGAAAATATGGCCAGAATGTGTAAAAAGTACTGATTTGGAAGTTAATTTCCTTCCTGAAATTAGCCAAAACATTTTGGGTCCAGCACATGATCGCGGCTTTGAAGGTTTGAACGAACGTGATGTAGAGCTAATGTTTCTCGAGGAATTAACTCAGCCATTAGCTGCTATAAATCACTGAAGAACAAAATAGACAAGAATAAACTTGGAACCGATCCCATTGAATTTGTCTAAATTTGTATTAGAATAATTGATTCCTTATACGGCTTTTCGCTTTGCGGCCAAGTTTCGAAGAACTCTCCAACCTGACCCATCAGCAGACAATGTCATCCAATCCCGAATTTTAAGGATCTTTATATCACCCAATTTACTGCATCTTCTCATCTTGCCTTTCTAACATTTCAAGATGTAAGTTTTAAATCATTGTCCATAAATTTTCGTTGATTGAATCGTTGCCGTTTACCCTATCCGATCCGATGCCGTCTTATAGAATTCATACAACATACAGGGTTATATCACCTCATCCGAAAGCAGTTATAATGGAGCTGCTGATTCGCCGTTACTTACCCAGTGTACTCACTGAATCATTAACTAACTTTTAATCGGATGTTGCTTTCACACAACACCCCATAGTAATTCTTATACTCAGCCGCCATATTGTCCGGGACTACTTATTCTTTATTCGTAGCTAACCCATTATTTTATAGGCCGTGCCACTATCCACAACCTGTGAACGCGTTCGGTCGCAACTGGCTTTGCGCAAGTATGCTACAACCCAACATACCATCCGAATCAACAATTTATGAAAGCCGCACGCCAAAAAAAAATCTTCATGTTTTGATCAAAACCATTAAACCTTTAAACTGCTTTGTCTCTTTGTGTGGCTCGACATTATATTTCTTACACCAACTCCTATGTCGAGTTAGTCTCGACATTATAAAGTTGTTAATTTTATATATTTCTATGTATTTTGTTTTTTTGTAAATTAATTAAGGAGTTAGTTTGATTGGTAATTAAAAAAATAAATTAGGAGCTCAAATGGTTAAGACATTCAAAACTTCTGCCATTTGTTTTTGAATTTTTGAATAATCGTCTTCCAGCAATGTATTGCAATGGTGGAGGTGCCTTCAAACTATTTCGATGATCACGTTCTTTATTTCCCACATTAAAATCATTGTTTTTGAATCATTAAAACTACCCATACAGAACCATTGTCTTTGCGATAGAGTATGTTCACCATAAACTAAAAATGTGCTGTACTAAATATTGTCAACACATGTTAAAACATATAAATATAAAAATATGTGTATGGCAATAACTTTACCTACATAGCCATCTATGTGCAAATTACAGTTTCATATGCAATACCCTGTTGTAAACTGTACAGTTATTATGTGTTTATTTGTTGTCATTTATGTGTGTCAAACTAAAATTAATATTTTAATATTTTTAAATAAATTATATGTATCAGAAGTGTTACTTCTGTTAGACTATAATATATTCTGTGGTAAAATGAATATTTAATATACAAAATAATAGAAATGTTATAGTATGGGAATAGTTATTTTGCAACAGAATAATCAAAGAAGGGTATGGTAATGTGTTCGCAAATTAATTTATTTCTGTGCATAGCTAACAAAGCCAAAAAGCCCAAGGCAAGCACCCCAGTTGAATAAACAGCACGACCAGATGTCGATTTCGTCAAGGAGTCGTCCGTATACTAAAAATATTAGGTTAGGCACACCCATTGGTAATCATTTTGAGAGCTCTATTTAGAAGGTGCAGAAGCAATATTTTAAACCTACTAAAACTATTGACAAATCTTCCGCATAGTCTAATTGCGTATAAACTTTTATTGTGTTGAGATGAATATGATAAGCTCATCGACAAGTATCTTCACCTTGTGGGCGATATCTCTTACACTTTGAATATACAGTGATTCAACACAACATCTTCAGTAGACAACTTTTATGGACTGTGATATTGTTTTTTGCTTGCACATGTACGACCACCTCGAAATCCGATAAACTACTTAAATCATTTATCATCGCATTTTAAATGATGGTGCACAGATCTGAAGATGACAATTATATTTTTATTTATTTAATAGTCTCTACTTTTGTTTCTCTGATGTCATTTCACACAACATTCAAAATTCACTTTGCCCATTTATTATTAAATAAAACAAAAAGGGGGGAAATTAATAGCGCTTTGATTACATTAGAGATTACAAGTATATCTCTTCAAGTTTTACCTTTCTTATCAAACCGCCCACGTTTTAATTATCATTTTTATTTCCATTGCATAGCATAGCGAAAAGAAAGACATAGAGAGACCGGAAGAATGATTTTGACAAACAAATTAACATTTATCTTCATTATTGTTGGTGTTTAAATTATTGCGTGCGCAATTTTTTATAAAATGGTATGTGTTTTTTGGTGGCGAAAATACTGCATTACCAAGTGGATTTTCTTGCAGTTTTATTAACCATTGAACGCACTTATTATTGTAGTGTACTAAAGTTTGTTCGGCGGTTCTCTCTATTGTTTCCAACCGGAGCTTAGCCACTGCTATCGAGCAGTGTAGATGATCGAAAATATACGGGCAAATGATTAACATGTTTTTATTTTAGTGACATTTGATTATTTATAGTGAAAAAAAATAAATACTTAATTTTATTCTGCACGTTACAGTCCAGTACAGTGCAGTACAGCAAAACATATTTTATTCTACTTTGCTCTACACCGTTTTTTTTCTTATCGAAATATTGTACTACTCCTGTACTGTACTGTACTATCTGACACCGTCGATTTTTACGGTGTTGCGATTGTGTAATGCATTTCATAACCTCATTTTTACTTAATTTTAAAATAAATATTTTTTTTTTCTAAATTGTAACGCACACGGAACAGTACAGTTTTACTATGCCAGTACACACCGTATTATTTTTGACATAATCGTTGTGAACTGTGTTGATGTACGGTACAGTTAGAATAAAATATACCCAACATTTTCTAGTAGTTCAATCAAATAACACGGTTAGTATGATTTTCAAGTAAATACACGGTGTTCAATAAAGGTCAAAACATACTGGCTTGAGTGACATGCCGTTTTTTACTACCGCAAAATATGATAACATACTGTCGTGAGCAATGGGACGGTTTTTGACGTTTAATTCTTATTTAATTGTCAAGAAACATCTTTTTTTATTGCTTTCCGTTTTCGCCGCAAGTCATACAAAAGAAAATAAACAATAACCGACCGAACCATCCACCAGTATGTTTCAGATATACAAAGTGCTTTGTTTCTATTCAAAACGGCCCGTCACTCACGGCAGTATGTTTTGGCCTTAAATAAAGATTTATCGCTTGGATAAATTTAAATTTGTGTCAAAAGCACTCTGTAGCAGCACCCTCTCACATCCATTACAAATAAAAATGAATGAATATAGTGTCCAATGAATCGTAAAAACAGAGGCCAATAATTAATTGAATTTAAATTCACTATATTTGATCATATTATAAGCGTCTGTGTAAATTGGCCTCAACATAATTGACCACCGATTATATTTTGCAGAATGCATCTGGCCTCTATCGGATTCTTGTCTCTAAGATTGTTTGTAGCACATTATTACAGCGAAATAACTAACTCGCAATACTATTTCTTTTACCATTGATTCTCCAATAATATTAAAATTTTGTATTATATAAAAATTAATAAATTAATTGAATAAAAGTATTTATTCAATAATTATGAACAGAACTACAGAATTAAATCAAAAATTAAACAAATTATTCATAATTTTAATATATTTTACACATAAATTTATTTACACGCAAAATCTATGTTCAGTTAAACTTATATTTGTGTGTGTGTGTGTGTGGGTGTGGGTGTTTGTATGTTTTACGTATGTATCAGCAAATTTATGAATGTACGCTAAAATTAATTGTTGTATAATTTAATTAAATTATATGTTGCCAAAAATTATTAATTAATAAATAAAGTAGAAAAATATGCCTTTAAATTTTAAATATTTATAGAGACAAAAATTGTTAATAATTATGTTTAATAATATGTAATTTTCAATATTATAGACTCAAATGAAACATAGATATAAATCACCTTATCCAAATTCCTTAACATATACGCGTATCCGTATTATATGCAGGGTGTCCCAAATTACGACGGCAATACGAAAACACTAGGTTCTCGGGGTCATTTTGTATCGTAAATATTATATAACATTTTGACCGATTCGACTTCGGTACGAAGTTACACGCAATTCACCAAATTTTCAATCAGACCGTGTAGTTTGCACTCTACTGGGAGCAATATCTCAATAACTAATTAAATATATAAATAATTATAATAAATAATTATAAACTTGCCACATTCATAAGCTTTCGTTTAAGCTATAACATTACGATAGGTCTTAACTGGTTCCGGAGATATTCATAAATATCTACAACGATGTTGGCATAAAATTGTTTTCGTTATGGAAAAATTTTATCTTTTTTTTGTTTTACACAGTACCAACAATGAGGAAGTGACAGATAACTGATTCCATACACTCCTACACATTCACAAAAACTTTCACACACACACAAACTACCACACATACAAACGTCAACACTCATTGACCCACAAACGCATGAGCACGCATATCACAGTTTTACACAAACAAAGCCTAAAGTAGTTGCTGAAAATGTGCTCCTTCAGCTCGAATAACAGGCCAATTGAAAAGTCCCCGGTCTACCATAGTAAAACACATTTTTTTGGCAAAATTTGATTTTATTATTCAACATAGTTGGCTTCGAGGGAGATACAGCGATTATAGCGATCTTTCAACTTTTCGATACCATTTTTTGTAGTACGATTTGTCGATTGGATTCCGAAATGAAATGATGGAGCCATGTTTCATCCATTGTCACATATCGACGCAAAAATTAAGGTTTATCGCGCTTGAACAGCTTCAAACACTGCTCGCTCAGAATCATTAACACATTGTTGCTTTTGATCGATTTTGAGCTCGCGCGGCACCCATTTTGCACACAGCTTTCTCATGTACAAATATTCGTGAATGATATGATAAACACGTTCAGATGATATCTTCACAATGTCTGCTATCTCGATTAACTTCACTTTACGGTCATTCAAAATTATTTTGTGAACTTTTCGGATGTTTTCGTCGGTGACAGCCTCTTTTGGGCGTCCACTGCGTTCGCCGTCTTCGGTGATAGAAATCCAAAGGATTTAAGTGTAAAGAACTTGGCGCTACCTATATGGACCCACATCTTTGATAAAAGTTTGCGTCCAGTCAGGATCTAACATTCGCCACGTTCTCCAAAAACTTAAATCCCTTGGATTTCTATTTTTGTGGGGTTGCCTTTAAAAAAACGTCTATGCAACTGTGATTAATTCACTTGAAGAGTTAATTCAGTGTATTGAAGACTGTATCCAAGACCGTTGCCACAAGCCACAGCCAACACTTAGAGTGATTCGGTCTATTGAAAAGAATTGTTGTCTATGTATTCGCGAGCTGAAGGAGCATATTTTGAGCAATTACTTTTGGCTTTGAATGTTTAAAACTGTAGTGATATATGCTTGCGTGTGCTTTTGTGGGTTTATGTGTGGAGGTCTTTGTGTGTGAGATCTTTTGTGTGTGTGTGTGTGTGTGAAGGTTTGTGTGAATGTATTGGAGTGTATGGAATCAATTATCTGTCACGTCCATATTGTTGGTTCTGGATAAAACCAAAAATAAATAAAATTTTTCCATAGCGAAAATCATTTTTAAACCTACATCGTTGTAGTTATTTGTGAATATCTTTGGAACCAGTTGAGACCCATCGCAATGTTATAGCTTAAACGAAAGCTTATGAATGTGGCAAGTTTTTAAAATTATAACGAAAAAAATTTTTCATCGTGATTTTTCGACTTACGGCTTGAACAAACTTTCCGAAAGAAAAATGGCGTTCAGCTAACTGTCAACATTTTTGTAAGTATCTGGATAACCACATGTCCGAATTGCCTTATCTTAACGTCAAATTAAAGATCTCGGTATGCTAATGCTAATAGCATTAAAATTTAAAATCGGTTAATTAGTTATTGAGATATTGATCCCAGTAGAATGCAAACTACACGGTCTGATTGAAAATTTGGTGAATTGCGTGTAACTTCGTACCGAAATCGAATCGGCCAAAATGTTATATAATATTTTCGAAGCAAAATGACCCAGAGAACCTAGTGTTTTCGTAGTGCCGTCGAAATTTTGGCCACCCAATATAATCCATTCCTCAGCACACATTTATTATCTGTGATTGCACCCTAATTTATATAATATAAAATTCACGCTCCCCATCCCCTCCTCCTTACATCTATACATATACAATATATTTAATTAATATTTAAATTAAATTAAAAGAATATATGAAATGTATGTATGTATGTGTACATTAGAACAAAACTAATTAAAATTAGTTGTAAATTATTGTGTGTAAAAACCAACCGGTAAAAAAAATAATTAATTGTATAGCAGAAAATAATAAAATTGAATTAAAAATAATATTAAAAATAATAAATAAAATTAAAGTATTAAAAATTTGTAAATAATATTATAAAAAATAACACGACGGTGCATGTTTAGGGACAGAAGAACTAATTACAAGATATTTCTAAATAAAAACCTGTAAAACATGTTTGAATATATGTAAAAAAATAATTATTTCATAAAAATAATATAAAAATTAAGAACAGTTAAATTAAATTTAAGATTAAGAAAATCATACCGATTGGCAAATTGGTTTTGCCATGAATAATTTGTGTTATTAATTATTACATATATTTGCATTTCTTTTTCCCGGAAATAATTCTACATAATATAAAATAAATACTACTATTAACGAATATGCCAGTAATAATTAAATATTATAATTTTGAATTGTGTAAAGAAACAGTATAAAAAAATTACGTATACATTTTTTGATGAATTAAATAAATGTTCATTTATTCAAAACTTGCGCTATTTATTAATTATTTAATAAAAATAAAACATAAATTAATTTTGTTTTCGCAGAATAGATACACAAACGCACGCCCCTTACGGTTGCCGCAGCTATTTCAACAATTTGTACTGCTCCTCTTACTCCAACACTTTTTATATTCGAAAATTCTTATGGAAATTTACTTAAGGAGAACACATTAATTACTGCAACATCAACACATTATAATAATACCGCGCATGTGACAATAAAACATTATACCTTTCATTATAGTGTCACGGAAGCTCATTCACCAATTTCAAGGCCATGCGGGTTGGACTCTGTTAAACACAAAATTGCACAAATGGAATTTTACACATATGAATACAATTGGATTATGTCGTTCGGCTTCATCACCAGACTATATTCCCCTTTACATATGGTAAAGAAAAAAGATAGTGATGATTGGTGTCCTTTCGAGACTACACAGACGTTTAAATGCTGTAACTGTTCCTGACAAATATCCTATATCCCAAATCCAAGATTTTTCGATAATATTGGGTCTATACATGGTTAGGGAATATTTTGGTAAGAAAAAAAACATTTATTTGAAAGTAACGGTGTACATTATATTTTATTATCAAAGTATTTGCCATCTGAAGCTACAACCATCTTGACCATCTTTGTGGCAAATTATGGATTCCCTACTCATAGAAGAACTTCTTAGGCGTTGAAGCAATTCATGAATCCAGCCATTTTTTCATATCTTCGTATGAATTGAACCGCTGTGCAGAAAGAACTGACAGCATCGACCGGAACAAATGGTAGTCTGATGGAGTAATGTCTGGTGAATATGGCGGATGGGGTAGGACTTTTTAGTCAAGTGCTTCTAACGTTTCTTTGACCGGTCTTGCAACGTGTGGTCTAGCATTATCATGCTGCAGAATCACATGGTCATGTCTGTTGGCATATTCTGGTCGTTATTGATGCAATTCTCGGCTCAATAGGATTAATTGCTCTCAGTAACGTTTTGCAGTGATGGTTTGTCCCGGTTTAAGCAACTCATAGTACACTACATCAAGCTGGTCCCACCCAGATACACAGCATGACCTTAGAACCATGAATATTGCCTTTTGATGTCGATGGACCTGGTTCACCTGTCTTCACCCATGCTTTCACACGTTTTGGATTATCGTAATGGATCCACTTTTTATCACCAGTCACAATTTGATGCAAAATTGAATGTCTTTCCCGTAATTCATGGGGTACTCAATACGATAGGACCATTCCCATCTTCTTTAAACGTTTGGAAACACTTCCTTTTGGTAACATCTAATTCCAATGCTAAATCTTCTTCCATTTGACATGGATCTTCACTGAGCTTCCAATTCTTCGTCTTCAAATAATTTGTTGGTGCTCCAACGCGTTCTTCTGATCACTAACATCAAAATCATTATTTTTAAACCATTGCTAAACCAATACTCACAATTGTTTTGTGATGGGGAATGTTCTCGATAAATTCGTAACAAAAAGCGATAAGTTTCTGCTGCTGTTTTCTTCTCTGAATAAAATTACTAAACATAACTTCCCGCAAATGCTGTTTTGTTGGTACAAAACATTTCCATTTTTAATCAACTACACTTCAACTGAACTGGACATATACTGAATATGAAAGGTGGACTTAAACTACTACAATAACGAAGTATTGCCACTTCACACTGCGTACAAATAATACTACTTACGACACCTATTATATAATCCCCAAGACTTAGTTATAGACCCAATGCTTAATGGAAGCAGTATATTTTCAAAAATTGTTTTAAGGCGGTTTCAGCCTTTTCCAACACGCTTCTCCCACCTAACCTATCCGCATTCAATGTCTCCCAATCGCGAATTTTAACGATCTTTACTTCACAGTTTACTACATCTAGCCATCTTGCCTTAGGTCTACCGGCTCTCCTTCTACCTTCTGGATTACAACATTCAACAGATTTTTTATTGTTGTTGTTGTTGAAGATGTATTCAAAACTGGAATTACCACACTCCATATGGATTATATGAGTTCACACATATGCCATTTGGATTGCGTAATACGTTTTATTAATAAAGTTTTAAGTGGATTGGAATTTCTATATATATATTGATGATATTGTAGGGGCCAGCAAAAATGTAGAAGAACACTTATGTCATTTACGTTTAGTGTTTGATCGGTTTGATCTCAATATGGTTTGTGTATTAAAATTGTCAAGTGTGTTTTTGGAGGTACAGTCATTACAGTATCTTGGATATACGATTTCCGAACGGGGAATAACTCCTTCAACACAGATAGAATTGAAGTAATTAATAAATTCAATCATGCGAAATCCGTTAGGGAAATTCAACAATTTATTGGTATGATTAACTATTAATAGGTATAATAATATGATTTGATCGTTTTTTAAAATAATAACGGTAAAAATTTACGAATACCATCCAAATAAAATTTCTCATCTTTTGATGCGATCCAAGAATCGAGCCAATTTCGGACGTCTTCTTAATTGTCGAAACGCTGTGTCATCGTCGCGAACAAGTGGTGATCTGATGAATAGGCCTTGTATGGTAACACGTCTCATCCGAGCCAGGTTTTACGACATGAGGACGAGCATTGTCGTGCAACAGAATCATTTTTCCATGGCTTGTCCGACCATTCTGATCGTTTTTTTTTTCAATGCCCGATTCAATTCAATCAATTGTTGTTTGTAGCGCTCACCGCAGTAATACTTTGTCCAGGTTTCAACAATTCATAATATATCACGCCCATCTGGTCCCCCCAATTAAACAAATGAAAATCCTTTTTTCCATGGGTTTTGTGTTTTGGCGTTAATTTTATTGCTTGACCTGGATCTGTCCAATGTTTAGTTCGTTTAGAATTGTCAAAATTAATCCATTTTTCAGCACCAGTGGGACAATGGGACACAAAAACGACTTCCAATCAAAATTTTACGCATGTGGTTTTACTCTTTTCTTTCGGCTTCTTTCAGTCAATTCATACGGAATCCATTTTTATTCCTTTTGCATCTTACCCATTGTGTTTAAGCGATTAGAAATGGTTCTTTGACATACAGTTGATGAATCTGCCAATTGTTGTTACGATTGTGCATCGTCTTTATCCAATAATGCCTGCAATTCCGTATCTTCACATTTTTTGTGTGGTTTTCTACGTTCTTTGTCATTCAGATCAAACTCACTACTTTTGAATAGTTATAATCACTTTCTGTTATTACTTTCATGTGCAAGCATGTTCACCATAAGCTTCGACAAGAATTCGATGATTTTCATCAGCAGTTTTCTTCCACTGAAACATGACAACAAACCTACCCTCAAATCAGATTTTTCTGGTACAAACCACGACATGATCAACAAACGAAAAAAAATATGTTGTTTACACTTTTAGTTCGTAACACAAACTGAATGATAAAGATAAAAAGTTTTAGGCGGCTACAGCGATTAATCCGTGAGCGATCAAATTTAATTACTATACCTAATATAATCGATTTATTCCGCAAGTTGCTCAGTATTAAATCCCCATTCATCATCTACGTCTGCTGATGCATTCTTGTAATTAAAGCAGAGTCTCATCACCATAGTGTGTCCAAACTATATATATTTATTTACTACCCCGTTTAATTTGATATCAATTTTGATTTGTTTGCATCCCATCACAAAAGATTATTCGAAAGTATTAAATTTACAAAACGTCTTAGTCGAGACGTGTCCCGCCAAACATTGAACTAACTAGAATGAACCGTTGCGTGAGTTGCTCAGAAAGAAAAAATTAATGTATGAAAATAAATAAATTGTATTGTGAGAGCGATGGTTTATAAATATCTATTTTTTCGGAGCACACAACATTACAACAAGATCTTAAGTGCAAGCTGGATATACAACATTAGTACGTCCAATATTAACGTATGCGTCGGAGGTTTGGTGCATGACACAGAACCAGGAACAAATACTTTGGATTTTCGAACAAAAGATACTCCGTGGCATATTTGGTGCCGTCAAAGAACAGAATGGTTGCGGAGGCGAAGATACAATTTTGAATTAGACAAGTTGTACGCGGTCAACCAAATATTGTCAAAACAATCAAAATCAATAGATTGAAATGGATGGGACACGTTGTACGCAAGGAGGAGGAGCGTGTGCCGAAAAAACTGTTAAATAGGAAACCAGAAGGTAGAAGGAGAGCCGAAAGACCTAAGGCGAGATGGCTAGATGCATTAAACTGTGATATAAAGATCCATAAAATTCGGTATTGGAAGACATTGACTGGCGGATAGGTCAGGTTGGAAAAGCATGTTGGAGAAGGCTAAAACCGCACCTGGGTTACAACGCCATGGGTAAGTAAGTAAGTATACCAAATTGTTTGGTATTAAAATTAAGTTAATTAATTAGTAAGAAAATTTGATATTTTTGGTAAAAATAAAAATTATAAACTCCTGCCATTCAGTGTTGTCGTTTATGACCAAAAAATTGCTGAGGATTACGTCATTTGATAGAAATTTGTGGTCGACAAAAAAATGTTCATGGTAAACTTTGATTTTAGACTACTCAATACTCACAGAATCAAGTAATATTGGGTCAGTGCGAACATAGTATTATCGAGACAATTATGCATGAGCACGGAATATATTAGTAATTAGTAATTATACAAAATATGAAAACTCATTTGGACAGTGGGACATATTGTTCCGTATTGCGGAACTGCGCTGTCAATATCGAGACGTTGATCACCTTAATATCAGCATCGTAAAATCGATAATAATACAATATAACAATTATATTTAGAATAGAATATAATATTGGACATGTATCAAAAATATTGTATAACCGAAATGGGAAAGTCACTATAATACAATGTAACACTTAAAATACTACTTACTAATACTAATAATAATAATAATAACAATACTAAAAATAATAATAAAAATAATAATAATAATAATAATTTACCAATTTATTAATAATTATATTTTCTTTTCTTCGAAGCGGTACATTACATTTCACTTAAATATTTTATATTCTGATGTTTCGTTTATACCTAAAACAGGGTATTTCCTAACACACCTATAGATCAATTTTGTATTTTGAAAATGCAATCAATACCTTTCAAAATGAGGAAAGGAATTTTTGGATCAAAAAAGTATAAAAAAAACTAAATTATAATTAAAATCTTTTTCGATTAAATAAATGGTAAAAATATGTGTGATTAATGGCGGCCCCTCTTCATTAAAACCAGATAATACCAGAATGTAAAACTGTATTATATTTTTGTTTCTTTTTGCATGCATAAAAAATATTACCTTTTACATTCACACAAGATTCGACGCGGCATATTCACCGCAGAATATGTTTGTGTATGTGTAAGCGTGAATATATATAATGACATTTGTCATTTTCGTATTCCGCGCATTCAGCTCAGTAATTTTTTTTGTTTTGTTTGCAATGTTGGTAAACATGGGTGTCATTTTTCTTGTGTTTTGCTATACTCAAATGCAAGCAAAGTAAAGGGAGAACGATTTGAAGGTCACATCAACCATTTTTTTTTGTAATGAATGTCAAAAATAAGAAATGTTTATAGTCACCCATACTTCTTTAATATAAATATATTACACAAAATCCTATTTGCTATTCAGCAAAATACGATATTTTATTACCGTTTTAATGAAGTGGGGCCATAAGAAACGCTTAAAAATGGAAATAAAAATTATAAATTTCAAAATAAATTATTTGTTGGAAATTTTTCAATTAAAATATCCTCTTGGTAATTATATATAACTGAACTCACCTATAGTTTTGCTATTTAAAATTTAATTTTGGTGCGATCATTCATCTCTAAATTGTTTTACATTCTCCAAATAACTTAACCTAACCTAACGAGCGCATTTTGCTAGAACGATGACCAGTAAATCGACGGATTTTTAAGAAATTAAATACTTAATTTCCAGAGCGAGAAAATGTGCATAATTAATATCGCTTTATTGGATTTTATGTAAACTTTCAGTAATGAGAGAACATATATTACGTCATGTCGCATGTATGGCGGCATTCGATTTTTTATAATATTTGCAATGTCGCAAGTATGGCGGCATTCGTTCGCTAGGGTTAATTTAACGATAAACTTTTTTTTATAAATTTTTGATATTCTTTCCGTTTAAAAATTTAAGCTAATGTTTGGTTTATTTTCCAATTTTCCATTTTCGCTTCTGCCGATTCCGCACGGAAAATTTCTAAATTAAGAACTTTAAGTACCGATTGTTGGAAATTTTTCAAAAAAAATTATTAAAATGAAAAAACACAATAGATTATTTTTGCTCATATACCCATGGAAAGAAATTCCTTTATTTCTGTCTGCAACCGATGACTTGCTATTGTCTCTGAAAATACTAATTTAAAATATTGGCGACCTTCTTTTTTATTGTCAAAATAAGTATTCACAATTACACAAATTTTTTTTTCCCATAAACATTATTTAACTGTCTCATATAATTTTTATACCAGCACTTTTACTTTTATATTTCCTAATCTGTGATCCGGTTTCATTGAAATTTTGTTTACATGTTAATATTACGATCACATGATCCGGTTTCATTGAAATTTTGTTTACATGTTAATATTACGATCACATAATCAGTTCGAGGAAAAATTTTCAAAAAACTTGTTAATTAAACAATTCTTCTAAACTCAAATACTACGTTTCATCCAAGTTGACTAGTACAAAACCAAGCTTAATTCAATGGTATTCAATCAATTCAGTAGAAGTGCCTTTACCGATACCAGTTTTGAAGCCCGGGAATGTACTCTGAAAACATTTTATGATTATCATTTTTTATTAAGAATCATAAAAATCGTTTTTATAATCAAATGCTTCCAAAATTTTATCAAAATCGATATTTAAATGATTCGCCATTGCATCCAGAGTGTCCTTAAATTGTCATCACTCACTGTATGCTGTTTTGTTATAGGAAAACAAAAAAAATTTGAACACTGAATAGGATTACTAAAAGCCCGCTGGATATTTATAAATATCAAATAATTTACAAACGCCGAACTTTATTGTATAAGATTCAAACCAACAATCGATAGACATTTTTTTAAATGTTTTTGGGTACGGTTTGCGGTACTAATAGGCGTAAAATGTTAATTTATGCACCATTTTTTATGATAGAGATGTAAAACTTTTCGGTAAACTAAAATAAATTATTTTGCATCGGAAATTAAATATTCATACAAAGACCCCTTTTGTTTGTTTGTCAAACTAACCTGCGTATTTGTTGTACTGTGATAGGTGGTACTGTACTATCAGTGACGGCACATATCTAACAAATACTAAATCGACTATCCATTGGTATTATTATAATCATCCTGTGTTTTGAAAAGTACATATGTATGTGTAAAACTGTGTATAATTGCACAGTGTATCGTTTAAATATACCCACTATTTAAACAAATAGAACACAAAGTGTCATCTATTGAAAGTTGCCATAATTATAAAAGGATATATCTTTAATCTTTCAAACACACCCAACCTATCGGTTGACAGGTCAAAAAGTTACACGCATTTTAGTGTCAGTAGTATTTTTGATGCTTGCGTCGTAAAAATACAATGCGGGACAATAAAGAAATATTAAATTTTGTTTTAAAATTTAAAAAAAAAAAATTGCGGAAACTTAGAAATTGTTGAAAAAAATTTATGGTGAAGATTGTGTTTGTCTCAACGATAGGTTTTGATTGGTGGGGATTTAAATGTTCAGTTCAAGACCAGGAAGTCAAAAAACTTAATCGATTATTAAGCTGCATTAGAGGAAAAAGTTTGTGAAATCATTGCTTGCGATGGACATTTCACTGTTTCAATATATTGGCTGATGAATTAAGTACCAGTAAAACCACTGTTTGGAGGATTTTAGAGATTGAAGTAAAAAATAGTTGTTTTTATTGCACGAGATTGCATCACACACTCACAAGGACATGAAAATTAATGAATTTTTGATGAAAAAAAACGGATTTCTCTAATCTACCAACCTTCGTATCCGTCTGATCTATCACCGTGTGACTATTTTCTGTTTCCAAAACTGAAAATTGACAGATGAATAGTGCATTTTATGATGATGTTCCAACCATCCAAGCTGCCGTAACTCAGGCGATGAAGAACATTTCCATAACTCACATATAACAAAAAAAACCTATGTCAAACGATGATGAATGAGTCAAATGAAACCTATTTTGATTAAAAACCATATTTTTCAGAAATTATTGTAATGTTTTTTTTTTTATATTTTCTAACCTAAAATTACGGTTATTTTAAAACCGAACACTGTGTACTTTTATTGTTAATGGTTGCGTTACACATTTGTTGTACAATTCACATGTTACGTTTTGTAATAATAACATATCATAATTTTATTCTCATACCCGGCACCACTTAAATTGGTTATCCTTATTTCTTAAGATCGACACACAAAATTATAGCAACTACAACAACAACAACAAAAACCCAATAACTATATAATAAATGAACAGAAACCCTTAGCGTAGAAAAGTTTAAATAACCCAGAATTTGTGTTGTGTATAATGTTATTATATTCCACACATGGTATATGTATTTTTCCATATACCAGGGTGTCCCAAATTTCGACGGCAATACGAAAACACTAGGTTCAACACTGGGTCATTTTGCGTCGAAAATATTATATAACATTTTGGCCGATTCGATTTCGGTACGGTAAGATGGATTGGCAGTGATGGGCTCATAAAATGGTCGCCACTTTCTCCAGAGTTAAATCCATTGAATTTCTATTTATGGGGTTGGCTTGAAGGAAAAGTCTATGCAACTGTGATTAATAATACAGAGTTAATTCAGAGTATTGAAGACTGTATTCAAGAACTTCGCCAAAAGCAAGAGCAAACACTTAGGTTGGTTCGGACTATTGAAGCAATGTTGTCTATGTATTCGAGCTTAAGGAACACATTTTCAGCAAATACTTTAGTGCTTTGTTTGTTTAATACTGTGATGGTATGTGTGCCTGTGTTTTTGTGGGTTTATGTGTGTAGGCCTTTGTGAGTGAGTTCGTTTGTGTGTGTGTATGAATGTTTGTGTGAATGCATAGGAGAAAAAAATTTTTCAGCATGATTTTTCGAGTTATGCTTGAACAAACTTTCAAAAAGAAAAATGGCGTTTAGCTAATTGTTATCATTCCTGTAAGTATCTGGATAACTACATTCCCGAATTGCCTTATCTTAACGTCAAATTAAAGATCTCGGTATGCTAATGCTAATAGTGTATCGGTTAATTAGTTATTGAGATATTGATGCCAGAAGAGTGCAAACTACACGCTTTGATTGAAAATTTGCAGTCGACCAAAATGTTATTAATATTTTTGACGCAAAATGACCCAGAGAACCTATTGTTTTCATATTGCCGTCGAAATTTGGGACACCCTGTATATGTTACTATTACACTTATTTATACAATATAAATTTATAGTATAATACGGCAGACAGACGCACTCCGGTAATAAATAAAATGAATGTTTATATTCACTCACCGCATAAGCTGCTTTTTACTTTAACTACTCATGTATTGGGTCTATAAATAAGTTTTGAGGATATTTTGGTATGAAAAAAACATTTATTTGAAAGTAACGGTGTACATTATATTTTATTTAAAGTATTTGCCATCTGAACAGCTACAACTTTTGAAGATCTTTGCGACAAATTATGGATTCCCTCATCATAGAAGAACTTCTTAGGCGTTGAAGCAATCCAAGATTCCACTCATTTTTTCATATCTTAGTATGAATTGAACAGCTGCGCAGAAACGGTTTACTGCATCGACCTGAACAAATTGTAGTCTGATGGAGCAATGGTCTGGTGAATATGGCGGTTGGGGTAGGACTTCCCTGTCAACGTTTCTTTAACCGGTCTTGCAACGTGTGGTCTAGCATTATTATGCTGCACAATCACATGGTCATGTCTGTTGGCATATTCTGGTCGGTTTTGGTTGCAATGCTTGAGTCTATTGAATTAATTGCTCTCGGTAACGTTCACCAGTGATGGTTTGTACCGGTTTTAGCAGCTGATAGTACACTACACCAAGCTGGTCCGACCAGATACACAGTCTAACCATGAATATTGCGTTTTCGTGTCGATGGACATGGTTCACCTGTCTTCACCCATGTTTTCAGACTTTTTGGATTATCGTAATGGATCCACTTTTCATCACCAGTCACAATCCAATGCAAAATTGAATGTCTTTGAAGCAAAATTTCACACATTGTTTTTCGATTTTCTTGTTGTCTTTCCGTCAATTCATGTGGTACCCAATACGATAGCTTTTGAACCATTCACATCTTCTTTAAACGTTTGGAAACACTTGCTTGGGTAACATTTAATTCCAATGCTAATTCTTCTTCCGTTTTTACATGGATCTTCACTGAGTAAAGCTTCCAATTCTTCGACATCAAATTTTTTTGGTGCTACAAAGCGTTCTTCTGATCACTAACATCAAAATCATTATTTTTAAACCGTCGCTAAACCAATACTCACAATTGTTTTGTGATGGGGAATGTTCACCATAAATTTGTAACAAAAAGCGATAAGTTACTGATGCTGTTTTCTTCTCTGAATAAAATTACTTAACATTACTTCCCGCAAATGCTGTTTTGTTGTCACAAAACATTTCCATTTTTAATCAACTAAAAAAAATACTTGTTTACACTTCAACTGAACTGGTCATATACTGAATATGAAAGGTGGATTCAACTACTACAATAGCGAAGTATTGCCAATTCACACTGCGTAAGGGCAATACTACTTACGACACCTATCAGATTATCCCCAGGACTTAGTTATAGACCCAATATATTATGTACCATATATGTTCGGGCGGCTGGCTATGCGTTTACATAAGTATCGGGTAGTGTAGTTACGGATATTATATTTTCTTATTAAACGAATGTTTATTATTCTTATCCCTGACACAAAGAAAAACAAACTGGAAATCGAAAAGAAATATGTGCAAATATAGAGAGAAGAATATAACAACAAACTATATTACAGTTAGATACGAAGCATTAAGAAACGAAGTAAAATAAAAATGTTGGTCAAGCACGTACCGGTTATTGGAATGTGGTTAAATATAGTACAGTTATATATTATCTAGACATTCATATTGCATACGTTTATACACAAACAATACATTTGTACGAAACGAATGTACGAAATTGAAATCGCACGTGTGTTTCTTTAATTGAAAATCTATCTAATATATTGAAATTGGCACATATGATACGATTGTTTAACATTGACACGTATAATTAGCTAAGAGAAATTCATTGACCTTATACTCATATAGAATATAAATAAGTAAAAATGTGTGTGTGTGTGTGTGTGTGTGTGTGTAATTTATCTATATTTGTCTTTTCGTATAAAGTTCATACAGAAAATATTTTGTTGATAAGTTGTTTTATTATTTTTAACGCATAACGGCGGCCAATACTTTAGACGCAAGAATAATTGAATTTAAGTTAACACATAATTGATTAAATGTAGTAACTTTGTGTAATCTCTTAATATTTTATGACATCCTGAATTAATAGACAATCATAAATATTAAAAGTTGATGAATATAATTATTATTACAATACAATATTATTGTACACTCCAATACCACCAGTGTGGCATTGATCGATTACAGTTCGTTACTTAATGATATTGTGTGCTCAAAAAATTATTCCCAAATAATACGAGACTAAATAAATGGAGTTACATCGCGTTTAAGATCGGGATTTGGTCCCGTCAAAGAACAGAATGGTTGGAGGCGAAGATACAATTTTGAATTAGACAAGTTGTACGCGGTCAACCAAATATTGTCAAAACAATCAAAATCAATAGATTGAGATGGCTTGGACGCATGGAGGAGGAGCGTGTGCCGAAAAAACTGTTAAATAGTAAACCAGAAGGTAGAAGGAGAGCCGGAAGACAAAAGGCCAGATGGCTAGATGCAATAAACTGTGATATAAAGATCCTTAAAATTCGGGATTGGAAGACATTGACTGCGGATAGGTCAGGCTGGAAAAGCGTGTTGGAGAAGGCTAATACCGCACCTGGGTTATAACGCCATGGAGTAAGTAAGCAAGTAAGTAAGATCGGGATACCATCGGGAGGTGGTGTGCTTATTGCCGTCAAATCTAAATATTCCAATGAGCGTGTGGGGTTATTAATGGTATGGAGGGTTTGGAAATGATGCTATTAAGACTAAGGCTGGGTTAGCGGTGGATGTATATGTATCATAAATTCCACCGGGTTCACCTCATGAAAAATATGTAGCTCTTGCTTGAATTGTTTCGAAGCTCTCCAAACATATGCTCTTTACTACAACCATATTAATTACGGGAGATTTTAACTTGCCACACATTAGCTGGGCATCGGATATTGAGAGTGGTGGCATATTGGTTCCATTTGACTTACGTTGTGAGAGTGCACATGTGCTAATTTCATCACTGTTTGATGACGGCCTGTGTCAAATGAATGGTATTTTTAATAACGTCGAAAAGCTACTAGATTTGGTATTTATAAACGATGAATCGTCGGTGAATATTAATTAATGTTCTTTTCCGCTATGTCGTATTGATGTACTATATCACGAACCTTTGGCAATCATTGTCACTGGTTCAAGTGGTTTAGCTACGGAAAAGTCAATTAATGTTGTGTCGTTTGATTTCCGTAACGTTGATTTTAATGTTTTGTGTACGTTTTTTAATAGAACTGACTGGAGTCATATTTACGACACTAAGGATGTTAATGTTGCTGTCGATTTATTTTATGATATATTGTTTAATGGCTGTAGTTTGCATGTTCCTATGAGGGTTTCTCATAAAAATCGTCATCCTTCATGGTAGGCTTCGTTCACTTAAAAATTTAGAGAACAGGGCTCACTCTAGATACAAGCGAACAAAACTACGGTCAGATTTTTCCGCATTTTGTTCATTACGTAGTAGATTTGTTGTCTGTCAAAGGCTCTGCTATAATCGTTATATTTCTAAAATTCAACGTCAGTCGTGACGCTAAATCGTTCTGGAACTACATCACCGTTAAAGAAAAGACCAATGGATTTCCTTCTAATATGTGTTTTGAAGGTAAAAAAGGCACGAACGCTCAAGAAAAATGCGACCTTTTCGCAATGTTTTTTGAGAGCGCTTACATTGATGACAGGCAATCAGCTCGTCGGCTATATAATGACCTAAATTTGTAATTTGTAATTTAAATTTTGGCTCAATTTTTTTGTCCCACGAACTGGTTTCTGATGGACTCAACAAAATTAATATTAACGTTGGTTCGCTACCAGATAACATTTCTCCATTGCTTTTGTGTGGATGCGCTGATACATTAGCTCGTCCTTTACAATTTATATTTAATTTATCTCTTAATTTTCGTTTTCCTAAGCAATGGAAGTCATCTTATATTAAACCCATTCATACGACTGGTTCACGGAGTGAAATTTCAAATTACAGAGGTGTGGCTATGCTTCCTACATTGGGTAAGTTTTTTGAGTCGCGTGTATGTGATTCACTTAATCCCCAGATTAAACATTTAATATCTCCGGCCCAACACGGTTTCAACACAGTGGTCGTTCAACCGTGACCAACTTGATTGAGTTTTTGAACTTCACTTTCGATACGATTGAATCTTATCGCTACTTTTTAACCTTTTATAAATAACATTGTTTCGCGGATATCATCCAAATGCCTTCTGTATGCGGATGATTTAAAAATTTTTCGGGTTGTAGCATCCCTCTCCGATGCTATATTGCTTCAAAATGATCTGTCCATTATTTCCTGGTCCTGGTGCGCTCTAAATGATATGTACCTAAACATGGATAAATGCAATTGTGTTTCTTTCCATCGAAAGGCAATTCTAATTGTTTTTAATTACAAGACTTGTAATTCTATGATGCTGGAATTTATTTGAAGGAGTTGTCGGACATTTTCTGATCCATACGTGTTGAAGAGCTTATACTGTGCTTTCTAAATTGGAATATGCTTCGGTAGTATGGAATCCATACTACGATGAACACTCTAATTATATTGAGTCTATGCAAAAACGATTTGTTGTATATGCTCTAAGGAAACTGGATGGACGGATGTCTTTCGGCTTATTTGCATAGATGTCAATTGATCGATTTGAAATCTTTAAAACATAGGCGTGAAATAGCTGGTGTTTTATTTATTTTTGATCTCTTGTCAAATAGGATCGATGCGCCAAATTTGCTATCACCAATTGATTTGAGCGTATCTAATGGGCGTTTTCGTAATCCATGCTTCTTCACTCTGCGTCATTCTGATAATAATTTGATTGTTGCATTGGATTTTTGTATTTGTTACTGTAATTAGCAGTCAATAGGGAACATGGAAGCCCGTTGGTTGTAAATAAATAAATAAACATCAAATAGTGGAACAAAAACATTTATGACAAGATTACGTCAATTAACAGGACGTTTTAGTTTTAGTTTTAAGGGGAAATAATTATATCTCAACTTTTCAAGACGAACTAACAAAACTCGTGCAATGTACTTCAATTTATAACGCGGAAGCTGAAACAGTAGCTAAATTTTCCGTACATAGTATTCTTAGTGGTTTCGTTTGTATCAGATCGAGGAACTAACTTTCTATCCGACGTATTTAAATGAATGTTGTTAAAATTAACTAAACTAAACAAACAACTTTTTACCATCCGCAATCTAACGGATCGCTACTCTTCATCGTACTCTTCGGATCCAGTTTATAATTATGAACATTATGTTATCGAATTAAAATTTAAATTAGAAAATGGATAATTTTTGGCAGATGGAAATCAAATTAAATCAAAATTGACATCTAAAGAATATCATGAACTTGTAAATTTCAAATTAGAGACCAATAATACCAGAAAGCATAAGTTGTTTTTTCCCAATTTCACTTTTAAGGCGGTAACGATTCCTCGGAAGGACTAAAAAACATTAAATTTTATAAAAATCTATGACTTTTGATTCCGAAGTGCCATAATAATTTTTGAAGTTGGAAATAATATTGTAGCTATCTTTCTACTGCTTCATTTAAAAAAAAAAAAATTTTTTTAAAAATTAATTGGATTCGGTCACAGGGTTTTTTCAAAAATTACTAATTTTGAAAAATTGTTTTAAAAAAATATGAATGCTTATAATTTTGTATGGAACAAGTTTTTAAAAAAATACTTTAAATAAAGTTGATGAAGAAATTCTTTACCTTTAATTTGAGCCATAAGTTTTTAATATAGGATTGCATTTTTATGATTGCATCTGAGTGTCTTTGGTTGAAAGAATCTTAAAGTGATGTCAGTTTGGCGATTAAGCTGTCCAAAATGGTGTTCCAAAAAATCGAACACAAAATTTGTATTTTTGTTTTATCAAATTTTAATCCATTTCACCGCGATTTCCATAAATTCCGATAATTTTTAAGGCATATAAATAATACATTAGTCAGTATTAGTTAGTCGTTACCACTCTTCAAAGTAAAATTGGGCAAAAACAACTGATGAATACTACAAGCTGACAGAATTTCATTGGATACGCGGCACGATACCTCAGGTGGTTCCATTGTTAGTGATATAACCATTATAAAATATAATATGACGCAGATGAAATTAAAGTTTCCATAGCAAAATGCCTGTGCAGGGGCACAAAAAAACAATTTATATAATCATTCAAAAATCTTTCGCATTTGAAATAGATGTAGATTAATGAAATTGAATTGCGCTGTGTCAGTCAAAGAATATTATTTCAAAATAAAAACAAACAAATCTAAAAAATTTTCTATTTTGAGGCTAAAAGCAAACTAATGTTAAATTTTTTGTGGTTATATATTTTTATACGACTACAAATATAACATTTTTTTTGCACAAGATTATTTACTTTTAGTTATTTTCATTCTTTTCCTGTTTAGAATATAATACCCATAACAACACATGACAAAAAATTTTGTGTACGTGTTGGGACTATTTTTCACTTTACCATTTTTGGTTGACAGTTTATTTTCTATTTTTTGATTTGTGAAACTAATTTAATCAAAAACCTAAACATTGTGTGATAAACATTTTTATCAAACTTATAAAAATAAACAGTATATATTTTTATTGAAAGTCTTGAACATATAATATTTAAAAAACATACTTAATTGATGTTAGTTAGTCAGTCACTGTAATACACTATCCATCAGCAATGAAAGCATGTGTACTCGATTAAGTAGATTTTGTAGAAATATTGATATAAATATTATAAATGATTCACCGTTATCTTGGTACTATAAGTGGAAGAGCATAATGAAATCTTTAAGACATTATCCATAGAATCAAGTTGGTAAATTGTCATGGATGCCTGACGACAGTATACCCAATTAAAAATTATAGATACGATTTACCTATAAAAATTCTTCGTTAGATACAGTACCCGGAACGCAGCTTCTGTATTTACAAACTTTCTGCGTATAAGTGAAATATTCCCGATGTATTGCTATGTCAACCATGTATTCCAAAAAACAAAGCAATAGAAATTTGTAGCCCTGATGGTAAACCGAACGACAGTAAGGCGGCATCAGAAAAGATGTCAAGGTATTTTTGATGCAGAGGCGATGGACATCCAGAAGTCTTGGATTTTCAAGAGGAAAATTAGGCTGTAACCAGGAACAACAATCGAAATAGTAATGGATTAAATAACATCTAATTTAAGAGGTTAAAAAGCTATCAAAATTCTTCGGAATACGGATAAGACTAGATACGATGGAAGTGTTTACGGGAAAATCTGATACGGGTGGTAAAATATATATCGAAAAGGTGGCGGTGGTGGTGAGACTTCATGTCTAAGGTCAGTAGACTTTAGAAGATGGTTAGCATCCATCCAGTATCTAGAATTGAAGTAGCCCGTGATGGGAAAATGACAGAAACACTGGAGCAAACAAATAAGATTCTGATTGAAGTGGATTTTCCCCTTCAAAATCGAATGGATACACTTGGAAGGATTTAGAAGATGGAGTAACATGAGAGGCCATTTTTATGCTCTATGGAGTCATTAAAACACTAGTAGTTAATGGAATAATTACAGGTTTACAACAATGGGGAAAGGAAATTTTTGAACCAAGACTTGGGTAGATAAATAGACTAGTGTTGCGGCAGGATTTATATCAAGCGCATGGAGGGAAACAAAATTAAATTTCTCATAGCCGGTGCTAGCAGGCTACACTGAAGCAAAGTCGTTCAGACCGATTAGCCCGACATCCTTTCTTTTGACAAAACAATGGAAAAGATGGTTGGCTGATTACTTGGAAGGCACAATATTATAAAGGAATGTCATCTATGTGAGTTGCCGAATACGAATTGAATACGGATGGCATAGCGATGGCCACCATGGACCGTTGAACGGTACTGTAATATATTTTATTATCCGGTAACATTTTAATAATGTAATATGTGAAGGCAACGCATTGTCAAATATTTAATTACTGGAACGGACACATAAATATAAAAATAATAAATTACATCTTGCCTTTTCTGTGTCGACAGATAACCGATTTAGTTGTTGTGGCGAGTACATGAATTTTAAAATATAATAAATTGATATTTATGAATAATACACGTAAAGAACATTACAGGTGCTTTCGATAAATTTCGTTTCAGATGAGACAAAGGAATTCTGAAGGAGCGTGACGTTAACCCAGTTATAATAACATGGATTGACAACACACTGAAAACCAGAGCAATAAATATTCGGATGAGTAGTGTTTATGATATGATGTTTTAAAGTGTGCATGGGTTGTCGTGAGAGGTAAAAGTATTATTTCCTCTTTTGTAGCCACCTCTTACGCGTAGCCTCTTTACTCAAACGCTTTGAAAAAATTAATTGCGAACTTACTGTGGTATGCAAATTACATAGCCGATTATGATAATAAGGGAAAGATTCATGAGTACTGTGTGGCTAATGTTATGAATATTGCACTCGGTGAGACAAAGCGACGGTGCAAGGGACTCGACGTTATCACAAATGACAGTTAGATAAACAGTATTATCTCCTGCTAAGCCGTATTATCGTCGTATTCTTTCCAACACCTAATTGTTGGTGATTATTCAACGATAACATGTGTAGTTTTTAATCGTGCGCAACATATTTATTAAATATCAAATTTATTTGTTTCAACATGCGACTTATTCATTTAGCGATCGGTATGGCTATTTCCGAAATTTGAATATGAAGAAACAATTCAAAATCGTTCAAATAGTGTCTTTATTGGTTACCTAATTCAACAGCCAACATTCTCACAGTGAAATTCCATCGAAAGCAATGATTTCACGGTGTTTTTCCACTTCTTTAGCACGAATTTTAAATTTTGGATTTGCTGGTCTTGGCGTATTAGATATGTAAATCCCCTCACAACTATTTTTGAAACGTGAAAAGCAATCATAAACACTTGTCGTTGAGACATACAATCAACACCATAAACTGTTTTCATATCATCATTTGTAAGTTTTCGCATATTTTTTTCAAATTTTGACACTGTTCCGATTATTCTTCGGACAAAGGGTCTTACTATGTTTTGTAAAGAACAATTTATATTACACAAATTTACATTTACAATATACAAAATAAAACATAAATCTTTAATTACTTATTAAACCAAATATATTTTACGTTTACATAATCATCAGGTAAATATAATATTGTGGGTATATAATTCGATATAATCCCCATATGCTTTCATACAATAGCGCAAAAATTGTACAAACATTTTAATAAATTAAATGAAATTACATTTACGTTACTATCTACACACACACACACACACACACACACACACACACACACACATACTTGCTTACACATATACTTTACACTTTTATAATTTATATACATATTTTTAGTGAAATACCTCAAAGTATTCCATAATAGCAATTATGGTTTGTCTAATTAACGTGTTCCGGAATGTTGCGCACCCCCCAAAAAATTTACTATATTACAATAAACGCAAATAACACACATAGGCTCTATTATGTCTCGATTGTTGTTGTGTTTTGTTAACGCTGTTTGCGTTTGTTGTTGCTGTTATACATTTGTTATTATGTGGTTACACGATATGCAATAGTAAGATGTATTACAATGTAATGTAATTTAATATAATAATAATGTGAAATTTTTGAAATTTCATGTCACAGTATAATTCTACGCTTTGTTTATCATTTTTCAATTTAATACAATACATTAAGAATGGAAGAATACCCAAGTGTAGAACTGGTAGAACATTTGCATTGAATACTTGGGCGGAATCGTTTGAGGCAATAAAATGACTGTCACAAGTAAATAACTGAATTCAATAAAGTATTGTCCATTTAATTCGATGACCTTTTGCCATTTATTTGTTAACTTCATGATTCCATGTTCGTAGACCTTCTGGTCCTTAACAGCAAAAAACTAAAAACAAGTGCGTTTTGACATCATCATCATCATTATTGAAATTTTTACCATTCAAGAAGTTTTACAAACTTCGAAATAAATGGTCATCGGATGGTTGTCATGCAAGGTCCGAACTATATGGTGGATGTGGCAACACTCCCCACAACCAAACTCCAATAATTTTTGACGATTGATCAAAGATGTGAATTTAAAATTTAAAGAACAGGGCTCACTCTAGATACAGGCGAACAAAACTACGGTCAAATTTTTCTGCATTTTGTACATTACATAGTTTATTTGTTGTCTGTCAAATTCTCTGCTATAATCGTTATATTTCTAAAATTCAACATGACCTCACTCGTGACGCTAAATCGTTCTGGAACTACATCAATGTTAAAAGAAAATCCAATGTCATTCCTTCTAATTTGGGTTATGAAGGTAAAAAAAGGCACGAACGCTCAAGAAAAATGCGACCTTTTCGCAAAATTTTTCGAGAGCGTTTACATTGATGACAGGCAATCAGCTCGTCGGCTATATAATGAAACAAATTTAAATAGTAATTTAAGGTAACGAATACTGATCAATAGAATGAATGAAAAACTATTGGATTGGGGTATATCCAGCTCACAGTTTGGTTTCACACCGGGTAAATCCACTAAGGACGCTTGCATAAGGGCGAAAGATATGATGAATGAGGGTGTAGGCAAATATGCACTTGGCAGTCAATGAGACTTCAAAAGTGCGTTTTTTTTTGTATGCGATGGGATCAAGTGATTGAGAAGTTGAATGATATTGAATGTTACGAAATTGGTGTATTAATGAGTTATTTTAATGATAGACGTGTGTGTTTTCGTGATGTGAATGAAACGGTATGAAAGAACGTTGAACGTGGATGTCCACAGAAACATGATGATGAATGATATGTTAATTGTGCTCGAGAGAGTGGAGTATAAATGTGTTGCGTATGCTGATGATTTGTTCGTTTTGATTGAGGGTATGAGTCGCGCCGAACTGAACAGAAAGGGTACCGATTGTTTGCGATATATGTCTGCGTGGGGCGAGTATGTGGGTGTGGATGTGTCTGTGGACAAGACGGAGTGTATGTTGTTGCAGGGTGCGTTGGTTAGGAAACGACCCCCGAAATGTTCGTCTTGGTGTGAAGCGTGTGAGGTGTGTACAGTGTGTGAAGTATTTGAGAATAATGGTGGGTGAGCGCATGAATTTCGAGCCGCATCTGGTGTATATGAGAACAAAGTTGTTGAATGTGGCTGGTATGTTGAGGCGTGTGTTGAGGAAAGAATCGGGTGTGCGTGGGGGAGGATATATGGTGGTTTGTTTGTGGCGTGTATGTTGTATGGTGCTCGTGTGTCGTACGACCTCGTCTGGTATGAGTATGCTAAATTGAGACTGATGCGAATGCAGCGATTGGTAATGTATGCGTGTTGTAACGTGTGTCGGACGGTTTCCACTGATGCCATGCAGGTACTGATGGGGGTCTTTCGTGGTAACTGGAGGATACCCGAAGGGGTATCATCTACCACATCAAAAGGGTATTGCATGTGTGGTAGCGTGTCCAATATAAATGGACGATTTGACCTATCAAAAGAAACCTCGTTCTTAAGAAGAAAAATCTGGAGAGGCGGCTTAATTTTGCAACAGTTCCAAAATTGCCACTACAATTAAAATACTGATACACACGAATTGGTCAGTATTTTTCTTCATATTTCTTTTCATACATTCTAAGGCAATGTCTACGTCTTCATCTTCAAATTTATTTCCGTTGATAATAATGATAGAAAACAATTTAGAAAAAAATGTGGTATAATTCCTGAAATTCTACAAAGAAATCTATGCCTTTTGTAGAACATGAAACATAGATAATAATATTGAATTATTTGTAGAATACCACAAGAAAATCTATGTATTCTGGAGAAGAAAGATACCAGATATACCGGTTAATGTCCGACGTTTTTTAAAGTGAAAAACAACATATATTTTGTGGGAGAAAACCCAAAAATTCTTTATTCAAAATATTTTCCATCACTAGTTACACATTTTGTCCACCTTTCAGGTAATTTGTGGATACCACGCCAAAAAAATTTTTGTTCCTTTGATGAAAACCAGTCAGAGACCCAATTTTCGAGTTCTTCAGACGTTTTGAAGTGCTGGTCATTAAGGGCGTGGACCATCGATGAAAACAAATGGTAGTCTAACGTTTCCTGGACTGGTATTGCTTTGTGTGATGATGCATTGTCAATGTAGGAAAATTACCTTGTGTTGTCTCTTTTGATATTCTTGTCGTTTTTGCAGCAAAGCACGGTTCAAATTGATGATTTGTTGTCGGTAGCGATCAGTATTAACGGTTTCACCAGGTTTTAGAAGCTCGTACACCACACCTTTCTGATCCCACCAAACACAAAGTATTCTCTTCTTACCAAAGCGATTTGGCTTTCCAGTCGATGTTGATGGTTGTCCTGGATTAATCCATGATTTTTTCCATTTAGGATTCTTAAAATAAATCCATTTTTCATCAACAGTCACGATTCGATGCAAAAAAGACTTCCTTTTGTATCGTTGAAGGTGATTTCACAGATGGTTTTTCGATTTTCTTATTGCCTCACAGTCAATTCATGTGGCACCCATTTACCTTCCTTTTGGATGTTTCCCATTGCTTTCAAGCGATCGGAAACGGTTTGTTGAGCAACACCTAGTTGTTCTGCAAGTTGTTGTTGCGTTGGCGTGTCGTCTTCATTCAATAGAGACATTCGATGTGATTATGCCGCAGTTTTCTTCAAACGAAAACATAAAAGCAATGCTGTCCGCATTTCGCATTTTACTGACACTAAATTTGACATTTGCAATTATTTATTTTACAATGTTGTTGCTCGATAAGAGGTCTGCTGTCTGCAGCTAATTTTTGGAGAGAATTGTCACAGCTTTTAAACGAAAAAAAATTCAGCCATTTTGGTTTATTACTACCGCTTGTAGCGCCATATATGTGTGAGCGGCGGACATTAACCGGTATACCGGGTAAATATCCCCAAAACTTAGTTAACTATAATATGAATAAAACTTTTTATATTGTTAATTAATTCGCTTGTTTATTCGAAACAAATTCCGGAATTTCTTGTGCGACAATTCGAATGGATCTGCCAAGCTCCTTGGGATTGATTTTCTTGGAACATAATTCTCACTTATTTCCAATAATTCAATTGCTCTAAATATCGTGCCATCCCAATTTCATCAAACGATGTCATCACAATTGTTTGCACTAATATAACTTTCACTTTTAGTTAATCGCACATGAATTAAAAATTTATATATTGAGATTACAAAACCAAACGCAACTACTGCTGCATCTACAAAATATTAGTCGTAATAAATGCGGTTGAAAGTGATCGTACATATTACACGTAAGTGTTCAAAAATACCTAATGATGTGTAATTCAATTAAATCACACCCCAGATGTACTATTCTATTAATTATTGGTATCCATCGATGCAGGGATCAAAAGCACACATAGATCTTATCATTTTAGCACATATTTTACTTTTCCATTTGATTCCGGTTTAATATCACAACTTATGTATTATTATTTAATCTGTGTGAAGACTAAATCGGGTCTCCATATTATTCCTTTCGCTATGGTGTTACAATATTGGATAATAAAATACATATAGAATTATGCTTTATAAATCTATGCTCTATTACTATGAATATAATATACTCTTATTTGTGTATATTTTTATACTACAATTTATTTATTTATTTCTACACATAATACTAAAAGATATGGAGGCATTTAGTTTAGAGAATGTGTGGAATTTAGATGTGTATAATTGTGTATGAATATAATGTTCAGGTAAATATAATAAGTGAGGTAGGTATATATTGATTGAGGTATACGCATTTTATACATTATGTATTGGGGAAGTGGAATGGAATAAATTGAGAATATATATATTTTATATAAATGTGACGGTTTATTGATATTAATTGTATTGATTTTCTATCAAAAGAATAAACCTAATCCAAAAGCTGTGTGTGCTTATTATTTTCAGATTAAGGAAATATAAATTTATTTTATAACCTATTAATACATGCGTCTATTCAATCCATATAATATGCGGGTAATACTATGGTACACAATATATATATATTGAATGTGTATAATGTAACAGGTCAATTGAAAAGTCCCCGGTCTACCATAGTAAAACACATTTTTTTGGCAAAATTTGATTTTATTATTCAACATAGTTGGCTTCGAGGGCGATACAGCGATTATAACGATCTTCCAACTTTTTTTCGATACAATTTTTGGAGTACGATTTGTCTTTTGCTTCAAAATAGGTCTTCATCGTGTGCAGTCCACTCAGCTGACTGTCGATTGGACTCCGGAGTGAAATGATGGAGCCATGTTTTATCCATTGTCACATATCGACGCAAAAATTCAGGTTTATTGCGCTTGAACAACTTTAAACACTGCTCGGGAATCATTAACACGTTGTTGCTTTTGATCGATGTTCGTCGGTGACAGCCTTTTTTGGGCGTCCACTGCGTTCGCCGTCTTCGGTGCTCATTTCACCACGTTTAAACTTAGCATACCAATCAATGATGGTTGATTTTCCTGGTGCAGACCCCGGAAACTTTTCATGAAGCCAAGATTTTGCTTCAACTGTATTATTTCCCTTCAAACAGCAATAATTTATCAGCACACAAAATTCTTTTTTTTACATCTTTTTTCAAATAACAAAAGTAGCTACACTCACAACGCAATATCTCACAAAATAATGGTCGGACTGCTGTCAAATTTTGACACGTATCGTTTGAAGGTTGGTACTAACAAAAAATCATATGGATTTAATACTAGCACTGCCATCTGTGTGTCAGACCGGGTACTTTTCAATTGGCCTGTTATACGTAAATATATTAATATTATATTATAATGTGTGTCGAAGGAAATTATTGAAAATGATAGAAAATTTGGTTAAATATATCCTCTTTCGGTGTAAATATCACAATTATGTGTGTTCCATAATTACTATATTATTATTATTAATACAAATATTCTTATTGTAATACATTAATAGTATATTGTAATAATACACACGATGTATTAAAAGTGAACCGGATATTGCTGTATCACAGAATAGTTAATAGTTTAAATGGTACAGTAGTTTTTACCGTATATAATGCGGGAGTCTATCGTCCCAGTGAGACTTTTTGTATATATTTCCAATTTATTCAATGAATGCCAACATAATTTGTAAGTAATTCCAATTTTATGAATGAATCCACCAATGAACAATTAATTCATCAAAATATTCACCAAATAATTAACCGTTGAATTTCCAATTTTCTCTATAGCGCCCGATCATTCATTCGTACATAAGGTTCACCTTGAATTCAAAGCATCAGATGGTATCGATACACAATCGGTTGCAAAATGCAAAAAGCATGAGGAAAGTTCGTACACCATTAAAACAACACAATTTATTCCACAAACACAAACGATCGTTGACGAAAATTCTTCAAAGTCAATAAGAGTCTTCGCTGGACACCTTAAAGTCTTTGTGGGCCTAGTTCGTCGAGTCGTTCACAAAGACCTACGCTACAAGTTCTACGTTATGAGTATATTTCGGTACCAACTCGTGAACAGAAAACTATCTCAGGAAAATGTCTTTCAAAACAAGGTTAAGCATCCAGATGCTTTCAACATGATATGGTTTTTTTTCGAATGATAAAAATTTCTATCAAGAACAAAAAATTAATCGATGAAATGATAGATGGCTATGTTTAGGACCTACAGACGCCAGAAACCGTAAACCATTCAAACGCCACATTCAATACATTTATACCTGCATTCAACACCCATTCCTCCATCAATTCACTACGTACCTCACTTTCCCTTCCAGCACACACACTCTTGCTGTACCAAACAGGCGATACAGCATTTGCATCCACACCCACAAGCATACCAGAATCACCGCACATCAACCTGACCCGTTCCATATACTCAATATATGGAACGATGTCCACACCCTGCTCACAATACACACTTACCACATACATTTCGAACCACGCCCCCTGACCCACACACACACACCATATTGGCCGGTGTGCCCGCCAACAGCGAGCACATCCAGAGTCGCATCATTCACAAGAACCGCAGCACCAATCATACCATTCACGCAGCTGCCCACACCTCCTACATAGCCTTCTAGGATAGCCACAATCACTCAGCATGTGTCCGAAAACCATTCACCCGTGACACCTCCTAGCCACCTCGTGTTCGCGAACGGCCAGACGAAGCCAGTTGACGTACACGCATCCCTTCCTCAATAGCGCGCTGGCTATCCTCTCTGACACCTCCAAGACAACGTTTTCGGAGGAAGCATCGGGTACCCCACGACGACAGCGGACACAACGCACGTCTGGCTGTATTCAGCCCTCCCCACGACAGTCCTCAGATTCTTGGAGTAGACCTGCTCCATCAGGTCGTCACCCGTCATCTCCCTTGGGACCCCGCAAATAACGATCCTTGGTCCCGCGCGTTTCGGTTCGCTGAGAACCAGTCCAGCCCACACGAAACCCTCATTATTACTAATCTTATTCAACTCCGCCCTCCTGCACACCGCAATGGCTACAGCCCCCTTGATTTTGCGGATTTGACTCGCACATCATTAACGATTCTAGAGGCCTCCAGAAAAAACTCATTCACCATGTCGGCGGCTACAACCTCACCTTCGGCTCCAGTGCGATCACGAACCACGACCGCAAAGGAGGTAGCACCTGACGTTGGTCGGATCTGGGCAACGGGCAGTCTAGACTGGATATGGCGACCAGGTTCTGCAGACCGCCGATCGCAAATGATGTGTGGGAGAGCACCGCGCATCTGCCCAACCCCAGTACCAACCGGTACCATTGTTCCCCAACAGTGTGGAACCGTGCTCGAATATGTCCAACCTTGCCCTCAACCTCATGTTTTTGCCCATGAGGTCCACGATCAGTCCCTCATACTGGACCATGGCGTCGAGCAAGTCAGCAGCCAATCCAGCATTTACACCGGAATTGTCTGCCAGCACCAATCGTCGCACCTCCGAGCTGAATCGCATCAGCTTCTCCGTCCCAAGATCTGGCCCCGGACGTGCACGAAAATCCCATTGCTCATTATTGGTAGGTTTTATGGTAATATTATAACAGACAAATTTAATTGGAATTACAGATTCATTATTTTCTAAAATAATTGGTATGAATTTCTTTTTGGTTGAAATTGGACCATACATTTTCCAAATTTCAATTTAGAAAACGAAACTTCATCCGCTGATTTTAAAGTAATAGGAAAATACGTTTACTGTTCTTATATAACTTGTTTTTTCATTAAATAATTAGACGCAATTTTTTTCCAAATGTAATTGGATGTATCGTCTGTTCATATCCGTTTATCCATTACCTATGAAGAAATTTACGATTCAAACAAAAGATTCATTGATGTATTCACTGGCTGTTCAGATAAAATTCATAGGGTTGGGTTGTAGAGTGTTCAATGTGTAGCCAATTTCCGAGAAGTTAATGAATACATGCGATAGTAAATTTTATATTCTTGCTGATGGTGCATATGGTTCCAGTCTACTCACTCCATATCGGAATTATGAAAATTATCATATAAGAAAAACAAAAATATAATGAAAAACATGCAACACCGAGAATTTCTATTGGAAATGCTTTCGGAAAACTAAAAACATATTGGTTTTTTACAATTGATTAGAGTAGATTTTAGTGATTTCAATAGAATTACACAACTAATAATTATAATATCATTACAATTACAAAACACGAGATAAACGAAGATATTACGTAAAAGATTATTAAGATTTAGTGGTGATACTTTGCACCTGCCCACACAATCGAACAGTATTCGGACTGAAAGGATTTCATTCATATTTATATTTTGAATATTAATTAGATTGAAAACATAATAGCGGTGTCCTACACCGAAAGTTTAGAAGCGTTAGATGGTTAAGGCTCAATTCTAGATGCGATAACTTTTTCGTTAGTATAATATTTTATTCTTATTGATTTTGGTTTACATTATTTTATCAGACTTTCTATTTTACAGATTTTCTTCCAAATTTTATAAGAAGCTTAAATTCAAGATACAAATTTCATTAATCAAATAAATGGATATATATAAAAATAAAATATATCGTAAGAAGCTTAAGTTATATTAATGATAATAATAATAATAATAATATTACAACAACAACATAAAATCCATGAGAATATATAATATTTTCAAACAATAGTCGTGTATTGACTCGTACGTGGTGTACGATACAACAACAACTACATATTTACTTTTTACCTACGGATACATTGAGTTTTGTGTAGGGTAGAACCGACAACTCTGCACTGGCTCACAATATAGGAAAAATTTGTATTCTTAGAAAATAAAGTTAATAATTCAAAATTTCAATAAAAACCCATGAAAATGTGAGCTAAAAATGTCCATAAAATATGGTACATAAATATGGAGGAAAGTGATTTTTTGAACCATCAAAATTACTCTCTTTTGGGTTTTCAATCCTATATTTTGAAATACACCCTCTGTTCCATAATAAACTGAAATGGCTAATGTAAATCATTGAACACGTAGCTCCACCTTTTAGTTTTTTTTTTCAATTATGTTCAACAAACTGTCAAAATTACATGACATTACTTTCAGCAGAAACAAAAATACAATACGCATAAAGTTACAGCTGTTTTTGTGCGTCGCGGTCGAAAAATGAATATTAAAAACAAAACGAAACAACATTGAATATTGTTTTAAAATTGGTAAAAATGATATTCAAACGTATGATTTGTATTTTAAAATGGCGTAATTGTGTGTTAACAGCACAAGTTTTTAAATGGTAGCATAAATGATTCACAGAAGCCAGAGAAGCAATGAGTGATGGTTAACGTTCAGATAGACCTGATCTGAGGTAATTTACTGAAGAAAACATTGGAAAAATACGTTATTTCGTGAAAATTTCTGAGAAATCTTCAGCGAAATGCATCGAAATTTACCTTAGAATACCGAGAACGATTATTCATTGAATTTTAACTTTTATACGCGACAGGTGAATTCAAAGTTTGTTCCACATCAATTAAATGAATATCATAAATTGCACCGAATTGAATTAATAATCAACTTTTTTTTGCTTAATCATTCACTTTATTCACTTAATTTAATTCCCTGCCGACAAATTTCTATTCCATAAACTTTATTTGGCTATGAATGGAAACCGTTCATTTGAAGGCATTCAAAAAGCGACGATCACACCGTTCTCAACAGCAGTGCAATAACAGACACAAAAAAACTCATTGATTCACTTGTTGAACAAAGGAAATGATTTGTGTGAATATAATTTTGCTAGGAGCTAAACCATGGATAAACTCTATAAATGTTTATAACATGTTGGATGCGGCTGGAATGGTAGCGAATAGCATATTTTCATTATACAACAAAAAAATAAAGAGGTTCAAATGACATATCGTCAATCGCATCGCCACTGCGAAAAAGCCAGCGGTCTTGTCTGCCATGCTAATAATGGGGTACCACATTTTCATACATATAAGGTAACACCGGTGGTAAAACTGGCCCGAAGACAGAAATGCTGTGCCAAAGTTACAACAAAAGAATTGTTCGTTCGCATCTCCGGCGAATTTGCTTCGACTGTGCTCGTCCAGCCGGCGAAAGAGAACAAGATAAAATCGAACGAGGTACTCCGATTGTAGGCACCACTTCAAAGCGGCCACGTCGGGAAAATTGAGTGATTACTATTCACTTTCAATTGTATAAGTATTAATTAACAAATGAATTGAATTAATTACACCCTGTATTTCCACCATTTTGGACAGCTTAATCGTCAAACTGACATCACTCTTAAATTTTTCAAACCAAAGTACCGCAGATGCATACATACAAGTTACATGTATAAATTGACATTTTAAGGATCTTTATATCACAGTTTACTGCATCTAGCCGTCTCGCCTTAGGTCTTCCGGCTCTCCTTCTACCTTCTAGTTTACTATTTAACATATTTTTCGGCACACGCTCCTCCTCCATGCGTACTACGTGTCCAAGCCATCTCAATCTATTGATTCTGATTGTTTTGACAATATTTGGTTGACCGTACAACTTGTCTAATTCAAAATTGTATCTTCGCCTCCAACCATTCTGTTCTTTGACGGGACCAAATATGCCACGGAGTACCTTTCGTTCGAAAATCCTAAGTAAATGTTCCTGGTTCTGTGTCATGCACCAAGCCTCCGACCCATACGTTAATATTAGACGTATTAATGTTGTACATAGCTTGCACTTAAGATCTCGTTGTAATGTTTTCGATCGGAATTGTTTTTTTAACCCGTAATAACATCTGTTGCCAGTTGCTACCCTGCGACGAATTTCCTCTTCAATATCATTTTCTACATTTATCAACGATCCTAAGTATACATAAAACTATTGACTATTTCAAAATTGTGTTTCCAATATTAACAGTTTGATCTCGAATTCGTTCGGGTTCCTTTGTCAGTTGTCTTGAAACACAACTTAATCGAAAAAAAAAATTTTCAAAAAACTACAAAAATATGAAAATTAAGAAAAATATTATGGCAGTTTTGTACACAATCTTTTAGATACATTGGTTAGTCGTGTCCGCTTGTGGTAGTATACACCAAATAACAACATTCACTGTGCAGTGTATTGGGACCGTAAAATTTGGTACTGTGTGCGAACATGACCGAAATAGTGTAAGGTTTGTCCTTCAAATGACACGTAGAAGATCAAATGCATGATATGTTCGGCTTCTAAAGAAAAAACTTTTTTTTCATATGGGTTTTTTCAAACTAGAACACCCTGCATCGTTGCATAATAATGTTGCAGAATGAAAAATAAAATACAAAACCAAGATATCTTTTGACATTTATTACATTTAATTCTATATTTTCTGACTCACAACATAATCATTTCCATCTTATAAGAAGAAAATAAATAAATCTGATTTTTGAAATATATATTCGCGCTTTCGAACAATAAGTTAATATATGTAACTTCTAACGTGTGCCATCGTTTCTTTTCACCAAACCAAATACCATATAATATTATCACATAAACAAATGTAATACGTACGTATTACAAAGAAGTCACAATATGATTCAACAATTTTTTTATATTTTTCTTACAACCCAGTCCGCAGCAACAGCAATGGCTAAACATATAAATCAACGTGAAATTTACGGAAAATTTATATTCTGTCACATAACTCATACGTATATACAGTGTTGTTCATAGATAATAGTACACCACTCAAACAATACATTTTCCATAAATTTATTTGTGTTTTGTTATATTTATCCAAATGAGCACCATCATTATTATTCCGAAAAGTCAGAAATTAAACGAATGTTTTTCACAAAACATAACTATCACAACAATAGAATCAATTTTGAACTTGTTGAAGTGTACTATTTCTTTGAGCAACACTGTACGTACATACCGTACCTGTATTACTGTGGTGTATTCATATAATAATATACCAGGTATACCGGTTAATGTCCGTCGCTCAAACATATGTGGCGCTACAACGTGACGTGACTGGTGATGAAAAGTGGATTTATTTTGAGAATTCGAAATGCAAAAAATCATGGGTTTCACCAAGCAAGCCATCAACAAACGACTGCAAAACCAAATCGCTTTGGTAAGAAGAGAATGCTTTGTGTTTGGTGGGATCAGAAAGGTGTGGTGTACCACGAGCTTCTAAAGCCTGGTGAAACTGTTAATGCTGATCGCTACCGACAACAAATCATCAATTTGAACCGTGCTTTGCTGCAAAAACAACAAGAATATCAAAAGAGAGACAACACAAGGTAATTTTCCTACATGACAATGCATCATCACACAAAGCAATACCGATCCAGGAAACGTTAGAGGTGCTTAACTAGGAAGTTTTATCGCATGCGGCTTATTCACCAGACTTGGCTCCTTCGGATTACCATTTGTTTTCATCGATGGGCCACTCCCTCCTTAATGGAGGACAAAATGTGTAACAAGTGATGGAAAATATTCTGAATAAAGAATTTTTGGGTTTTCTCCCACAAAAAATTATTCACTTTAAAAAACGTCGGACATTAACCGGTATACCTGGTAATATCAAGCAGACTTAAACAGCACCATAATATCATCGTTCTTTCGTTTATACATTTTTATTATAGTACAGTGCTGTAACAAAGTGAAAATATAAAATGAATTAATAATAATAATAACACTAAAGTAATAATTTAATAAAATAAAAGTCGACAAAATTTTCATTTAGTGACGACATGATATATGATGTGTGTGTGTGTGTGTGTTTTGTATTTTTATATTTAAGAAATAAATAGTAAATTTATCAGTAAAAATAAATATTAAAAACTTCAATTATTACAATATTTCAGCAGCTAAAATAGCAATTAATTACACCACCTCTCAAGAAAACACTAGGTTATATTGGAATTGGAAGTGATGAATAAAAAAAGTGACAAAAAACACTTCCATTCGAATCAATTTTTGATTTTATAAAATGTTGGACAGTGCTGGTACCACTTGAAGAGAGTTTTACATTGTTCGGAATAATTGGCATTCCGATAGTGTACAGTAACTTCTTTCGATTTATTATTTAGTGGTTTTGCAATATGTGATCGAATTTTATCGTGCGCAGCAAAATCAGTTTATATTGTTTGTTGGATTCTCTTTCAGCGAACGCGCATGGTTCTATTCGATCAATTGTTGTTGGTAAAACGTAAAACAGTTTCATTTGGTTTTAGAGCAGCTCATATTATACCACTGCCTTCTGATCCTACCAAATGCACAGCATAACCTTACTTCCGTTAATGTATCGTTTTGAAGTCTATGTGTGCATGGCCGGCCTAGGTCAACCCAAGATTTTTAGCATTATTTTTTCGGTTTTTAATGTTTCAGTCAGTTCAAGTGGCACCCATTTTCCTTCTTTTTAAATCATGGCATGTAAAAGTTTACTGTCAACTGCTCTCGAGTGGCATTTAATGCTACTGCGTAGTCTTTTAATGTGTAATCGGAGATTTCATCCAATATTCAACATCAAAATCATCACCAGAATCTTCTAAACCAGTACTCACATGGTTTTATTGATGAAGCAGATTTATCATAAGTATCATAGATGTTTCTGTGAGCTGTAGCAACTGATTTCTTCATATCGCGGCGATACAGATATTCGGAAAATATATTAATTTCATTCCATTATTAATTAATTGTACGTGAAAGTGAGGTCGCATGTTGACCAATCTCAAATAAAGTATAACATTTGAAGCTGATAATGTCATAGATTACAAATGACAAAATAAATCAAAATATGTGAATGAAAAAGCGAAATTTTAGTCACTCTCGCAGTCGTTTATAGCGACCAGGATGTCCAGAACTTAAAAATCTTGCTGAATTAGTGGAAAAATTCAGTAAAATTATTGCTTTCGATGTGGAAATTCACTGTGAAAATGTTGGTTGATGAATCAAGTAGCAGTAAAGACACTATTTGTTCCATTTATATCCGAATATCCAGCGAGAAAACAGTTGTTTTTATTGCACGAAAATACACCATCTCACAATTCCAAAATTATTATCACTATCGTCACTTTCTGCAATTATTTCTGCTTAAAAAAGAGCAGTGCACTGTAATTGTTCGTACACTTTCTGCGTGTGTTAATGGACTTTGTACCTTTTTTAAAAAACAAAGTATGGGTAATAGCTCTGTTTTTTGATAAAGAAGCAGTGAGCAACAAAGTTCAGAATATAATTTAATCGAATGCTAATCAGTTTGTATTTTAATATTGTGAAAACATCCCAACACACTAGTTGGCAACCTAAAGGTGTGTGCCGTTGTCATTTATTTCGAATAGCGGATTTAAAAAAATGATAGAACCTTTGACAGCCAAATTGAATATTGAAAAACAAATGAATGTGCCAAATAATTAAAACTTATAGCAAAACAAATAAAAATAAAACAAAAGATAAAATGGCTGACCCTACGTTTTGCATATTTGCTAACTAGTAAAATCACATCCTTAATAGCGATCGCAAATCTACCGTTTTATTGTGCTGAAATTGTGGGCTTGTTGTGGCCCGAATGTCACACATAGAACTAAATTTTCCCTATCACGAAAATAGCTTTTCGTTGAATTATTGTCATTCGGCGATAGCGATTGAATATTAATTGCTCCATTCTTTATCTCCACGAGCTGTGTGCCTTCCTTCAAGTAGGTGATTGGCGACATAATTCTAAGTCGAAATTACTAAATGACAATTTTCGATTTGGGGCTCAGTTTTCTAGATACGATCCTAAGAATTTTACTCGGTAGTCCATCACTAAAGTACCGAAGTAACTTCGAAAGTAAGGTAAATACAGGAAATTTAGAGTAAACCGAATTTGTAGATTGTGATATAAATTTTTTTATAACTTGCTTCAATTTCGAATTATTAAACAATGTAATTTAAAAATAAGTATCTCTTCTCAAAAATTTCGTAAACAATTTTGTAAATGTTTGAAAAAGTGGTGTAGATATAAAAAAAATAACAAACTTAAAACTATAGCTATTCGGAACAAAAGAAGAGTAACAGCCCAATTGAAAAGTCCCCGGTCTACCATAGTAAAACACATTTTTTTGGCAAAATTTGATTTTATTATTCAACATAGTTGCCTTCGAGGGCGATACAGCGATTATAGCGATCTTCCAACTTTTCGGTACCATTTTTGTAGTGCGATTTGTCTTTTGCTTCAAAATAGGCCTTCATCGTGTGCAGTCCACTCAGCTGACTGTCGATTGGACTCCGGAGTGAAATGATGGAGCATTGTTTCATCCATTGTCACATATTGACGCAAAAATTCAGGTTTATTTCGCTTGAACAGCTTCCAAGACTGCTCAGAATCATTAACACGTTGTTTGTGCTTTTGATCGATTGTGAGCTAGCGCGGCACCCACTCTGCACACAGCTTTCTCATGTCCGAATATTCGTGAATGATATGATATACTCGTTCAGATGATATCTTCACAATGTCTGCTATCTCGATCAACTTCACTTTACGGTCATTCTAAATTATTTTGTGGACTTTTTTAATGTTTTTGTCGGTGACAGCCTCTTTTGGGCGTCCACTGCGTTCGCCGTCTTCGGTGCTCATTTCACCACGTTTAAACTTAGCATACCAATCAATGATGGTTGATTTTCCTGGTGCAGACCCCGGAAACTCTTCATCAAGCCAAGATTTTGCTTCAACTGTATTATTTCCCTTCAAACAGCAATATTTTATCAGCACACAAAATTCTTTTTTTTACATCTTTTTTCAAATAACAAAAGTAGCTACACTTACAACGCAATATCTTACAAACTAATGGTTGGACTGCTGTCAAATTTTGACACGTATCGTTTGAAGATTGGTACTAACTAAAAATCATATGGTCTTAATACTAGCACTGCCATCTGTGTGTCAGACCGGGTACTTTTCAATTGGTCTATTAGGTTTGTTTAAATTTCGTTTAATCATAAGGAAACACCGCCTGCTCACAAACCAAATTTCATTCAATATGAACAGTAGATTATGTAGATCTGCAATCTAATCAGTAGAAATGGCATGAGTATAAATTTTCATGAAACGTGTTAGGAACTAACCTTATACTAACACTATAGCATCACATACCAAAATTTCATCCAATGTGGACATTAGATAACACAGATTTGAAATGTAATCAGTAGAAGTATACATTTTCATGGAACTTAATGTGAACTAACCTTATAATTCCATTCTAGCATCACATACAAAATTTGAGCATTAGATAACTCAGATCTGCAATCTAATCAATAGAACTAACTGCCAATGCTATAATTTTTAATTTTACTTGTTTAGAAACAGAATTCCATGCTAGACTCACAAATCATACTCATCTATACAAAATTTCTGCATTGTGTTAGAACTTTATATATAAAGGGACAGAAAATGCCAAGAAAAGCGATGTTATAATAGTTTTTGAGATATTCCCGTAGTCATTTATAACAAATTACTACAAACCCTTAAGTTCAAATATTTATGCATTAAAAACATCATGACATAAACATCTTCATATAAAAACTACACTACGCAGAAAACTCCACTAGTCGACTTTTTTTCGATCCCTTGTTGTCGTCGTTCAGTAGAGTCTGCACTGTACATAAATATGACACAACTACCTTTAATTGAAGACGACACAAACAAGACTATCGTCTATCGATCGGATTCCGAAAAACTATATTACAATATATTATATTTGTATACGTACCATGTGGTGGGGAGAAATGCATATATATATATAACAATCATCAATTATAATTATATTGTGTAGACAATACATGTGTATTTGTATATATATCGTGATATTATATAACGGTAATGAGTTACAAAAATTTAACATAGGATAGCATTTTAAAGCCTAGTTAAAATACAGATAGGAATTAGATAATCATAATTATTATATTGTAAGTTAAGTGTGCCGAACTCAGTATTTACAAATCAATTTGTGATGGTAAAATTGTAATTGCGAAAATATATGTTTTTTTTTGCGAATTTGCAATTTGAAAAAACTATCGATGATGGAAAATTTCCATATTCAGCTCTATGAGCTTGCTTGCGATCGTATGGATCGGATGTGGCCCATAATTTTAATAATTAGTAAATTTATGTTCTAATAAATGAAAAAAATATGTAGGTTTATAATTAAGTCCTGGGGATAATCCGATAGGCAATACACCTTTCATATTCAGTATATGACCAGTTCAGTTGAAGTGCAAAAAAAGTATTTTTTTGTAACTGATTAAAAATGGAAGTGTTTTCTACCAACAAAACAGCATTTGCGGGAAGTTAGGTTAAGTAATTTTATTCAGAAGAAAACAGCAGCAGAAACTTATCGCCTTTTGTTATAAATTTATGGTGAACATTCCCCATCACAAAACAATTGTGAGTATTGGTTTAGACGACGGTTTAAAAATAATGATTTTGATGTTAGTGATCAGAAGAACGCGTTGGAGCACCAAAAAATTATTTGAAGACGAAGAATTGGAAGCTTTACTCAGACGAAGATCCATGTCAAACGGATGAAGAATTACCATTGATATTAGATGTTACTCAAACAAGTGTTTCCTAACGTTTAAAGAAGATGGGAATGGTCCAAAAGCTATCGCATTGGGTGCCACATGAATTGACGGAAAGACAACAAGAAAATCGAAAAACAATGTATGAAATTTTGCTTCAAAGACATTCAATTTTGCATCGAATTGTGACGGGTGATGAAAAGTGGACCATTACGATAATCCAAAACGTCTGAAAGCATGGGTGAAGACAGTTGAACCAGGTTTATCGACACCAAAACGCAATATTCATGGTTCTAAGGTTGTGCTGTGCATCTGGTGGAACCGGCTTGATATAGTGTACTATGAGCTGCTTATACCGGGACAAACCATCAATGGTGAACGTTACCGAGAACAATTAGTCCAATTGAGCCGAGCATTGCATCAAAAACGACCATCATATGCCAACAGACATGACCGTGTGAATCTGCAGCATGATAATGCTGGACCACACGTTGCAAAACCGGTCTAAGAAACGTTAGAAGCAATTGGTTGGGAAGTCCTACCCCACCCGCCATGTTCAAGAGACATTGCTCCATCAGACTACCATTTGTTCCGGTCGATGCTATCAGCTCTTTCTGCACAGCGGTTCAATTCATACGAAGATATGAAAAAATGGCTGGATTCATGGATTGCTTCAAAACCTAAGAAGTTCTGCTATGAGCGAATCCATAATTTGACACAAAGATGGTCAAAAGTTGTAGCTTCAGATGGCAAATACTTTGATAATAAAATATAATGTACCGTTACTTTCAAATAAATGTGTTTTTCTTTACCAAAATATCGCCAAAACTTAGTTATGCACCCAATAAATAATCAAATCTGTTCAGAGACAGTAAAATAAATGTTAGAAAGGAAAAAGACACACATATTATTACAGTGACAAATTAAATATTTCAAAATATGATATGATTTTATATTTAAATACAAATTGCAATATTGTAATTTTAATTTATTTCAAACATTAGCTGTATTAAACAAGAGATTCCCAGATATTACAAATTCAAATTAATTTTTTTTTTATATTTATGGTTTTGACAAGTAAATTCCACAAACTGATGGAAAATGGTATTTGATATTTTTCTTTTTAGCTTCTATGCATGGGTGTGTGTGTGTTTGTACACACACATACACGCGTAGAATATACATATATGCGACAATAACAACAAAAAAACCAAAGAAAGAAACATTATTACATCTATCGCTTAAGGGTAACATTACCAGAGATTTTTTTCTTTCCTATTCTATTCTTTTATTGTTTTTTTTTTAGGTATATTATTTTCATCACTTAAACGAATCTAAAAAAATCAACACAAAAAAGCTGAAAATTTTCGAAAATTCTTTTTTATAATAATTTTTAATTTCAATGTATTATTTTTGTTAAATTCTCGTAAACGTGTACGTAAATTGTTTGTGTTTTACTAGATAATAATTTGAATAACATTTTTTAAATTACTTTACTCATCCTTGCGGCCAAATTAGCTGAAAACGATTTCAGTTGGTATTTATTTTCTGGTTTTACCATATAAAAAAAAAAAAAAATAAAAAAATAAATCAGAAAAAAATGGTTTAAAAAAACTGATTGTATTTTATATGGCACAAAACAAAAAATAATGGATGTAACAGTTTTTGTACGGTAAACCACAAAAATCGGAATCTCCTTTTTTTTCTGTTGTTCCTGTTTTTACAATATTATTCTATGAAATATTTTATTACGCTCACCTTAACCAGCCACCCTTATCAACCACCAACCCATAGCCACCATAGCATCCATCCACCGATGAACTGTGATGAATTTCCTTTGATACTATACCCTGGAACATTGTACTATATAATTTAAATATACGTATACACAGTGTGTCGTTTAAATAACTGCAATTTTAGGTTAAAAATAAAATATCGAAAATAAATTTTAATAATTTTTGAAGCATGATCTATATTCAAAAAAGATTCCATTCGACTAAATACTCCGTGGCATATTTGGTCCCGCCGTCAAACAACAGAATGGTTGGAGGTGAAGATGCAATTTTAAATTAGACAAGTTGTACGCCGTCAACCAAATATTGTCAAAACAATCAAAATCAATAGATTGAGATGGCTTGGACGCACGTAGTACGCATGGAGGAGGAGCGTGTGCCGAAAAAACTGTTAAATAGTAAACCAGAAGGTAGAAGGAGAGCCAGAAGACCTACGGCGAGATGGGTAGATGCAGTAAACTGTGATATAATATAAAGATCCTTAAAATTTGGAATTGGAAGACATTGACTGACGGATAGGTCAGGTTGGAAAAGCGTGTTGGAACAGGCTTCGGTGTGGACCCGTAGGTAACCAAAAATAGTTTAAAAAATAGTTCAAAATTTTCAACCGCGTAACGTTTTTGGCAACTAATGCATAAATAGATTTTTTTATGTCAGTTATTAGAAATGTTCTTTATCATCTGTGTGACGGCTACGTGAACAACTGGAACATCATCATAATATGCTCCTTTCATATACAGTTTTCAGTTTTGCGAACGGTAAATAGTCACACACGGTGATAGATTAGGCGAATACGGAAGGTGACTGATGATAAAAACTCGTAATTTTAATAAAAATTCATTCGCTATTTTGGTCATGTGAGGTGATGTATTATCGAGTAATATAAACAGCTGTTTTCCCGCTGAATATTCGGGTTTAACTCGAACAAATTCTCGACCACAAACGATGCAGAAACATCTAAATAATATTATCCATTAACAGATCTTTGAGATACTAGAATCATACTTATAGACAGACGGATGGTTTAGAGTGCGGTTTGAGAACGAGTATTCTGAAGTGAAAGAAATATCGACAGGAGCCGCACAAGAAAGTGTACTTGGTCCAATATTAATATTTGTTATCATAATTGATAATGACACGTCTTGCTGTAGACGATTGTGTAAATGGGGCCACACTGAAACTACAAAACAAAGTTAACAAAGCAACTGACTGGACGGAAAGATGGCGTATCAAACTTAATGAAACCAAGACAATCCACATAAATTTCACTTACAAAAAGATAGTTAACTCTTCCTATACTTATCAGCAACAAAGTCATACCGTATTCAAATTCGGTTAAATATCTGGTAATGAATTTGGATGCTAAGCTAAAATGGCAAGAGCATTTAAAAATGTAGAAAGAAGAACTGAATATTAAATACAGAAAGTTGTACTGACAGTTGGCAGTCAGGAACAAATTACTGATTTCCAAACAGATTTTAATGCCGGTTTGGACGTATGGTAAGCAAAAACAAATGCGCAAATAATTTAAACATTCCAAAAAACAAGGAATAATGAATGCGCCGTGGTGGTACATACGTAACGAAGACCTACATAGTGACCCATAGAACAACGTACAGTTACAGCAGAAGTTAAGAAATATGCTGTAAAGCGTCAGGAAAGCCTCCGCAGATACATGAGAATTCCGAGACGGATGACATACTTGATGCGTTCAACGACATCCGACGACTTAAAAAGAATCAAGCCACAGGAATTAGTGGCATAACGCCAAAGGGATGTATTTCATATATGATGTTTCTGTGAACATGTGAAGCAAATTATGATAAAAAACCATTTGTCGATTTTTTAAATTGGTTATGAGTTAGAGGGGTGTTTTTAGTGAGTGAAAATCTGTAAACTAAGTAACTGGCACGTTTTTAGCATAGTTTTAATGATGTGTTTACACTATACACACTTTACGAGCGATTTGTTTGCCTTCATTTAATTCATGTGAAAGAAAACGTTCATAAACCTTTTTTTTATTCCTAAATTTCGTGTTAAAATCGGCTAAAATCGTTCCCGCTTCGGATCTAAATCGAACAAATACTGTCTTTACTGGTACTTAATTCATCAGCTTACATTTTCACAATGAAATTTCCAAAGAAAACAATGATTTCATCGGACTTTTTCCATTAATTCCAGCTCGATTTTAAGTTCTAAACGTCCTTGTCTTGGGTTATCATTTAAATCAGCATTGAAACGTGAAAACCAATCATAAAAACTTTGACGTTTAGGCATATACAATCATCCACCATAAACTATTTGTCAAGAATTTGTAAGTCTCCGGCCCTTTTTTTGTTTCAATTTTAAAACAAAATTCAGTATTTCCTACTTTTGTCCATTGAATTTTTACGAAGCAAGCATCAAAACAATACTGACAATGTTAAATGTGTGTAACTATTTTTAACCTGTCAACCGATTTGCATGAAGTTTGATGCGTTTGAAAGCGGAGAGAGGTCATATTTTTAATGATGTCAACTTTCAATATCGGGCACAACGTGTCCCTATTTTTTTTTAAATTCATAATGCCGTTATTTAAATGACACACTGTGTTCGTAATACGTTTATATTTGTATTTTATTGTGAATATTTAAACAAAACCTGAATGTAAATTTAATTCAATGGTAAAGATTACCGGCAAAAAAAACGTTACATTGAAAATAAATAAAGGGTGTTGTAATTTGAGAATATCGTAAACTCTTTTTTTTTTCAATTAACATACTTTTTTTTTATATAAAAGGAATTTAAACATTATGACGCTTTGAAGTTTTTTTCTATGTTTTTGTTGTTGATGGTTTTTTACTTATTCATATTTAAATGAACATTGTGTTATCAAGAGAATGTATTGGTAACAAAAAAGTTAAAGGTTATTTATTAAAATTTAATTAGTTTAATTTTAAAATTATTAACATTGTACTAGTGTATTCTTATGGTACTTGTTTTGAGGGGATCGTATATTTTAATATCAGATACACTAAAAGTTCTCGCTTTGTGTTGTGAGCCTAATGTGTTCCATGTAAAGGCGACGCAACTCGAAAACAAGTCAAATTACCGTGTTGACATGACATTTTATTGAATGAACACAAAAGCAGACAATAATTTTTTCTCTGAGCCACTGAGTATGCGTGGATAGGTAAAAGTGTGGGCCGCTCAGGGTTTTTAATGCATGTTTATGAAACTGGATTTATCGTTTATAATACGATACCATTTTCGAAAAGTTTATAATACTGATAACACTGTATTTAACAATAACATTTGATACGATTATATCCAAAAAGTTTATATTGTTAAATATTTTTAAAATTTTCAAAAGATTCGCATTCAGCACGGTTCCAGCGAATAAGCAAATGTTTGTTAAATCAAAACCGCAGAGTGTATAATAACAAATTATCCAATTGTGTTACGATACCACTAACGAATTTTAATATAATAAACTAATGGATTTTATAGATGGCAATGAACTGTCAGTTAATTTATCTTTTTACCCAAAAGGTTGAAAGTCGGAACGATGTCTTATTCGTGAAATATGACTTTAATTTTATTCTGATGATACAAATAACAAATATTGGGTCTATAACAACTAACTTACTACTTACTTACTCCATGGCGTTACAACCCGGGTGCGGTTTTAGCCTTCTCCAACACGCTTCTCCAACCTGACCTATCCGCAGTTAACGTCTTCCAATCCCGAATTTTTAGGATCTTTATATCACAGTTTACTGCATCTAGCCATCTCGCCTTAGGTCTTCCGGCTCTCCTTCTACCCTCCGGTTTACCATTTAACAGTTTTTTTGGCACACGCTCCTCCTCCATGCGTTCTACGTGTCCAAGCCCTCTCAATCTATTGATCTTGATTGTTTTGACAATATTTGGTTGACCGTACAACTTGTCTAATTCAATATTGTATCGTCGCCTCCAACCATTCTGTTCTTTGACGGGACCAAATATGCCACGGAGTACCTTTCGTTCGAAAATCCGAAGTATAACAACTAAGCCTAGGGGATAATCTGGTAGGTGTCGTAAGTAGTATTGCTTATACGCAGTGTGAAGTGGCAATACTTCGCTATTGTAGTAGTTGAATCCACCTTTCATATTCAGTTGAAGTGTAAACAAGTATATTTTTGTAGTTGATTAAAAATGGAAATGTTTTGTACCAACAAAACAGCATTTGCGGAACGTTATGCTAAGCAATTTTATTCAGAAGAAAACAGCAGCAGAAACTTATCGCTTTTTGTTACAAATTTATGGTGAACATTCCCCATCACAAAACAATTGTGAGTTTTGGGTTAGCGATGGTTTAAAAATAATGATTTTGATGTTAGTGATCAGAAGAACGCTTTGGAGCACCAAAAAAATTTGAAGACGAAGAATTGGAAGAACAAATAATCAAATTAATCATGCACTAATTGATGGACGTCACTGTTCAAATATAATGGATGTTCGAACTTGTCGTAATTTAAATATTGACTCAGATCATTATCTAGTTCGGATAGTGATACGAGCCAGAATTTCGGCCAGTAACATCACACAACCCGTAGGAAGGAAGCTCAAGAATAATAAATCACCTGGATCTGATAGTTTACCAGGTGAACTCTTTAAATATAGTGGAAATGTATTATGGTATCAACTGCACGAGCTAATTGTAAAGATTTGGTATAATGAACCGGTGCCTGATGAGTCGAACGATGGTATTATCTGTGCATTGTAGCAGAGAGGTGATAGATTAGATTGTAACAACCACAGAGGATTAAACATTACCTATAAGGTATTTGCTAATACACTATACCATAGACTTATTCCATACGCCAATGAAATTATCGGAGAATACCAGTGTGGTTTCTGCTCAGATCGATCTACATCTGATCAAATATTTAGTATACGGCAGATTTTGGAAAAGTGTACGGAATTCAATGTTGATACACTCCATTTGTTTGTTGATTTCAAAGCGGCATATGAGAGTCAATAAGTCAAAGTTATGGAAAATTATGGAAGTGTTTGGTATTCCAAAAAAACTGATAGATTTGGTGGCCATGACGTTGGAAAAGTGTGAAGTCACAAGTACGAATCCGAGGTAAATTATCTGATCACTTTAAGACGGTTGATGGACTACGACAAGGCGACCTATTATCAACACTACTATTTAATATTACTCTGGAAAAGACAGTGAGGGTCGTAAATATTGATAAACAAGCCACGATTTTCACAAAATGCTTTCGAATCGTTACAAAAGGAGGCTTCGGGTCTCGGTCTCAAAGTGAATGCAGAAAAAACAAAATATTTGGTGGCAATGAATACATCGCAGTAATTCGAGATCAAACTGTTAATATTGGAGAACACAATTTTGAAATAGTCAATAGTTTTATGAATACTTAGGATCGTTGATAAATGTGGAAAATGATATTGCCGCGCAGGGCAGCAACTGGAAACACATGTTATTACGGGTTAAAAAAACAATTCTGATCGAAAACATTACAACGAGATCTTAAGTGCAAGCTACAACATTAATACGTCCAATATTAAGGTATGGGTCGGAACCTTTTGCATGACACAGAAACAATTACTTTGGATTTTCGAACGAAAGGTACTCCGTAGCATCAAATATGAACAGAATGGTTGAAGGCGAAGACATAATTTTGATTAGACTAGTTGTACGGCCAACCAAATATTGTCAAAACAATCAAAATCAAAATAGATTGAGATGGCTTGGACACGTAGTGCGCATGGAGGAGGAGCGTGTGCCGAAAAAACTGTTAAATGGTAAATCCGAAGGTAGTAGAAGGAGAGCCGGATGATCTAAGGCGAGATGGCTAGATGCAGTAAACTGTGATATAAAAAGATCCTTAAAATTCGGGATTGGAAGACATTGACTGGCGGATAGGTTAGGTTGGAAAAGCGTATTGGAGAAGGCTAAAACGGCAGCTGGGTTATAACGCCATCGAGTAAGTAAGTAAGTTACTTTCAAATAAATGTGTTTTTCTTACCAAAATATCCCCAAAAAACTTAGTTGCAGACCCAATAATTATGTTGTTTATAAGGCAAATTCGACAATGGGCTTTATATTTCGTGAAAATACAATAAAAAAACTTTCTAAAACTTATTGTATTCGTTCCGTATTTTTTGCATGGTTATTGAATATACACACGTCCGCATATATTGCTGAAACGATATGGTTAGATTTGGAATCAGTTTAATGACAATTTCTGATATTTACGTTTACACGTCTACCTTGTGTCGTAGTGATTCTTTCAGATTGCCTATATAATTGTAATCATATAGATTTGCACTACAGAATAATCTGCTATACGCTCTCGCAGAGCATAAGGAATCTATATTATGGTTTGTCTTTTATTTGTATAAATTGAATTGATTTGATTTGATTTGATTCGCTATTCTTTCAATAGATTACACTAATAAAAATTACCAAAAAATTGTGAAAACTGAAACATTTCATCAACTAGAAATTAAATAATAAAATAATAAATCTATCATTTCTACCTAAAATTTTGGAAATAAATATATTACAAAATTGCTACCTGAAAATATACTTTCTTGTCCACGCATTTGTATATAAAGGCTGTGTTCAGTGCAAAATGTCACAAGTTTTAAAATATTTAGAACGTCGTGTGTGTCTAAAAGTACTTATTTTTTATTTATTGTTTTATAAATAGTAATTATTAATTTAAAAACGTTTCGATTTAAAAAATTTAAAAAAAACCATAATTATTTTAATATAAATTCCATTTTGGATAAATAAATATCTGAAAATAATGAAATTAAATTTACATGTGGCGTGCAAAAATAATGATTTGGTTACGGTTAAAAATGAACTGTTATCCAGAAATGGTATTGATGCCTGGAACAAAGACGGCATGTCACCATTACACATTGCGGCTGCATATAGCCGAACAGAAATCATTGAAGAATTAATTTTTAATGGATCCAATATTGAACAATTGAGTGCAACCAGCAATACACCACTGCATTATGCAATATTGGCTAATAATTTGGATATCAGCATATGTTTATTGAAATTAGGAGCTAAACTAAAATGGAATGACGAAGTGATTAATAAATATTTAATGTATGATGGAACTGAACCGTATTGTATGGCTTCGATTATATTGCTGCACATGACTGAACAAAATAGAAATAATTTCAGTCAAATTGAAGAATTATATGGTTGGAAATATAAACAACAAATTGATACCTTAAAATATATGTTGACCACATTTATTAGTTTGGGTACACCACCAACGGAAACCATCGACTATTTGACATTTATCTTTATTGGCGTACCACCAACTTTATTTAATTTAAAATATTTCACCGATTCTTCGATGCCGTCGAGCAGTAGTGTTATGCCGGCGCAATATTATTACGGATTATTTCGCAATAAAATTAATATACTACAAAAGCATATTGGAATTTCTTTAAAAGATAATAATATTCGTCTTTAATTGTAAAATTTGTTAAATTACAATCATTAAATTATATGTCAAAAATGGAATTTTATTTTCCAAAATTTAAAATTTTATAATATTATTTGAAATAAATATATGTCAAATTTTATATTAAATTAATTGCTATTATTTTAAATATAGGTTTTGCTAATAATTGGTTAATTATTGTGCTCTGAATAATTGTTAAATTTAAATTTAAATTAAACAAAGCCGCGGCTCACATGATATTTCAATTTGTGGAAATTTCCGTCGCCGGTTGCGTAGATTTTGTGATAGTATTACAGGTGAATCAAGTATACTATGTATTACAATCCACTTAGGTGCCAATTAGAGGTGTCACTGAATTCTAATACTTACTTATTTAATGTATATAGCACCAAAATCCAGTTGCTATTATAGTCTTCTCCGCAACACGCTTCTCCTACAGGACCTATATGCAGTTACCGCGTCTTCCAATTTTAAATTGGATCCTAATATCACACTTTACTACATCTATCCATTGAACGTTAGATATTTCGTAGGCTTTTCTCAGTTTTTTTTTTTTTTCTTGGGCTCACGTTCATCTTCCTCCAGTCTATTGTTATTGATATTTGTATGATAATACTTGAATTACCGTCTAATTCGATAAATTGTATCAATTCGGCTACAATCATTTTGTTCTTTAACAGAACACAAGGTGTTTGTTTGTTTTTTGTATTTATATTCCACCATCCAGTGATTTATGTATTTATTACCTACTGACAAATCATTGTATTCGTCATGTATCCGTAAATATTTGTAATTTGTAATTTCTCCGAGGAAATTATTTTTCGTCTAATAAAGAGGTCATAGCAGCCGCAGACGGTTATTTTGCAGAGCTTCTGGAATCGTTCTGCAGCCGCACGGCATAACATTATTAGAGGAGCACTGGAGTAAACACTACCTTAAGCCAAAAATAACATAATCTTTCATTTCTGGGCTAGAAACTATATTCATGCAACCCGTATCAGACGTTATTTGTAACAAATTTTGCAATACTTTGTCTAATAAATCTATGTCTATTATTTGATCAACAGTCAGCGAATAATTTGAATGAAAACCCGAGGCATTTTCAGAAATACACAAATAACAATAGTAATGCTATTGGTTATCCGTGTCAAGTGTTTTATTTGGTGATTAGTAATATGTTTGCTAAATTTCTTGGCAGTGCATTTGACTGTGAGTCAGTTGCTTCGTTGAATGAGCTTGATTTTAAACAATTGCAAACATTTCATCATTTGGGTTTCCTCAATCTTTACATTACCTTTGACAGTGGTTTATTTAGAATTGCAAGGTTGATTATTCTTACCCATCGGCTGGTATTCCGTCAGGTGTCTGAAGAAATCTTTTCCTTTTGAAGCGGTCCATTCTTAAATCCAATTTTTGATACTTTCATAACATGTGAATGATCGTGCGTCGTGAAGGCTGACTGCATCGTCCGGAATGAATAATAATCCGAAGGTGTAATGTGTGGCGAGTGGGATATAGAACTTCCTATAAATTCTGTTCTGGCAAATAGTATTTAATTGCATTTACAATATGAGGTTTGGTATTGCCAATTTTGCACAATTAATTTGTCTATTCATCCATTATGGCCGTTGTTTCATCAGTGTTTGCTTCGTTCTATAGATTGTTTATAATCGGTTTGTATATAAAAAGAGATCTTGGAGTATACATTGATATAAAAATCTATCTTTTATATCGATCACATTGATTTTTTGTGGTACATGTTTCATAAAACATGAATTGCTTGAAATGTCTGACCGGTATTACGCTAAAACGGTATTTATTGCTCTTGTTAGATCTGTACAGGAATACAGCTGGTAGGATTGGTGTCCTCATGCTGCAAAAATAGAATCGATTTAGAAAATATTTCTTATATTTGCATTGAGAAACTTTCCTTGGATATGTTGGGTATGTCTCTAGAAATTATCTAGGATTATCGTTTGTGATGATCCTATTAAATGAACAGATTTGAATGTCGTGTGAAATCCATTTGAATTTCTATTTATGGGGTTGTCTTAAAGAAAAAGTCTATGCAAACTGTGATTAATTCACTTGAAGAGTTAATTCAGTGTATTGAAGACTATATTCAAGACCTTCGCCACAAGCAACATCAAACACTTAGATTGGTTCGGTTTATTGAAAAGCATTGTTGTCTATGTATTCGCGAGCTGAAGGAGCATATTTTGAGCAATTACTTTAGGTTTTGTTTGTTTAAAACTGTGGTGATATGCGTGCGTGTGCTTTTGTGGGTTTATTTATTCAAGCTTATGAATGTGGCAAGTTTTTAAAATTATACCGAAAAAAATTTTTCATCATGATTTTTCGACTTACGGCTTGAACAAACTTTCCGAAAGAAAAATGGCGTTAAGCTAATTGTCAACATTTCTGTAAGTATCTGGATAACCACATGCCCGAATTGATTTATCTTAACGCGTCAAATTAAAGATCTCGGTATGCCAATGCTAATAATGTATCAAAAAAATTTAAAATCGGTTAATTAATTATTGAGATATTGATCCCAGAAGAGTGCAAAACACACGGTTTGATTGAAAATTTGGTTATTTGCGTGTACCGAAGTCGGATCAGCCAAAATGTTATATAATATTTTCGACGCAAAATGACCCAGAGAACTTAGTGTTTTCTTATTGCCGTCGAAATTTCGGACACCGGGAACAGTCAACTATAAACTCTATGTTTTGTGATATTACACAATGAATTTAGTGGGAAAATTGATTGGAATAATTGAATTGTTTATATGTAACACACGTTTCCTCGTGAGATTTCCTTTTGCCAACTTAGTTATCTATAGCATATGCTGGGATATATCGAATATTATAACAAAATATGACGACCAGCCCAATTATATATAAAATACGGTCTCTTAGCTTAACTCTTGAAATTGTCCCGCTCTACGCTACATTTTATTTGTAACCTTATCGTATAAAAATAATAATAATAACCTTGTTTAACATCTAAAAAATATGTCATAAGATGCCTTCAAAATAAAATCCTTTTTATAGAAAATAGTGCATTTGTTATGAATATCCAAAAAGTTTATATAAAATTTTATAATAGAAAACATTCATTTGTTCTGTTCATATTGTATTTGAAATAGTAGATGAAAAACGAACCATTATAACAGTCGTATATTATTATTTATATATTCATACGTATGCACCACCAATTGTATTGTCACAGTACATAAAGCTATGCAAACAGTAAGGCCAATTCGTATCGTTTACGTGATCTGTCATACAATTTTTATAAATTGAATGCGCAATTCTCTAAAAGTGGATTTCATTTCTTTGCATTTCTTAAAATGATATGTATGACACCTTTTCATTTTTAATCCCAGCCCGGGCTTCATGCAAGTTTAATGTTTTATAATTAATACAATAATAGTACTTTTAGTCGACTAAACTGTTGCGTATATATATTTATTTTCGTAAATTGTACAAAGTAAATTTTGACAATTGTTGCTGTTAAATAAAAATAAAAATTTTAATCTTAAAAAATACTTCCAAAATGGATAATGTTGAGTAAATTTATGTATTTAAACAATTGATTTTTCATATAAATACAATTGGTACAATTATGGACCTTGCACCACCATCAGTTTACAAAACTTCTTGAATGGTCAAAATTCCAATAATAATGATGATGATGTTAAAACATTTTTGTTTTAGTTTTTCGATGATGTGGACCATAAGTTCTGTGGGCTCGGAATCATGAATTCAGCAAAACGATGGCAAAATGTTATCGAACAATAGCGACAATTCATTATTGAATAAAGTTATTTAATTCTATTAAACATTTATCTTTGATATTTATTTTAAAAAACCGCACTGATTGATATTGTCAATCAATTCATAGCTCAAAATTACAAAGTATTGGGTCGATAACTAAGTTTTGGGGATATTTTGGTAAGAAAAACACATTTATTTGAAAGTATTTACCATCTGAGGCTACAACTTTGTGGCAAATTAAGGATTCGCTCACCATAGAAGATCTTCTTAGGTTTTGAAGCAATCGATGAATCCAGTTATTTTTTCATATCTTCGTATGAATTGAAACGTTGTGCAGAAAGAGCTGACTACATCGACCGAAACAAATGGTATTCTGACAGAGCAATGTCTAGTGAATATGGCGGGCGGGGTAGGATTTCCAAGCCAAGCGCTTCTAACGTTTCTTACTATGTGTGGTCTAGCATAATCATGCTGCAGAATCACACGGTCATGTCTGTTGGCATATTCTGCTCGTTTTTGATGCAATGCTCTCATTGCAATTGGATTAATTGTTCTCGGTATCGTTCAGCAGTGATGGTTTGTCCCGGTTTAAGCAGCTCATAGTACACTACACCAAGCTGGTCCAACCCAGATACACAGCATAACCTTAGAACCATGAATATTTCGTTTTGGTGTCGATGGACGCGGTTCACCTGTCTTCAACCATGTTTCCACACGTTTTTGATTATCGTAATGAATCCACTTTTCAACACCAGCCACAAAATTCGATGCAAAATTGAATGTCTTTGAGGCAAAATTTCCACACATTGTTTTTCGATTTTCTTGTTGTCTTTCCGTGTCAATTCATGCGGTACCCAATACGATAGCTTTTGGACCATTGTATATAATTATTAGACTCCATATGTATGAACGGAATTTGTATATGAATGTAATGATTAAAATCGGTACTGAATAACTTAAAGGATTCTGGTACGAATGCGAGTTAATTTTTACATTGCTATTCTGCCACACTCCTCACACGATGTCAATCTCATGTCTCATGTTTTCAATTCGATTACTTTATCTTGAGAAACTATACAACTAATGTGCCATCTATTGGCCACCTACATATTCTCCGACAATATTTTGTCTATTGTGACCATACTGTATGCCTATGACTATATAAACTGTGGTACGTACATATTATACATATTACAAATTTTATAGTATTAAACTAAAGCTTATACTGATGTCGTTGTTTTATTATTATATTGTTTTTATGCCACAGTGAAAATCTAGCCATATATATTAAAAAGTATGCACAATACAAGGAACACAAACTTTTCACATACATTTATTTACTTTGTATTTGTATACCCGCCAGTATATCATAAATAGCATTTAACCTCGCGATTGTACAATAAAATAATACACATATATTTCTAACTTTGTTGCAACTTACAAATATATCCTGAATTCCCATGTACAATTTTTCTTGAAGCCGCTGCAACAGCAGTAACAATCAGAAATGTGAACCATTTTTGCAAATGTTATTCTTATAATGTCATATATTATATGAAATAAAAAGAATGTTCATGTGGCATTCATTACATGCTATTCTTGTGACATAGTTGAACCAATGGTAAAACATTTTAATATTCGAAAAAAAACCAAGGAATAATAAAAGGTAGAAAAAAACTTTTTTTATACTGCAAGCATTTTTAAATATTTTCCATTTAAACATTTATACAACTTGTGTATGTGTAGGTCGGTAGAATACATCCCTGCAGGAAAGGGAACTAGTTCTACTGCTAGTAGTACAACTAGTTACAAAGTAAATAGTACTGCGGTTCCACGCTAAACCCTTTTTTTCATGTTGCGAACTGTTTCTTTTTTAACATTGAGATGTCCTACGAAAACACAATTGCCCTCTTCTGCATTACTTTTCAACTAGTTGAAGAACTAATTAATTTGTAACCAAAATTACTGAACTAGTTCAAATGTAAACACTTAAGTGTTAGTACTAAGTCTTCTGCAACTATAATAAGGTCAAAAAAAGCAGGTTTTTAGGTAATATAAACTTAAAAAACCATAAAAAAAATTGAAAAACGTTAATTTTATAAAAAATTCAAAATTCAATTTTGTGTGATAAATCTTAAAAAACAAGGTGTCAAACATAAACCCACGTTGCAGTCAGGGCAATAATGCCGACTTTCACACTGAATTTTCTATTCTCCTTCTCATTTTGTTTATTGTGCAACAGACGGGCACATCTTTTTGTTGGAGCCGATTTTTTTTCCGGTACTTGGAATTGGTTCCAAGAAGTGACGTTCTGTCAATCTTAATGAATTGCTCTTGCTTGGACGACCACATTTTGGTGGAATATTGTAAATCATGGTACATTTCTACATATTCATCGATTAGTATAGTAAACGAAAATCTAAGTTACTCGTAGAGCCCACTTGTTTTGTGTACAAAACAAAAACATTCCACAATGCTTGCTCCAATAAATGGAAAAACATTTTTTTTATAATACTTCTTCCCGCTTTTGAGCGCAACAGAATAATTTAAGAGGCTTAGATCTATACTCTATCAACACCTCCCATGGTGAAAGTATAGTCCATAACTAGTTATGGTTTGTGCTCTTTCTAATATTTTTCTTTAAATATTCTATGGAGTTGATGCCATGTTTGGTAGAGAGAAAAAACACATCCCTCTTATCCTACCACCACATCACCATTGTTTTTCTTTTTCGATATGCTGATAAAAATCCCGGCCTTACCATTTTTTGGAACCGTTAAATTTTTAGGATTTCATTTTCTATTAGATTTTATGGTTCCATAGGTATAATACTAGAAGATTTGCTAATTCAACGGAAGAATAAAAATTATCAATTGTAAGGCAATAATATCCTTGGTTTAGTAATGGTTTCATGAGAGCCATTACAAACTTGCGTTGACATTGGTAAATTGACATATTGCTGTTCCCCGATAACTGTTCCTTTCCCTGGATATATATTTAAGTGATGACCATATATATCCCGATTTGGATTTGCACAAAAAATAACTTTTTATCCCATATCTGGCTCTTTTCATTGGTATGTATTGTACTGAACCTAATCTACCTTTGTACAACATAAGACTTTCATCAATAGTGATGTGCCGTTGCGGTGTAATGTCTCTTGGAATTTCCTATTTAGGTGAAAATATACTGGCCAAATTTTGTTGAGTTTTGGCTGTGACTGTGTGCGTTATTTGCAAAATGTAGATATTTTTTTATGAAAATAAATTTTCGATGTGACATCAACTTAGCATAAAACGGTGTGAAACCGTTGACGGCGTTCTAGTCCAGTACAATTTTTCTTCTGGCTTTTGGACAATACTCATAGTCATGGTAACGGCAAAAAAAATCCTCATTTCTAAAATGCAGGTAGACCATGTATTTTCAACAATGGCAGAAGAAGTTGATGGTCTTTCTCTTATAGTTTGTACATAGTACAAATTTGTTTGGTCTACAATATTTTGTACTAATTCGTCATCGAAATGGTAGTTGAAAAATTGACTTTGTTTTGTAAACGATGAAATTTCCTCATTTATCTGCGAATTTGCAGTAAAGTCAAAAGATGTTGATGCTGCGGGTATGTCGGTTTCAATATTTATTCGTCGGATATATCGTTATTTAAATATTTGCAAAATAATACACTTAAAATATGCAACTGAAAAACACTGCATAAAACCGTGAATGCAAAGAAAAAGCACGTCTGATCGTGTTTGTTTATGTTTGTTTTGTAAATTCGTGTTCACTAAATTCGAACGAGTATACAATAAATATACACTAAAAGCTCTATGAAATACAAACGGGAGAGAAGGTATCGCTCCAGATTGAAATATAAACATAATATTTATAAGTGGCGAGAGGTACTCGGGATAGCGCAAATCGGAACACATTTTTTGATGCGCGAGAGGATCTCGTTCGAGATGCTTAAGTGGTTAATATAGCCAGTTCAAATATGTCATTTCGTCATATATTGTATTTGTATTTTTGCGTATTTAAAATGGTGACAATCTGCAATAACTTTAGTAATAGTTCTCTGTAACTAGTTATTTTTACACTAGTTGAAGAACTAGTTTTTTGACAGAACTAGTTTCAAAATTTACTGCAGGGATACTATTAATTATAAATGCAATACGGAAATGTGTATGTGAATGAAATATTTCCCAAATGTGTACATAAAAAATAAATAAATAAAATCATAAATGAAAATAATGTTAAAAGTTATTAAAAGATTAATTCAATGCGATTGGAATGTTTAAGGTGCTATTTTAAGCGTAATAGAACTTCAAAGTAACATAAAGCAAAGAAAAATTAATTAAATACCACACTTTTTTTTTCGTTAAAGCATTGTCGCATCACATTTGATAATAATATTTGCGAACTGTGCTCTACTGCTAACTCATACGATTGAGCATATTTGTACTTACAATTAACAGATATATTAGCTTAAAAGTATAGTATGTGAAATCAAATCTATACAATTCACATCTACGTATTAGATAATGGCTCTTTCATCAGTTCTACATAATCAATACGTGTTTGATAATGAATTATATGAATTCATTCGAACTCATGTTTAGGAAATTATGGCTCCTCTTCATTAAAACGGTAAAACAATACCGTATATTACTTACTTACTTACTCCATGGCGTTATAACCCAGGTTCGGTTTTTGCCTTCTCCAACACGCTTCTCCACCCTCAACCTATCCGCCAGTCAATGTCTTGCAATCCCGAATTTTAAACACCTTTCTATCACACAATTTACTGCATTTAGCCATCTTACCTTACCCCTAACATTCCAAGATGCAAGTTTTAAATCATTGTCCTTAAATTCTCGTTGCTTGAGTAGTTGCAGTTTATCCTGTCCGATCCGAGACCATGTTGTAGAATTCATAACTGGTTGTTTTTCCGCAGTTGGTAATTAACCTTACGTTTACTTACTTACTTACTCCATGACGTTATAACCCAGGTTCGGTTTTAACCTGCTCCAACACGCTTCGCCAACCTGACCTATCCGTCAGTCAATGTCTTCCAATCCCGAATTTTAAATACCTTTATATCACAGTTTACTGTATCTAGCCATCTCGCCTTAGGTCATCCGGCTCTCCTTTTACTACCTTCGGATTTACCATTTAACAGTTTTTTCGGCACACGCTCCTCCTCCATGCGCACTACGTGTCCAAGCCATCTCAATCTATTTTGATTTTGATTGTTTTGACAATATTTGGTTGACGGCGTACAACTTGTCTAATTCATAATTGTATTTCGCCTCCAACCATTCACCAGATACACAGCATAACCTTAGAACTATGAATATTGCGTTTTGGTGTCGATGGACCTGGTTCACCTGTCTTCACCCATGCTTTCAGACGTTTTGGATTATCGTAATGGATCCACTTTTCATCACCAGTCACAAAATTCGTTGCAAAATTGAATGTCTTTGAAGCAAAATTTCACACATTGTTTTTCGATTTTCTTGTTGTCTTTCCGTCAATTCATGTGATACCAAATACGATATCTTTTGGATCATTCCCATCTTCTTTAAACGAAACGCTTGCTTGGGTAATATCTAATGCCAATGCTAATTCTTCTTCCGTATGACATGGATCTTCACTGTTCAAATTTTTTTGGTGCACCAACGCGTTCTTTACCACTAACATCAAAATCATTATTTTTAAACCGTCGCTAAACCAATACTCACAATTGTTTTGTGATGGGGAATGTGTTTCTGCTTCTGTTTTCTTCTCTGAATAAAATTACTTAACATAACTTCCCGCAAATGCTGTTTTGTTGGTACATGCTTTTCCTTTTTAAATCAACTACAAAAAAATACTTGTTTACACTTCAACTGAACTGGTCATATACTGAATATGAAAGGTGGAATAAACTAATACAATAGTATAGTATTGCCAATTCACACTGCGTACAAGCAATACTACTTACGACACCTATCAGATTATCCCTAGGACTTAGTTATAGACTGAATATGATATATTGGAAAGTTCAAAATGTCTAGATGATGCGATATTTGTGGTTTTGGTGATTCTGGTAAATTATTATCAGATATTGGTAATATTTCGATTATTTCTGATGATATGTAATTGTTCTTCATTTAGCAACGAAGAGTCAACAAGAAGTGGTATAACTTACGACCAAAAGAGACAAAAATTCAGTGGTTCGACCATCCCCATTGATCAAATGTTGGACAATGGAAATTATTTCAAGCGTTTGTACGATGTTTGATATTGCGGCAGCAGTGTTTCGATAAAATAATGAGAACGCTGAGAGTTTTTTTGGCATAAAACCAGGACATGACCAATTTTTAAATCGATAATGTCACCTCAACGATTTAGAATATTATCTCGAGTTATCCGAATCTTGCTCGCAGTCAACGGCGAAGTATGGGACAAATGGGTTGAAATATCAGTCAAAATCTAGGCATTATTCAATATTTCTGTTCCACCTGAAAATGTTACAAAACAGAACTTTAATATACTTTTAAATTTGTCATTACAAAACACACAATATATACATTGACGAACTAAACGGTTGGTCTTATGCCGTGTTCAGATTATTTTTGGAAGAACTGGGCGTGAGCTTAGCGCAGGAACATATATAAGACACTGATCAATTTTTGTAAATCCAACATCTTGTATGAAAGCAAAATCTGATATGTTATTGAAGTTTATGTTTGGATCATTTATATTTTCTTCATTTAAATACAAAATTATGTTGGTTTCATTTTGATCTGCAATTTTGTATAACTTTTTCTAACTCAGTGATTATATGATTTTTCTGAAATATTTTTGTTTGCTGTATTGTCCCTTAAAATTAGTGTTCGAGTTAAATAATTATAATCGGCAACTGGTTGCGTAACAGCAGGATGTTTTCTATTATAGACATAATTTGCATAAGCGCTGAATAAATATAAATGAAATATATTTCATTTAGGAGTTACACTATGAACATTTTTATTATAATCGTATACTTCTCTTCATCTTATGTATCCAAAAAATTTACAAGTTGTTTTTCCATATTTAGAGCGTCTTTAAAACTTCTTATATTGTCGCGTTTAACTATGCACGGCTCGCTGTTACAAGTTTTTTCAAGTCTGGAGTTATATTTGGATTTTTTCGTAAACTTAAAATTGTTTTTGATGATTGTTTGACGTTTCAAATTGTGAGCGCTGAGAATATATTGCAAAATGTTAGAAATAGAATACATTTAGCTGACATTACATCTATCATTGCTGTCGGTAATACATTTTGATTGTCGCTGTTGTAACTATATTACTGAATTATGGAGTTTTTGTAAATAATAGCTGAAATTTTGTAGTTATTGAGTTCCAGTAGTATCAAAACAATATAAACGTTTACATATGATAAATAACTTCGACGAGAATACATATAGAGTACTGGATTTTCAAATCGGAGGACCTGAGATCGAATCCACAGTCAAACACTTTTAATAAAAATTGGTAAGTTTCAAATGAATGCGTAGATTCTTACACAATGTTAAGCTAAATTGCTGAAAAGCGACTGATTTTTAAGTGATGAACCCCATTATTTGTTGCTTGATAACTGACTGTGGCAATGAGCAATGTGAGCAATAAATATTAGCGACCGCAACCACAGCCAAATTAATTTTATAACGTTGTCGCCGAAACAAAACAGGATCCTATTTGGCTGAAGAAGCTTTGTTACATAACATTTTTTATGAGGGTTTGGATAAATTGTTGTCGGAACTAAAATGCTGACCAAATTGGCTGCTACATTTTAAATTCAGCTGTCATTTCTACTTGGGAGTTCATGTGTTTTTGAAAATATATATAAACATTAATAAACCTCCAATCTGCATACATTAAATTTGAATATTAATTATATTTACAATACACACAGTCGAACACACATTCATTCAATAATTATTAATTACTATTTTTCATAATCATTTATTTGTATATTTTTATTACAATCAATTTGATGGTAATTATAGGAAAATAAAAAAATCAAATCAATCACAGAAATAACAAATACCGCGATTAAATGAATATAAAAACCAATGATTTTCCGATACATAATTTATTATTTGTATATAATTTTTGGGAACAACAATGAACTAATATTTGTATGCTTTTGTAAATGTGTATTATGGCACGATTCTAAATGATTGTAACACACAATTTACTACAGGGCATTGGCAATAATGCATATTAAATAATGATTTATTATACCATTGACTCTTAATGCGAACGGTTAGTTTTCCCATACATCAACAGAGAAATTATTAAAAATTTGGTATTCATTCAGGTGATAAATAATCGTGGTAAAATAAAACCATTTTCTAATTTCATTCAGATAATTGTTTTTCCTTGTTCAGTCAATTAGTATTTATTTATTTATTTTACACAGCAAAATACAGAAAATGATGGTCAAAAAATAATTGATGTGGTGGTGTGTGTGTTCTAAATTTTGTGGCTATTATGTGTGAAAAGGTACATATATGCAGAAAATACATATACATGTGTAATACAGGTACGCAGCGTGAGTATTTTCTTGGCAGAAGCACCATCAAGTGATTTTAGAACTGTAAGTGCATAAACTATAAATTATTCATTAAGGTTAATCGCACAAAACTGAGTGAAAATGTATACAATAGCACCTGCTTTATATTTTCTTAGCGCTCCTATTTGATAGTTGATTAATAAAATAATATGTTATAATTCATGAGTGGGAATGGAACTTATGCATTGTACATCGGTTTTGTTAGCTTCACACATAAATAAAAAAGATAATTTTTGATGATTGTGATGTGTGAAAACATTGAAATTGTTTAAATTCCATTGAATAATAATATAATCAGACAATCCAAATCTACTATATTTTATTTATAGCAATTAAATTATTTATTATAAAGTAGTTTTTCGGAATACCAATTTGGACCGAATTTCCAATATTTTTAAAAAATTATAAATATGGATTCTTGTAATTACATTGTGTAGAAAGTTTATCAGAAAAATTATTTGCTTCAACATCGTTTGATATTAAAGAGGCTATTTTAATTTATTCTGGTAACCTAATGACGTCATATAAATTACAACTGTGATAAAGAACGTATAGAAGACATTTTTTTTTTAATTAAAATTTATCAAATTTTTGACTGTCTATCAGGTGGTTCTGGAATGGATTCAATCCACCATATAAGGTATTTTTTGTGTCTATTATACACTAAAGCAATGAATTTTTCTTACGGAAGCACTCATGCCGTTCAATATAAGAAGGATTCGTGTGTGATGTGTATGCATAATTACATATAGGCAAGGGTCAAATTTATATAGCGAGTTGAAATTGAGAAACAATAAGGATGAGTTTATGTTGGAGGTTAAAAGCTAATTTTCAAAATGGATATTAAAAGATTTTAATTTAAATGAATATAAATTCATACAAATTCATATTTTATACTTAAGTTTATCCACATACGAATACTGTAAAAGTTTATGTAATATTGTATTTTGAATGCAGCATACGTTTATAGATTTGGTTAGATGAACTGTGCAGTCTACACATACACAGTGTGTCGTTAAAATAACCACAATTTTAGGTTAAAAAATACAATTTTTGAAATATAAAACATTTTAGTATTCAATACAGAGTTGAGCGCCAACATCTAATGCATAGATAGATTTTTTCTGTCTGTTCTAATAGAATGACTGGAACATCACCATAAAACACTCCTTTCATCACAGTTTTCAGTTTTGCGAATAGTTAACCAGTCAGACGGTGATAGATCAGGCGCGTATGGGGTTTTGGTTGACTGATAAGACAAATCCGTTATTTCATTAAAAATTCATTAACTTTTTTGGATTTGTTTTATTGCGTTTTTACTAACTGAATATTCGGGTCTAACTCGAACAATTCTCGACCACAAACGATGCATAAACACCTAAATAATATTCTCCATTAACAGATCGGGGACAAATTCCTTGTAAACAATAAATTTTCAATCGAAGAAAGTATATCAGCAAATTCTGAAATCGCTATTTCTTAGGATTTGACTCATCTTTCGATTTCCATTCTGCAGATTGACGCTTAGTTTTATGATCATATTTAAAGCACCATGTTTCATCACCAGTTATGACGAAATCAAGTAAATGTGGGTCATTTTCAGCATAGTTTTAATGATGTCTTTGCAATACACGCTACACTAGCGATTTATTGGTCATCATTTAATTCATGTGAAACTACACGTACACAAACCTTTTTTTTTACCTAAATTTCGTGTTAAAATCTTCCAAACAGTGTTTTTACTTACTTACTTACTTACTTACTCCATGGCGTTATAAAACAGGTTCGGTTTTAGCCGTCTCCAACCTGACCTATCCGCCAGTCAATGTCTTCCAATCCCGAATTTTAAGGAGATTTATATCACACAATTTACTGCATTTAGCCATCTTACCTTACCCCTAACATTCCAAAATGCAAGTTTGAAATTATTGTCCCTAAATTTTCGTTGCTTGAGTAGTTGCTGTTTATCCTTTATTCGCCTTTCGTTACTGTGTAATCACTGAATCATTAATCGGATGCTGCTTTCACACAACAGCCCTTTGGTAATTGTCTAACACAGCTGCCAGATTGTCCGCGCGGTTACTTATGCTTTATTCGTTGCTAACCCATTATATTATAGGCCATTCCACTATCCGCAATGTGTGGACGCGTTCGGTCGCAATTGAGTTTGAAAGTATGCTATAACCAACATACCATCCGAACAAACAGCGTCTTTACTCGTACTTAATTCATCAGGTAACATTCTCACATTCAAATTTCCATCGAAAGCAATGTGCACGCCGAACTATTTCCACTAATTTAGCACGATTTTCAAGTTTTGGACGTCCTGACCTTGCATGGGTTATCATTTTAATCATCACCATAAACTCTTTTTCAACAATTTGTAAGTCTCCGTACATTTTTTGTTGCTATTTTAACACATTAAAGGCGGCGGAAGAATTTCAAAATTTACTGTAAGTAGAATTTGAACAACCGAACAGCTCCAAACCACAGCGCACATACTAAATACAAATGTAAAGTGACGCATGGTTTGCGCAATGTCGTTTCAAACCGTACTAATACGACACCCGCCTTATAGCTACAGTCGAGATAAATTGTATTAGTACGACTGCCGCCTTTAAGCTACAGTCGAGATAAATTGTATTACTACGACTCCCGCCTTTAAACTACAGTCGAGATAAATCGTAGCACTACGATTCCCGCCTTTAAGCTACAGTCTAGATAAATCGTAGGACTACGACTCCCGCCTTTAATGTGTTAAAATACAATTTAATATTTGCTCTTTGTTTCATTGTAATAGCTTTAAGACGCAACCATCAAAACTACTGACAACCAAATGCGTGCCAATTTTTCATCTGTTAAACCGATTTGAATGAAACTGGGTGAGTTTGAAAGAGGAAAGATGCATTTTTAATGATATCAACTTTCAATAGATGACACAACGTGTTCTATTTTTTTTATTCAAATTGCGGTTATTTAAACGGCTTATATGGTGGCGGCTCAACTGTTCATTATAGAGTTACAATTTCTTTAAATGTTGAATTATTGAAACAATACACACAAGATATACTTTAATTAATATAGTCAGAGTATTGTTGGATTTGAAAGAATTACTGATTATTATTAACATGTTTTGAAGCGTTTTAAATGGTCCGAATTTGTCAAACTTGTGATCAATCATCTACCGTATTCACCTGATTTAGCACAATACAACTTTTATGTATTCCAAAATTAGGGATAAAGATAAGGGGTGTTAATTTGATTAAGTTTACAGACTACAAACTACTATAACGCTTGATTTGCAGACAATTCCCCAAAAAGTAAACCGGAACACAAATTGAATCGTTGTCATAAGTATATTGAAGCCGATAGGGATTATTTATAATAATAAATTTAATTTTACAGAATCAATCCTATTTATTTGACACACTGTATAAATACTATATATGAAATTTATTGTATAAAATGTATATTGTTTTAAAACCTTTTTCGGTTATACAATGAATAATTACGTATGTTTAAGTGATTTATATATATTTTAAAATATGTGTTTAACCCTTTTCTTTATGATATTGTCTGTTGTATACGAAAATGTAATAATTGTCATTGTTCTGTATTAGCTCTCATTTAAAATGAAATTTTGATAATATAAGTGTTGCATTAAATTGGTTCTAGCTATTTCTATATTATTATAAATATACAGTTTTAAATTGTTTGTCGACAGTATCTAGTGTCTGTGTAATTGATTAGTTTGTTGCTCTATCTATCACTCCACAAATATGAAATTGTCGGATATTAATAAAGTATTATTTATCAATGGAAATGGTGTACAATATTTTTACCACAAAACGGTAAATAGTAACTCTCAGTTTTTTTTTCGATTATATTCTGTGAACGTACCTCAACAAACAAGCGCACATAATTTCGTAAAAGTTTGCAAGAAATATTCAATCCGATGCATGGAAATGGAACTGGGTATACCCAGAACAACAATTCATCGCATTTTAGCTGGTATGCGGAAGTTGAATTCAAAATTTGTTCCACATCGATTAACAGATGGTTAAAAAAATAAATTGCATCGAATTGAACATTGCAAAGACATCATTGAACTCGCTCGACGTCGTGATAAACATTTCTTGAAATCAATTGTTACTGGTGATGAGACATGGTACCGAAACCAATTGTCAAAGTGCTGAATGGCGGTCACCAGACAAAGGGAATACAAAAAATCTGCTTTAATGAAGTCAAAAATCAAAACAATAACAATTTCTTTTTTACGATTCCAATGCAATTATTCATAAAGAGTTTCTTTCAACTGGTTCAAAGGTTAATGCTAAGTGTTACCCTTGGTGTATTGAATAGTTTACTAAGTCGTATTCGTTGTTAAGAGACAGCTGGCAGTTACTGCGACAAAGCAACAGCACATCGTTCAACATTAATCACTGATTTTTTAACTAAAAATCACATTTTTTTGCTTCAACATTGACCGTATTCGCCAGATTTTACTTGTTCATTTTGTAACTATTTTCTATTTCCAAAACGTCATTTGTAGACATTCAAAAGGCGACGACCATCGTTCTCAACAACGCATTCCATTCACAGTCATAAAAATATTGATACACTTGTTGAACACGTGCAAATCGATGTATTTTTTGATGTTTTGTTTTTCAACAACACACAGCAACATCGTCAACCAAATGCGCCACGTTGACGTTAATTTGATTACACACCTAAAAGGGCGGCTAGCAAATTTAAATAATTGTTTGCATTATGTGAAACTTCAGCTGATGTAGTGAAGCATCATATCGTTTATATATGGGTTACTGAGGCCAGCTAAAGATGGAGCGGCTTAACGGTGTTCGTTTTGATGCGTTCTTCGACTTAAATATTGGCCAAATTGTGTTTGAAAAGTTTCTTTATAATATTCAAAACGATATTTGGTTATAGTAATAAACAAGAAATTTTTTTATTCCCATCAAAATGGAAAATGTTGTATCAATCTACATTTGTGGTCAGCATTATTATATTGTTTTCATTTAAAAAAAATCCGCTGCTGAAATTATGACTGAAAATGGATTTACTATGAGAATCCTAAAGCTAAAAAAGCTTGTATACAATCTGGTGAAGCTGCGGTCCATCGTATCCAAAACGCAATAATTATACTGATACGGTAATACTTTGGTGTGACATCAAAAAGGGGTTGTGTACTATTAATTTTTGATACTATAACTGGGGATGCCTATACAGTCGCCAACTAATCCATGCTATATCCAATGCTGAAATAACGGCCAGAATGCGTGAATTGACATAACAAATTAATGGTTCAACATGATAATGTCAAAGCTAATACTGCAAATGTCGATAAAAACAATTTCGTTCAGAATAAAACTATTTTTATTAAATTATTTGTGTATTTTTCAGCAATAATTTCAAAAAAATCCATTGAAAAATATTATTTAAGATTATTTTATATCTATCCAGAATTAGTAATACAAAAATGTTATTATTCTTCAGTTATCATGTGACTTACGCCTTACGCGGTACAAAACGTATAAACAATACAAATTTTGGTAACTAATTTTGGCCCCTCTTCATTCAAACGGTAATACCAGAATGTAAAATTATATTATATGTTTTCTCATTTTTGTATGTATTAAAATTATTACCTTTTACATTCACACAAGATTCAACGCGACATGTTCACCGCAGAATGTGTTTGTGTGTGTAAGCGTGAATATATAATGTAATTTGTACTTTTCGTATTCCGCGCATGCAGCTCAGTATTTTTTTTTTTTTTATTTGCAATGTTGGTAAGCATGGGTTATTTTTATTGTTTTGCTATATATTCATATGAAGCGAAGTAAAGGGAGAACGATTTGAAGGTCACAACAATTTTATTTGTAACATAAAGAATGTGAAAACAAAAGAAATGTTTATAATCACGCACACTTCTTTAATATATATATATTCAACACAAAACCGTATTTACTATTCAGATATTTAGCAAATCCATTACGGTAATGTAAGAATGGAATGTAAGAATATTTGAATCATACAATTATTTTTCACTTTGTTGAATACACCATTCATACGATTATCAATATAACATTATATCCAACATTGGTAAAACAAATGCACCGCACTCATCTAACTATGTAAAGAATTTTATGTATTCTAAGAAAATCTTCTATCAATACTAAAATACATCGTTTTGCACGTTTAACAAGTGCCATGATATGACTTTTTTGTGCCGTTGCTTGTATTTGGTCTATACCTAAGTCTTGGGGATAACCTGATAGGTGTCGTAAGTAGTATTGCATGTTCGCAGTGTGAAATGGCAATACTTCGCTATTGTAGTAGTTGAATCCACCTTTCATATTCAGTGAAATGGCCAGTTCAGTTTTTAGTTGATTAAAAAGGGAAAATTGTGTGCCAACAAAATAGCATTTGCGGGAAGTTATGTTAAGTAATTTTATTCAGAGAAGAAAACGGCAGCAGAAACTTATGGATTTTTGTTACAAATTTATGGTGAACATTCCCCATCACAATACAATTGTGAGTATTGGTTTAGCGATGGTTTAAAAATAATGATTTTGATGTTAGTGATCAGAAGAACGCGTTGGAGCACCAAAAAAATTTGAAGACAAAGAATTGGAAGCTTTACTCAGACGAAGATCAATGTCAAACGGAAGAAGAATTAGCATTGGCATTAGATGTTACCCAAGTAAGTGTTTCCAAACGTTTAAAGAAAATGGTTCAAAAGCTATCAACAGATATGACCGTGTGATTGTGCAGCATGATAATGCTAGACCACACGTTGCAAGACCGGTCAAATAAACGTTAGAAGTACTAGGATGGGAAGTACTACCCGACCCGCCAGACCATTGCTCCATCAGACTACCATTTGTTCCAGTCGATGCAATCAGCCCTTTTTGCACACCGGTTCAATTCATACGAAGATATGAAAATATGGCTGGATTCATGGATTGCTTCAAAACCTAAGAAGTTCTTCTATGAGTGAATCCATAATTTGGCACAAAGATTATCAAAAGTTGTAGCTTGTAGACGGCAAATACTTTGAATAAAATATAATGTACCGTTACTTTCAAATAAATGTGTTTTTCTTACCAAAATATTGCCAAAACTTAGCTATAGAGTTAATAATTGAGAATAAACACTTTGCACATGTTCACTAACAAATAGATATTATTGACTGACAATTTTGTATTTTCAGGATTTAGAAGAACTTATGAAATTTTTTATAGATTGCTAAACACAGGTTGCGTGAATAGTTTCTAGCCCAGAAATGAAAGACTGTTATTTTTGGCTTGAGGTAGTGTTTTTTATTCAATCTCCCCACAATTCAATACATTTACTCCGGTGCTACTCCAATAATTTTACTATTGTGTCTGTGAAGCACGATTTTGGAAGCTCTACAAAATACCTGTCTGTAGCTGTCCAAATACCAATGACAAATTTGTTAACGATTGAGTTTTTGTTGAATTGTTAAGGTGTTCGTGCGACACCACTTTTCCAAACAACTTTTTCATTTGTAATTTTTCATGTAAAATAGGATGAACTCTTTCATCTGAGATACCTATAGTGCCATCCATTTTACACGTAGTCAAACTTGGATATTCACTAACAATTTCATGTATTTTTTCAATTCTCTGTGCTTGATGCAGTTTTTGGACTTCGCCGGCGTGGTTGGTCTTCAACGCTTGTACGACCACACGTTTAAATTCAACACCCCATTTTTTTTCTGTTGTATATGAGCTTAGACCACTTTCACCTAAAACACATTTACCATATCGTTATGAATTTCTTGTCCGTCTAAACGGCTTTTTTAAATAAATATTCAATGACTGCTCGATTTATTTCATGTTTAATTTAATTTTCGGTAATAAGTCAGTGAAATATTAAATATAATTTTAAAATTGATAAAAATGTACACGAAATTTAAGAATTCATTTCAAAATTAAAAATTGAGGTTTTTGTTCTACTACTTTGATTCACGTTCGACATTTAACGTATTTGTTCGAGGCCACCACAAACGTACGAAAATAATCTAAATCACCAGTAGATTTGTTGATTTTGCATTCAATTCGGTAAAAATATCGCCATTTTCATCAATTTCATTAACAAACATTCTAAATTATATAAACATTAGTATTGCCCCTCCCCTCTTCATTAAAACGGTAATAAACCAGAATTAAAAACCGTATTATATATTTTTTTTCCTTTTGGCATGCACCTTTTTCATTCACACAAGATTCGACGACATGCCGACCAGAATATGTTTGTGTGTGTAAGTGTGTCATTCATTTGTCATTTTCGTATTCCGCGGATTCAGCTCATTATTTTTTTATTTAATTGCAATGTTGGTAAACATTTTTCCCCTTTCATTAGCATTAATTTCATTTTTAAAACAACATTTAATGCAGTTTGCATTATTCAATACTTTCAATTCCATTGCGAAAATCAAGGAATGTAAATATAATTCTAGTATTTAATATAATTTTAATAAGTCTAGTTTTAGGTCTTAATTAAAGTTTTAAGTACTAATCTAAATATAAGTGATATTTTTAATTTAATTTTAAGTTTGCAGTCTAATAATAAGAATAATAATAATAAAATAGCTTATTTAATGATGTGCGAAGCTTGTGAAGTGATGATTTTTGAATGATGAAGACAAAGAACGTTCAGGTCAATCAAAAAAGTTCAAAGATGATAAATTACAAGCAATATTGGATGAAAATTGTGCTCACTGAAACTGTGCTGAAACCAACATCGAAACTATTCATAGTTTACAAATCTAAATTGGTGATGAAAAGTGGATCTACCACGTTCGCAAAAAATCGTAGGTTGATCCAGGCCAGACATCAACATCGACGAATCAAAAATGAAACATTCATGGAAATAAGGTACATTTGGTGATATCAGAAAGGCGAGCTACTAAAACTACATTTGATCGATTTGAGTCTCATGCGCTGAATGGGAATCGACCAATACCACCCAACAAAGAACGTAAAGTGATTTTGGTGATCGATATTTTTTTTATTTTTATAACATTTGTACCGATCAATGCAAAACGCTCTTCAAGATCTGCACTGCACAACATTTGAAGAAATCAAAAAAATTACTTGATTATTGGATTGTTTCGAAACCAAAATGGTTTTTCTACCACCACAATTCACAAATTACCAGAAAGATTGCTAAAATCAGTAGCAATCGATGGAAAGTATTTTGATTGAAATAAAATTTACCGTTTCCCAGAACTGATCAATCGCTCAAAACTAAGAATTTCTGAAAAATAAACGATAATTTGGTATTTGACAAAAAAATTCCTGTAATTTAATGAATTGATCATATCTTAACCAATTCTGATGAAATTTTATAGGTATGTTCAAATTTAGATTACATCAACCGTGCGTTAATCTGAACGCTACTTTTTCATTTGTGTCGATTTTAGTGTTCGGATTATCACATGGAAAACTATTAATCTCCACCTAAAATTCTTATAATTTTCTTATTTTAAAAGATAAAATCATGAAATAAAAAGTATCTGATAGCTGAAGTCTTGTTAAGAAGTTGACTTGTTAACAAAAAAAAAAAAAAATTAATCACCAAAATGTCTTGGAAGTGTTCTATGGGGTCATAAGTGAACCATGTTCTAAGAAATCGACACTCAGGACACTTTTACAGATCAAAGTTGGATATAAATTATTCGATTTTGATGAAATTGAGTATATAAATGGTAAAATGAGATTGTATTAACAGTTACTAAGGTAGTTCTACAACATCGATACTCAGCGCAGTTGTACAGATCAGACCTGGTTATTTTGGGCGATCTTTATACGATATTGATGAAATTTAGTATGCAGATGTTAAATGGGATTATATGAACAGTTCCAAAGGTAGTTCTGGAAAATCGATACTCTGGGCAGTTTTATTGATCAGAGTTAAATACCATGGGTAATTGTCATGTCATTCCTTTTACGATTTTGATGGATGGATTTTGTATATGTGTTCTAAATGCGACTATATGAACAGTTCTTATGAAAATTTTAGATTGTTGATATCCTGAACAATTTCCTTAATCAGTCTCCGGGCATTTGGTAGATTGGTCATTGGCCTTATAATGATTTTGATGAAATTTTGTATATATGATGTTCTAAATGGAACGCGTTTGGATTAACGCACGCTCGAATGAACTGTTGTTCTGATTATATAGCGTTCTGATTAACACACGCAATCGGAGTATTAATATATATTTGAAGCATCATATAAATTTCGATACACATAAAAACTGAATGTGCTTGTTATCAAATATCCACAAAATTGTTTCCCACAATTATTTTACATTGAATTTTATACTATATTTCCAAATGTTATTTTAAATATTTTTGAAAATAGGTGAATGTATTGAAATTATTTTCGTTCGTACAGTTTTCTGTTGCCGTATTTTTGGTGACGTTGATTTTAAAAAGATATGTATCCCATAAGTATTTGATGTACGATTTTCCATTATATCTTGTATACAATTTATAAAGAGATACGTATTTACTGATTTAAATACATAATAAATTGTGTATATAACGTTCGTATACATATTATATACAGGTATCCCTCCGATAGCAAGCTTAATTCGTACCGTGTTATTGGAAACTCTTGAATGTCATACAAATTTGACATTACGTACCGTGTTAAATGAAAACCAAAATCATGTTATTATGTGGAATCTATATTATGAACATAAAAATGAACGCCAATAACAAATATATCAACATTCTGTCTCTTTCTATTATTTCATCAGACGCACATTTTATAGTATTAGGAAATAAAAATTTAGAAAATTCACTGTGCAAAATAAATTAATTGCGTCATACAAGAATAAGCGAACATTTTGAAATTATTTATAAAATTGTTTCAGATTATTTTAATTCATTAATTTTTTTATGTTAACACTAATTGTCCGACTACTGCTGGTAGTACCTGTCCGGTTACTGGTACTTCTACCCTAGATGTTCACATATGAAAATAAAATACATGCAAGCAGTAAATGACTAAACCGTGTCGTAGAGAAACTATAGCTGTGTTGCCGGAGCTAGTGTTGCATTTTAATACCGTGTTATATGGAAACCGTGTTATTTGAGTACAGTGTTATCGGAGACATACCTGTAAATTTGTTTATTCATGTACACGCGATCTTATATCTGTTACACATGTGTGTAGTTGTATATAAATGTACAACGTTCGTATACCAAAATATAGGTGTACCCTTTATATGTGTATAGTTATGTACAACGTCTGTCCCATAATAAACCCGAATATGGTTATGTAAACCATAGAACACGTATCGCTATTTCTTCGTTTCTTTGTGGTTATGTTACTCCACAAACTGTCAAAATTTTATGACATTACATTCAGCAGAAATGAAAATACAATACATAAAGTGACAGTTTACTAAGATTAAATTTTATTTCAAAATTTCGTAAAAATGCTACTTAAACGTATATGATTTGTTTAAAATCGCGTTAATTATTAATGTTGTGTGTTAAAAGTATAAGTTTTTAAATGGCATAAATGATTCACAGTAGGTGCAGAGATGTAATGAGTGATTATGAACGTCGAAGTTGAACATCTGCAGTCATTTACTGAAGAAAACATTGAAAAAGTATGTGATTTCGTGAAAATTTATAAGAAATCTGCATCAAAATGCATCGATGTGGAGCTTGGAATACCGAAAACATTAATTCCTCGAATTTTAAGTGGTCTACGAGATAGGTAAATTCAAAGTTTGTTCCACACATCAATTAAATGATGATCAAAATTTGAACCGATTTGAATTAATAATCAAAATTTTTTTTTGGCTTAATCATTCACCATAATCATTTAATTTAACTCCCTGCCGACTACAATTTTTATTCCCTAAACTTCATTTGGCTATGAAAAAAAATCGTTTTACGGCAGTTGAAGGCATTCAAAAGGCAACGACCGCAATCCAATCTCAGACACAAAAAAGTCATTTGATTTACTTGTTGAATGTGCAAATCGATGTATTTCAGTTGATGGGGAATTTATTTGGAATGAATAAAATGGTTTTTGTGAAAATTTAATATTTATTTTTATGTTTTTTTGTGAATCCATTCCGGTTTAATATGGGACAGAGGGCGGCGATATATATTATACCTATATTTTACATTTACATTATAATACAGTGATTTATGTAATGTAAAATTGTAGGGCAGATTTTTAAATTTATTTATAATATAATGCTTAAGTTGCTTAAGGTACCTAAAAATTATGGAATAGAATTTCTTGTTGTTGTTGTAATATAATGAATATTTATAATCATTTTAATTAGTTTATATTTAATTGACAGTGTGATTTTATTAAATGTGAAATTCATTCAATCGGTCACATGGTACTGAAAATTATTTCGATTATTCTAATGCATCATATCATATACTGAACGAAAGACGTACGGAATATTTGGTCCGTCAAAGAAAATATATTGGTTGTAGACGAAGCTACAATTTTGAAATAGCCGAGTTGTATGGTGAACCAATAAAACGAACCAAAATCAATAGATTAAGATGACTTGGACGCACGTATTACACATGGAGGAGGAACGTATGCCAAAAAAACAGCTGAATGATAATCTATACGTAATAAGAAGAGCCGTAAGACCTAATGATAGATGGCTGGATGCAGTGAACTGTGATACAATCAACAACCACTTTTGTGGAAAAACAGAGTTGGTCAGGTTATGGTGCAAGAAGAAAACTGCCTCGAAAGATGGGCCGAGTACTTTAAAGATCTGTTAAATGTGAAGACGGCAGTGAATACTGTGGAAGATGTACAATTTCAAACCGCCCATCCATTTATAGCTGAACCATCAATACACGAAGTAAAGAATGTTATTCAGAAGCTCAAGAATAATAAATCATCTGACAGTTTACCAGGTGAACTCTTTAAATGTGGTGGAAATGCATTATGGTATGAACTGTACAAGGTAATTAAGTTAAGATTTGAAATAATAAACTGGTGCCAGATGAGTGGAAGGATGGTATTATGTGTCCATTGTACAAGAAGGGTGACAAATTAGATTGTAACAACTACAGAGGAATAACTTTATTAAACATTAGCTATAAGGTATTGTGAAATTATCGAAGAATACCAGTGTGGTTTCTGCGCAGATCGATCTACATCAGATCAAATATTTAGTATACAGCAGATCTTGGAAAAGTGTAGGCAGTTCAATGTTGATACACAACATTTGTTTGTTGATTTCAAAGCCGCATATGATAGCGTCAATAGGTCAAAGTTATGGAAAATTATGGATCGTTATGGACAATTCCGATCGAAAACATTAAACCGATATCTTAAGTGCAAGCTATGTACAACATTAATACGTCCAATATTAACGTATGGGTCGGAGGTTTGGTGCATGACACAGAATCAGGAACAATTACTCCGTGGCATATTTGGTCCCGTCAAAGAACAGTATGGTTGGAGGCGAAGATACAAATTTGAATTAAACAAGTTGTACGGTCAACCAAATATTGTCAAAACAATAAAAATCAATAGAAACAGATGGCTTGGCCGCACGTATTACGCATGGAGGAGGAGCGTGTGTCGAAAAAACTGTTGAATGGTAAGCCAGAAGGTAGAAGGAGAGCCGGAACACCTAAGCCAAGATGGCTAGATGCAGTAAAGTGTGATATAAAGATCCTTAAAATTCGGGATTGGAAGACATTGACTGGCGGATAGGTCAGGTTGAAAAAGCGTGTTGGAGAAGGCTAAAACGGCACCTGGGTTATAACGCCATGGAGTAAGTAAGTAAGTAAGCAAGTATTTGTATTGTTATAATTTAATTAAACACATTTTACTTTTATTGTTGTATATTTATTTTAATGATTTTAAAAACTTTTTTACGATGATGATGCTGATAATGGAATGATAATGACAAATAATGATTTGAAATGAAAAGAAAATCTATACCAAATTCCTTCAATTTTTTTGTTGTTCAGTTTCTATTAAAAAAATACCAAAAAAAGTATCTTCTTCAGAGAATGTAAAATGAATGTCGGTTTTTTTTCTGTTTATTTTATAATTAACCATAAGAAAACGTGAAGGAATGGCAAAGAGCATATAAATGGTACACATGGGGTCAAAATGGTGTGGACACTTGAATTTAAATTCGTTATGAACGTTAAGCATGTAATATACAATAAAAGCATGACTATAATAACTGTGGAGGTTTGCGTCGTACACAGGCGATCAGCGTCAAAGCATCTTTATTCAAAATATTATGTTAAATTTATGAAGTTACAGTGCCCAGAAAAAGTTATTAAATTAAAATAAAAATGTCAAACGGAAAAGAAATATGTGTGAGCGTATACGAAAATTGGTTATTAATGTTATATAATTATATTAGAATGTTTCCATAACCAACAATATAATTCTTAATCGAGGAATCGTAAAGTAGAAATCGGTTTGCAAGAAATTTCCCTGCAATACCTATCTTTCTAGAAAATCTGTTATGGTATGGAACCAATATTTCGAGAAATTGAATTGAATGAAAAACTGAAGCCGTCAAAAAACTTGGAGAATGAACTGAAAACTATATTTGTGACAAACAAATGGTGGTTGGTGTCCATAAATGATTTGGGGCTGTTTTTTTTTTAATTTTAATATTTGGGGTTAGAAAATTTAATAATAGTTACATTGAAATATTTAATGAAAATTTGAAAGAATCAGTGACAAACGTTAAACGTTGCTTCAATGTATTACATCTTCCGGGAAGATAATGATCCAACGCATATAATCCGAAAAGAAAAACCATTAAATGGTTCAATGAATCGAAAATTACAGTTACTGGAATGGCATATAGTCCCCAGTTAAATCCCAAATGTATATTTATGGGCAATTTATCATAAAAATCTATCAGAATAACGAAATAAGTCAATATAAAAATTTGGAAACTGCTAGGTCAAATATGAGCCAAGACAATTCGGAACATAGTGAATATCATATCAAATCAAGTTATTGATGCAAAATGTGGAGTTTTTTTTATTTTTTTAAGTCATATATTGGTCCAAGTGTAGCTTTATGTCATCTAATAAACCTTACATTACAGCCAGATTAGTAAATTTCCTCCGCCGCATGGGAATATATAACAATTTACCAATTGTACTATGCTATTAACGAAAGATATTGAGGTTTTCATAATTCTATTATTTTTATATGGGTGAACAGTCCATAGTGACGTGTATGTGTGTGTGCAGACATTGTTAATCTTTGAGTAGTGTCCGACACCAAATTTTCAATTTCAATATTCGTTATTTTTTTTATTCCATAAACGAACAAATTGTCATACCGAAAAATTCCGTATGAAAAATAGCGGCTGTATTTCATGTTGAATAATATATATTTCGTGCGCTGTTGACTATTTTTTTGTGGAAATTTCGCTATACAAAATGTCCAGGTCCTGAACAACAGCTTGACGATGAAGAACTTTAAATTTTACTTGATGAAACTACAACTAAAACTTAACAAGAACTTAAAAAGCAGTTAGAAGTAGATGTAGTAGCAATTTAAAATTGTATGCAATCCAGGAACGAACCCCGAAGAAGAAAATTGGGTGCCTCATGAGCTAACAGTTTTAAAGATCAAAAATCGCACAGTCGATATTTATATGAATTTGTTTTCTTGCTACCCAAAAAAAATAATAATCCTTAACTAAAAAAAGCAGTTCCGATATATGGGCCGTTGCGAAACCCAATATTAATGCCAAGAAAGGGTTATTGTAGGTCTGGTGGAATTGGAAGGAAATCATCTACAACGAACTTTTTGAACTTAGTCAAACTGTCACCACTGAATCAAGCTAAAATGAATAAATTGGCTGATGCATTTGAGCAAAAAAGATCGTCCACGGAACGAGATCAGTTAAATTGCTTCATGGCAACGCCCGTCCACACACTCAGCATAATCAACAAGGCGAAGTGACCGTCAAGCGTGGTGGGAAAGTTCGCCCGTATGATATTCTAAAGACTCGGTTCCTTCCGACACTACTGTTTGTTTAGATCGTTGCAGACTTATTTATTTTGCCTGATCAAATGTTTTCGAAAGTTAAAAATGTCCGAAAATGGCTCAATGAGAATTTTGCCTACATATTTTTAAAAAAGAAGTATTTGCGACTAAAAAATGCTATGTTTCCACTTATACACGTAATCGAATAGCAACTGAATTGAATTGTGAATGAAATTCAACTAAAAGTTATTATAATAAAGTATTTGAATTTATAATTAAAATGAAATTTTCTCTACATTTTTCTATAAGTGTCCACTCATATTTGATCCCGTGTGTGCGTTACACAAACTAAAAGCAGTAACACAGCAAAGGAATAAATAAAAACTTTTCAAATTATACATGAAATTAACTAACCCATTTGAAAAATTCATTTTAAACACATTTTTCAACTGATTCAATATAATATCTCGACACAGTTCTTTCTATGTACAGTGTGTCTTATGTTATATATTTTATAATTATGTACAGAATACACTTTATTTATACATTTAAGAGTAGCAAAAAAAAGTTCAAAAATGAAGAGGAACATGATAAAATATATGGGAATGCTATACTTGTGCTACAAATACCTATACCATACCTCTATAGGAAAGGTTCGTACATGTTTATAGAAATAATATATATTTTGTGTGTATCGTTTTTTATTTTTTTTTTGGCCCCTGCTTATGTGCTTTTTTTTTTTTATTTGGGTTCAAATTTAACGCCTTAAATGAAATATATCTTAACATTAAGCATCATTACCTCAATCTGTGAACGCATTATCTACTTTTATTCACCAACATCGAGCAGGTAAGAAGATTGATCTACTTATATGTGAATAGAGTTGATTTATCAACCTTCTATTTTATTTGAAAGGTTCAGAATATTATATACAAAAAAAATAAACACATAAACACACACACTAATATATTATATACAGTACATGGGGGTCAATAATTAAGTTTTGGGGATATTTTGGGAAAAGAAAAACATTATCATGCTGCAGAATCACACGGTCATGTCTGTTGGAATATTCTGGTCGTTTTTGATGCAATGCTCGGCTTAATTGGATTAAATACTTTCGGTAATGTTCAGCAGTGATGGTTTGTCCCGGTTTAAGCAGCTCATAATACACTACATCAAGCTGGTGCTACAATATGCACAGCATAACCTTAAAACAATGAATATTGCGTTTTGGTGTCGATGGACCTAGTTCACCTGTCTTCACCCATGCTTTCAGACTTTTTGGATTATCCTAATGTATCCACTTTTCATCACCAGTCACAAAATTTGATGCAAAATTGAATGCCTTTAAAGCAAAATTTCACACATTTGTTTTCTTCTGAATAAACACTTATGCTATACCAGTAGGACCGATACCGGAATGATAACATAAATGATTATCTTTTTAATTCTTGTCACCATTACTCCATTCTAGCAATACTTTCCAGATTACTTTTGTACAGAAATTACATTGGTGGTAAGTACTTCTTCTCTAGATACGAGTTGTTCATGGGTTCGGAATTGGTGAGTTTTTCTTGTATACAGAACAAAAGAACTTGGAATGAGTTTTTGTGTGAACGAATTCTTGTTGTCTTTCCCGTAATTCATGTAGTACCCAATACGATAGCTTTTGGCCAATTCCCATCTTCTTTATACGTTTGGAAACACTTGCTTGGGTAACATCTAATGCCAATGCTAATTCTTCGTTTGACATGGAGCTTCGTCTGAGTAAAGCTTCTAATTCTTCGTCTTCAAATACTTTTTTTTGCTCCAACGCGTTCTTCTAAGCACTAACATCAAAATCATTATTTTTAAACCGTCGCTAAACCAATACTCACAATTGTTTTGTGATGGGGAATGTTCACCAAAAATTTGTAACAAAAACCGATAAGTTTCTGCTCCGGTTTTCGTCTGAATAAAATTACTTAACATAACTTTCCGCAAATGCTGTTTTGTTAATACACAATTTTCCATTTTTAATCAACTATAAAAAATACTTGTTTACACTTCAAATGAACTGGTCATATACTGAATTTGAATACAACTTACGACACCTATCAGATTATCCGCAGGACTTAGTTATAGACCCAATATATATGTTTATTTTATTTTTATACTATATGTAAAAACACAACTCAAACATAACGGTTTCGTATATCAATTCATGGCCATACAATACATTACCATAGAATAAAGGATAGTACAGTTATAAGTTGCATTAATAAAAGTACACAATATGGGTTAACAGTGCAACGAATAAAGAAACAAATGCCAAAGAGAAATGAATGATATACGAAAATAAATAAATAATTGGATTTCCACCAATACAGTCAGACAAAGACTTTATAATGTATCGTAATACAAATACGAATTTTTGCCACATAAAAATTTTCACAAAACATGATTGACCTTTGCTTTTTATTAACGGATATATTCGCATGAAATGTCTGTCAAATAAAAGAAAAAAACAATTGTCAATAAAACAACAAATTAACAAAAATAAACCGGGTTGCGTTTGATTATTAACCAAATTTAATATATATTAATAATCTGCATAGCCTATTAATGATGGTGATGGTGTAAATTTAATTCAGGTTAGATAGCAGCAATAATAAATTTGTGATAAAAAACGAGACAATTCCGTGGAATTACACCGTGTTGACACAAATACGATACTCTGTTACGAGCTAAAAAGCAGTTAAAAGTGTAAGCAACATATTTTTATTGGTTTGTTGAAAATGTCGTATTTTGTGCCAGAAAAATTTAATTTATTAGGAGATTTGTTGTTATTGTTTAATGGAAAACAAAAGTGCTGCTAAAAGTCATCGAACGCTTTTCACCGTTTATGCGATTAACATGCTTTTTGTAAGAAAAAGTGCAGAGTTCCAGGGGTTTCAATGCTTTAAAAGTAATTGATTGGATGTCTCAGTTTTTATTTGGAACCAGCAGGAGTATTTCATTATTCCGGTTGAAACTAAACCAAATTGTCAATGTCAACACCGAATCAATTTAAAGCGATGATTACAAGAAAAGCAACCAGAATTTGCCAAAATCACAATAAAATAGTTTTTGAACAATTTAATTTTGGTCTTAAGGTCGCAATGATGCGTTATTCACCAGAAGTTGCTCCATCAGATTACCACTTGTTAACATCGATGACGTATGAACTCTGTGCGCAAAGCTTTCACAATTATGAAGACGTCCATAAATGGTTCGATTTGTGGATCGCATCCGATGAAATTACGCAAGTGTAAAAATCTAAATTTCAGTAAAATATTTTAAATTTTAATAAATTAATTTTGACAGGCAATTCTTCTTTAAGCACTGTTTTTTAAAAACTGCCGATGACAGTCTCCAACCAAAGATGAAAAATAATCTATTACCGCCGTCTGCCATCGACATGTCTCCGTCATTTTCTATATTACATTTGTTATCGTCTGCCGACCACAGTTTCCAGAAAGCAGTACTTTAACATCTAATGAAATCTTACAAAATTCATGAATTCGTTTACATAACGTAATTTTTATTTACTGGAACTGTGACACAGATAAAAACCAAAAGTTAAAAAAATTTAATATTTGGAACTAGTATTGTTACAAAGCAAATATTTACGAAGCAACTCAAATAAAAGAAACATTGTAACTAACTTCATAGTAGCGGCAAATGACAATAAAAGAATTATATGTACAGGTCATTTAGTAGTCTGAAGTTAGTTAGAAATGGCATGAAATTGCATGTTGACGTTGTAAACCAGAGAAGTTATTTAAAAGACTACGACTTCGACTACATCAAGACCAAAAGCCACACATTAATTGAATTATTATTATTGCTTTTGTATTTGTGTTATTTAAAAGAACCATTAATATTCGTGTTGTCACTATATTTCACTCTCTTTGTTTGGGTAAAAGACAAACAATATTTCAATAAATGAATTTATGTTATAATATAAAGACTAATTTGTATACAAAATGAGACTTTGGATAGCAGTAAATGTAGGATTGGACATACCATGAATTATCTATTTGTCTATGATACAAACACATACTATTTATTTACAGAAGCACCAGTTAAACAAGGTCTTATATAACATATAAAGAAAATTTCGTAGATATTGCAAGTAGTCAAGATTATATAGGTACTTATATTTTATATTTTATAAATAGATAGTGCCTAGCTAGTAGAAGATCCATACTTTGGGTGTTCACATGGAAAACTATTGGTTTTTTTTTCAGTTAAATTTGTTTTTTTATGTAAGAAAATAGCGTCCATGATTTGCTGCCCATGTTTCGATCAACAAAAAATAAAACCAGGCGAAGGAAAAGTGTGTTTTGTTTGATATGATCCAAATACCGAGTAATTTTTCGGTTACTTCATAATTGGTGGATAGGTTTTTCAGAGAATTCAAAATTTCCATCGATCTGAAGTGGTTGGTGGTGGTAATCTGTAGGAACAACATCTGGTGAATGCAACGGATGCGATAAAACAACCCAGGCTAGTGCTTTTAATGTTTAATTGGTGTACATTTTGTTATTTACATCGTGCGATGTTAGTAGTTCGCGACGCTCTCACTTCGCATTCATAAATGTGTTCACATCGACAGGCGAGTTAGAAAACTGACATTTGACTTCAGTAGATTAAAATTGCATTAAAATGAAAGATAAAGATATATTTTTGTGGTTTATAATGCAATTGAATAAAAATCGGAATAATAATGGTTGATGAAGAAGAAAAAAAATTCAAATTTGCACAATATCTTTAACTAAATTTTCCTACTATCAACTCCACTTCATTTCCATTCACATCGTCGACGCGAATGATTCACTACCCCGCCTTGATGAGTAGTGTATCGTTCGCGTCGCCTGAAACACTTATGATCGAATTATGTACTTCGCCTAGTACCAACTTCGTGCGATGTGAAAAGGATATATTGTGGAAGAGAATTGAGAATTTTGAAATATATTCTGATCGTTATTCTTGCTGCTGATAGCTTGGCTATTTGTTGACAGAAGAGCAATAAATACACTGAAAAAAATTGTTTTATTAATGTTGGCTACAAAATTTTTTTTTGTTATGGTGACTAATTTTACCGATAATAATTTCAGTATTACCAACATGCATCAAAAAAGATGTACGACATTTGTAAAAAAATCGCAGCTAATTTTCAACGCAAATATCCATAATAAATGTACATATATTGTACAAGGTTACGCAAAAGTAACGCCTGGATAATAGCCATTTTTAACAGAAATTTTTTCGTTTGTATTTTTTAATTTGTTTCGTTGAATGTTTGGCAAATTTACTTTGTTAACGGTGAAATTAATGGAATCGATATGTTCATAATGTTTATTTTCAATAACACTTGAGCTTCAACTTTTACAACATTACAATTCGAGTTTATTGTTGTATCAATAATTGTCATAATTGTATTGCCCACTAATAAATTACACTTTTTACTTATAAGATGACTTTTAACGAATTTCGACGTATTCGATATGTCGAAACTATATTTTTTCTTTAACAGTTGTGCAAAAAAAAATTTTGTATCGACAGTTTGACAGTTATTGTTTAGTTTTTGTTGAAAAATAGAAAATGTAAAATGAGCATTTCGAAAAAAAGCATCACAAACTCACAGAAAAATTATGTTCTGTGTAAACCTTAAAAGAACAATATTGTTAAAAATTGGTTTGCTAAATTTCGTTCTGGTGAATACTCACTCAAATATGAACAACATTTAGTACGTTCAGTTTATGACGACCAAATCAAAGGAATAATCGATACGGATCGTCCTTGGCACAACATGTGAGATTGTAGACGTATCACCTTCATGCATTGCAAAGCGTTTAAAACAATCTGGCTGTGAAGCTTGATAATTTAATTTAAGCAAATTAACACAACGCATTAACATCGGTGATTGGCTTATGAAACATAACGAAAATGATACATTTTTCAAACGATTGATAACTGGCGATGAAAAATGAATTGTTTACACCAATGTAAATTGTGGAGCAAACCAAGATAAACCACCACAAACAACAACTTCATTTGCAAAACTGTCTAAAAAATGGCAAAAGTTCATCGAACAAAAAATGGTCAATGCTAGCGGGTCGATAAATAAGTTTTGGAAATATTTTGGTAAGAAAAACACATTTATTTGAAAGTAATGGTACATTATATTTTATTCAATGTATTTGCCATCGGATGCTACAACTTTTGACCAACTTTGTGGCAAATTATGGAAGAACTTCTTAGGTTTTGGAGTAATCCATGAATTCAGCCATTTTTTCATATCTTCGTATGAATTGAATCGCTGTGCATCGACAGGAACAAATGGTAGTCTGATGGAGTAATGTCTGGTGAATATGGAAGGTGATGTAGAACTTCTCAGCCAATTGCTTCTTACGTTTCTTTGACCAATCTTGCAACGTGTGGTCTTGCATTATCATGGTGCAGAATCACACGGTCATGTCTGTTGACATATTCTGGTCGTTTTTGATGGAATGCTCGGCTCAATTGGATTAATTGCTCTCGGTAACGTTCAGCAGTGATGGTTAGTCCCGGTCTAAGCAGCTCAAAGTACACTACACCAAGCAGGTCCCACCCAGATACACAGCATAACCTTAGAACAATGAATATTGAGTTTTGGTGCCGATGGACGCGGTTCACCTGTCTTCACCCATGCTTTCACACGTTCTGGATTATCGTAATGCATCCACTTTTCATCACCAGTCACAATTCGATGCAAAATTGAATGTCACTTGTTTACACTTCAACTGAACTGGTCAAATACTGAATATGAATGGTGGATTCAACTACTACTTACTTACTTACTCCATGGCGTTATAACCCAGGTGCGGTTTTAGCTTTCTCCAACACGCTCTTCCAACCTGACCTATCCGCAGTCAAAGTCTTCCAATCCCGAATTTTAAGGATCTTTATATAACAGTTTACTGCATCTAGCCATTTCGCCTTAGGTCTTCTGGCTCTCCTTCTACATTCTGGTTTACCATTTAACAGTTTTTTCGGCACACGCTCCTCCTCCATGCGTACTACGTGTCCAAGCCATCTCAATCTATTGATTTTGATTGTTTTGACAATATTTGGTTGACCGCGTACAACTTGTCTAATTCAAAATTGTATCTTCGACTCCAACCATTCTGTTCTTTGACGGGACCAAAATACTACAATAGCGAATTATTGCCACTTCACACTGCGTACAAGCAATACTACTAACTACACCTATCAGATCATCGCCAGGACTTAGTCATTCTATCACAAAACTGCCTTTCTATTCATTACTTTTGGATCACCTTGTAGCATAGCATTCCAAGTTTGTTGTTTGCTGGTTTAGCATAGACTTTTATAATATGCATACTTTGTCCAGGATGTTTTTTTAAGCTTCATATTTAACTTTAAAAACCGAACTCAAACTCTGTTTTCATAAAATTAAATTCACCATCTTTGGATCGATTACATATTTAGTGTTTGATAATATTATAATGGTAATTGTGTACCAAACCATAATCTCTAGCTGTTACGCATACAGTACGTTCAATCGGTTCAATTTTTCAACAGCATTTTGTGTTTTAAGGTTGAATTTGAGGAATATTTTTTATATAAATTTTATTTTATTACATTCGACCTTTGAGTGGTATTGATTAAATTCTATTTTGGTTACTTTAAAATCAAAACAGTTTGTCTTTTCTTCCGTTTTTCCATCGTTCCATCGCACATAAACAATCATCCGCAGTATAAAATAAATAAAAGGTATATAAAAATACCTCTGCTATGGTAAAAAGTGTATATATAAAAATCTTGACAGTTGATAGAAAAGGTTAAACTGATTTTGGAAAAAAAATGATGACAAATAAATCTAAGGGTAGCAAAAGAAAATAGGAAAAATAAAATGAAAACGCAAAGAAAAAAATATTTTCAATATTAACTTAAAGACATAAAAAATACATACCTTTACTTTTACCCATATAGAAAATGTATCGCTGTGTGTGTGTGTGTGTGAGTGTAAGAAAATTCAATAAAATTTATCAATAAATTTTTTAAGGTTTGATTGATTGATTGATTGATTGATTGATTGATTGATTGATGGTATATGCAACACGTTTTTTTGTTCTTTAATTTAATAATTTCTGCGTTTAAAGTTTGCACATATTTTTCATATGAAATTTTTCTTTGTTTTCAATTTCCATTTAAATATCGAAAAACATAAATCACCGAATTGAACATTCAATTCAAGTTCAATTCACAAATTTATTCAAATTCATCATATGTTTTCGTTATTGTAATTGTATTACATATTGGTCCATTTAGCATTACAAATTCCTTGATAGTAAATCTACTTTCTGGTACTCTTCTGAACGCAATCCCACGCGACATATGCAAAAATTTACACACAGTAATTTTACATAAAATTGTATTTCGCTGTTTCAATTGAAAATGTTTGGGCTAGAAATTTTGCGAAAGTTGAAATATATAAGTTGAAACTTCGCAACGGTTATCAGGATTATTAAATACGAGTTTTCAGTTGTTGTTTTACGATTTTGACACAACACACAAAAACGCCACCGTTCAACATATTTTTAATTCTGTTTAATGTATATTCACCCTACTTGAACCAATAAATCAATAAAGTTAGGTTATGTTTTAAGCCGAAATTGTTTAGATTATAAAAAAAAAACAAAAACAACAACAAATAAATATGACGTTCGTCGCATAGCATTACTGTCAAAATAATAATATTATGTGAATGTATAATAGATTTTGCACTAGTTTTGATAGAAAAAATTTAGAGCGTTTTTGGCTTAATTTTAAAGTTTTAAACACTAAATCAAAAATCGAAAAGCAAATAAGCAAATACAAATTTATGTTGTAAATAGAAACGTAAATATATTTAAGTGCTTAGTGTTCATTGGCTCAAGCAGCGTGTTAACTTTTGTTATTTCATAAAGTTTATATAAAGTTTTGGATTAGCTGCGAAAAATACTATAAATAAATAGCCGCGGACACTCTGGCGACGGTGTACTAATAGAATTACTAAGGAGTACTTTGTGTAAGCAGTATCCACTTATGATTTAGTTAATGATTCAATAATTATTACACATTGTAATGACGTTGCTTTCGGTATAGGCAAAGTGTACCCCTATAAATGCCTTATAGATTTAAAGAATGATAAAGAGCGGGTTGGACGTATGATTAACTACTTACTACAACAAAAAATAGGTTTCCTGAATAGTTTCTAGCCTTACATAGATAGATGACGTAAATACTGGCAAACAAAAATTAGTGTATTGGAATATTCCATCTGTCACATGAATAACTGAAAAATTTCAATTCGATCTGTCAATTCATTCCTTGTTGACAAGCCATTCTAAGTTGACGTGTCAGTGATTTTTTTTAACTTGGAAAAATTCGAGCAATCATTGAATATTTATTTAAAATATCCGTTTAGCCGAACAAGAAATTCATAACGATATGGTAAATGTGTTTTAGGTGAAAGTGCTCCATATCATATGTAACAGTAAAAAATTGAGGGTTGCTGAATTTAAACGTGTGGTCGTACAAGTCTTGAGGACGAATCACTCCGGGGACGTCAAAAAAATGCATCAATATAAGAAAATATTGAAAAAATACATGAAACTGTTAGTGAAGATCCAAGTTTTACTACACGTGAAATTGCTGATACTTTGGGCATCTCAGATGAATGAGTACGTCATATTTTACTTGTTGAATTACAAATATGAAAAAGTTCTTTGGAAAAGTGGTGCCGCACACAAACGTAAACAATTCAACAAAAATGCAATCGCAGATAAATTTGTTAGAGCTTTCGGAATCGTTCTGCACTGGAATAAATGTATTGAATTGTCGGGAGATTATATTGAATAAAAAAACACTGCCTCAAGCCAAAAATAACAGCCTTTAATTTCCAAGCTAGAAACGAAACTATTCACGCAACCTGAAAAAATTTCGAATTTTACAATACGGAAAGGATAAAAGGGCCAAAGAGTCAAGCAACGAAAAATGGATAACAATTTAATACTTGCATCGTTCAATGTTAGAACTTTATTGCAGCAAGGTGCTATAAGAACATTTACTGATCCACTAAAATAGAAGCCAAACTGGATATAAGAGCCTAACCAAAAAACTAGGTGGCCCGAAAAAAATTTGGGGAAAGGAAAGGGATACACTTGTTATTATAGCGGTAATGATTGAAGTAAAACAAGAGTCTTCGGAACCGGTTTTTGTAGTTTTTGGTAATTGGCAAAAAATTCAGTAATTGATTTTAATCCGATTGATGAACGCATTATTGTACACTACGTCTCGGAACGAAATGCCACTGATTGATTCGAAGAAAAAAAAAAGTGTATGGTGTTCAATGTTAATACATACCATTTGTTTGTTGATTTCAAAGCGGCATATGATAACGTCAATAGGTCAAAATTATGGAAAATTATGGAAAAATTTGGTATTCCAAAATAACTGATATATTTTGAAACGGTTCATGGACTACGTCAAGGTGATCCGTTACATATCAACACTACCCTTTAATATTACGCCGAAAAAGGCAGTGAGTGGCGCAAATATTGATAAACAAGGAACGATTTTTATAAAATTGGGTCAATTATTAGCGTATGCTGATGATATATCCGCATAATGGATGGAAATATGGTGACTGTCAAGGATGCTTCCGAATTGCTACACAAAGAGGCATCCGGGTCTAAATCTCAAAGTGAATACAGACAAAACAAAATTTTTGGTGGCAACGAATACATAGCAGGAATTCGAGATCAAACTGTTAATATTGGAGAACACAATTTTGAAATAGTCAATAGTTTTGTATACTTAGGATCGTTGACAAATGTGGAAATGGATAATGAACAGGAAATTCGCGGGAGGATAGCAATTGGAAACAGATGCTAGTACGGGCGAAAAACGTCCAATATTAACTTATGGGTCCGAGGCATGGTGCATGACACGCAACCAGAAACAATTACTTCGAATTTTTGAACGAAAGATTCGCCGTACGGAGACGAAGGTACAATTTTGAATTAATCAAATTGTACGCAGTCAACCAATTATTATCAAAACAATCAAAATCAATAGATTGTGATGGGTTGGACCCGTAGTACGCATGGAGGAAGAGCGTGTGCCGAAAAAACTGTTGAATTGTAATCCAGAAGGTAGATGATATTTACTGCAGATAGGTCAGGTTGGAGAAGCGTGTTGGAGGAGGCTAAAACCGCATCTAGGTTTTAATGCCATGGAGTAAGTAAGTAATTGAGATTATGGAAAAGTGTAGGTAGTACAATGTTAATGAACACCATTTGTGTGTGAATTTCAAAGCGGCATTTGATAGCGTTCTGATGAGGATCAGAAGTTCTGTACAGGTAAGGAATTTCTCAATAACCTTTTCATTATAAAATTTGAAATATATTTGCTTCGTAAAAATTAATTTGTAAGTAATTAATATTAAAAGAAACGTAGGCGGTGAAGTTTTTTTCATTAATTAAATACCAACAAAATTAATTTCCTATACAACCCAAGAATTTGTATTAATTTAATAGCACTGTGGAGATTATTTATATTATAATTTATGGTACTACTCGGACGGCTCGTTCAATGGACATGATACATAAAATGTATTTAAAAAAGGTAACAAATGTAAATCTTCAATTTAAAACATATATTAAGTGGATAAACTATATTTAGGAAAATACCAGGTTATTGGACCACATATTAAGTTGATTTCCTCACATTTACGTTTTATCAATTATTTATAATACTCGTAATAGCGCCATAACTAAAATATAAATTATATTTAATTCATCCGATTTATATGTTAATTTAATCCCTCTATGTCTTTTAGTAGTTAATATTTTTACCTTTTAACCCTAATAAAATTTATTTTCCATACCAAAACCTATTAAAGAATGTATTTTCTTTCGTTTGTATTTGTATCACTTACGATTTAATTTTCTACTCAAGGTATAGCAAACGGGGCAAATATTGCAAATGTGTAACAATTTTCCCATTCTTTCATACAAACCAATAAATTGGCAGTGCAAATTAAAGAAAAAGTTATATTTTTGAATAAAATTTCTGTTGTAATATTTTAACACTTACAAAAAAAAATTTAGAAATTATTAATTTTTTTCTAAACTTGAATTATACTTCAGTTATTGAGGGAACAATATAAATGTGACAATCAAAAACATTTTTTTTCCCTGAAATTCCCTGCAATCGAATAACGTAAACCACACAAATAAAGTTAAAGATAACCCTTTGGAAAATTAAAGTTCTTTCAAATAACCCAGTGGGCCCGGTATGAATGGAAACAACGATGATTGTATACTTACATCTTGTCAGCACTACTCCATGCTTGCAATATTTTCTAGATGAGATTTGTACCGAGATGTCATTTTGGTGGTAAGTACTTCTTCTCTAGATGAGTTTCGGAATGGGTGGGTTTTTCATGTGGACAATACAAGAATGTATTTTTCATAGAATCGGATTGAGTGAGTTTTTCTTGGGTTCAGAATGCGATAAACTTTTCATTTGTTTGGAATGGACTAGTTTTTCTGTTCACACATAACATCAACACTATCAATCCGGCGTTTCACAACACTTTCTAAAACCTCGATGTAAACGGCGGCAACATTAACTCGAAGCGCCTGGGAAAAGAGTAGTAGGTAGCATAACATGACATTTTCATGAGATAACTCTGTGGTTACGAATTGGTGCGACAATTGCGCATAACGTAGCACTTGCACCGCATAGATCATTGTGAACGACTTGACGAACTACGCCCTCAGACACTTTAATGTCTCTCTCGCAAAGGCTCTCATTGACTTTGAAGGATTTTCGTCAAAGATCGCTTGTATTTTGTTGAATAAATTGTGTAGTTTTCAGCGATAAATTTACTGATAAATTTATTTGTTGAACCAGTTGATGAATTCGCTGGTCATTTATGAAAAATGGTAAATTTTATTTCAATTAAAATATTTTCCATCATTTGCTACTACTTTTTTTGACCATCTTTCTGGCAATTTGTGAATGCGGTGGTAGAAAAAACGATTTTGGTTTTAAAACAATCCATTCGTCAAGCAATTTTTGAATTTCCGTAAATGTTGTGCACTGCTGGTCTTGAAGAGCGTTTTGCATTGATCGGAACAAGTGATATAATCTGACGGTGCACAGTTTGGTAAATATGGAACTTGCGGCAGAATTTCACATTTGAGTTCGTCCGACAATTTTTTTACTCTTTTTGCAACATGTGGGCTAGCGTTATCGTACAACAAAATCACTTAACGTTGTTTGTTAGCTGATATTGGACGATTCTCATTCAATGCATATGGTTCAAATCGATTAATTGTTGTTGGAAACTATTACAGACAGCAGTAATAGTTTCATTTGGTTTTAGCAGATCATAGTACACTACTCATTTCTGATACCACCAAATGCACAACATAACCTTACTTCCATCGTAGTTTCGTTTTGCAGTCTAAGTTGATGGCCGCGGCCTAGATCAAATCACGTTTTTTTTTGTGTTTTGGTTTTAACTTAGTAGATCTACTTTTCATCACCACATTGTTATTATTTGATACAAAAAATGTCATCTTCGGTGCTTTGTAAACATAAATGAATTGCATAACCATTCAACGATTTTCAATGTTTCAGTCAGTTCATGGCACACCCATTTCATCCTTCTTTTTGAATATTTGATACGCTGCTCGTGTGTGGTATTTATTTAATTCTTTTTCAAATTCTTTTAACGTCTATATTTTCGAACTTTTTCGGTTGATCTGAGCGTTCTGTCTTCAACATCAACAAATCACCATTTTTAAGTCCTTCTAAACCAGTATTCCCATACTTTGATTGATTGAGGAACAGTCTCACCATAAGTATCACAGATGCTTCTGGGATTTTCAGCAGTTGATTTGTTAAAAAATCGAAGCCATATTCGTATGACGTTTATTTTTGAATTAAAACCGAAACTACAGCGAAACTAAAAATGTCGGCGAGCTAATCTATCTTGTTTTATGCATTGCAAGAGCGCTGGATAGAATTTTCAATTTATCTCTATACATTTGGACCTGTTTGTTTCCTATCAAATGGATTTATTAGGTACGTGTGCAGGAAAGAACTAGTTGTATTACTAATAGTACTACCAAAATAGTTACAAAATAAGTTGTCAACTCGTTTTTTTTTTTTTTAACATGGAGGGAGATGTCCTACGAAGAGACAGTTGTTTTTCTCTTCTGCATTACTTTTCAACTAGTTGATGAAAAACTATCTTGTACAAATGTAAACAATAACGATAATGAAAAGTGAATGAATTTTTGACAGATAATACATGTGTTATATGTCAAATTTATCACAAAAATGGTCATTCACTTCACTTCGAAATAGAATTACACCGCTAAACTATAGTAACAATTGAATTGTTTTCGGTGTGTAGTTGGACGGTTAGTTCAAATGTAAACACATCAATCACAAATTTACAATGAGTGTTTTATTTGAAACCAGTGTCAAAATTTCCCGCAGGGTAAGCATGACCTTGCTGAAATTTTATTTGTGTCTAGAAAAAGTTCATACTATGAACTCATATTTGCCGTCACACTATAACTAAATACGAAACAAGAAAAACAGAAGAAAACCAAATGTCTCAGTCATTGTAATATACCCAAAAATTGTATAATTTATCTGCAATATAAATATTCCAGATAGATATAGACCGTATTTGAACCAATGCGAAAACATACCAACAAAAGGAATAGATAAATTACATTAATTTTCCATATTCCAGGTAGAATTTTATTTGATTTCATTTTATTTAAGTATTTCTCGTCTGTTCACAATTTCAACTTTATTTTTTTTTATCTCAATATTTTTTCTTTTGTTTTTCATATGTGTTACAAGTTAACTTTTCCTATATTCATATAAACTATCTGTCCGACATAACTTATAGTGGCTATATATTTATATATGTTTAACTTACACGTACACCAGTAACCGTACCGACACACAAGAATACAAATAGAAATAGATAATATATTTTATTAGTTTTATTCCGATGTTATTTGCTAAAACATATCCAATATTGTACGTAATCTATTGACAGAAATGTTCATACAAATAGCCATAGGTAAAATAGGTTTTATCTAATAATGCTGGACTAGTCGTGAAAATTTTATATGAAATACTTCCATCTAAAGATCTGGGTCAGTTTAGTACTACAATTTCGAAAAATAAAAATATAAGGTTTTTGGAAGTACAACAAGAATGAAATTTTCCGGAAAATAGACTTTTATCGCATCTTTTTTAATTACTGGTCATAGTTTTAACGGATTTCCAATTTTGTATACAGAATTTCAAATTAAATTCAATTTCAAATCTTTCATAGAAGAGATTTTTCACGCATTCAAAAGTAATCGATGGCAGCGAAAATTTAAAAACATTTGTGCGACTGCATAAAGTCGACAACTATGGCGCGTAATTCAAAAATATGATAATTTTTAATATTAGATTTTCCGAAAAATTTAGTTTTCGTCGACATTCCAATTTTTTTCCATAATGTATAGACTTGGACTTTCCGCTCGTCTGCCATAAAAATATAGTCATATTACAATCTGAAAACGTATTTTCACGCTTCGTCACCGACCAGTAAGATGACGTTTGGTAGGAGATCTACAATTTTTAGTTTTTTATAAATATTTTATTAATTTGTTCTGTGTATTATTGCTCGATTTTGTTCTACTAATTATGATGTCAAAGATCCACCTCATTGTGGTCGACCAATCACTCTGAAATAGTTGTTGAAATCATACAAAAAATTGAAAATAATCGGCACGAAAGCGCTGATTTCGCTGAAGAACTAAACATCCATCACCACCAAACAATTTAAAACCATTTGACAAAAACTGGATACAAGAAAAAGCTCGATGTTTGGGTGGCACATGAATTAACAGTGAAAAATTTAATAGACCAAATTTCCATTTGCGAAACGCTACTTTTTATAGTGAATGATTACAGGTGATGAAAAATGTATCACATACGATAATAATTATACAACAGTAGTAAAGCCTGGATTAACACCAAGAACGGTAATGCTGTGTGTTTGGTGCGATTGGAAGTTCATTATGAACTATTAGCAACCGGACAATTGACGATTGATGTCTCTTTTGTCAGCAATTACCAAGCAATTGCAGCACAAGATTTAAAACAAGCGTCCAGAATTAGTCAACCTCTCTTGAAAAAGTCAGAAAGAAAGAAAGTACATGTGTAAATGTATATTCACTCACAACAAGTTGTTAATCTGTATATTGCCATTTTAAGATTCATCGACAAAAATTTAACATGCCGTGAATACTGTCCGAAATTAATGAAACTCACTTCACAATTATATCTATAATAATTTGTACACTCCTGGAAATTTATACAGAAACCAAAAAGGGTTACCATAGCATAAATAACCTCGTATACTAAATGGATTATAATTGAAGACATCGCTGTATTAAACATGTGTAACATATCTTCGGTTTTGTAGTGCTGCACTGCAAATATGAAGATCACATACGTTAATGCCAAGTATCCACACGATTCAGCTATTGTGTCAAACAAATAGATTACGAACGTATATAATCCAGGAATTTGTAAATGTTAATTCCCAATGCGAACATATAATAGATAAGCCTTAAAATATATTAAAAAAAAATCATGTTGCATATCATTGTTTTCGATTATTTCAACTGATTCAGGATTTCCAAGTGAACCGTAGCTTGTTCCCGTTCAAAATGCAACTACACGGATGCACGTGAAAGACGGTTCTATACTTTATTCGATATTATTCAGTACCTAATTCATCAGCCAACATTCTGACAGTAAAATTTCCATCGAAAGCAACGTTTTCACTGGAATTTTCCGTTAATTCAGCACGATTTATAAGTTCTGAAAGTCCGGGTCCTGCGAATTATTCTATAAATCCTCACAACCATTTTTGAGTCCAATCAAATATTTGAAACATACACAAACATCACCACAAAATCTGTTCATCAATTTGTAAGCGTCCACACATATTTGTCTTTGTTCCGTTATATTTTTATGACGCAAGCATAAAGCTACTGTAAACCGATTTGCATGAAGTTGGATGCGTTTGAAAGACGGAAGATGTATCTTTCAATAGATGACACTACGTGTTCTATTTTTTTAAAGTGCCAATTAAAACCTTGTAATTGTTATTTTTAGTCATTTTGTGGAAGAATAGCGAATAAATGACACTACCAAAAATCTAAAACCTTCTATTATTTCGATCTTCTATTTTAAATAGTAAGATTTGACTGTTTGCCCAACTCATCCTCAATAGCATTTAGTTTCTATTTATTTTTTAGTTGTGAACTATCTGTTAGTATGTGGTGATGTTATTTATACTAGAACACACACACACACACACACACTAACTGATATCGACTGTTTATGATAAAAAGTTGTGTTAGAGTTTTTGATCGTTAGTTGGTCGGTCATAACTCCAGGGAAATCTTATACACGCATACCCATATATTATCTACATAATGAAAATACAAATAACAGTGACGTAAATTAAATTGTTTTTATTAACATATTTTAAAAAAATAATTTTTAATTGGTTTTGAGCCGATTATTGACTTTATTAAGAAAAAAATACAATGCGTATTTAACAATTTTTCTTAAATAAAAACCATTGGAATTTATTTCAATAATACAATTTTAATGGTCATCCGTGAATATTAAATACATCGGTTATGCAAAAAGGGTTAAAGGCAACACGTAAATATTGGGTCTATAACAAAATCCTGAAGATACTCTGATAGGTGTCGTAAGTAGTATTACTTGTACGCAGTGTGAAGTGGCAATACTTCGCTATTATAGTAGTTGAATCCACCTTTCAAATTCAGTGAAATGACCAGTTCAGTTGAAGTTCAGAAATTCGTTCACACAAAAACTCATTCCAAGTTCTTTTGTTCTGTATACAAGAAAAACTCACCAATTCCGAACCCATGAACAACTCTTATCTAGAGAAGAAGTACTTGCCACCAATGAAATCTCTGTGCAAAAGTAATCTAGAAAGTATTGCTAGAATGGAATAGTGGTGACAAGAAGTAAGTAGATAATCATCGATATTATCATTCCGGTACCGGTCCCACTGGGATAGCATATGTGTTTATTCCGAAGAAAACAAATGTGTGAAATTTTGCTTCAAAGACATTCAATTTTGCATCGAATTGTGATTGGTGATGAAAAGTGGATCTATTACGATAATCCAAAACGTCTGAAAACATGGGTGAAGACAGGTGAACCAGGTTCATCGACACTAAAATGAAAAATTCATGGTTCTAAGGTTATGCTGTGTATCTGGGTGGGACCAGCTTAGTGTAGTTTACTATGGAATGCTTAAACCGGGACAAACCATCACTGCTGAACGTTACCGAGAGCAATTAATCCAATTGAGCGGAGCATTGCATCAAAAAACGACCAGAATATGCCAACACAGACATGACCGTGTGATTCTGCAGCATGACAATGCTAGACTACACGTTACAATACCGGTCAAAGAAATGTTAGAAGCACTTGGCTGGAGAGTCCTACCCTACCCGCTATATTCACCAGACATTGCTCCATCCGGCTACCATTTGTTCCGGTCGATGCAGTCAGCCCTTTCTGCACACCGTTTCAATTCATACGAAGATATGAAAAAATGGCTGGATTCATGGATTGCTTCAAAACCTAAGAAGTTCTTCTATGAGTGTATCCATAATTTGGCACAAAGATTATCAAAAGTTGTAGCTTGTAGACGGCAAATACTTTGTATAAAATATAATGTACCGTTACTTTGAAATAAATATTGTTGTTCTCACCAAAATATCCCCAAAACTTAGTTATAGACACAATACATTTTGAACCAACGTATCTTTTTTTTATTCCTATCGAAGTATATTATATTCCAAAATTTACTCCTAAAGAAACACGGTTGATTTGAAATCTGTTGGCTGTATCTACAAGAAGCCGAAGTAGATAATGTTGTAATAGAATGTATAACTATTAAGGTATTAGATGGTTACCTTGAAATCCGATTATTTTTACAATCGATACCGTGATAAATTTAGCACACAAACTCTATTTGAAGTGCCAACAACAATTCTATGTAGGAATTTACGATGAACATGTCCGATTAAACCCAACTAGTAGTAGTAGAGAGTAGTTTCAACACTATAAATATGGTAATTTGGATGTAAATGAAAAAAAAACGAACATAAACAGATAGTAAAAACCGATTTGGAAGCATTGGTCGATGAAGAAACATGGCATTTACAGAATTTTGTCAGAAGTATTTATTGTTACCCCAATAAAAATTTTTAAAGAAACCATCTAAATGTAATCCAAGAAATACAAGTTGATCTGACTATAAATTCAGGTGACAATGTTGTAGCGACCGATGGCTAACCAATATCCGGATTGATTTTTGGTCCTAACAATATCGGTTATTTTGGAATAATTATTTGAATTATTTTAATATATTTTAGTCTAGTGAATTGGAATATATTAGATTTTATTAAAACATGGGGATATTATAATAAGGTGTTTTTAAAATTAAATTACTCGCATTATTTATCACAAAAAACTACTATCCTTTGGAAATTATGTGTTGTTTGTGAAAACATGATTGCTCGCAGCTCAGTTCAATTCGGAACACATTATTTCACTAAATATGACTAGTCACATTTTTTATTAAATTAGTATGTAGTCACTTCTACAACCATCAGGTCATTAAAGTTAAGTTAAACGCAACCAACTAAAATGCGCTGTAACTTATCCGACGTGAATCCAATTTTGGACAATTTCAAAAAATTTTTCGTAAAAATATTCTGTTGAAGTCAGTAAATGACTAGAGTTGTACCATCGTCGGATTAGATCGTCCGAAATTTCAAGACGGATTGTATTTATTTTTTGGGAAGGAAATTCGTTAGTACATTGCAAATTGGCCAAAAGACAAAAGAAAAACCTATGTAACAATGTATGAATTGCTAGGCGATAAGAAGGTAACAGTTTATCGTTACATATACAGCAATTAAACAATGCGAATCAAAGCATTAGCAAAGAAATTTGTACAATATGTCAAAAAATATGTCAAAATTAATTGGCAACTTGACCTGGGGCAGTCTTATCAGAGTCTACCATTTGTTAAACAATTAGCCCAGATATCAAAAAATTACTTTATGACTGTATCGTTTCAAAAAATTTATAAAAGTGGTTCCCATTGCAGGCAAGATTTTAGCTTATCATGTGAGCTATCGTTTATTTAAAATTCTTTTTACACCAAACCAAAAAAACGGACTTTCATGGTGAACACCCTTTATAATAATATTATTAGTTTATTTATATTGTGCACACAAACACACACACACACACACATAGTGTTACAGTAACTTATAAAGAAATTGATAAGTTTTACCGTTTTTGCAACAATTTTTTTTTGTATTTGGTACGGCGGGGGCTACAGACAGAGATATTATTAGTATTTATGTATTGTCATTTTAAGAGTCTTCAATAAAATGATAAACTAAAGCCCATAGGAAATGAAAATTAGGTTTTATATAGTTACACATTAAACGTGATTGTTTTTCTAAATGTTTTTTATTTATCTTTTGTTATTATTTGTTGCTGCTCCACAGAAGAAGAAGAAGAAGATTAAAAGATGTTAAAAGTATGAAAAAGAAACATGGCGAAGTAAAAGTGTATGAAAAGAATATTAGCACAAGAATAAAAGTTTTATTGAATCAATCAATTTGTATTGTTTTAATATTATTATTAATATTACTTTTATACTAGAACAATCGTATATTTGATGATGTCAGCACCGTATCAAATCGTTATAATGATAATATATCATATATAACATGTAGCAATATGCAGGGTGTCCCAAATTTCGACGGCAATACGAAAACACTAGGTTCTGTGGGTCATTTTGCGTTGAAAATATTATATAACATTTTAGCCGATTCGACTTCGGTACCAAGTTACACGCAAATAACTAAATTTCCAATCAGACCATTTAGTTTGCACTCTACTGGGATCAATATCTCAATAACTAATTAACCGATTTAAAATTTTTTTGATACACTATTAGCATTAGCATACCGAGATCTTTAATTTGACGTTAAGATAAGACAATTCGGGAATGTGGTTATCCAGATACTTACAGGAATATTGACAATTAGCTGAACGCCATTTTTCTTTTTGAAAGTTTGTTCGAGTATAAATTGAAAAATCATGATGAAAAATTTTTTTCGGTATAGTTTAAAAACTTGCCACATTCATAAGCTTTCTATTAAGTAATAACATCGCAATGGGTCTCAATTGGTTCCAGAGATATTCATAAATAACTACAACGATGTAGACATAAAATTGGTATTCGCTATGGATAAATTTGATCTGTTCATTTCTATACCTAGAACAATGAGGACGTGACAGATAACTGGTTCCACACACTCTTACACATTCACGCAAACCTTCACACACATACACACAAACGTCCACACACATTAACCCACAAACGCATGCGCACGCATATCATCACAGTTGTACCCAAACAAAACCTAAAGTAGTTGCTGAAAATGTGCTCCTACAGCTCGCTAATACATAGACAACAACGTTTTTCAATAGACCGAACCACTATAAGTGTTTGCTGTGAGTTGTGACGAAGTTCTTGGATACTGGTTTCAATACGCTGAACCATCACTTCACGTGAATTAATCACAGTTATATAGACTTTTTTTTTTTAGGCAACCCTTGCTGAAGGAGCACATTTTCAGCAACTACTTTAGGCTTTGTTTGGGTAAAACTATGATGATGTGTGTGCGCGTGCGTTTGTGGGTTAATGTGTGTAGGCGTTTGTATGTGTGGTAGTTTGTGTGTGTGTGAAGGTTTGTGTGAATGTGTAGGAGTGTGTGGAATCAGTTATCTGTTACTTCCTCATTGTTGGTTCTGGGTAAAGCAAAGAACAGATAAAATTTATCCAAAGCGAAAACCAATTTTATGCCAACATCGTTGTAGTTATTTATGAATATCTCTGGAACCAATTGATACCTATCGTAATGTTATCGCTTAATCGAAAGCTTATGAATGTGGCAAGTTTTTAAAATTATACCGAAAAAAATTTTTCATCATGATTTTTCGACTTATGCTCGAAAAATGGCGTTCAGCTAATTGTCAACATTCCTATAAGTATCTGGATAACCACATGCCCGAATTGCCTTATCTTAACGTGTCAAATTAAAGATCTCGGTATGCTAATGCTAATAGTGTATCAAAAAAATTTAAAATCGGTTAATTAGTTATTGAGCTATTGATCCCAGTAGAGTGCAAACTACACGGTCTGATTGAAAATTTGGTTATTTGCGTGTAACTTCGTACCGAAGTCGAATCGGCTAAAATGTTATATAATATTTTCGATGCAAAACGACCCACAGAACCTAGTGTTTTCGTATTACCGTCGAAATTGTTGACACCCCTGTATAGTAAAAATATGTACCAGAATTGGAGACCTGGCCGCCCGCTGAAACCCGGGCGATTCGGCCGACGTTATCATTTTTCTCGACTCGATTCGGATGCGGAAAAATAGGTAAGTGAGTGCGAGTTTAATACGGCATTCGCTATCCGTTTCGACCCGCTAATTAAATTATTAATTGAATATCGACAATTTTATGCCACATCATACAACTCTCTGTGTCTTGTTAATTTAAAAAGGTATTCAGCAGAGAGATGTTGATACAAATTAATCATTTAAAACTAATACAGAAGGAAAGTAAACTAATTTGGACTGATGTAAAAAAACGGATTCAAGATTATTTAGTCCACAGCTTTTGTTATTATTAGATATAATTCACTACGTTGTTTTATTCTGACACATCCCCAATTCAAATCAATGAAGATGTTAAATAAAATAAGAATACTCAAAGTTGTCAATTTTTATGTGAGCGGTAGCTTTCATGCCAGAGTGGGTATGGATGGTTTTACCAGAATGTTCCAAAGCTTTGTTTCTAAATATGCCACCCACATACAGTGCGATATGGCCGCAAAATACATAAAATTGCCGGCAAATGCTGCTGAAGCAGAACCGATAAAACAAGATTTTTAATAATTTCGATATTGAAGGCATTGTTGGACTAATTGTTGGTACCTACGTAGGCCATGCCGGTGTACCAACGCGAGTTAAACAATCGTATGCGAAAAGAAAGAGTTTCTTGAATACATAAATGTCCAGCTGTTCTGTTATTTTAAATGCAAACAAAATTAATTTGTTTGATTTTATGATAATAATTCGAGTATATTTGCCGCTAATGCAAGGCGTTCGGGTTCCAGTCATGAACTCATAAAGTGATTTTGCTGCACGATATAATGCTAGGCCATATTGCAAAACTAGTAAAAAAATTACGTTTGAGTTGGGTTAAATGGGAAATTCTATCTCATACTCCCTATTGACCATATTGTGGACCATCGCATTACCACCTGTTCCAAACAATGCAAAGTGCTCTTCAAGACCAGCAGTGAACAACAATTAAAGAAATTAAAAATTGCGCGATAAATGATAATTGTTTCGAAACAAACAACGTTTTCTTACCACCGCATTCACAAATTGCCAGAAAGATTAGTCAAAAAAATAGTAGTAACCAATGGAAAATATTTTGATTGAAATAAAATTTACCATTTCCGAGAAATAAATGTGTTTGTTTTGTTGCAAAAAATCCCTAAAAACAAACACCCTGTATACGGAATAGAATTTCTTGGAATTTTCTTTGAACATGGTGAAAACATTGTTTTCCAAAGTACTATAGTTCAATTAAAAAAAATTCTTTATTCCACCTTTTTTTTTATTTTCAATATTTCAAATGTATAGCGTAGAGCGAGGAGGTTTTGCATGCGCTATTTCTATTTCTATAAAAAATATAAAATAGTCACAATTCAGTGAAAATTTACACACAACACTGAACACTAGTTTATTTAACAGCAGTTTTATTGCAACATATACAATATAGACCAGTTGTAGTCTTTTAATTGGTATCCATTTGAACCAAAGCATATTCACCAGAACCGTGCGGTATGCAGCAGGACCACATACGCATAGAAAAAATCAGCATGTTATTGAGTATAAATTAGTAACTATAAGTTCAATAGATGGATTTATGATCCCTATTGCAAATATAATATATTCAACGTCCATCATCCATTATAAACATTCAACCTATTACTCACACACAATATTTTTGGAAGTTCTGGGATAGTTAAAAAATTAATTAAAAATAGAAATTCAATGCAGGCTAAATGGCACTTGACTTATGCGTATATAATTCATATTGAGGATTAGAATTCGATACTATGCAGAGCTTCTATTGAATTTTTGGAAAATAGTTGTTCTTTTGGTAGTGCAGTTTTGATAATAAATTTGGAAATTTGTTCATTTTGAGATTACACTTTTTATCTCAATAATAAGTATGAAACACATTCAAATATATTACTAAATGTTAATGAAATTTTACAGTATCAGTGCCATTTAGGTGTAGTTGGCGAATATTACTTCGAAAAATGTTTTATCTTGGTAATTTAGTAGCTCAAATTTTGTTTTGCGGCCTATAGTATCCATTGGCCTGACATAAGTCAGTTATTCAGCACAAAAATCCATCAAACAATTTTAATGAAATTTCCTATTTTTAATACCAAAATATTTCCGAACAGAAGTTTTAAGAAGTAATGCAATTTATGAATATTTTTTTAAACAATTTTCGAGAATATGATAATGCCTCACTTCACTCTATCGTACACCATCCAAAATTTGTTGATAATGTAAAATTATTTTTCCTTATTTATTTTCCATTCTATTATCCTCTGTGCGCACATACTTTTTATTATTTAATTTTCCCATAGGAATGGATTGAAAGAACCATCGACCAACCGGAATACGAATATATAACTACAAAGCAATATTTTATGCGGCGAGTACATTCAAAAAGTTTCCGAAACACTTTTTTAAATAAATAAAATTGTTTCTGAACAAGTTTTCAATTTTACTGAATGAATAAATATATTGAACTTTACTCTAATGCAGTAAAAATATTGTTATTAAAAGTTTTTCATATTATTATTATTATTTTAAATAAAATAATAAATACAGACACACACACACACACACACAGACACACACACGCACACACAGAAAATAAAATATTAGCTATAAAAAAACTATTATTTTTATGTATTTTTCAATGAGGTTGATTGAAGTTTTTTGTTTGTGGTATCGAAAAATATTATGCAAATTCAAAATTTAGGAAAATAAATTAGGGATCATCATATAAATTATTGCTATTATTTTATTGTAAAAATTTTGAAAATAAATAATCAATGAACTATTAAAAATTAAAACTAATTAAATGATTCCGCAATTTTTTCAATTTTCACTTCACTTAAGCGTCGTCAAATTGCGATGAATACACTTTTCTTTTAAAAATAAATGGTAGTTTATTATATAAGTGACGAATGGACACCGGCTACTAACGTCATTGATTCAAGCCAGCCGTATAAGAATGCTATGATCTCATTGGTAATCAGTTCAATGTCATTTATTTCCTTTGCCGTCCTGATAATTGAAATATTGTCAGCAAATCCAAGTGCCAACGCTTTCACGGATGTTTTTATATTTAACAACCCCGTTGTACATCACGTTTCACAAGTTTGGCGCTAGTACCGAACCTTGTGGAACCCCAGACGTGTGCCCGTATTTTTTCGTTTGGTCCTCGGTGTCAGAAATTAATACTCTCTCGTGCAGGTAATTGTGCAACATTTTTGTTAAATACATTGGTAGTTCCATGTTTAGCAACGCCACCATAATATGAGTTGTAAGTCATCTCTTGCCCGTATATGGAATATCTGGCTATCATCAACATTGTTTGAACCGTTTCAAATGTAGAGTGGTTCTTACGGAAACCATACTATTGTTTTGATTGTCCGTTTACGTTTTTAATGAATGGTGCGATTTTGTTAAATGTCAGCCTTTTCCCACCGTGTCCAAGAGAAGATAGATCTAAGTGATAATGGCAGTACCGGGGGAGAGGGGCTACTCGGCTTCGGCAAGAGTTTCAATTTTTATATCTTCCAGCACTCCGGAAAACGTCTCTCTTCTAGGTATCCTGCATCACATCAACAATCAATTATGGATTGCACCTGATTATCATCTTCAGCACACTGTTTGGAATATTGTCTGTCGCTGGAGCCATGGAGGAGCATGACTTTTCAATTTTTTCATAACTAATTTATATGCAATACCCCATTTGATTTGAATCCGCATCCGAGTATAATTGCAGAAATGACCCACTTTTGCTATTCTTTATTTCATTTCTTTCACTTCGGAACTCGATCTGAGCTCTCCGTATTTTTTTTATTTGAGTCGAAATTTCGTTTACCAATACTGCTTTGGTATTTTCTCCTAGCCTGTATGCACTTGACCATCATGTCGCTTATCGCTTCATTCCACCAGGTTTTCTATTCCAATGGCTCGCCATTCCGGAACCTAAGATGATTTCTTTTATGAGCTCCTTGAGTAGCTTTTAGTCAAGAGTTATAACTATTCACACCCGTTGTTTCAATTTTTGTGTTTGTCCCCCACCCCATCCTCTTGACCAAGTTTATTTCATATGTCAGCATGGTGACCGCACTGACGCTCCAGTTTGAATTCTTCGCAATTTGGTAACTGATAAAGTCTCGTAATTATGGCAACAACGATCCCATTCAAAACGTTCTATGCATTCTCTCGCCCACACTTTACCTCCACCACCGCGAATCAACCTGACCGAATCTATAGGTACTTCCAAAAAACAACCATGTCACTTTAGGTATTGCGTCAAGTAAGAGTTTATCTGCCCGTGTTACCGTCTAATATCCGATATTTGGGATTATTTCGTACGTCCATCTTCCTTTGGTGCCACAGTTCCACTATTCGTACCACTTCCTAGCCGACTCCATTTTTTCATGTTTGCGTACCACCTTAGCACCCACTCCAGAATTCCGTATTCTTTCATGGTATTGTTTATCCTGCTTTAGCGTAGTACATATGGGGTTCATCTGCGCAATGACGCAAACAGCCTCCAGTGATATGGTCTTATATGCACTTGCCACCCCAATAACCGAAAGTCTGAATATTGTTTTCAGTAGCGTTCATTTTCTACTCGTATATAGAGACAGAAGCCAGGCCACTAACCCATACCTAACTATAATATTTATGTGGTCACATCAGACAGGAGGCTACTTTTACTGCTGTTTGGTTTAGCCCCGTTCGGTATAACCCTTGCTATGGTCGCGTGCGGTCTCACCGCTCTGCTGCATGCATAGTCGATATGGCTATTTTAAATTAAGTCTATCATCAAGCATTACGTTCAGGTACCGAAGATGATATGATATTCTTTCATTCTATTTTGTTGCAATTGCATACCAGGATCAACTTCGTCTTATGGTGTGCCAGCTGAAGTTGAACGCCCTTCATTCGATTTTCCACTCTTTCAATTACCCTCTTTCAATCAGTCTTCTATTTCTTCTTTCGTTTGTGCCATCACAGTTAGGACGATATCATCGCGTTCCAGAGCACCGAACCCAGATAGTCAACAGTCATTCCGTTCGTGGCCCGTCCTTTCTTCGTGTCATAAATGGGTATACGGTGTTGAATATAGCTCCTCAATATCGAACACAGGTAATCCGACATTTCCATCGTCTGAAACTCGTTGGTATCTTTATTTCCCCATTGTTTATAGCCACCTTAATTACATATTACGGTTTAATCATATTTTGTAATTCCGTGGTAAAAGTGGACACATGTTTTATTGAACCGCAAATATGAACATTGATAGTGGTTTTTTTATCCAATGGTTTTTTTATCGTAGATTATTACTGCACGAGGTGGTAAAATCAATTGTTCTATACGGTGCACCCATATCGGTAGACACATTACTTTTATTGGTAAAAAACTGCTGCTAGCAAAACAATTAAGCCAAGATTATTCACGAAGAAAATAAATTGGTGGTGTTATAGTTTGGTAATAGCTGAAAGTAGAACACTAAATTTGACCATTATAAATTAAGGCTGATATAATCAACACAATCGCTTTACTCAACGGGACAATTCCTATTTCAAAACATCAACAATGATGAAAATAAGAATGGAAGAAAAAAGAAAACTACTTATGGAGTGCCACAAGGAACGTGAAACGACCACAACAACAACATTTCACATATGAAAATGTGGAGCTTAAAATGGAAAAATGATGATGGGGACAAAATTTTAGTAACATTTACTGAACATCTGCAAAACACATTAGATAGCGGCACTTGAACGTTGTTTACTGGTCAGTAAATATTTGCTGAACATTCATCTAACCCAAGTCAGTTAACGGCATTGTTATTATACGCATTATTGCGTTAATCTTCAAGTATTCAAAATATAAGGAAAACCCAAACTAAATATATTGTTAATAAAATTTAAAAATTACTTTTACTTGAATGATAGTTTGGTCACGTACTAATTAACAACCCTTAGTAAATAACAGTTTTATTAATTTGTGGATAAGCGAAAATGAAAAGAAACCGCAATGCCTTGAAAATATAATATTTACATCAAAGAAATTTTTCTTTTCTCTAAAATTTAAAATGAAAAATAAATCTTATCCAAAAATATAAATTCGTATAGAAATTGATTCTTTTATCTTTTCAGAATATATGGGCTATGCTTTTACACTGTCTATACACATCTACTTAACAGAACCGCCCGAAACATATAAATTATTGGTTGTTTAACTTAGTTTTGAAGATTGATATTTAGTTGGCTGTAGAGTCAATTCAGACATTTTGATGTTCTTTATGGCATTTGAAAAGCCATGACATTTCTCATTTAAAATGTCAAACGTCATTTAAGATTGGTCAACATAACCTCACTTTTTAGTACGGTTAATAATGGAACGAAATAAACATAATTTCCAAAGACTATTATTGTACAATTATTTCGATATGAAGAAATCAACTGCTAAAGAACACAGAAAAATCTGTGATACTTATGGTAAGTCCGCTCTTCATTAATAAAAACATGAGAATATTTTAAAGTTGTGATTTTGTTGGTACTGACAAAGAACGCTCATATTAACCAACAAATTTCTAAGATAATAAATTGCAAGCAACATTGGATGCAAAACTTCGCTCAGACATTAAAGAAATTGTAACAGCATTAAATGTTACTCAAGCAGCTGTAGGTAAACGTTTACATGTCATGGAAAAGATTCAAAATGAAGGCAGACGGGGGGCCACATGAACTGCTCTGAAACCAATATTGAAAATCGTTCATTGCTTGCATAGGCATCACCGAATATGGAATTGTTTGCATCAAATAGTAACTGGTGATGAAAAGTGGATGTACTACGAAAACTCAATACTAAAAAACAACGTGGGTTGATCCAGGCCGACCATCAACATCGACTCCAAAACTAAACATTCATGGAAGAAAAGTTATGTTGTGGATTTGGTGGTCTACTACAGGTAGCTTGAATTGTGTCTAGCCTAGAAACGAAAGACTGCTTTTTTTTTGGCTTGGGGTAGTGTTTTTTATTCAATATAATCGCCCGACAATTCAATACATTTATTCCAGTGCCCTTCCAATAATTTTACGCCGTGCGGCTGAAGAACAATTTCGGAAGCTCTGCAAAATACCCGTCTGCGACTGCTATGGTCTCTTCATTGACGAAAAATACTTTCCTCGGAGAAATTGTTTGAGATTTCTGAAGAGCTAGTGAATACGGTCAATGCTCAAGCAATTCATATTGTAAATCCTTGAATTTAGTCATGGTCAAAACACTTTTGTGAAATGATGTATTGTACATTGATGAAAAATTATTTTTTTGTGTTGCAAACCGGGTCTTTTCTTACGGATTTTTTCGTCCAATTGATCCAAAAGGTTACAATAATATTCTGAGTTGATTGATTCGCCTTTTTTCTGAAGATAATCAATCAATAACATTCCTTTTGCATCCCAAAAAACTGATACCATAACATTTTTTGCCGTTCGTTCAAGCGCTTAGTCTGCTTTGGAGCCGAACATTCAGCTTTAGTCAACTGTAAATGTTCTTGTTTCAAATTAGGGTACAGCCAAGTCTCATCCATAGTTATAAAACAACGCACAAAATCGGTTTTATTCTTCTTAAAACGGTCTAAATACCTCTGACAAATTTGCTTACGATTGAGTTTTTGTTGAATTGTTAACGTGTGCGTGCGACACCACTTTTCCAAACAACTTTTTCACATTTGTAATTTTTCATTTAAAATATGACATATTCGTTCATCTGAGATGCCCAGAGTATCAATTTCACGCGTAGTCAAACTTGGATCTTCACTAACAATTTCATGTATTTTTTCAATTTTTTTCTGATGTTGATGCAGTTTTTGGACGTCCCCGGCGGGGTTTGTCTTCAAGGCTTGTACGCCCATACGTTTAAATTTAGTAACCCAATTTTTTACTGTTGCAAATGATATGGATCTCTTTCACCCAAAACATTTACCATATCGTTATGAATTACTTATTCGGCTAAACCCTTTTTAAATAAATATTCAATGACTGCTCGATTTTTTAATTTTTCCATATGTGAAAAATAATCACTGACACACGTCAACTTCAAATGGCTGCTAAACAAGGTTTGGACAGATCGATTTAAAATTTTCCCGGTTTTCATATGACAGATGGAATATTCCAATACACTTATTTTGTTTTCCAATATTAACGTCATCTATTTGTACGGCTAGAAACAATTCACGCAAACTGAAGATGCTAGTCATATTACTTCAAGTGGATGACATCCACTAAATATTCATTACGACTAAGTTGGTAAATTACTCCAATGCCTGGGAGTATATAACAATTCATAGATAAAATGTACTGTTGGTAACGAAAGATACATGATTTCATAATTCTATTATTTTTATATGGTTGGAGTGGTGTACTATGAATTGCTAAAACCAAATGAAACTATATTACTGCCGTCCGTTACCAACAACAATTCGATCGATTTGAATTGTGCGCTGAATGAGAATCATCCAATAGCAGCCAACAAACAAAGTTAAGTGATTTTGTTGCTTGATAATGCTGGACCAAACTGTGCACCATCGGATTACCACTAGTTTTGATCAATGCAAAACGTTCTCAAAACCAGCACTTCATAGCATTTGTCGGGAATGTCTCAAAACTAAGTTAAACACCCAGTACAATATTATAAAACCATTTCAACGCGATCCTTTTCAATATTACTTAATAATAACATTAATACACACGCATACCATACCCCAACAACATATACAGCAGCGTACGAATAAATAAATTTAGATATAAATAATATAAAATAAATGGGTTATGGGTATTTTATGGAGAGCAAAAAGGGTTAAAATTATTATGAACAATCAAAGAATATGCGTTTATTTGTGTGTATAAAATGCTTTTGTTGTGTAATAAAATGAAGAAATATTTATTATTTTATAAATATGGCCGGAAAACATTTCGTTTATTTTATAACATTTATAATAAGTTGTATTAGTTATATATTGTATTTATTTATACGTTTACCAATACCGAGGAGAACTACAGACGAATCTCCATTCATGGTCAATCCCAAAGTTCATTTACTTACTTACTTACTCCATGGCGTTACAACCCGGGTGCAGTTTTAGCCTTCTCCAACACGCTTTTCCAACCTGACCTATCCGCAGTCAATGTCTTCCAATCCTGAATTTTAAGGATCTTTATATCACAGTTAACTACATCTAACCATCTCGTCTTAGGTCTTCCGGCTCTCCTTCTACCTTCTGGTTTACTATTTAACCGTTTTATTGGCACACGCTCCTCCTCCATGCGTACTACGTGTCCAAGCCATCTCAATCTATTGATCTTGATTGTTTTGACAGTATTTGGTTGACCGCGTACAACTTGTTTAATTCAAAATTGTATCTTCGCCTCCAACCATTCTGTTCTTTGACGGGACCAAATATGCCACGGAGTACCTTTCGTTCGAAAATCCGAAGTAATTGTTCCAGGTTCTGTGTCATGCACCAAGCCTCCGACCCATATGTTAATATTGGATGTATTAATGTTGTGCATAGCTTGCACTTAAGATCTCGTTGTAATGTTTTCGATTGGAATTGTTTTTTTAACCCGTAATAACATCTGTTTCCAGTTGCTACCCTGCGACGAATTACCTCTTCAATATCATTTTCTTCATTTATCAACGATCCTAAGACTATTTCAAAATTGTTTTCTCCAATATTAACAGTTTGATCTCGAATTCGTTCGAGATTCGAAAGCATACTTGACAGTTATCATATTCTAACGACCCATTGTGTCAAGATCATCGGCATACGCTAATAATTGACCCGATTTTGTGAAAATCGTGCCTTGTTTATCAATATTTACGACCCTCACTGCCTTTTCCAGCGGTATATTAAATACTAGTGGGTCGCTTGGTCGTAGTCCATCAACCGTCTCAAAGTGATCAGATAATTAACGTCGGATTCGTATCTATGACCTCATATTTTTCAACGTCATGGCCACCAAATCTATCAGTTTTTTTTGGAATACCAAACTCTTCCATAATTTTCAGAGTTCAAAGTTCATTTATCAACCGAAAAATAATATTTCAAAAAATTTTTTACAATAAATAAATTTTGGTTTTATAAAATAAATATTCAAATAATTTTTAGTTTTTATCGTTTTGACCATAATTGAAAACGAACCTAAAAAATTCCGTATGTAACGAAATCACTACTTTTTCATTTGTGTCGCTATTGGGGGGTGTTCGTATAATCGCACTGAAAAATGGAAATAATATTGTCACACACAAAATTCTTATAATTTTCTTATTTTAAAATATAGATAAAATCATGAAATAAAAAGTATCGGATAGCTGAAGTCTTCTACAAAAATTAATCACCCTAATGTCTTGGAAGTTCTATTATGGAATCATAAGCATAACCACGGGTGTGCCCTATTTTTTAATAGTAATTTTAAAATCAATTCCATTAAGCTACGGTTTTTTTTTTTTGGGGGTATGTCAATCGAAACTCGGCACATATTCTCAAAATGATTTTGTATGGGTACGTTAAAAACCAATTTTTTTACTATTAACATCCAGATGCGAGTGGTTGAGACTAACTTCTCGGAAATTTATAAATTGATTATTTCTTAACCGATTTTGATGAAATTTTGTATATGCGTTGAAAGCTGGATTTTATATGCTTTCGGATTATAACGCCCGGTTGGTGTACATTCTTTTGGAAAATAATATAGGCACACAAAGGCAATACAAAATTCAATATAATTTTTAAATATCCCTAAAATGGAATTTACTGTAGTTTCAAATGTACACAAATTGTTTCAGTTTAGCTAAATTAAATTTCAGTTTATGTATTATCCTATAGAATGTTCTATTACTGCGAGTATGTATAACGATAAAGTATAACATTTATGGTATAAGCTTCATTTCTATAAACAATTTGGAATATCTATTGCCTGAATGCATAAAACCGTTATAAAAGGTTATATCAACAATTTTCATTTCATTATAAGAATATTTTAATGCCCAAGGCCAAGCACCATGCACAATAAACTATACGTAAATACCAATTTAGCAACATTTGTATGGTAATTTTTAGATTTTAAAGAATTCTGGTTTTCGTTCCATACATTGCCTAAGCAAACATAACGTATCAAATTGTAGAATCTGTCTTAAACTCTTTGTCACTATTCATTGGTACTTCGCATCATCCCAAAAACGACTTCTTCTATACTATAAATTTAATTAAACATACCAGTGGGACTTTTTGTATGCATTTCCAATTTCTTCAATCAATGCATACATAAATTGAAAAAGTACTGCCAATTTCATAAATGAGTTCACCAATGAACTCATAAATTAATTCACCAAAAAATTTAGCAGTGAATTTATCTGTGAATTTTTAAGTAGATCTAATTTCATGAATGTGTTCACCAGTCAACTAGTTTAATTAAGAATTCACCGATGAATTTCCAATTTTCCAATTAGCGTCCCGATCATTCGTACATAATACTCACCTTGAAATGGAAGCATCAGATGGCGATACACAATCTGTTGCAAAATACAAAAAGCATGAGGACAGTTCGGACACTATTAAAACAACACAATTTATTCAACAAACACCGGCCAACCGTTGACGAAAATCCTTTAAAGTCAATAACAGCCTTCGCCAAAAGACCTTAAAGTCTCTGAGGGTCTAGTTCGTTGAGTCGTTCACAAAAACCTACACTATAAGTCTTACGTTATGCGCATATGTCGGCACCAACTTGTGAAAACAGAAAACTATCTCATGAAAATGTCAAGCTTAAGCACCCAGAGGTGAGGCTTATCATAAGTAATTATATCCGTCAATTTGAGGTCACTTGGTTACAGGCCAAAAAAATAACCTTATTGCAACCCGTCCTTTTGCCGGCAGTATTCATATATCATTATATTCTGGGAGATTCAGCATATCCTGCTTTAGTTTTGTGCAATTAAAAAATTATACCGGCTAACATGTGACGGAAAAATAATTTTAATGTATGGATGAATGTCGGCCGAGTGTGGCTAGAAAAAATTTAAAAACATATAAAATTATGTGTAGTAGTTTAAGAACATACAACTCGTGCCCTTGCGCCTCGTCCTTAATTTTGAAAGTACGCCATTTAAATAAAAATATATTAAACGCGCCCCGTTACTATGTTCGTTCTGTTTATATGAAGAAAGCTACGGGCGCCTGCATTTGGTTATCATAATTGACCATTAGTCACTGAAACGATCTCGAAATTTAAATTAAATCAAACAATTATTTTTGGACTTTGGTGCTTAATAACTCAAGAACTAAACTGAACCGATTGGTATGACACAATTCATAAATTCATTCTATTAATAGATGTAATTATTACTTTTCCGAATTGGTGCCACGATTTAAAATTCAAAATATTTTGTGGACGTTATGATCACATCTGTGACTAATTGTCAAATGCAAAACAACAAAATTTGAAATGGTCAACAATTATATTTGAACAATGGACTAGTATAATTTAATTTTTCATTTTATGAGCCCAGTTACACACATCCTATTCGTTTGGACTAGGGTGACTGGACCAGCTGGTGTATTAATTTGTTAACATAACCATAATTTTTAAAGAAATTAAAAACATCTAGAGTCGAAACAATTTTTGTTTCACTAACTATTTATTTATTCGATACTCATATGAAGAATGATAAACTTCACCAACAATTTTGAAAAAATATATACAGCCAAACCTCGCTATACAGCCGCTCTTTATACGGCATTTCGGTATAACGGACCTCTTCAATTATCGCACGTTTTCGATTCACGGTTTAAAATGTTTCGCTATAACGGCAAAAAAACTTTTTTCGTTGTTGATAGAAATATCTATGAATGTGTAAAAACTACTGATTTCGAAGTTAATTTCCTTCCTGAAATTAGGCAAAAAACATTTTGTGTCCAGCACATGACCGCGACTTTGAAAGTTTGAACGAACGTGATGTGCTTGATCTACTTGAAGCTGATACGGAATCCTTTTCATATGAGGAACTCATTCAGTTGCAAGCAGAACCGGCATTTGATGAAGAGACAGAGCCTATTGTATCCAAAATGCTAACATCAAAAAATTTGTCGAATGCTTTTTCCTATTTCGAACACGGAATAAACATCCTGCTTGAAAATGATCCTGACGTCGAACGTAGCGCTAATGTTTTGCGAGGCATTAAGTCAGCCATTAGCTGTTATAAATCACTGAAGAACGAAATTGACAAGAAGGCAAGACAAACAACGTTGGACAATTTTTAAAGCCAGGCCCATTCTCACCAGTGAAAAATGATGACGAAAGTGATCTACGAAAGTTACCATTTCTTCATCGCATTCAAATTAAAACCATTCTATAAAAAAAGATGAAATGCATTTTGAATTTAAAAACCAACTTACATATTTAAAAAATTTGGAAACGATCCCATTGAATTTGTTTAAATTTTTATTAGAATAATGGATTTCTTATACGGCTTTTCGTTTTGCGGACAAGTTTCGTATAGAACGTATCTGGGCCGTATCGTTCGAAATATTTCGAAATGAGAAAAATTTTGATAATTCATTTTTTGACTTTTCAAATGGTGTTGACAGAATGTTTCGTATATTATTGAGAATATGTGGACTTATTACGATTTAATTTCATTTGTCACACCGCCGTTCCATACCAGTCCAGATTTAGTCTACCAATCAACATGGCTTTAATAAAGAATATTATTAGTAGTATCCGTATTTTTTTCACCACCCTTAAGCACTCCTGCTCTCCGTCTCTTTCCTGGAACATTGTTCAACAGTTTAATTATGGTATCACTATAATAACATAAAATATTACAATGTAACAGGCCAATTGAAAAGTCCCCGGTCTACCATAGTAAAACACATTTTTTTGACAAAATTTGATTTTATTATTCAACATAGTTGCCTTCGAAGGCGATACAGCGATTATAGCGATCTTCCAACTTTTCGATACCATTTTTGCAGTAATTTGTCGTTTTTGCTTCAAAATAGGCCTCAGTTTCGGCGATTACTTCTTCATTGGCACTAAATTTCTTTCCAGGGAGCATTCTTTTGAGGTCTGAGAACAGGAAAAAATCGCCTGGATGCGGAAGCAATTCGTAGCCCAATTCTATTCATTGTCTTGATGAAACAGCACTTTTTTCTTCTTCAAATGTGGCCGTTTTTTAACGATTTCATCCTTTAAACGAGTCAATAACGCTATATAATAATCGCTGTTGATGGTCTGGCCCTTTTGGAGGTAATCAATGAATATTATACCTTGCGCATCCCAGAATACTGATGCCATAACCTTGCCAGCTGACTGTTGTGTTTTTACTCGCTTTGGATTCGGTTCATCTTGTGCAGTCCACTCAGCTGACTGTCGATTGGACTCCGGAGTGAAATGATGGAGCCTGTTTCATCCTATTGCTTCAACTGTATTTTTTCCCTTCAAAAAGCAATATTTTATCAGCACACGAAATTCCTTTTTTCCATCTTTTTTCAAATAACAAAAGTAGCTACACTCGCAACGCAATATCTCACAAACTAATGGTAGGACTGCTGTCAAATTTTGACACGTATTGTTTGAAGGTTGGTACTAGCTAAAAATCATATGGATTTAATACTAGCACTGCCATCTATGTGTCAGACCGGGGACTTTTCAATTGGCCTGTTAATTATAACATAAGTTTAATTTTCGAAAATTGATTATTAATTAAACACATAATAATTGTTTAAAATACTTTTATAGTTTTTCACTTTTGATAGGTTTTGTTTCATCTATACATAAATATTTTTGTTTATATTATTTTATGATGAGCATCTATAAATTTCATAAAATATTGGTTTAGTTAAGAAAATTTGTTCCATTTAACATTTATACCATAAATCCATCATCATAAACATATTATTATATCGCAATATTAATATGTATGAAATATTATCAATATATATTTATTATATCTATAATATGATACACCCTGTGTCCCAAAAATTGTGAAAATGACTAAAATACATTATATAGCACCATCTGTTAACTGCTAATTGATTTATGTATTGTGAACCGATCGGTTAAGTCAAGCTGTCATAACATTTCGAGCAGTGGGAACCAAGATTCTACGTACTATTAAATGACAGAAATGTTTGGGCATCGGTGTCGAAAAATGATAAAATCAAAGAACTAAATGCTGGTTCTTCATTACTTAGTTTTGTCTTTGTCTTTGTTAAAGTTTCTTTGGTTCATCAACTAATTTAAAATTTAAGACCATTTTGTCTTCATTTTATGAATTGAAACTAACTTCTTAGCAAATTATTTTATGGCTAAATATACTTTTTAAGCATCATTATTTTATTGCCAGAGATTTGAGAATCATAAGTTCAATTTTTTTTCTCTTTTAAGTAATGTGTTTAACATTTATGTTTTAATGATTGTGAACCAGAACATTTCTGAATGGTTTAACTTTAACAAACTGTCAAAGACAAAACGAAGTTATGAACCAACATTAAATTTTGTTTAAAATTGATAAAAATGTTACTCAAACGTTTGATTTGCTTAAAATTGCGTATGTTGATGATTTTGTATATGTCAAAAGTACGAGTTACTAATAAACGATTCACGGAAGGTAGAGTAACTATAGGTGACGATGATCGTCCTGATCAACCATATCGGAAGCAATTTACTGAAGAAAACATTGAAAAACTGTGTGTTTTCGAGAAAATTTCTAAGCTATCGTAAATGAAAATGGAGCTTGGAATACCGTAAACATCAATTCATCGAATTTTAATTGAAAAAATTGGTCTACGAAAGGATAAATTACAAAGTTTTTTCCACATCAATTAAATGATGATCAATTGCACCACCGAATTCAACATTGTATTAAAAGCAGGAGCTAGGAGTGGAGAAAACTTCCTAAAAACTATTGCAACTGATGAACCATTGTGTTTTCAATACAATCCAGAAAATAATAGCGCCCCTCTTTATTAAAACGGTAATACAATACCGTATATTGGTGAACAGCAAATACGGTTTTGTGTAGTATTTATATTAAAGAAGTATGGGTAATTATAAACATTTCTTTTGTTTCACATTCATTATATTACAAATAAAATTGTTGTGATGTTCAAATCGTTCACCTTACATTGTTTGCGCATATAAATATAGAAAAATGTTTACCATGTTTACCAACATTGCAAATAAAACAAAAAAAATTACTGAACACCATCCGCGGAATACGAAAATGACAAATGACATTATATACTCACACTTACACACACACACAAACATATCCTGCGGTGAACATATCGCGTCGAATCTTGTGCGAATGGAAAAGATAATATTTTTATGCATACAAAAATGAAAGAAAAAAAATAATACAGTTTTACATTCTGGTATTACCGTTTTAATAAAGAGTGGCGAGTAAGCGTCAAAGTGTTGAATGGCGTTCATCACATGAAGGAAGTTAAAAAAAAGATCACATTTGATGAAGTCAAAAATAAAAACAAAGCTCATTTCTTTTTACAATGCCAAAGTAATTCATCACAAAGAATTTAGTGGGAAATGATTGAATGGATTCAATGGTAAGTACAGGTTACCACAGTATAAAAACAAACAAATAATATCACTTTAATTGATTTTTTCTCTCAAAATTGAATTGAATTGAAATGAAAATATAAGTAATTTTTATATTTTAATGTATGTCACATCTGACACTTATGAAATTTAAATCATCAGCGCTCTGAGCCAACATATTTTTTATGGCTCCATTATAAAAATAATGTGTATCGATTACTTTAACAAAAGTGCACGATGTCTTCACGTTAAAGTTTTGGAATTAAAAATATGGGATAAAAAGTTATATTAATCGATGCGCGTAAGTAAGAAACCATAATGACGTCTCGCTACATAGTCCAAATGTCCAATACTTTGATTAATTGTTCAACTAAAATAACAAAATTATGAATATGTAAATAGAATTTTATGGTTTTTTAAATTATTTTCCAGTAAGAATTAATAAATATTATTCAAATTTTTTAATTCCCTACGTTGGCGAATTTTACTATTAGCAGTAAAATTCCAGTGCCTAGTCTCATTTTGACAAGCAACACATATTTTGTATAGTCCTATTTCAGCTGGGTGATCATCTATCAGTAAAACTTATAATTTAAAAATGCTTAAGCTCTATTTTTTTGGAAGAAACAAATTTTGTACAGTCCCGGAAACATTATAAATAAATGTTTCTATTTTTAGGTTTCATTCAAATTCATTGTGAATATTTTTATATTATTTTTTATACGGCAGAAGCTTGTTTTAAAAATAATTAATAAATTAAAATAAATAAACTAAAGGCATATACACGATGATTGAACCAATGAACACTAAGTACTTAAATATTTACGTTTCTACATACAACATAAATTTGTATTTGCGTATTTGCTTTTCGATTTTTTGATTTAGTGATTAAAACTTTTTAAATTAAATTCAACATTATGAAAATTAAGCCAACAACACTGTAATTTTTTTTTATCAAAACTAGTGGAAATTCTATTACATTCACATAAAATTATTATTTTGACAGTTATTCTATGGGACGAATGTCATATTTATTTGTTTTTTTATAATCTAATCAATTTCGGCTTAAAACCTTAACCATAATTCATTTATTGGCTCAACCAGTGTGAATATATACATTAATTATAAATAAAACTAATTATAAAAGAAAATCCACACATTTGATAATTGAAAATAAGTGGATTTACTGATCTGAAAAGTGGCGCAGTCGTAATATACACGCTTCAATTGTGTTTTTACCACTTTTTGTGCACGTTGTAAAGCGTTGCGCAAAACCGTGTCAATAATTATTCGTTTAATGGTTAGGATTTTTTTTTGATAGACAACATAGTGAAATGTTTAAAGAACATGTAAATACGTTGGTTGTGGATTAACACTTGCAACGCGTACTTGAAAGCCACCGATCTGTTTATCATTTAAATGAAATAGAATTGGTGCGTAGTGCTATGTGCACAGAATATTATAAAAAATTACGCTTCTCGTTCTTTTTTAGTTCAGTGACGAATGTGTCAAGTTCACAAAATCGATTTAAAAAAAAATTATTTGATATTACTTTTGTTTGTTAATAAACTGTGGCATTACCTTGGTGTACCATAGCGTTGGCCATTACTACATGATAATGTACCTTCACATCGTTCAACAATTATCACGGTGACTAAAAATCACTTTTTTTTGCTAAATCATTCAGCTTATTCACCTGATTTAGCTCTCAGCTAGTATTTTCTATTCCCTAAACCTCATTTGGCTATGACCGGAAACCATTTTGCATCAGCTAAAGACATTCAATAAAGATCGTTGTCCCACCATACTCAACAACATGCCAATCAACTGACATAAAAAAAGTCATTTAATGTACTTGTTCTCCACATCCAAATCGTTGTATTTTAGTTGATGTTAATGATTTTAATTAAAAAATAATGAATAATTTGTTTTTCTGTCATCCATTCTCATTATTTTTGGGACAACGGGTACATCATATTGTATTAATGTACGAGCATAAACATATAAAGAAATAACTTTATGGAAATTATTGAAATAATTTTATGAAATCATTTTACTATTTTATATTCGGTCGTACAAGTATAACTATAATATTGTGTAAATATATGGCGAAGTTATGCATGAGATTATCAAAACTTTTCTCATTTTCTCACTTATGAAAAACCCATATACGTTTTCCGAAATTTTCGATATAATATTATGTTATGCATATTTTAAATATAAACATATTTATGTTCATGAATTTATGTATTCACATTAAATATATTCGTAGTCGTCTCTGCTGTATAGTCGTAGCAGTTAGGTACTAATAAAATTGGAAAATTTTGATGAAAATTTATCATTAAATTTAAATATCTTAATATTTTCTATTATATATAATCTTTATGTGAATATGTATTTCGAATCTATGCTCTGGTAATGTTTTATGATACAGAGTCATTTAATTTTATTGTACAGGTACAGCCGTGATGTATGCGATAGTTATGTACCGAACTAATCCAAAACCGTATAATTCGAATGAGAATTTAAACCGACTTTCAATTATATACTTTTAAATATCTATCGAACCACAGCTAATAAAATTTTCTTCAAATAATTAATACAGTTTCTAACCGTACACACATATAGATGACGTTAATACTGACAAATAAATGAGTGTATTGGAATATTCCATCTGTCATATGAATACCTGGAAAATTTCAATTCGATCTGTCATTTCATTCCTTGTTTACACGCCAGTTGAAGTTGACGTGTGTCAGTGATTATTTTTCCCATATGGAAAATTTAAAAAATCGAGCAGTCATTGAATATTTATTTAAAAAAAGGTTTTCTTACTTACTTACTCCATGGCGTTACAACCCTGGTGCGGTTTTAACTTTCTCCAACACACTTTTCCAACATGACATATCCGCAGTCAATGTCTTCCAATCCCGAATTTTAAGGATCTTTCTATCACAGTTTACTGCATCTAGCCATCTCGCCTTAGGTCTTCCGGCTCTCCTTCTACATTCTGGTTTACCATTTAACAGTTTTTTCGGCACACGCTCCTTCTCCATGCGTACTACTTGTTCAAACCATCTCAATCTATTGATTTTGATTGTTTTGACAATATTTGGTTGACCGCGTACAATTTGTTTAATTCAAAATTGTATCTTCGCCTCCTACCATTCTGTTCTTTGACGGCGGGACCAAATATGCCACGGAGTACGTTTTTGTTCGAAAATCCGAAGTAATTGTTCCTGGTTTTGTGTCATGCACCAAGCCTCCGACCCATACGTTAATATTGAACGTTTTAATGTTGTAGCTTGCACTTAAGTTCTCGTGGCAATGTTTTCGATCGGAATTGTTTTATTAACCCGTAATAACATCTGTTTCCAGTTGCTACCCTGCGATGTATTCGTTGCCACCAAATAAGAAAAAACGAGAATTGGAACGAAAGGTTTCCGTCGAAATGGAAAAAAAATGTTTAGCCTGACAAGAAATTCATAACGAAATGATAAATGTGTTTTAGGTGAAAGTGCTCCATATCATATGTAACAGTAAAAAATTGGGTTGTTGAATTTTTAACGTGTGGTCGTAAAAGCCTTGAAGAAATAAACAATTAGAAAAAAACTTAATCGTAAACAAATTTGTCAGCGGTATTTGGATCGTTTTGAGAGAAGAATAATATAGAATATAAGTATAATTGGTTGAGAGGATGTACCACCGTATGATCATAAATTGAAACAAGAACGTTTACAGTGGACTAAAGTTGGATGTTCGGCTCCAAAGCAGACTTAGCGTATGAACGAATGGCAAAATATGTTATGGCATCAATTTTTTGGGATACAAAAGCAATTTTATTGATCAATTATCTTTTTAAAATTGTAAAACAATAAAGTCAGAATATTATTGTAACCTTTTGGATCAAGTGGACGCAAAAATCCTTAAGAAAATTGTCAGTTTGCAACACAAAAAAACTAATTTTTCATTAATGTACAATACATCATTTCACAAAAGTGTTTTAACCATGACCAAATTCAAGGATTTAAAATACGAATTGCTTCAGCATCCACCGTATTCACTAGATTTGGCTCCCACAGCAGCGGCTACTACCTCTTCAGAAATCTCAAACAATTTCTCCTAGTATTAAAGTATTTTTCCTCGTATGAAGAGGTCAGCACGCAAAGGCGGATATTTTTGGAGCTTCCGGAATCGTTCTTCAGCCGCACGGCGAAAATTATTGGAGGAGTACTGGAGTAAATGCATAGAATTGTCGGGCGATTATATTGAATAAAAAACACTACCCCAAGCCAAAAAAAAAACAGTCTTTCATTTCTTGGCTAGAAACTACACACTCAACCTGTATCTTAGAAGTGCTGGAAGCAAAATTGGTGCAATGTAGCTGCAAAACTAGCGGTAAATTATGATAAAATTTATACACAAACATAATTTCAAAGGTATAATAATCGATAATTCATTCGCAAACCGTTTTCCGGGTCCAAATTCTAGAAAATTTTGGAATTTGGTCAATTCTTTTGTGCCAATTTTAATTAAATTTCGTATGAAAATGTACGTGTGCAATGGGATTCTTACTAAACCGAAACGATTTTGATATCTTTAGAATTTGATCAAATCTTATGTAATTTTGATCATATTTGGTAAGCATATGTGGGACTAGTGGAACTATATAATTAAATTCTTATACAGTATTCATCAAATTTATTGTATGCTGATGTACAATGGGATTATAAGAATAGTTGCCATTCTGAACTTCTGTGAAATCGATACTAGCACCGCAGTTTTACGAAATATTTGGTATTTGGTCAATTCTTATCCAATTCCATAGAAATTCATTATTCACATAATCCCATTATTCATCTGCATATCAAAATTGAATAAGAATATTGACCAATTTTTAATGATTCCAGAACTTTACCAGGAAAGCTATTTTTCAGTAGTAGTTTTCCACTATTTCAGTTATTATTAGTAAATTCTAAAGCTATCTTCAAATTTGGATTAATGTGTATATGGAAAAATTACGATATTATAAGAGTCTTAATTTTATATAGAAGTTCCAAGATGTTAAGAATTTTAGAGGATTTGTTATCGGTAACAATAGCTAAAGTAACAAATCTTTCACATGGCCGTTTATTTCACGAATTTATCTAATCTGGCTGCGAATAGATATTCATATTGTTACAGAGAGATCGCATTAATCAAAAAACAATCGGGCCCAATTCAAGGGAGGGAGTGTAGCAAATTTATGATCGCGGTAATCCAAAACCGTTTCAATTCAAGTACCGCATAAATCAAGGGATACCTGTACACATAATATGCGAACAATTGTAAAACATTTTATTAAAACTTTGTAATGGCAAAATTTCAAAAATTGTACTACATTCCATTGATTTTTATAGTAGTACCTATACATTACTTTACAAATCTGTATAATCTAATTTTTGGTTTTCACGTTCTACAATCAGTGAAAATTGTGAGAAATTTCATTTAAATGAATTTTCTAATCGTACACATGTAAATGTTGTACATATGATGAAATTAAATCTTAAAAGTTAAACCATATACAAAGAAACAGCTTCCATAACTTTATTACAATATTATTATTATTATTATTATTGTACTATATTTATGTATTAATAGTTTAACTTAGTTTTGAGGATTGATATTTAGTTGGCTGTAATTTCAATTCAGACATTTTGATGTTCTTTACGTCATTTGAAAAAGCTATGACATTTCTCATTTAAAATGTCAAACTTCATTTGAGATCTCGTTCAACATAACCTCACTTTTTAGTACGGTTAATAATGGAACGAACATAAAGAAAAATCTGTGATACTTATGGTAAGTCCGCTCTTCATTAATAAAAACATGAGAATATTTTAAAGTTGTGATTTTGTTAGTGCTGACAAAGAACGCTCAGATTAACCAACAAATTTCTAAGATAATGAATTTCAAGCAACATTGAATGAAAACTTTGCTCAGACATTAACAGAACTTGCAGACGCATAAAATGTTATTCAAGCAGCTGCAAGTAAACGTTTACATGCCATGGAAATGATTCAAAATGAAGGAAAAATGGGTGCCACATGAACCGCTCTGAAACCAATATTGAAAATCATTATTGTTTACAAGGCACCAAATATAACATAACATTTACATAAAATAGTAACTGGTGATGGAAACTGAATCTAATTTGATATTCCATCAACATCCAAATCGCAACATTAATGGAAGTAAGGTTATGTTGTGGATTTGGTCGGATGCGAAATGATTGGTGTACTATGAGCTGCTAAAACAATGAAACTACAATATTACTGCTGTACGATACCAACAACAATTTATCGATTTGTACCATGCACTGAATGAGAATCGTCCAATAGCAGCCAATAAACTACGTAAAGTAATTTGACTGAACGATAACACTTGGCCACATTTTGAAGTACCAGTAAAAATACGTCGGAAAAATTTAAATTGGAAATTCAGGTTCACCTTTATTCACCAGCCTATTAACCATCGGATTCGATCAATGCTATGCGCTCTTCACAAGACCAGCACTTCAAAACATTTGATGAAATCCAAAAAGTTGCTCTCTCGATAAATGGATTGTTTAGAAACCAAAATCATTTTTCTACCACGGAAATCACCAGAAATTGCCAGAAAGATGCACAAAAGTAGTAACAAGCAATGGAAAATATTTTGATTGAAATTAAATTTAACATTTACCGATCGCTCAAAACAAAGTTAAACACCCAACAATGAAATAAATAATATTATATTATATTTTATTATGTCGTCATAGAAATTACAATAAAATTACGCATCGCATAATATAATATTTTGTAAAATAATATACTCGAATTTGCTATAAATATGGATTTGAATATATATATTTGTTTGTACACCCTTATTGAAGTATCAATTGAATTGCTTACATCAACAAATCTTTGATTGAATTGTTCAAATCCGCGTATTAATAATAATATATATTCATACAGTTGTGGCCGATAAAATAAGGATGTCACAAAATTTTATAATTGTCCCTTACACATACGCATTAAAACGCTAACCATATACTTTGTAGCGTTAAGTACTGAAATTGATTTACGTACTATTGGAAATATATTTTAAATCAAATTTGACTTAATTTAAAAATGAAATTTTACCATGAAAATTTCATTGGCAATTAAAAAATAGGAACTAAAGACTATTTCGGTGGATATCGAATAAGAAACTAATATTGCAGTCAAGTTGGTTTAATTGCTTCGCATATGTGAGTATTTATCGATTTTGATATTAAATATGATATTAACCATACTTTTTAATCAATGAGTCTTATGTTCAAATCTACACCGTGCGTCGTACATATAACCACAATTTTAGATTAAAAAACATAGAAAAACACATTATAATAAGTCTTGAAACCTGATTTTTTTGATCAAAATAGGTTCTATTTGCCTCAATACATCGTGTTACACCATCTGTGGCGACACATCAAGACGACGTCGGTGCGAACCCGTCATAGATTTGTGTTCAGCAATGAACACATACGGATAACGGTTCGCATCGACAGTGACAATTTGAATTAACGGGTAAACGAGACGTGGACAAGGGAGACGATTACAAACAACCACGCCGACAGGACAATTCAAATCGTCCAAATCCCACACATCCATTAATGTATCAGTTTATAGAAAAATTCTTCATCATTTGCGTCACGGCTACTTGGATGGCTGGAGGGAGCATCATCATAAAACGCTATTCTCATACCAGTTTTCAGTTTTGGGAATAGTAAATAGTCAAACGGCGTGCAATAAAAACAGCTGTTTCAACTAGTGTTCCTAATGGTACTATTTAATTCATCAGCCAACATTCTCACGGTAAAATTTTCATCGATAACAATTATTTCACGGACATTTTCCACTAATTCAACACGATTTTTAAGTTCTGGTGGACGTCCTAGTGCCTGGGTTATCGTTTCAATCCTCACGATCATTTTTCAAATGTGTTTTCTGCATTTTAATCATATGTCGCCCTAAAACTCTTTCTATTTGAAATCAATATCATGGAGGTTGTGTGACAATGAAACTAATGTGTTATCCACCATATTTTAGATTTAGGATGGCGTCACTCAGTCAATCACAATCCGTTTCATTTGATACCCATGTCCGCAATGGGATTCTAATAAATTTAATGCCAAGTAATGAAAAAGTAGCGAAAATAATTCCGAAAAAATAGTTACAAAATTTCAGAGTCAGAGTAGTGAACGAAAAAGTACATAATTTGGTACTGAAAGGTACCATGATAATAACTAATGAATTACGTACTGAATTATGGAATCACAATTTCTATGTTTCTAGACCATTTTTGTTTGGGTGAATGTTTTTCACAAACATTTAGGCACGATTTTAAGGATGGTATCATTCAATAGATAATTTAAAGTGATACTATTTGCCAATTTTGAAGATAAATCCTGTGGTAAGAAAGAAACAACGTCAAAGATAAAATCAAAATGTTTGCAAAATTGATAACAAAACGATGACTAACTGCAAAATTTGAAGAAAATCGTAAGGCAAGGAATGGCCAGCCCCTAACAAAAGTTAAATGTGCACACAAAAACAAATAGTTCCAACCATTTTTTGTATGGCGAATGTTTTCCACAAACATTTTTAGGCAAGATGAGGACGATAATTTAAAATTATGAATACCAGCACCTAAAGTATTAGTAAATGTGTACATAAATACACATAACTACCTGCAAAATTTAAAGAAGAATGTATGGGGAGAAATGACCAGCACCTATAAATATCAAAGGTGTACCCAATTGGTTCAAGCGATTTTTTTGTATGAGGAATGTTTTCCACAAACAGTTTTACGCAAGATGAGGCTGATATCATTCAATAGCTATAATTTAAAATGATAACTACCTGTAAAATTTGAAGAAGATCGCATGCGGTGTCTCTAACAGAAGTAAAATTTGATCACAATTGAGATCCTGAAAACTTCGGAATTTGCAAAAAAATTCTTATCCAATTTTGATTACATTTACTTTGCAGAATGGGATTATTTATATGAAAAATTCCGACTTTGTTTTAATTTGGAAAATAGTTTCACGCTAATTCAAGTCATTTTTTGTGCTAAAGTGTTTTATAATTTTTTAAGTATGTTTGTGTGATTTTAATAATCTAATAGTCTTTTGTTGTTCTTTGTTGAGATTACAGCCCATAATTTTTTAAAAAAAATTACCTGTTTGGTGTTATGAGAAATTTGGAATTATGTATAAATTCATTATTTTTATGTTACAATCAATTGCTTTTTACTCACTTACTTACTCCACGGCGTTACAATCCGGGTGCGGTTTTAGCCTTCTCCAACACGCTTTTCCAACCTGACCTATCAGACAGTCAATGTCTTCCAATCCCGAATTTTAAATACCTTTATATCACAGTTTATTGCATCTAGCCATCTCGCCTTAGGTTATCCGGCTCTCCTTCTACCTTCTGGTTTACTATTTAACAGCTTTTTCGGCACACGCTCCTCCTCCATGCGTACTACGTGTCCAAGCCATCTCAATCTATTGATCTTGATTGTTTTGACAATATTTGGTTGACCGCGTACAACTTGTCTAATTCAAAATTGTATCTTCGCCTCCAACCATTCTGTTCTTTAACGGGACCAGAAATGCCAAATATGCAATTGCTTTTTGGTCTTCATCAAATTTGCATTTAGAATTTAGCAATTTTAAAGTTTATAGCAATTTATTGGGTCTATAACTAAGTCCTAAGTCCAATCTGATAGGTGTCGTAGGTAGTATTGCTTGTACGCAGTGTGAAGTGGCAATACATCGCTATTGTAGTAGTTGAATCCATTTTTCATATTCAGTATATGACCAGTTCAGTTGAAGTGTAAACAAGTATTTTTTTAGTTGATTAAAAATGGGAATGTTTTGTACCAACAAAACAGCATTTACGGGAAGTTATGGAAAGTAATTTTATTCAGAGAAGAAAACAGCACCAGAAACTTATTGAATTTTGTTACAAATTTATGGTGAACATTCCCCACCACAATATAATTGCGAGTATTAGTTTAGACGGTTTAAAAATAATGATTTTGATGTTAGTGATCAGAAGAACGTGTTGGAGCAACAAAAAAATTTGAAGACGAAGAATTGGAAGCTTTACTCAGACGAAGATCCATGTCAAACGGAAGAAGAATTACCATTGGCATTAGATGTTACCCCAAGCAAGTGTTTCCAAACGTTTAAAGAAAATGGGAATGGTCCAAAAGCTATCGTAATTAGGTACCAAATGAATTGATTGAAAGATAACAAGAAAATCGAAAAATAATGTGTGTGAAATTTCGCTTCAAAGTCATTCAATTTTGCATCTAATTTTATGACTGATGATGAAAAGTGGATCCATTACGATAATCCAAAACGTCTGAAAGCATGCATCCAATTGAACCGAACATTGCATCAAAAACGACCAGAATATGCCAACAGACATGACCGTGTGATTCTATAGCATGATAATGCTAGACCACACGTTTCAAGACCGGTCAAAGAAACGTTAGAAGCAATTGCCTGGGAAGTCCTACCCCACCCGCTATATTCACCAGACATTGCTCCATTAGACTACCATTAGTTCCGGTCGATGCAGTCAAACCTTTCTGCACAGCGGTTCAATTCATACGAAGATATGAAAAAATGGTTGGATTCATGGTTTGCTTCAAAACCTAAGAAGTTCTTCTATGACGAGGGACTCCATAATTTGTCACAAAGATGGTCAAAAGTTGTAGCTGTTCAGATGACAAATATTTTGAATAAATATAATGTACCGTTCCATTCAAATAAGTGTGTTTTTCTTACCAAAATATCCCCAAAACTAAGTTATAGAGACAATATAGCAATGGCCAATGCTTTAGGTAACTCCGTACAGCCAATGTTTATTTTTAAGCTTATAGTGTTTGACGTGATTACTATATTAAAAAAACGGTTCAGCTGTGGATGGTTTGGTGTCGCCAATACATCTGGTTGGATACAGTGTGAGGAGTTTGTGCAATGTCAATCAAGCGTTTCTCTAATGTTGTTGGCTGTTCTACGGAGCTTACATTTTCGATTGATTGCCTTCGTATGCATTTTAAAAATAATGTATGAAAATACAATCATTTATTATTACCTTTTTAAGTTTTTTTTTACAAAAGGTTAATATTTTTGTGACTTGAATTTATTTGTGACACGTTTTATCACCAAAGAAATGTGATATTTTATATTGTGTGAGAGTGTCTGGGCGAGTATTTCAAGTTGTATGTTTTTAATCAATATATGTACGAGTATACCATTACCATTACCATTACCATCACCATTACCATTACCATTACCACCATCATAACATACACAATATAAAAACATTTGGTTATACATTTTATTGCAATAGAATTTACTTCATTCATTTTGATTACCCACAATATTATTATCCTTGTACCTAAACTAATCTGATTTGTACATAGATACACCATTGCATTGTGTGTGTGTCTCCTTTATTCAATTTCATCATTGGATAAAAAATAAAGTATAAATTATATTTTATATTGAATTTGACATTTATGCAGCGGGCGCAATGATTTTACCGATTACAAAATGTAACCACAACATTTCAATAATTTATGTAAAATTGGAGTGAAATAATTTAATAAATCAGTGAATAAGTGAATAATGTAATAATTTTATTAAACATTGATTTATTCATGAGCATTTTTAATAAATTATTATGCAAAAATTTACAATTACGTATGTGTGTGTGTGCTCACATACATCCATAAAACATAATTTTAAAGCTGATTATTTCATCACATAAATCTTAAAACACATTAAAAACAGACAATTGCTATATCAAAATGAATACATGAAATTATTATACGGGGTGTCCCACAGTGAGACAGTCATCGCTTTTATCGGGACTAAATATTTCAATAACAACCCAACCGATTTTATCACTAGCACTACCAAGACCGTCATTTTGACGCCTTTTTCCAATTTCATGTGCTTAAAAATTTGATATAATTTATGTAATTGTTTTAGAATTTTATTACGACTTTTAATGAAATATAAGAACAGTTAATTATTGCAATTCAATTTCCACTCACACACACTTTAATTTCCGTAATCAGAGTATAACCTATTTATACCAAGACCCGTCAAAATAAGGGATTTAGCAGTTTCAACATTTATAAAAATTTATGAATCATCCAGTGGGTCATTTTGTATGCTCGAAGTGCCTATGCAGCAAAAAACATAAAGTTATTTGTGGTCCAAAAAATGGGAACCTTCTTTCTTTCACAAAACTATATGAGTAAAAACAGATTTTCAGAAATTATGAAATCCATTCGTTTCGACAAATTTGGTGGAGTGTTCGTTTACGAACTGACAAATTTGGATTAGTTTCCGAAATGTGGAATTGCTTTATTGATAATACCCAACCTGGTTACAAACCAGATCAGAATATAAGCGTAGATGAACAACCCAATCCCACAAAGGTAAGATGCAGATTCTGCAGTATATGTCCAATAAACCGGATAAATTTTGAATTAGATTTTGGTTAGCTGTACAAGTGCAAACTAAATATCTTCTAAATGGCCTTCCCTGCTTAGGCAAAGATGAAAAACCACCATAAGTATCTTTGAATGAATTTGTAGTGTTTAATTGTTATACAAAACTATGTAAATTGTGGGAGAACCATAACCACAGATAATTTTTTTGGGAAGCGTACAACTTGCAAAGAATCTGCTGGCCAAAAAAAAAACAAGTCTTGTTGGAACTATGCGGGCAAATAAAAGAGAATTGCCGAAAATAGCTAAAGTTAGACAAGACAACCTGCCGCTTTTCTTCACAAAGCTCTACAAATCAAATGATATTCTTCGTATAATTTACAAAAGTAAGTGTCGCAAAAAAAGTACTACTTCCTAGCACTAAACATAAATCGGTAAAAATTGATTCTAATCATCGAAAACAAATTCCTGAAACTGTATCGTTTTACAATAAAACTAAATTTTCGAGTAGATGTAGTTGATACAAATGGCCCGCAAATATAGCGTAAAAGCAAACGCAGATGGATCCTTTGCAGGTATTTTATAATATTTTGGACTTGGCATCAATCAATTCGTGGATTTTATACAAAGAGACGACTTGTGAAGAAAATATAACTAGAAAACAATTTTTGTTTCAATTATCCAAAGAACTGTGAACAGTGAATATAGTCGTTGCAGAAAAGAAGCCTCCTCCCAAAAAAACAAAAAACAGGCAATGGATTGTACTCCAGAAAACCCAAAAAAAAATGTGTAAAAGAAAACCATGATCAAACATCTGTCAATTTGACGGGTGCGGTAAAACTAGTTATATATTTAACATCGGTAGATCTGGTGTTAAATCGGATAATAAAATTTGCATTCCAATGGCAAACCAAAATATGAACCCTCTGAATACTACAATAAAAAAAAATGAAACTCCATCGGATAATAATTGAGAACCGGTGGTAACCGGTTATAACCAAGGAGTTATAATCAAGAAGGTGATAATCACGAAAATTATTGAAATTTCACAACGAAGTAGTTACGCAAGAAAATTATTAATACAGAAGGCTTTCGTCAAGACTGGCTATCACAACGAAAACTAATTCTGGCACACGAAAACTAATTCTGGCACACCTGAATTTAGCAAACGCACAAACATGATTTTATTTACGCTCTAGGTCCGCAACGTGACACACATCAATATCATGTTTGTGTATATTTGCTAAATTCAGGTGTGCCAGAAACAATTTTCGTTGTTATAGCCATTTTTGATCAACTTCTTGATTATACAGCACACTCAATAAGAACCTGAACAAGTTTGGAAAAAGAAGAGGCACAACATTCATTAGCAGGCGAATGATAATCAAATCCAACGGAACCTTTGATGAACGCACCGTAGTCGTAATTGAAATTATGTTGAAAATTATTTTATTATATGACAAAGGAAGTATAAAAACGTGTGTTTCGTCACTGGAATCAATACTCTGGAAATGTACGTATGACGGGATTCTGAGAATGAACCCATTCAGACGAAACCAAAATTGTTGACGATATCGTCATAATAAGTATCGGCAAAACACTTGTATGACATTGAATGAATCAACTGCAAACGAAGGAATTCCTATACTGTAAACAATTGAATAGAATCGGTAGAACTAACGGTAGCAGAACACAAAATGAAGATCTTTCAAGCCGATAATTCGCAAAAAGTAAAGGAATAAATTACAATGAAAGTTAAAATTCCAATTTGGTACGTATTGGCAAAATTACACATTTCTACGGGTCTGGCAAAAGTGTTGTGCAACTCATATGGTGTAATTTAATTCAGGCTTCAATGATGATTGGACGGACTGCGGTTGCAAGAAAGTAAAAGTGTAACACAATGTGTACACAGAAGAGTTATTATTACTAATTAAACTCAGGCAAATACGGGACCATTCAAAAAGGAAGGTAAAAATCTGGCGAATCGAAATCGCATCAATGTATGCTTTGCAGCAACGCTTGGACATTTCAAACTTTCGAAGAGAAAAATATTCTATACCGTTTGATCAGCATTCTGCATAGTTTTTAAAGAAACTCATCACGCCTCAAGGGTGGGTATCTATATCGAGCATTCCACTCAATTTGGTAATTACTCCATTTCTAATGCAATTAATCTTATGAGTGAATCTCCCGTGTTGTATGAGTAGAATCTTCCGTGTTGTATGAGCAGACCCATCTTTGAATCTCTGCGAATAGCGTTAGCACACGCTGCAAAGATTTCACTTTGTGATTTCATAAACGAACAAAAGGTAATTCAGTTGTGTAATTTGGAGTATGAAAAATATTGAAAAAAAGTTGTTCTCATCTCATCATTGTCGGTATTGAAATTTATACCAAAAGTAAGTCATACCACATATAATCACATGTATTATAAACGACACTAAAGCTCTGCTACCACTGAAAAAATTTATGTGAGCTAGTGCTATCTGCAATTTGTTTGTTTAACTACAATGTGCTTTTGATAAAGTTTGTAAAATTGTTAAACTTTTATATTTTATTTTATGGAATATAAATTTAGCCACATTTAATTTACAATATATTGTCGGCATTGAGGCTGTTGAATTTTGCTAATATTCGGTAGCAGTAATATATATTCCAACAAGCGGTAACTTATGGTGTCATATCGGTTTGATTGTAGCCATATAGACTGAATAATTCTACTAAACTAATACTATTCATGTTTGCCGTAATAAATATAAGTTTATGGTGGCTGTACGGCTACAAACCAGTTTCATATTTCGTAAACTCAGTCAAAGGCATGGGCTTCTGCTAGATAGGTAATATATGGAGATACTGAATTAACAACACCTTGGTACACCTCAAATGCCAATTATAATGCTAATGCTGTATAACAACTTTAAAGTTCTTCAGTTGTTGGTTCGTTATTGAGAGATATTGTACAAAACACGACGATTCGTAATGCTATGACTTATCTTATGTCGTTCAAAATGTGACACAAAATTATCAGTATTGGTGCATGTATGTCACCGTCTGGGACACCCTGTTCATAATGTCAATATAAAAAACGTTTTTTTTGTTGCTATGCATTTTTATAACTGCACCGTATCAAATTGCTGTTACAATTTGTTGGTATAACATTATCATACATTTATCGCATTTATGTATTGGGTCTATAACTAAGTCCTGCGGAAAATCTGATATGTGTCGTAAGTAGTAAGTTGCTTGTACGAAGTGTGAAGTGGCAATACTTCGCTATCTACAATAGTTGAATCCACCTTTCATATTCAGTGAAATGACATTTAGTTGAAGTGTAAACAAGTATTTTTTTTAGTTGATTAAAAATGGAAATGTTTTGTTCCAATAAAAGCATTTGCGGGAAGTTAGGTTAAGTAATTTTATTCAGAGAAGAAAACAGCACCAGAAACTTATCGCATTTTGTTACAAATTTATGGGGAACATTCCCCATCACAAAACAATTGTGAGTATTGGCTTAGCGATGGTTTAAAAATAATGATTTTGATGTTAGTGATCAGAAGAACGTGTTGGAGCACTAAAAAATTATTTAAAGACGAAGAATTGGAAGCTTTACTCAGTCGAAGATCCATGTCAAACGGAAGAAGAATTACCATTGGCATTAGATGTTACCCCAAGCAAGTGTTTCCAAACGTTTAAAGAAAATGGGAATGGTCCAAAAGCTATCGTAATTAGGTACCAAATGAATTGACGGAAAGACAACAAGAAAATCGAAAGACAATGTGTGAAATCTTGCTTCAAAGTCATTCCATTTTGCATCGAATTGTAACTGGTGATGAAAAGTGGATCCATTTCGATAATCCTAAACGTCTGAAAACATGGGTGAAGACAGTTGAACCAGGTCCATCGACACCAAAACACACACCAATATTGATTGTTCTAAGGTTATGCTGTGTATCTGGGTGGGACCAGCTTGGTACAGTGTACTATGAGCTACTTAAACCAGGACAAACCATCACTGCTGAATGGTACCGACAGCAATTAATCCAATTGAGCCGAGCATTGTATCAAAATCGACCAGAATATGCCAACAGGCATGACCGTGTGATTCTATAGCATGATAATGCTAGACCACACGTTGCAAGACCGGTCAAAGAAACGTTAGAAGCACTTGGCTGGGAAATCCTACCCCACTCGCCATATTCACCATCAGACTACCATTTGTTCCGGTCGATGCAGTCATCCCTTTCTGCACAGGGGTTCAATTCATACAAAAATGACTGAATTCATGGATTGCTTCAAAACCTAAGAAGTTCTTCTATGATGAGGGAATCCATAATTTGTCACAAAGATGGTCAAAAGTTGTAGCTTCCGATGGCAAATACTTTGAAATAAAATTTAATCTACCGTTACTTTCAAATAAATGTGTTTGTTCTTACCAAAATATCCCCAAAACTTAGTTATAGACCCAATATTTTGTATTTGTATGATGTGTAAAAATAAACGGCTTTATGAAATTTTAATACATGCCTGCACATGTACACCAATTCAACAATATAATAACGATGTTGACAATGACAACAAATATGAAACAAAATATAAATATATAACAAGAAAAGTTTGAAATTTTTGTTTAAATTCACATTTCTATTTTGTCGCTGTTTCGACGGCAAATAAACAAATTTTTAAAGTCATTAAGAAAAATCTTTTATGACGAAAAATAGGGGAGCTATTGTTGATTTGATACATGGGTAAATTTAAATTTATTTAAAATAAGTAGTGAACAAAAACCTATGCTCCAAAGAATGGTCGTAATCATATAGCGGTGGCTGTCAACAGTTGGTCAAAACAAAAAACTACTTACTCTCCTGAAATTATATTGTGCCCTTGGAAAGTCGTTCTTTTGGCATTTTTTTTAAAGTTACGCAAAATAAGTTTCAGAAACAAACACTGGATAATTACTGATTAAATGTTTTTTAATATTGTTTATTTATTGGGAGAATGGAACTGTACGAGCATCATCAATGTTTTTGAAGTTATTAGAAATTTAATAACCAGAAATTGGTTACAGCAACAGTTACTGTTAATAGGATGAAAAATGCACAAACTATCAAAAATTTACAAAACATTTTAATTGCCTCTTAACACTGTTCATATACGGAGCGTTGAAGTCAATACTTTGCAAACGAAAGGGTTTGTTGCTATGCAAATGTGAGGGAAAAAATTATTTTAGAGAAATTTTCAATAATAATACTCCAAGTTTTGTGGTTTTACATTTGAACATCAGTCACTGAAATGATTGTTATAGCTTCAATAAACTTGGATTTTAAATTATGGTACCAATTCCAAATGGTAATGAATACATCTACCGCAAAATGAATATGAAACAATTACAAATCGATTCAGAAGTGCTCGAATTGTTAAGCACCAAAGTAGAAACAATATTGTAAATCACTGTAATTGTTTGTCAGATAATTGGACTATAATACTTTAAATCAAATAAAATATATTTTAAATTTTATTAAAGCCTTAACTCTCAATTTGATTGGAATTGTTTTAACATGCGCATAGATTGAGCGGATGATAAATAACATCAATCTTTTTAAATTTTTAAGGTTTTGACGCAACCGATTTCAATTTGATTTACAACCTGGTCATTTATTGTTATGCCAACCTTAAACCAACAGCTCCGCTTTCAAATATCCACATACCTGAAAACTTAATGTCCTAAGATCCCTGGTGATCCTGATGATAAATTGTATAGGCCCATTACGACCAATCCATTGACCATAATATTGTTCATTCAACCAATCCAATCCCCACCGTGTAACCGCTACATCCAATAAAATCGAAGCCATCTCAATGCCCTTATCAATCAAGTGTTTTAAATAATTATGGTCATTGAGCGTTTCGGGCAGGAAAATTGCGGAAATAAATATATTTCCAATTATGCTTGCCCACACACATTTTCACGTTGCCAATTCCATGTAATTGTGGAAATTAAATGATCAAATTAAATCGTACTTCATCAAAAATAGATGATAAATTTCAGCTCGTTTGGCCAGCTTTGGAAATTGTGTAACGACTGGTGTATAATGGAATATATGGATTTTTGATACTCTACATACTTTTTCTTTTGAAATACACCTAATTAGCACCTAATTGTTGAATAGCAATGAATGAGATTCAAAATTGTCAAATCAAAATTCATATTATGTTGAGTATTGAGACTTTGCTCATCGTAATAAGGAAACATTGTTTCTCTTTCCTCCTTGATCATCTATGAATATTTTAGAATGTTCGTTGATCTATGGTGTTTGTCTATCGATTTGTGTATAATTCAATTATCAGCCTATACACGAACTTTGAAAACTATTCAATTTGTTTAGGATTCGGTTCGAAGTATTATTATGGGAAGGAACTTCATATAAATTTGATTCTTGCGTCGTAAAAATACAATGGAACCAAAGTGAAAATATTAAATTTTGTTTTAAAATTGGAACTAAAAATGTGCGGAGACTTACAAATTGTTGAAAAAGTTTGACTGGTGATGATCGTAGTATGTCTCAACGACAAGTTTTTATGATTGGGTTTCACCATTCAAAAATGGTCGTGAGGAATGATAACCCAAGACCAGAATGGTCAAAATTTAAAAATCGTGCTGCAATAGTGGAAAAAGCCAAATGAAATTGTTTCTTTAGATGGAAATTTCATTGTGAAAATGTTGACTGATTAATTAAATGCGACAGTGAAGAGACTAATGGTTTTATTGTACGATAATACACCACCTCACACACGACCACAATGATGAATGAATGAATGATGAAGTTTTTTGTCTTGAAAAGAGTGTTTTATGATAATGTTCCAGTCATCCGAGCAACCGTGACGCAGGTGATGAAGAACATAACTGACATAAACCCTGTAAATGCATTAATTGAACGTGTCAAACGTTGTATTGATTCAAATTGAACCTATGATTATTCAAAATTTATTAGAATATATAAAATTGCGGTTATTTAAACGACACACTGTTTGTATGTTTTTTATTCAATATGATCCCCCGACAATTCAATACATTTATTCCAATGCTCTACCAATAATTTTATGCCGTGCGGCTGAAGAACGATTCCAGAAGTTCTGCAAAATAACCGACTCACTGCGGCTGATATGGCCTCTTCATTCGACGAAAAGTATTTTCGTCGTAGAAATTGTCTGACATTTCTTAAGAGGTAGTAGTCGCGCTGCTGGGAGCCAAATCTGGTGAATACGATAGATGCTCAAGCAATTCGTACTTTAAATCCTTGAATTTAATTATGGTCAAAACACTTTTGTGAACTGGTGCACATTGTCTTGATGAAACGATGACTTTTTTTGTAATGCAAATCGATTATTTTTTTACGGATTTTTGCGTCCAATTGATCGAAAAGTTTACAATATTAAATCTGAGTTGATTGTTTTACAATTTTCTAAAGATAATCGATCAATAAAATTGTATCACAAAAAACTGATGCCATAACCTTTTTTGCCGTTCGTTCATGCCCATCGTCTGTTTTGGAGCCGACCATCCAACTTTAGTCCACTGTAAACGTTCTTGTTTCAATGTAGGAGCCAAGCCTCATCCATAGTTATACTACCACTTTTCCAAACAAATTTTTCACATTTGTAATTCTTTATGTAATCTGAGATGCCCGAGAGTATCAGCAATTTCACTCGTATTCACACTTGGATCGTCACTAACAATTTTATGTATTTTTTCAATATTTTCTGATGCAATTTTTGAACGTTCCCGGCGTGGTTCGTCTGCAAGGCTTGTACGACCACATTTAAATTCAAAAACCCGTAAATTATTACTGTTGCATATGATATATGGAGTACTTTTACCTAAAACACATTTACCATATCGTTATGAATTTCTTGTCCGGTTAAACTGCTATTTTTAAAAAAATATTCAATGATTGCTCGATTTTTTAATTTTTCCATATGAAAAAAATAATCACTGACACACGTCAACTTCAAATGGTGTGTATAAACAAGGCTGGAATTAACAGATCGAATTGAAATTTTCCAGGCTTTCATATGACAGATGGAATATTCCAATGAACACTTATTTATTTGCCAGTATTAACGTCATGTATTTGTATGAGGCTAGAAACTATTCACGAAACCTGAAAACATAAAATCTAACGACAGTGCCCATGTTAATCATTTGTACCCTTATACACGCTATGAAATGATAAAACATATAATTTTGTATTTTTGTTATAAATATCACATCTCTGGGTGGATATAGTGTTTAAATAAAGTTAAATAATTACGTTTGTATTTGTGTGTGTACTATTTATATGGTACTTGCTTGGGCTGGACGTTATCTGTATTCCATAATAATATAATACAAACAATTATTATAATAGAGTATGAAAAGCGAGCAAAGACAACATTAAAGTATTATTTAAAATTTTCATGTTAATTAATTTTAGAGTTAATTATATAAAGTTTAATATTTATTAAAAAACTTTTAAATCAATTTATATAATTTCTTGTGCAGAGTGTGAGAATATACTTTTAAGTACTTTTGCATTACTTATAAATAAAAGGGTTTTTTTGTCACAAAAAGGGTTTTTTTTTTTGTCCAAATGCTTATAATATACATGAATGGGTCTGTGTTTAAATGTTGTATTGCTTAATAATAAAGATGAAAAGAAAATGTTGGCAAATGGTGTCAAGTGATTTAGCAGAGCAATTATGTTTGTGTATACATTAAATTGATTATAAAAAGCTGAGGATCGGGAACAAAATTAATAAGCTCCAAGCGAACATTTCACACCATAAATCAACAAAACCGTCCAAAGAAAATTTCTGTTTAAATTGTCATAGCGAGTGGAGATTGTAACTCCATACATCCATCCATTCGATAATTATGTGCAAAGTATTTATTTAATCAATTTACTATAATTTTGATCGAAATCAAGCCTGCTCCACACGAGGCACTCATTCCATCCATTCTGAAATTCTTTGCAGCATATTCAGTTACTTGCAACACATGACCAATACTACACCCAGCATTGGATAATCAATCAGAGTAAATGCACCCATTTGATCAGATGAAGCAGTCTTTTTTGAATCTCACGTAATTTTATCCAGCCGTTAAGTCTTTCGAGATGTAAATTATTATTATATTGTTTCAATAGATTTTTAAATTTAAAAATTTATAGAAATTCAATCTACCCGCGAAATCGATTAACAATAATTTCTCTCTCATGTACAAAAAGTAAACAATTCAAATAAATTATTAATTGTTGATCCGACCTTCATAAAACCATGATGCGACAGAACAAATAATCGATTTAATATTAATTATCACTGCGTTCGTAAAATAATTTAGGAATTTAGAACGAAAATTTGACGATAAGATGATAATTTGAGAGTTGAGACCAGCCACTCTTATTATAAAGTGGACAAATCAAAAATTTACTCCGAATTAATATGCGATAATATTGGCAATAACAAAATTGGCCTATACGATGATGCCTCATGAGGTGGTTGGTCAGGTTGCCTGAAAATTTCTAGATGTCTTAGATAGAAGATTAGAAACATAATTTACCACTACAGGACCTGAATCTATATACGGGTGTCCCCGGAATTTGCCTATAACGGTTTCATAGGCATCCATGTCTTTATGTTACCCAAAGTTAGGTAATGTAATTACCTATCATTTGATACTTATCCCACCCTCCCACCACTTCAAACGACTGAGTTATAGCGTTTTTAGCAGGCACATTTTTTTGTTATATTTTTTTTCTTTTTCATTTTTGATCCACTTAGAGGCGGAATTTTCGAAACATCTCAACAGAGTCTTGTTGGCACGTTGACCCCAGATCGTTTGCACCTGTTTCCAGCCATTTCTTTTTTTTATCACTTTTTCGCTAACAATATTTGTCGACCACTTTTCCCGATTTCCCTCGAGGGACGGAGCTATGGAGCTTTGAAAGTACCAAATTGGTCACTTTTGGACCCCTATAACTCCGGAAATACTCAATATTTTCCCATGAGCTTTCACCAGCGATAGTCCTTACCAAGGGCTACAAATTATATTATGGCGGTGACTTTCTATCTATAAGAGTTTTCCGGCTATGGATGCCTAAAGTTCGGAAAAGAGTTTACAGACCAAACTTTAGATGACTGGTAAATCGGGAAAACGGCAATATTCCAAAAATCTAATGATGTAGAAATGTAAAGAAAGCTTCAATCTTTTCTATAATATTTTTTTTTTAATTTTCCAGTGGAAAATACAGATTTTCCAGGAACAACGAAAAACATCGATTTTGTCAAGTTTTCAAATTGGACTTTCCGACTTTCCCAATGGAATTTACCATTGCCCTATTTATCACGGATAGTAAACTATATGCCACGTCTTTTAAGCCTCACCACAACTCTCTAAGTCTAATGGTTTTCACACAATGACCGCTTTCGTTCGAAAATCTGAAGTAATTGTTTCTGGTTCTGTGTCATTCACAAAGCCTCTGACCCATACTTTAATATTGGACGTATTAATGTTGTATATAGCTAGAGTTTTGTATGACCTTTGTGAATATTTCTGTAGCCCTATCTACCTGTTCCGGCGTCCTTAGCGGTACATTAAGATGTATTCTGTCATCCACACAAAGTTTAAAACCCAACCAGTCTGTGAATTTGTTGGTTAATGCTGGGTTTCCAATACACTCAAAATGCGTGTAATTTTTTTTTAACCTGTCAACCGATTTGCATGAAGTTGAATGTGTTTGAATGAAGAAAGTTGTATCTTTTTAATGACACATACACATTGTGTTTTTTCAAATGCATTCAATGTATGGATACGGGTAAAATGAACGGAAGAAATTTACATATATTTATTTTATTTTATTCTGCTGTTGCATATTATCAACATATTGCAAAAATAATATTATTATAATATTTTATCTACATTTTATAAAAGTCATTCAAATTTTGTATTATGTCAAGATTTTTGATATTCTAGTGTATTATATATGGACATTTATGCATTGAAACTGATAAATACACTCAGTAACATTCGTTTAGCCTCATCATAATAAATTTTGTTTGTTTTTTTGATTGCGTTCTTTAGAAATTGGAAAAAATTAGTTATTATATTGGCAATTATAATTTTACAGTTTAATTTTATAAAATGGAAAATATTTAAACTGCGCTGAAATTATTCAAATTAATATTTAACAAACAGGAAGATTATTCCATTCGTGAAATAAGCAGAAAAATAAAACGATCAGACAAGTTCGTAGTTCGGTAGTTCGAAATTATTTGAAAAAAGACGTTCAGTAAGGTATTAAAACCCAACAAAAGCTAACAGAAAACTATCAAAGCGGGAAATCGAATTAATTCGGGCGGAAGGTATAAAGAATAAATTAAATGCTTCGCAAATAAAAAAGGAATTCGATCTTCCTGTAGCAAATAAACACATTTCTTATGTGTTGCGGCAGTCATCACCAAACATTGTTTGGAAAAAATCAGCAGGCAAACCCATGCTTAAAATTCACCACAAGGAAGCAAGATTGAATTTCGCCAGAAAATATATGCATTGCAACCAAAAATGGAATAACGTAATTTTTTCTGATGAAAAAAAATTTAACTTAGATGGTCCAGATAGTTACAGCTGCTATTGGCATGATGTGCGACAGGTATGCGTACCAAAAACAAAAAGAAATTTTGGAGGTGGAAGTGCTATTTGGTCTGGGCCGCTTCTTGCTGTGAAAGGAAAGGCTACTCTTTGCTTCATTCCAACTTGTATGAACTCCAACAAGTACATTGAAATGTTGGCAGATGTACTTATTAATTTTATTGAGGATACAATGGATGATGATTGTATATTTTAACAGGATAATGCAACAATTCATGTGTCGAAGTCATCTCTGAGTTGATTTTTGGACAACATAACATCGAACTTTTGCAATGGGCCCGCATGTAGTCCTGATCGGAATCCCATAGAAAATTTGTGGGGGATTATATGGCTAGGAAAATATATGATGGTAAACCAAAGGCTCAACATTATTCCACTGTTAAATATGTTTTAAAAAGTTCTCATGCGGCTTAACGAATGTTACTGAGTGTATCATCTGGTTACGTACGAATATAATATTGCATTATCTCGGAATTTTGTAGTAATTCAACCAATTTATTTAAATTTTTATTTATTTATCACTTTGACATTTAAATGGAGGATAAGAATAAATAAAACAGAAATACAATAAAATAGATTACATTTATGTGTAAGAGGTAAGAGGGAGGGGGGGACACACACAAATATTTGCATTATCTCTTTTATATTTAGAAGAAAATTATTTCGGTTTTGGTGTTATTTATTTACTTTAAAATCAATGCAAATACAAAATACACGAAACGAATGATATTTTAAAATGAAAATGATGTTCCGATATTATTATTTAAATATAGCATTGGCAAAAAAACACGTGGATTTGGTTAAGTAGACAAGTACATCCATGATGTAGTCAGGGCCAGTATGGGTCCATTGAATGTTTATTAGTAAAATGTTCGTACACTTAGAACGAAAACAATGCTTCATTGTTCGATTGGTTTTGCTCCAACACTTTGGATACTTTCTACAGACTTACAAGTTTTCCAACGCGACAGGTAGGAAAACTGGCCTGTCTGCTGGTGGTGGACTATTAATTGCTATACAATCGAGTTAGTCATGTAATCAAATCATTATGTTAAATGTGATTAATTCGCTAGAATTTCTATGCATCTGCCGAAGTTGGGTTGGTAAACTTCCGATGACGATGATGTTATGATTATCTTACTTACTTACTTACTTAATCCATGGCGTTATAACCCAGGAGCAGTTTTAGCCTTCTCCAACACGCTTTTCCAACCTGACCTATCCGCCAATCAATGTCTTCCAATCCCGAATTTTAAGGATCTTTATATCACACAGTTTACTGCATCTAGCCATCTCGCCTTAGAACTTCCGGTTCTCCTTCTACCTTCTGGTTTACTATTTAACAGTTTTTTCGGCACACGCTCCTTCTCCATGCGTACTACGTGCGTTCAAGCCATCTCAATCTATTGATTTTGATTGTTTTGACAATATTTGGTTGACCGCGTATAACTTGTCTAATTCAAAATTGTATCTTCGTCTTCGCAACCATTATATTCTCCGACAGCACCAAATATGACACGGAGTACCTTTCGTTCGAAAATCCGAAGTAATTGTTCTTGGTTCTGTGTCATGCACCAAACCTCCGACCCATACGTTAATATTGGACGTATTAATGTTGTACACTTGCACTTAAGATCTCGTTGTAATGTTTTCGATTGGAATTGTTTTTTAGCCTGTAATATCATCTGTTTCCAGTTGCTACCCTGCGACGAATTTTCTCTTTAATATCTTTTTCTACATTTATCAACGATCCTAAGTATATGGTACAAAACTATTTACTATATCAAAATTGTGTTCGCCAATATGAACTCGAAGTCGTGATGCCACCAAATATTTGGTTTTGTCTACATTTCACTTTGATGCCCAGACCCGATGCCTCCTTTAGTAACGATTCGAAAGCATTCTTGACAGTTATCATATTCCGACCCATAATGTCAATATCATCAGCATACGCTAATAATTGACCCGGTTTTGTGAAAATCATGCCTTGTTTATCAATATTTACGACCCTCACTGCCTTTTCCAGTGTAATATTAAATAGTAGTGTTGATAATGGATCGCCTTGTCGTAGTCTATCAACCGTCTCAAAGTGATAAGATAATTTACCTTACACTACGTGCAAGAACGAAATTTTTCAATCTGACCCTCATCTATGTACATGCGCCCACTGAGAAGAGAAAACTGATGAGATTAAGAATGAGTTTTATGCAAAACTGATGGCAACATAAAACTGATGGCTGCACCCGGCCACGACATTAAGATTGTTCTAGGCGATTTTAATGCCAAAGTGAGACAGGAAACAATATATCAACCAACTATAGGTAAACACAGTCTTCATAAAACAACGAATGAAAACGGGATAAGATTGATTAATTTTGCTATGTCTAAAAACATGGTCATTAGTGGTACATACTTCCACTGTGGAAGACTATCGCAAGAAGAGGAATTTCGAGCGTAAATTGTTTCGTAAGAAAAAACGAGAATTGAACGAAAGGCGTACGTCGAAATGGAAAAATTTAACAGGAACAACGATAATAGAAGATTGTACAGGAATGTCAATCGTTTTCGCAACGGATACAATCAACAACCTTTTTTTGAGCAAAAACAGAGATGGTCAGGTTATGGCGCAAGAGGAATGGTGCCTCGAAAGATGAGCCGAGTACTTTAAAGATATTAAATGTGAACACGCCAGTGAATATTGTGGAAGATGTTCAATTTCAAACCGCGCAGCCATTTATAGCTGAACCATCAATACACGAAGTAAAGAATGTTATTCAGAAGCTCAAGAATAATAAATCACCTGGATCTGATAGATTAAATAGTCATTTTCAGAATAAAATTATTGAATTTTAACAGTAGTGAAATGAAATTATCGGAGAATACCAGTGTGGTTTCTGCACACATTGATCAACACCTGATCAAATATTTAGTATACGGCAGATCTTGGCAAACTGTAGGCAGTTCAATGTTGATACACACCATTTGTTTGTTGATTTCAAAACGGCATATGATAGCGTCAATAGGTCAAAGTTATGGAAAATTATGGAAGAGTTTGGAATTCCAAAAAAACTGATAGATTTGGTGGTGGCCATGACGTTGGAAAATGTGAGGTCAGACGTACGAATCCGAGGTAAATTTTGACCCTTGATAGCAAGACGAAAATAATTCAGAATAATGGAATGGTATAATAGCCATAATGTAATGCCATAAAATGATGGGTAAATTGAAAAAAGTAATTTCTTATTATATTTTTACCTTCCAAATCGACCCGCCCGCATATAAATTGTGTTGCACAAAACATGCAGATACTAACTTCGAATGCATAATAAACGTATCCATCAACCTATGGAGGCATTTAAGATATTTTAAGACAACTTTTCAACATCAACATACAATGATTCCACAGAGCAGCTCTACTACTTCTCTCCTATATATCATATTTAACTTAACAAAAGGGTTTTCAAAATCAAGATGTTACTTACTTACTTACTCCATGGCGTTACAACCCGGGTTGCGGTTTCAGCCTTCTCCAACACGCTTTTCCAACCTGACCTATACGCCAGTCAATGTCTTCCAATCCCGAATTTTAAGGATCTTTAAATCACAGTTTACTGCATCTAGCCATCTCGCCTTAGGTCTCCCGGCTCTGCATTTACCTTCTGGTTTACTATTTAACAGTTTTTTTTAACAGTTGAAATAAACTGTTGAATCAAGATGTGCTGTGTTTTTAATTTAGTTTAGCCAGGTATTGGTATACGTTATTATATGTATCACTTGACATTACACAGAGGCTATTTATTATTTTCTACTCTTATTTTTATGTACGTATAAGTTTCAGCCATATATAGTTTAAGCAACACACACACACAAGACCCCACAAAGAAATCGCAAAAGTTTTACTTTGATTGTATATAATTACGAGAATGGTATAACAATATTTGACTTTATCAAAGTACAAAAATTCCAAATAAAGTGAAAATAAACATTCTTAAATACTGGAAAGATAAAAGAAAAATTTCGTTGTGTCTGTATTAATGGATACTCTTCATACAAGAATCATCTATATTTATTTAATACCCGCTCATATTTTATCTACTTAAGAGCTATACTTTACTATAAAGTTACATAATATAGTTGAACAATTTTCACAATCATAGTCAAGGTAAGGTAAGGGTATTTTATGTATTATTATAAAGAGGTTTTGCACTAAATATAAAGAATTCAGCTCATGCATCTCTTAGTACATGGTGTCTCTACGTATATGTGCATAATTTTTGTTGCAATACGAACCATCACCACCATCACCACCACCGCCACCACCACCACCACTTAAATGATATGTATGCGGAAAAGGATACCTTAAGACCTTAAGTATAATAAATTTTATAGAATCGGTAAAAATATTGTTCCTGAAAATAATACCAAAATAAAAATATATAAAATGAATTTGTATTCATTTTATTTTTCTGTTCATACAAAGGGATAAGATTTTTATAATATCGGGTGTCCCAATTTAAAATTCAATTATTTCGAAAACGATGGTCCAAACGAAAAATGTTTCAAACAAAAGTTATAGGTATCGAAAGGGGAGACCTTGACCGTCAATGTCATTTGAAGTTCAAAAGCATTTTTTCTTATGACAACCCCTATTTATTTTTTTTTCCGCAGATTCACATAGAGCAGGAAATTTTACGTCTGACAGCACCTAAAGTCTTGCCTTAAATGGCCGACTAAGTTTATTTAATTTCACTTTACAACTATCTCCCATGTGTAATTTGTCCTTGGAATGTATGATCGACAAAAAAAAATTTCCCGCTGTTTTTGAATCTGATCAAAATTAGTGATAGCCATTATAAAAAAAAAGGTTTGACCCTCAATTTACATTGAAGGTAAAGGTCAAAGTCATATTCAAGGTAACTGTCAAACGTAAAATTGTTCAATCTTTCTGAATCTGCGATCAAAAATAGGGGTTGCCATTAGAAAAAAAAAGGTTTTGACCATCAATTACCTTAAAGGTCAAATTGAAAACCACTGTAAGACGTAAAATTTGCCGCTCTTTCTGAATCTGCGGTCAAAAAAAGAGCTTGCCATTAGAAAAAAAAAAAGGTTTTGACCATCTAACGGCGTTGATGGTCAAGAGCAAGTTCATATTCAAGGTGGCTATCAATCGTAAAATTATTCTCTCTTTACGAATCTGCGGTCAAAAATAGATGTTGGCATTAGAAAAATGGCTTCCAGGATAGATGCAAAGGTTTCTTATTTAAAGAGCAGAACATTTTAAAATGTTTTGATAAAAGTCATAATAATATTTAAAATACTTTCAAATGCTAAATTTAATTCAAATTCCCTTAGATTCGTTACAAAATTGAAAATGGTAATACTTTGCTGAGTACTACAACGAGGCAAAATTTCATTGAAATCGGGAGAATACACTCAAATGGTACCCTTGTAAATTATGTATGAATTACAATTAATTTTTATTAAGAGCTGGAAAGTATTTCTGTCCGTTTTTTTTATCTCTGGTTAACAAAAAATCATCGATTGGATTCAGGAATATTTTAGCGAACAAGCACCATCGCACATACAACATACGTAAAAGAATGATGATTTCCATGTGGTGATACTGATGTTCGTGATAAACGGCGGTTCGAAAAAATTTCGAAGACGAAAACTCAACTTAAACACAGAAAGAACTTGAATACCAGTTAATTAATTAATGAATCAGATGTTTGCAGACGTTTACATGCCATATGGGAAAGATTTATAGAGAAGGGAAATGGTTACCGCATGAATTGACAGAAACTGCCATTGCAAACCGATACAATATCGCACTTTCTTTGCTTGCCTGGCATTAAGAGGAGAGTTTTCGGTGGCTTATCGTGACTGGCGATGAAAAGTGGGTCGACTTAAAATAAAATGAACCAATTACTGCAGACGGTTACAACCGCCAATTGAATAAATTGTATAAAAAATGATGGTAAAATAGACCAGTAAAAGCGAGTAATAGACACAAAATGATCCTATTGCATGATAACGTTCGGCTACATGTTGTAAAAGCCGTGAAGGATACCCGACTGGAGCTCTAATGGGAAGTACTTCTGAACGCAGCTCACTCACCAGACATAGCGCATTTCGATAATTATTTGTTCAGATCGATGCAACTTTGGGAAAAAATCATTGACGATGATGGAAAATATTTTAATTAACACAAAACAAACCATAACCGGTCAAATGACCGCTTTGAACTATCGTATTGAATATGCGCATATCTTCTTATCGCTTTTGCGCATTTAACTTCATGACTTTTTCAGTTACAGTTAATATTCTATTTATTATCTATGACAACCGGTCCATTTTAGCGGCAGAACAATTTTATGGCTTTATAACATTGCGGCGACACGTCAAGGCGGTGCGAACCCGGCTTTATGTATGTGTTCAATGAATTTTACAGAATTTCTCAAATTCATCCGTATTGATAAAAAAACAGTGAGCGGAGTCAACTTATGAAAATATAGATAAATTTGGAATACATTCAATGAGAACAGCCAAAACTGTTACATAACGGGTGCTAATATTATTGTAGACGAACAGCTATTTCCGACTAAAGCTAGTTGTAGATTTACGCAATACATGCCTAACAAGTCTGATAAAATTTGGAATTAAATTTTGGTTAGCATCGGACATCATAAATGCATTGAAAATCTTCAGTACAATTCTCCGAATATGTTGTACACGAACTCATGGAACCATTTACGGGTTGCGGAAGCGCTGTAACAACAGACAACTTCTACACCAACAAATCCCTATGCCAACACAACTGCAAAATAAAAACTGCGTTAGTTGGAACTATACGCTCAATTAAAAGGGAATTGCCAATAATTACGAAACAACAGAAAGATGACATGGAACTCTTAATTTCTTCGAAAATTTTCACAACAGATAATTGCATACTCTTGCAAACCAAAAAAGAAAAGTACTTTTACTTATAGTTCAAACCCTAAATCTGTAACACTTGAAAAGAATGATAAAGGTTTACCTGAGACCGTTTCATATATAACAATTTAAAACTTAATTTGACAGTTAGACATGGCCGATCAAATGGCGAGAAAATATACCACGAAATCGAAATCTTTCAGATGGCCTCTCCAAGTATTTTTCAATATTTTTGATCTAGCTGGCATTAATGCCTGGATTTTGAACAAGAGCAAACAACAGGAGTAAATATTTTGAGACATGATTTTTACTCCAGTTAGTTGTAAAATTTTCCACTGATTTTCGAGAAGTCCATGAACAACTAAAAGATGGACAAATGCGAAACTATCGTTGCCTAAATCTGCTACAGATTCCTATCAACGTAAAACATGTTAAATAGGATATCGTAACGGAAATAAAACCACAAAAATTTGTTCTAAATGTGAAAAATATGTTTGCGGAAAATGTACAATGAAGGCCGTCTGTATATGGGATCCAAAGTGCAATGCATGAAATGCCAGGAATTGTATGTATAGATTTTGTTTTAACATTGGTTAAAATGCCATTCTCAAACGTGGGATTTGCTTAAAATCGGGTAAGGTATGTAAAAAAACGCAAGTTTTTAGATGACATAAACCATTCACAGAAGACAGAGAAACTATAAAAATGAAAATGAACGTCCGGGTCGACTATCTGCAGCAATTACTGAACCAGACAGTTGGAGATTACTGCATATGGTAATGCACCGGCACAGCGTTCTACAATTATCACTTATCTTTTGATTAAATATCATTTTTTCTTTGCTTAATCAGTGACTACTTTCTATTCCCTAAACTTCATTTGGCTATGAAAGGAAATCGTTTTGCATCAGTTGAAGACGTATTCAAAAGGCAACGACCGCCATATAATCATCAACATTGCAGTAATTGACATAAAACCTTCATTTTTGATACACTTATTGAACATGCAAATCGATTTATTTCCGTTTGAATGAAAATATTTCCATTCTCAGTATTTTTGGGGTAAATTGTATTGTTATTAATGTAAAATAGTATGAGAAACGCAACGTGCCTTGGTTGCAACGTGCCGCTGTGAATTCATATAATAAATTCCACCATATCATCATCATTTCTTTCTGTTACTCCGCTGGGGAGCATAGAGCATAAATAAAAATGTGTTATCTGATTCGGCACAGATCCTTAACGGTGCTCCTGAAATTGAAATTTTTCAATAGATTTATTATTTATAGAATTTTTAAATTTATTTGTTAATATTTGTTATTTTTAAATTAAATGCGATTGATTTTATGATTTTGATTTTAGCTTTTGGAATGTAAAGTGGAGTTATTATTATTATTTTAATTTATTGGCACATCTATTTGCTGTGGACAAAATTTGCATAGACATTATCACCTACAACAGCATGCAGCCGTGTCGAGTCCTACGCCATTGAATTTTACCGGTAACACCATTTGACTCAATTTAATATCACCTCGAAAATTATCTTTGATATCGCTCTCTAATTAATCGCACTTTTCACTTTTCATAGCCGATGACTTTTGATGAATTTTGACATATGTTTACGCGTTCATAATGTCAAACCATATTGATGTTGTCGATCCGGAAAATAAGTTGAACGACTAATACACGTCTACAGTGAACAGGATATACGTTAGAACTGTCAAGGACAATAAGATACGTTCTTAGCATAAGGGCACTCTCGGAACTTCTTAAATTGAAAATTTTGACGTTTTGTATTTTTTTCTCGTATAACGGCATAAACTTGTAATTAAATTAAAATATCTGTTTTTAACATATTTGCAGGCTCTTTCTCTTTCCTTCTGTTATACGACTATTCATTGTTTTATGAAATGGTGAATTTGAAATTAACTTTCATTCAATACACAAACTTGGCGTATATTTCATAAAATTCAACAGACACAACCTTAAAATTTTTAGCCTGTAATAAGTTCATTTGCACTAATTACAGTTGTTTGTTTTTTTCATAGTGTCCGAGATAAGACAGCGTTGACCTATCCGCCAGTCAATGTCTTCCAATCCCGAATTTTAAGGATCTTTATATCACCCAGTTTACTGCATCTAGCCATGTCGCCTTCTAACATTCCAAGATGCAAGTTTTAAATCATTGTCCTTAAATTTTCGTTGCTTGAGTCGTTGCCGTTTATCCTGTCCGACCCGAGGCCGTGTTGTAGAGTTCATAATTGGTTGTTTTTCCGAAGTTGGTGTGTTTGTGGATGTTAAATTTAGTTATATTGGGGGATAACTATTTGGGTTATTAAAAATGAATGAAACACCATTTATTAACAACAAAATTTTATATTTCTAATTTTATAATATCCATTATATACAGCTTAAAGACTTAATACCTCTTCCGAAAGCAGTTACCTTGGCGCCGCTGATTCCCCTTTACTGTGTAATCACATAATTATCATAGGCCGTATCCACTATCCGCAACCCGTGGACGCGTTCGGTCGCAAATGGCATTGCAAGTATGCTATACCCAATATACTATTCCGTGACCCTAAATGCTCTAATTATAATAGAAAAAAGTTTAAAAACAAATAATTGTAAAAATTTAGAAAATTTAAAATGCCTAAAATTCCTGGGCGGTGCTACCAGAAAGCGGTACCCATAGACGGACAGTAAAATACATGACAATAAACAATCTCCTTATCTCTGCTACTGTGTGTGTGTGTGTAACTAATCCGATTACGCAATTCAAATGATTGTTTTATATAAGATTTCATTAAACAACGACAAATATTCATAACTTGCCTGGACCCTATATGGACCCAAGCGGCTAATGCAAATTCCTAAGTTAAGTTGTTAATTTCACAATACATTTTATGTTCATGCAAAAGTGTTATTGTATCCACTGTAAAATTTTTTGTACAAATCAAAATCAAAATTAACTAGTAATCCTTGAGCAATTATTGTCAATCACAAAATGTTAATTTAGAAATTATTTTATTAAAAAAAAGTGTATTTTATAAAAAAAATTAAAAAATTAAATAAATAAATATTGCTGAAAATACAAAAAATATATTAATTAATTATTTTGAAATTTTTTAGAATATTGCTGTAATTTTACAAAAATGAAAACTTATAACGTAAATAAAATGATTTTCGATTATAATAATTTAATTTTTATTTAAAGGATTATTTTTCAAAACATTTATTATTTTCTTTTTCAAACGTCAAAAGCATTGCCGTTTAGGTGGCGGAAATTTTTATATTGAACGTTCAATGGCACCGGTAGAACGTCGTGAACGTATACGTAAAGAAATGCGACACTACAATCATAATGTTGAGTGTACGGCCCAATGGACACGTAAAGAAATGCGGCATGAAAATCTTTGTAAACCAATGGTTTGTTACAATTACTCACCACCCGCAATGGATTGTTGTGCATATATTTACTATTGTTAAAACCGAAAATTAAATTGATGTATTGTAATATTAATTAAAAGCAATTCTAAAAAAATATTTGGTATTTATTTTTCCATATTTATGAAACATTTTATCGAATCTTGATAAGATGCTAATCTTGATTTTATCAAATACAAGAAATTATTTACGAACTAAATGTAATAATGTTAATGTGCTCTACATGTTTCTCTGTAGTGCCCTATATAACTTAAAATTCCGCATTTTCCAAATCAAATTCGGTATTTTCCACATCAAATTCAGTATTTCAATAATGCACTGTTGGAAAAAATAGATAAAAATGGTTTTTGGTTATCCGAGCGAGTCGGCGACCAACAATTCTCGAGCTTTGTTTTACAAAAAAAAACCCTCTTTCAATTCGATTCAGCATTTTAGAGAATATGGCTAAGGAAACACTAAGGTCGTATGGATTCGTCACAATCATAATATTCAGCATTTTTGTGTCATGAGTTACAATTTCTTCTTGCCATTTATTAATTAATTCTTCGAGAAATCCACAAAAAATATTGCTGTTCACAGATGAGGTAGTAATTATTTTTTTATATAATATTCCCTGAATATGGAAGCCTGTTAAAGACTCGCGTTACGTCCTCGTACTATATTCGTTGGACGCGCATATGATGGTCATTTTAAAACCACATTCGTCTATGAATATATGCCTGAGGAGCATGCGATCCGAAAAATTGATTGCATATAATTTTCGTTTCATAATACGATTTCAAGAGAATTTAATTACTCCGTTATTGATGCCAGCCCATTTTTAAGTGTAATTCGTATAATTTTTTCGATGTATTATTAATTGAAGTTAAATGCACCCCAATTTTTTCCAAATTGTTACTATTCAATTTGATGTTGAATTTGATTTTTTAAAATGTTGAATTTGATTTGGAAAGTTCCCAATTTGATTTGGAAAATTCCGAATATGATTTGGATAGTTCCGAATTTGAAGTTAAAAACCTATACGTGCTCTTAAAGTGTTTGCTGTTTTACAAAAATACACACAATGCAACGCTCAGTACACCCATCCAAAGACACCATACAGGCACAAGTGCACAGGACACATTTTAGCCACTAGTGCACGAGTTATGCATCTATCGAAAGACACTATACAGACACATGTGCTCGTATTCATGCCGTTAGTTCAAGGACACATTCTAGACAATTGTGCCCGATTTGTGGTCCAATCCAAAAACACCATTCACCATGAGTAGAAAAATAAATATACAAAATATCATATTTTTTGAAATCCCGAGTCTGACATATTGCAACATTTTGTACACAACACGTGCAAATAAAATAATGGGCACAATACGGGCATAATAATGAGCCTGTATTTGACTGGCACTAGTGCCCTCAATGTGTCCTTGAATTAACGGACACAATATGGCCATCTGTGCCAAGGATATGTCTTTAAAATAACGGGCACAAGTGCATGTAGTGGGTGTCTTAGGACAAGTACACACAAATGTTTTACGGGGTTAGTTCACGCCGTACGCCAAACCAACCTGTTGTAATAACACCACTCGTTTTTAAGGCATCCGGCATGATTTTAAGTTACTCCCGTAACACACTGTAAGTGTGGGTATTTCACAATTCATCAATTGCTCTGTAATTATAGTTTAGTAGGAGTTCTCCATTGTCCGTAAATTGTCGAAAAATTTTGGATGTGCCATGCGCCATGCCAATGATTCGAAATAACTAAAGCGGTGAGAAGATTCAAGTGCGATGTGATTCTACAAATAACTGAAATTTATTATCTGAGTCAGGTGTTGTGCAAATAATTGCTGAATCTTAAAAAAAATTGGATTATTAGTTCCACTTCGATTGGCAACAGCCAGTAATATCTCCTGGTAATAAATCATTTGGAAGTAAGGGTAAAGACATAACCATATTTTCACATGTTTTGTGTGTCGATAGAACTTTTAAAAAGCCTTGAATTTTTTTTCAACTGCTCTCGAAAAATGGAACCAGCAGCCCAATATATGCATTGTTCGCACATAACAAAAATGATGATAGTATATATTCTACTGTGTTCCTTGTCATCAGGTACTTACTACCTTTTAATGTTGCATCCATTTGAATTCCATAATTGGAACGGTGGAGTACGTTTTGAACGATCATTTACGTATATCATCGTGTAAAAGATATATAGGGAACAACTTCTGGATAATTTAATTGTTCCTCTCTAACTAATATATCCATTGGTGGTCAATTAGATGATACTGCTGTATAATGGCTTGTCAACAGGTCGTGGACGCGAATGAAGAATACAATTGTAGACAAAACACTTAAAATAATAACAATTTGATACTTCTTCATCCCAATCAAAAATTAATATCTGCGTCAGAGATGCGGCACATAACGTTCCGAACAAGTTCATCACCCTGAGACATGACCATAGTTTTCCAAAAATATTTTAAGCAGATGTAAAACTTTGATAAACTTGGAAATTTTTCGTCAAAACTAATTGCTCCGGTTGAACTTGCTTATTAGATGATGTTGCTTGTTTAATGATACATTAACTTGCTTTCACAATATTTTATAGTTTGTGTCCACTCACTTTGCTGCTTTTGCAAGAATAATCAAGTACAGTAACTGTAGGTCGGCTCACAATTGTAAATGATAATACAACAATAATGGTACCTATGTTTGTATATCTGATTGGAGTTGATGAAATTGTGTAGGCATAGACAAATTCAAATCTAGTCGTTCTGGTTCAGTCCTTCGCTGTCACCCATACATAATTCGGATGATTAAAAAAGGCGTCGTGACATAAGAACTATCACAAAACATTTCTGTCCAATTAATTTAATTTATTTGGAGCAACAGCTATTCTTTGATTTATTTGCGTATTCAATTTGGAACGTTGAGGTGGCACCAGTGTTGGCTAACGCGAATTACTCAAAGCCATTTGGATGTAGAGCTGCATTGGTGTGGAAGGGCAGAAGGTGAAGAAGAAAGGTTGGTTGCAAACTTTAGCCAACCATTTTTCTCGCCACACAGAGAAAGTACCACACCACCGTTTTGCAACCCAAGTCCACCACCACACAACGTACAAGATGACTTCCCATTAGATAATATACAATTTTAGTTAATTTTAAGCTGAACTTTATTTTACTAATAAAAAAAACTTTAAATTATTGATAGCGCAGAAACCGCCGCCATGATAAGAAAATACATCGGTTATTTTTTTGTTGCAACATGTAAATTAGGAAGAAAAAGTATACTCTATTAGGTGTTTGAATAAATTCTCGCCGCCGTTTTTTTTCATAACATTTGTTTGAATTAAAAATGTATTTATTTTAATGAAATTTTACATAGATTTTCGGAACACATTCGCAAAATTACGAAATTCAAAATTCTTTTTGTGGCGATTCTAAAAGTCAAGTAACTTTACGCGACTTATTCATGAAAGGCAAATTTCGTTTAGAATTTTTACTAGTTTATTCTACACGGCAAACTTGACTGTCTAATTGACATGTAAAAAGTTTAATAATAATAATTATTCCTATCAAAATTAATCCATACAATTAAAACATCCGAATATTTGTAATGGATGTAAGTTTTATAAAAAAATTTGGGCATCCCATGGAAAAAAAAAATTTTGTTTCCATTCCGCCATGTTTTTTTTTAAATCTATTTTATATGGGAAACGAAATGTCGTTTCATCGGCGTCCTTAGGTTTAATGTAAAAGTTTTTAGTTTGCTAATATTTGACGACTTCATTGCAAGTGAATAATTTCTGTTTTACCATATGATGCAGGAAAAACATGTACACGTAAATAGTAACGGTGAATATTTATTCAAACACCTAATGTATAAGTTTTTAGCAAAAAAAATTATATAAAAGAACTACGAAAAAATTGGTGTCATGTAAAAAGTATATTCGCGCGAATGAATAATGATCATTTTATTCAATTGTATTATTTCTTTTTGTACATTCAATGGTTGGCTTTTGCATATAATAACAGTTTTATAGTTATTCCATTCCGTTATGCATAGCCAAACAAATTGCATGTACGTACAGTAAATTATTTCCGGGAAAAGTTATTTCATTTAACTATTATTGTATCTATTTGTCTATGCATTTCCATATCTATGGCAAGAGAAAAATAGTAATAATAATAAGGAAAAAAAATTTGGAATGGCTAAAACAGAGAAAATTCTTTACAACACGATGCAAAAAAGTAGAAAAAATGTACAAATAATAAAAAAATAGAATAGTTTAATAACGAATTCGCTGAGTATAGGGTGAACTTTTGCAGAGATATGGAAAAAAATAATTACTTCTTGGTGTACGTGTTAACCTTACTTAACCTTAAAAAGTTTTGAAAATCGTTTTTGGGGCTTGTATACTATTTTGTATTCCTCTTTGTTGTTTCAATTATAGTATGTTGTAGCAGCTATACTCAACCCTACGGGCCTATAAAACGGTTCACAATACACCAATAATTCGCGAATATGGTGAGCCATGCCAAGTGACTCAGAAGAATATCGAACGGTTGTATTTGATTAGAAATGAAAAAAAAAGAAACACTGCCACCCTATTTTACTAGAAAGTTTCGATCAAAAAAGTTTTTCAGCCCCTCACTTACGCACCAACTGTATTATTTCAGAAGTTGTGATAGAAACAATACGCAAAACAATGCGGTTTTATCAATCAAATATTCCTCTGCTTCTGTTATAGTGGAGTGGAGTGACACAAATCAGCATGAAGTGTATGCATACATTTCTGTTTTAATTTATGCAGATGCTACGGAAGGTACATCATTGCCAGCAAAAGATTCATTTGATGAAACAAAACATTTTATCATGCTGTAATGTCATTAGAACGGTTTGAACAGCTCGTTTCCTTAGATTCGATTAACACATGCGTTTGCAAGACGATATTAAATTAACCGACATATATGGAAGTTGTTCTTTGACAATTTACATGTGCTGTACAAACCGTCTTTAGTCACGCATTGTTGATGAACAATTAGTTTCCACACGAGGCCTATTGGGTCGTTTCGCCAATACATAGGCAGTTATAAACCGGGTATTTTTTTTTTTTTTTTTTTTTTTTTTTTTTTTTTGTGCGTGGGTAGGTAAAAATCTCAATAGACACCACGAGGAACGCGCGCGTTATCCTGGTGGTAGTGTGGAACTCTAATCCACTAAAAAAAACCTCCCAAGAGCATGAACATCCATATTTGAATGTCAATACTACTACCTATTACAATCTAGTCTAAAGACTAATAAGCAATTTTATTTTGTTGATTTGTTTAGGATACTAAAAGTTTATCCAGCGATTCATTTTAGTTTTGTTCGTTTATAGTATTATGCCAATTCAAAAGGTTTTATCCTTTTGAGTCGTCTTGTTATATTTGAGTTGTCTATTAGCCTGTAAGCCTCAATATTCACATGTGCCCGTAGTCTTCTTTCGTGACCCTGTGCCATGTTTTTAATTTCGTCCACCACATTATCTATTTCTAGATCCCTATGTAGGTTTTTGTTGTTAATGTACCAAGGTGCATCTACAATATTTCTGAGCACCTTATTCTGGAATCGTTGTATTATATTTATATTACTTTGTTTGGTGCACCCCCAAAGTTGCACACCATATGTCCAAATAGGTTTTAGAATTTGCCTGTAGAGCAATAATTTATTTTCTATTGTCAAAGAAGATGTTTTTCCTATTAACCAATACATTTGTCTATAACGTATATCCAGTTCATCTCTTTTCTTCTTCACATGTGTTTTCCAACGCAATTTAGCATCTAAAGTCATGCCCAGATACTTGGCCGAATTAGAATATGGTATTTGCAGATTGCCAATAAATATAGGCCTATATACAATCCTTTTATTTGTGAAGTCTACGTGAACCGACTTTGTTTCGTTTAGTTTCATTCTCCATTTTTTGGTCCAGTTATCTATCTGTGTAATAGCCACCTGCAGTTTCGCGGTTGTTTCTTCGTTAGTGTCCCCAACAGCCAGGATGGCAGTATCATCAGCAAATGTTGCTATCAAGTTGTTTTCCATCAGTGGAAGATCACTAGTATACAATAAATAAAGTATTGGTCCAAGTACACTTCCCTGAGGTACTCCCGCCTTGATTTGTTTTAGCTGAGAAACGGCCCCATCCTGTTTTATTCTGAAGTATCTTTCTGACATATAAGATATTAATATCTCTGCATACCGTGCTGGTAGCATTTTTTGTAACTTGTGTATTAAACCCTCATGCCATACCTTGTCGAAGGCCTGTGCCACATCCAGAAAAATTGAGGAACACACCTTTTTTTCTTCTAGTGCTCTTTCGATCAAATCCGTTATTCTGTGTACCTGATCAATCGTTGAGTGTTTGTCTCTAAAACCAAATTGGTGATCCGGTAATAATCGTTTACTCTCAATGATTGGTTTTAGTCTCTTTAAAATAAGTTTTTCAAATAGTTTTGATAATATTGGCAATAATGAAATTGGCCTATAAGATGATGCCTCATGAGGTGGTTTGCCAGGTTTATTGATCATTATTACCTCAGCCACCTTCCATATATTTGGTACATGTTTTATTCTGAAGCAGGCATTAATGATATTTCTTAGATGTGTTATAGCTTTCCTGGGTAGCTGCTTCACAACCTCTCCCGTAATTAGATCATACCCAGGAGCCTTCTTCAGTTTTAGGTTTTTGATTTCATTTATTATTTCAGTAGTCGACGTTGGTTCCATATCCATATCTACATTTTCATTTTGAATATGCCGCACCTCCCATGACTCCTCGGCCCGACTATCAAGTGGTTGGAAAATATTTTCAAGATGTTCCGCAAATCTTTCTTTTAAACCGGGTATTTGGAATATATTAATGACTGGTTGATTCGCGCACTAACTATTCACTTGCTGGTGTAATTTATGTCGAAACTCAACCATGTCAGAATCGAACAAGCCAAGTCCGTCAACAGATCTAGTATTACGATTAGCTAAAAATTATTTGAATGTTGTCTACAACATAACTATGAATAATTTTTTTTAAGTATAGCATCCAATTGGCTGAAGAACATTTAAAAAATACGATAACTATTGTGGGAACAATACGTTCAAATAAACTGGAGTTTGATATTTTGCTACTCAGATCCAATTTGTATTGTTAGTTACACCAGTAATATAAGAAAAAATGTTTTATGAACATGTTACTCGGGATGAATTTCAAAAGAAACCAAAACAGAAACAAAGGCGGTGTTGACACAGTCGATAAAATGGTGAAATCATACACATGTAAAAGGAAAACTAATCGCTGGCCTATGGTCGTGTTCGAGGTGCTTCCGGCAAATGCAAAAATTTTCTGAAATCATTGCGGCGACTAAACTAGATGAACGAAATATGTAAAAATTGAGTCGAACCAAAAAAACCTAAAGGAATTAACTGCCATTAAATTGATAAGATCACGGGCTAAACCAGTTCACCAATTTCGTATTCAATCATTTTGGCAAATAAAATAATGAATTTTATAGCGTTGATTCAATAACTGGTTTTGTCTTTGCTTTGTTAAAGTACTAAGGGTAAGCATAAAAAAAATTCTCTGGTTCATCAACTAATTTAAAATTTAAGATCATTTGCTTAATGCTATGAATTGAAACTAACTTCACAGTTGAATATTATGCATGACGTTTGCAGTGATCATTTTGTGTAGATTAGAGAAGGAGTAATTTAATTTTATTTATCTTTTAAACACGGACAAAGTGTGCAACAATTTGTTTTAAAAGTTGTGAAGGTGAATCAATATTTTTGCTTTTAGGACTTTACCAAAGACAAAGACAAGGCCAAGCTATGAATCAGCAACTCAGTATTTTATTAAATTTGATAAAATGAGTAAGTGAGTGATGTTTCAACATTGTTTTATGATCATAGCACGATGTATATTGCCTGGTATAATAAGTTGTTAAGCATCGAGCACAGTTTTAAAGTTAATTGGGGCACAGTCGTAAAAGTGCTGTTCCATTGAATTTTAATACAATTTTTTAACATTTTGACTTAACTACAGTGGAAGTCCTCACAGAAAATCTTAACACCTTCCATTTGTGCTGCAAGTTTACGACAAAATTTGCAATATGACAAAGGGAATAAAAATCCAAAACATTATAAAATTATTGATGGTAAGAAGAACAGTAGTTTTTCTCGTATTCGATTTAAAGCAGCCTTTAAAGACATATTGAAATATAAATGACATTGCCAACACATTGAATATAAAATTCAGTATACATTTTTAGATTTGTTTAAATGATTGTGAAATGATTCTGAATTGTACTTCAGATCGATTCTAATGTATTGCGGGGTTTGTGTGCGGTAAGCAACATGTATAACACTCAATGCCGTGTATAAACTATTAACTACGCCTATGGACTATTAAGATGTACCGGTATTCAGATAATTAGTATAATTTAGTTACCGTTACCTGCATATAAAAGCAACAGCAAAATCAATTTAATTTCACTTAAATTCCCACCACCGCCGATAGCGCTACATCGTCCTAGTGACTATATCACTATTCATCCAAAATCCAATAATACTTTTATGCATTACCTTCGCTATATGGGCTATTTTATATGAAAGAGTCCAAACCACTATCGCTGCTACACTACACATCTTTAACACCATCGATTCCACTGTCACCACTATAGCTGCTGTGTAGGATTGATATTATTTTTGTAAATCAGTGCATATTTAATATTATTTGTGTAATGCATGTATTTTATAAATTTCTAAAATACCAAACTATTTCCAAATACTAGCATTTTTACCGAATTGAAAATCGAAAATTTAATAATTTAGGTAATTAATTTAAAAAAAACAGTCAAACCCTCGATAAATTGAAAAGAATTTTCCGTTGATGAGACCCAATAATTAGTTTAATATAATGGTGCACAACGACGATTAGATTTCAATTTTAATAATAACATTTATTATTTTAATTCCATTAACAACAATATTTAATTAAACATTTAAATTAACAATGTCTAAAATACCAGAGGATACAAATATTTGCAAGAATTTATTAAATGCTTTAAAATCAAAATCAAGAAACATTGCCAAAAATTGTAAAAAGTGTCACAACAACGATTATTAAAAACAAAAGAATTAAATTCTAGCATTGTTTCTAGCATTTATGGTAATTGAAACAAAGGACCAGTTGAATTTAATGATTTCCTATAGAAATGTTAAATGATTTTAAATTGTCAATGGATTGTGTTTACAATCGAAATGTAAAACACAGTAAAAATTAGTTAAAAGTAATTGATAAGTTTACAAAGCGATGTAAATATTTAAGAGATAAAGGATTAACAATTATGTTAAAACTAAAAGAAGTAAATTATAAAATTGGCAAACCGTGATTGAAGCAAAAAGCATTTGGAAACAAAATTTTATGGAAAATAATGTGTTGACATCACTTAAATGCTCGCATACAATATCAAATATTAAAGCATTAGTAAAGGCGAATCAGCGGCGCCAGGATAGCTGCTTTCGGCAGAGGTGATATACCCCTGAAAATCATCTACAAATTTACAGAATGATTTAGTAGGTTGGACGTATGGTTAACGCATCAACTTCGGAAAAACATCCAGTTATGAACTCTACAACACGGCCTCGGATCGAACAGGATAAACGGCAACGAAAATTTAAGGACAATGATTTAAAACTTGCATCTTGGAATGTTAGAACTTTGTTATGACACGGTGCGTTAAGAGCACTTACTGATACACTAAGAAAAGGCAAATTGGTTATAACAGCTATCCACGAAACTAGGTAACCCGGAAAAAATTTATTGAAAGGAAAAACATACTAATTTTATTACAGCGGCAACGATTGTAGTAAAAGAAGAGAGTTCGGAACCGGTTTCGTATTTTTTGGTAAAGCAAGAAATTCAGTAATTCATCAATGTACATGCGTCCACTGAGAAGAGAAAACTGATGAGGTTAAGGATGAGTTTTATGAAAAACTGATGGCAACATATAGAGCTGCACCCGGCCACGACATTAAAATTGTCCTAGGCGATTTTAATGCCACGGTGGGACAGGAAACCATATATCAACCAACTATAGGTAAACACAGTCTTCATAAAACAACGAATGAAAACGGGATAAGATTGATTGATTTTGTCATGTCTAAAAACATGGTCATTAGTGGTACATACTTCCCACATAAAGAAATTCATAAGATGACGTGGAGGTCTCCATATGGTAGGACAAGTAATCAAATTGATCATTATTATCTAGTTCGGATACTGCTACGAGCCACAATTTCGGCCATTAATAACACACAACCCGGATTGAAATGGGAAGTCGAGAGACTTGAACAGATTTGGAGGCATGTTTCACAGGTAGCCATTTAAGGCCTATTTTATTCATTATTTATATTAACGACTTGCCATCCGTTTTTTTCAAAATTATCGGCATGTAAAATATATGCCAATGTGGTAAAAATTTATAGATCAATTGATTCATCAGATGATTCATTGTTATTACAAACTGACCTTAATGCATTTTATAGTTGGTGTCTTATAAATTGTAAGTTTTTAAATATTGGCAAGTGCAAAATAATGAATTTTACACGTAAAAATAATCCAATTACTTACTCTTACCAATGATAACATTTTGAATAGCATTGATTAGTCACTAGATCTTGGTGTCTATATTGTTCGTAAACTTAGTTTTAAGTATCATATTGACTATGTGGTTGGCCGAAACTTCCTTGAAATGATCCATTAATTCTTTTTTGATATGAACATAGGCTCAACCTTTTGATTATGTCAACGCTATTATTAAGACACAGCTCTGACATTTTTTTGTAATTTATTGAATTTTTATATTGATGGTCCGGATATTTTGAAAAAATTGAATACGAAAATAATTACTAAAAATCTCGTATCGATCGAATATTTTCACTTGGGAAATTATCGTCCTAATTACAGATTTTTGTTTTGATTTTTGGTATGTCGTTTGGTGAACGATGTTAATAATAAAAATTAATATTTATAATTATTCAACTATTTCTCATATGCGACCAATAAAATCGCGACGCTATAAGTGCCGCCACTGTTAGCTGTACACCTTAATGTTCTGTCAATGCATCAAGCAGTTAACACTACGTTGCGTTCTTGTTTTGGAATTACCAATTGAGCATTATGTACAATATGACTACTATAACCATGGCCTGATAATGTATCACCAACTATATTAGTTCTTCCATGCATACGACTACGACATAATAAGGTTATTGGACTGTAAGTGCAACGTCCAATGTGCAAGTCGCGGTTGTTATTAAATTCATTAACCATTTCAATGGTCCTAACAGCATTATTTTTCTTCGGTATCATTACGACCGGAGCGAGTTGCCCAACGTGATTCGCTTTGTTCAATTATGTAATTTCGTAACATTACCTGCAGTTTCTCATCCTATATCATAATTTTTGCATCCTTCTATAAAAAATGTTCAAACTATTTTTTCAATTAGAAATTCTTTTATTAACATTTTTCAAACAATTAAATGTAACAAAGACAAGTCAGCCGAAAAATATTTATTTTAGAGATAACTTTTGACCCAACATTTCGCCTGATCAACATTTTCATTTGATTAATGGCCTTCGCGTAATGGTCTGCAAGTTTCACATAACACCCAACTGGTAGGGTGTCATGAACAATTTCTTGACATAAATTTAAAAGTAATTTAAATTTAAAATTTATGATAAAAACACACGATTCATTTGAAATAATAAGTTTTTTTTATTTTGTTTCCGAATACGACTTCGACATCGGGCAAAAGTTAGCACAACGTTTCTTGCAACGGAGGTGCTACCACTTACACATTTTATCTTATGAATAGCAGGAAATTCGTGTATTTCCTGCAAAGTGATAGACAATTCGTTTCCAACAGATGTTGTAACCGTTTCCAATGCCGAAGTTTTTAAAACATCGCTTAATCATATTCACATATTAGACGGTGCTACATGTACATGACATGCTTAATACATTCAGCACTTAATTCCACAGCAATAAAAAAAATCTTCTTACTTTAATTTTAACGCAATGAATGGAAAATTACATGTCCATCTATATAATTGACATGTGGCTGTCATAATTATTAAAACTATTAAAAGCGTTCGTTTTATTTTAGTACACAGCTAACAATATTAATGAAATTGCTTGTTGAATTGCACAAACTCCTTACGCTGCATCCAACCAACTGTAATTGATTGTAACATAGAAATATCGACTCAGACACATATCGAACAGTTATTGGATAATTTAATTGGTGAATTCTAAATGGATGAATACCATATTGGTGGTTATTTAGATGATTCATTCTCGTTTCTATAGAGCATCGTATTAAATTTAATTCCGCCTAATAATTACCAAATCGGTATCATGGCAATGCTGACTTAGTACGCTGTATTTAGTGTCTCTTTGTAACACAACAATTGTACAACAAAATCGTACTTTACATTTTCACTAAACACTCCGTCCAGAAGGTTCTAATTGCACAATTGTATACGTATAATTATGATTGTCAACATATACTGTGCTATCAGAACGTTTACCATATTGATTTCCATTTTTTACTGTAATAGATTATAGATTACATTTATCTCACCACTACGTTGATATTACGATAGATACATTTAAGAAATCTTGTTAACAATAATAGGTTTTATCAGTTTCCATCGTTAAAAAAAATACTAAACATAATAATGGTTGATTCACAATATAGTCCTGATTTTCACATTTTCATGCAACATGACATTGCTTCTTTGTGTGGAAAGAAATAGAAAAATTTGGTGAAAATTCTCATTTTGATTGTCCATTTTTATTAACAAAAACTAAACAAAATATACACAACCGATCGATACAAAATTTTTTACAGAATGACAATTCATCAAAAGTCATCAGCATATGTGAAGAGTGCAATTAATTAGTCCAACGCAATAATTTGTAAGAGCAGGAATGGAGTGCGATATCATAGGTAATTTTCGAGATGATATTAAATTGAGTCAAATGGTGTTACCGGTAAAATTCAATGGCGTAGGTATATATTAATGGACTCGACAAGGCTGCATGCTGATGTAGGTGATAACGTCTATGCAAACTTTGTCCACGGCAAATGGATGTGCCAATAAATTAAAATAATAAAATAAATCCACTTTACATTCCAAAAGCTAAAATCAAAATCATAAAATCAATTGCAATTAATTTAAAAATAAATAATATTTATTAAAATTTAAAAATTCTATAAATAATAAATCTATTGAAAAATTTCAATTTCAGGAGCACCGTTAAGGATCTGTGCCGTTAAGAATTTAAATACAATAAATATTTCAAATATATAATTCCGTACAATGGAATAACAAATATAATAATATTAAATTTAATTGTCTGAATAAAATAAAGACTAATTAATAACTAACAGTTTTCCATTTTAATGTTCAACAATAGATTCAAATTAAATGTAAATGATAATCCATAATTAGAATATTATTTTAAAAAAAATACTGTACTCTAATTATTATAAAAATGAATGCAAATTAACACATACAGTACGACGACAATGAACTGAGACATTCAAATCTGTCACGCTCTGTCACGAAGAGAAAAAAACTCGTGGAAACAGTCAAACATTTCAATAAGTTTTTCATTGTAAAATTTTTACAAGAGAAATTAATTTTTTCAAAATGAAAATCTATGGGGTATTGAGTTCGTGTGTAGTTTAGGATAAGTTTCTGATTCTATGTTTTTTTTTCGATAGACGTAACCGAAACTTGTACAATGATGTCTTTGATCACACAGTGACTGCGATGTGTTTGGAATGTAAAGCACGAAGACGAGATTTGATTACAATGATACTGTAAAATGTATTGACCTCAAGTCAAAAATAACACTTTTTCATTTCCAGCCTACAAACTATTCAAGCAATCTGTAATGTAGTTCGAAAGTTTGATGTTTTTACCAAAAGAGTAATTGCCCATTTATAGCTGAACCATCAATACACGAAGTAAAGAATGTTATTCAGAAGCTCAAGAATAATAAATCCATACGCCCCAATGAAATTATCTGAGAATACCAGTGTGGTTTATGTGCAGATTGATCTACATCTGATCAAATATTTAGTATACGGCAGATCTTGAAAAAGTGTACGGAATTCAATGTTGATACACACCATTTGTTTGTTGATTTCAAAGCGGCATATGATAGCGTTAATAGGTCAAAGTTATGGAAAATTATGGAAGACTTTGGTATTCCAAAAAAAACTGATAGATTTGGTGGTGGCCATGACGTTGGAAAATGTGGAATCACAAGTACAAATCCGAGGTAAATTATCTGATCACTTTGAGACGGTTGATGGATTACGACAAGGCGACCCATTATCAACACTGCTATTTAATATTACGCTGGAAAGGGCAGTGAGGGTCGTAAATATTGATAAACAAGGAACGATTTTCACAAAACCGGGTCTATTATTAGCGTATACTGATGATATAGACCCAATGGGTCGGAATATGATAACTGTCAAGGATGCTTTCGAATCGTTACAAAAGGAGGCATCGGGTCTAGGTCTCAAAGTGAAATGCAGACAAAACCAAATATTTGGTGGCAACGAATACATCGCAGGAATTCGAGATCAAACTGTTAATATTGGAGAACACAATTTTGAAATAGTCAATAATTTTGTATACTTAGGATCGTTGATAAATGAAGAAAAAGATATTGAAGAGAAACAGATGTTATTACGGGTTAAAAAAATAATTCCGATCGAAAACATTACAACGAGATCTTAAGTGCAAGCTATATACAACATTAATAAGTCCAATATTAACGTTTGGCTTTGTAGAGGCTTTGTGAATGACACAGAATCAGGAACAATTACTTAGGATTTTCGAACGAAAGGTACTCCGTGGCATAATTGGTCCCGTCCAAGGACCGAATGGTTGGAGGCGAAGATACAATTATGAATTAGACAAGTTGTACGCCGTCAACCGCAAATATTGTCAAAACAATTAAAATCAATAGATTGAGATGGCTTGGACGCACGTAGTACGCATGGAGGAGGAGCGTGTACCGAAAAAACTGTTAAATGGTAAACCAGAAGGTAGAAGGAGAGCCGGAAGACCTAAGGTGAGATGGCTAGATGCAGTAAACTGTGATGTAAAGATCCTTAAAATTCGATTGGATTGGAAGACATTGACTAAAAACTGAAAAACACTCAGTATCGCAGTTGCATAGCGCCTAAATATATATATTATTAATTATGAAATATAGTGGGTTCAAATCCGCTATTTTTCATACGGAATTTTTCGGTATTTATTTTAACACAAAAAATTTTTCTGCAGCGAGTAACCATTTGTTCGTTGATGGAATAAAAAAAGAAAAACGGATATCTTTGAAAATATGGACGCTGCTGAAAGATTAACAATGTCTGCACACACACACACAGCACTAAGGGCTAATCACTCACTATAAAAATAATAGTATTTTGAAAACATCTATCTTTCGTTAATGACATTGGTACAATTGATAATTTGTTATATACTCCCATGCGGCGGAGTAATTTACCAACTTGGTTGTAATGAAAGGTTTATTAGATGACATAAAGCTCCACTTGGAGCAAAATATGACTTAATAAAATAATAATAATAAGACATTGACTGGCGGATAGGTCAGGTTGGAAAAGCCGGTTGGAGAAGGCTAAAACCGGTACCCGGGTTATAACGCCATAGAGTAAGAGTAAGTAAGTAAGTAATTGCCCATCAAAAAAATGTTTTACTGCTGGTTCATAATTTTAAGTTTTGACTTTGATAAAGTCCTAAAAGTAAAATCATACACACAACTGGTTCACAACTTTTAAAACAAATTGTTAAACACATTGCGCTAAAAGAATTAAACTTTTGCTTCTCTAATCTACAGACAATGATCACAGCAAACTTCATGCATAACAATACGCTATGAAGTTAGTTTCCAATCATAAAATATTAAACAAATGGTGTTAAATTTTAAATTAGCTATGAACAAAACTGAGTAAGTAATGAACCAGCACTTAAAAAATTAATTTTATTTCTTACAAAATTGCTTTTAAATTAAGCTAAAGTGTCCTAGATGCGTATTAAAAATTAAGAGCACTATGTGTGTGTGTGTGTGTGTGTGTAAATGAAACCTACGTTTTAGTTTTAAAGATAATCAGGCGCAACGCGACCATCTGACAATTGTTTATTTTATTTAATTTATTTCCTTTACACGATTCAGCCCATCTTTCTTATTTACTCAAACATATCTCAAATAATAAAATTATGCTGCGAACAACAACAAACTGTTCAGTTTATGTTTTTGGAAAAAATTTTGTCAATTTAAATTTTCCATGATTTATTTTTTCGTTTGCATATTATTACATTCGATCAAATAATGTAATTTAATTAACTGATGAGAAATATTTTAAGAAAGTGTCACGTTTTTTTTTTGGTTCGTCGTTAACAAAATAAACAAAAAGGGAAAAATTGGAACATAATTTTTGTATACACAAAGGAATTAAAAGGATATTTTTGTTGGTGTTTATATTTTCCAAATTCAAACCGTTTTTTTTTTTTTGTTCTGTTTTGAAGGGTCGCATTTTTTTTTTTTTTCTTATTTCATGAACAACCAAACAAAAAAAAACATTGTAGTAATAATATTAATCTTTATGCAAACGAGACAGACAAGTACGAACACGCAAGTAGAATGTCACATGGTGTTACATTATCAAAAGATATGCAAAATATGTAACAAAATTTTATGTTATAAGAAAAAAAATTGAATGGATAATGATAAAAAGAAAACGAAAATTTGGTTTGAACTAATTTTTTTTTCTCGTTGGCATTGTTGTTGTTGTTGTTGTTGTTGTGTACATTTACCACGTCATCACAACGAATCGTAGACGTGCTCCACACAGAATAATATATGCAAAATAAAATTTTTAAAATAATATTATCGAATCACCAACGCAGAAATAAGTAAATTACATCGAAATAAATGTAACAGTTCCGTATAGAATTATTATTATTATTATTATTATTATAATTTAATTATATTTAAAATTGGATTTTTAGGCTTTGACCATATAAAAAAAAAACAAACATACAAACACTCAGACACACAAATAAGAAAAACTAAATCTATTTATAAAATTTGAATAAATGGAATTTTCAATGTGGGGATTGTCGATCGATTTTCATGCGTAGCAGTGCTTGTAATCCAAATATATTGGGTCTATAACTAAATTTTGGAAATATTTTGGTAAAAGAAAAACACATTTATTTGAAAGTAACGGTACATTATATTTTATTCAAAATATTTGCCATCGGAAGCTACAACTTTTGATCATCTTTGTGGCAAATTATGGATTCCCTCATCATAGAAATACATCTTAGGTTTTGAACCAATCCATGAGCCATTTTTTCATATATTCGTATGAATTGAACTAACGTTTCTTTGACCGGTCTTGCAACGTTTGGTCTAGCATTATCATACTGCACAATCACACGGTCATGTCTGTTGGCATATTCTGGTCGTTTTTGATGCAATGCTCGTCTCAATTGTATTAATTGCCTGTCGGTAACGTTCAGCAGTGATGGTTTGTCTCGGTTTAAGCAGCTCGTGGTACCCTATACTAAGCTGGTCCCACCCAGATACACAGCATAACCTTAGAACCATGAATATTGCGATTTGGTGTCGATGGACCTGGTTCACCTGTCTTCACCCATACTTTCAGTCGTTTTGGATTATCGTAATGGTTCAACTTTTCATCACCAGTCACAAAATTCGATTCAAAATTGAATGACTTTAAAGCAAAATTTCACACATTCGTTTTCTTCTGAATAAACACATATGCTATCCCAGTGGGACCAGTACCGGAATGATAACATCGATGATTATCTACTTACTTCTTGTCACCACTACTCCATTCTTACAATACTTTCTAGATTATTTTTGTACAGAGATTTCATTGGTGGCAAGTACTTCTTCTCTAAATGCGAGTTGTTCATGGGTTCGGAATTGGTGGGTTTTTCATGTATACAGCACAAAAGAACTTGGAATTAGTTTTTGTGTGAACGAATTCTTGTTGTCTTTCCGTCAATTCATGTGGTACCCAATGCGATAGCTTTTGGACCATTCCCATCTTCTTTAAATGTTTGAAAACACTTGCTTTTGGTAACATCTAATGTCAATGCTAATTATTCTTCCGTTTTTAACATGGATCTTCGTCTGAGTAAAGCTTCTTCGTCTTCAAATACTTTTTTGGTGCTCCAACGCGTTCTTATGATCACTAACAACAAAATCCGTATTTTTAAACCGTCGTCTAAACCAACACTCACAATTGATTTTTCCATTTTTAATCAACTACAAAAAAATACTTGTTTAGACTTCAACTGAACTGTAGCGCAGTTGCATAGCACCGAAATATATATATTATTAATCATGAAATATAGTGGGTTCAAATCCGCTATTTTTCATATGGAATTTTTCTGTATTTATTTTAATACTAAAATTTTTCTGCAGCGACTGACCATTTGTTCGTTGATGGAATAAAAAAAGAAAAACGGATATCTTTGAAAATATGGACGCGGCTGAAAGATTAACAATGTCTGCACACACACACACACAGCACTAAGGGCTAATCACTCACTATAAAAATAATAGTATTTTGAAAACATCTATCTTTCGTTAATGACATTGGTACAATTGGTAAATTGTTATATACTCCCATGCGGCGGAGTAATTTACTAACTTGGCTGTAATGAAAGGTTTATTAGATGACATAAAGCTCCACTTGGAGCAAAATATGGCTTAAAAAAAATGGAATTGCCGCCGGCACTTCATAAACACCACAGCATTTAAATTAAATCGACATCTCCACTTTGCAGTGAAAAACTTATTATAGTTTCAGTCACCCAACCCTAATATTTATTGTAACAGCAATTGAATAACCCTAAAAATGTACTAGCATTCCGTATGCAAAGTATTATTTGATTTTTTATTATTGCGCTGGGTAACTATCTTAACTCAAACAATAAAAATAATATACGGTCGACAGTCGTTTGTTTTTTGTGCTAAAATAAAGAAAATATTGTACAGAAAAAATGTTTGACTATTTTTTTTTCTTTTAGTTTTACTTTCCCATAAATTTATTTTGTTTTATTATTATTATGATTGTGTGTGTGTGTGTGTGTGTGTGTGAGTGTGTTTCTAATATATTACTTTTTTCGTCTATTCCTCAATTTCCGCATCATCCATTTCACAATAAATATTTGTACGACCACCGATCAATTTTCATATAAAATAGTAAAAATATTTGTCAGACTTTTATGCTGGAGATGTGTGTAAATATAAAGTATAAGGATATTTTCTATATATTGTAGATAATGCTATGAATGCGTTGCGTAGATGAATTCCCCCCATAATCGGATGGTCTAGACTATGTGCGATATACATAGAGATGATGACGCTGTCTTGTCTATCTTGCGTAAATAACATTATCTTTTTTATATTGAAATAAAAATAGTTATTGTACTTTTCTATATAAATTGTATTTATTCGATGCTCTCCATTTACCAATATCAACTTCGTACTGGCGCCACTTTGACGCCCCATAAAAATTTTGCTAGAGATTGGATGATGGTAATACTCTACTATTGTTGTTACTTTATTATATCCTGTCGTTGTATTAGTTATACGTTTTGTTTTTGATGGTACGGTGTGTTATATATATCTGTAAATGTCCATACCCAGCATACATTTTAGCGAAGGTTCGTAAAAGCGAGTGAAAATCGAAAATTGTGGGAAAACATCATATATTAAAAGAGTTCAGCATGCATTCTCATACCGATAATAACTCGTATGTCAAACAAAACAGCAATTAATCGACGAATTGCGCCGAAAGCACGAAGAGCGATAAAATGGCAATTAAAAAGAATGACTAACTATCAAATGCATTTCTTTGTTGTCTGTTCTGTGTTCGTCATGGCGTTATATCAGGTGTACCGGTTAATTTCCGCCACTCACACATATATGCCGCTACAAGCGGTAGTAGTAAACCAAAATGGCTGAATTTTTTTTGTTTAAAAACTGTGACATTTCTCTCTAAAAATTAGTTGCAGACATCAGAACTCTTATAGAGCAACAACATTGTTAAAAAAATAATTGAAAATGTCAAATTCAGTGTCAGTAAAACGCGAAATTCGGACATCATTGCTTTTTTGTTTTCGTTTGAAGAAAACTGCGGCAGAATCACATCGAATGCTTGTAGAAGCTTATGGCGATAACACTTTAGCAGAAAGAACATGCAGAGAATGGTTTCACCGATTCAAAAGTAATGATTTTAATGTGGAAGACAAAGAGCACCCCGGACAGCCGAAAAAGTTTGAGGACACCGAATTGAAGTCTCTATTGAATGAAGACGACACGCAAACGCAACAACAACTTGCAGAACAACTAGGAGTTGCTCAACAAACCGTTTCCGATCGCTTGAAAGCAATGGGAAGGATCCAAAAGGAAGGTAAGTCGGTGCCACATGAATTGACTGAAAGGCAACAAGAAAATCGAAAAACCATCTGTGAAATGCACTTTCAACGATACAAAAGGAAGTATTTTTTGCATCGAATCGTGACTGGTGATGAAAAGTGGATTTATTTTGAGAATTCGAAATGCAAAAAATCATGGGTTTCACCAGGCCAACTAGTGATGGAAAATATTTTGAATAAAGAATTTTTGGGTTTTCTCCCACAAAAAATATTTTTTTTCACTTTACAAATCGGCGGACATTAACCGGTATACCTGATTTAATTTTCGTTGCTCTTATGTGGTTCGTTTTTGTATTACTTTTTTGCGAGCCTATTACGAATCCCTTTTATGATTCGCTTTTGATTCACCTTTTACGACCAATTTGCGAATCACTTTTATGATTTCGGTTTTGATTTACTAATACGATTCGAATTCGTGGTACATTTTAGTCCGCCAGGTGATTTGAAAGCGAGTCTTTTTCGAGCTTGAATTCGTATCGTAGCTTCATAAAAGTAAATCACAAGCGAATCACCTATTCGAATCGCAATGTTTGCTGGGTATATAAACTAAATTTACTACCCCGGACACAACTATATTTTGTTCGGCATATAATAGTTTTTCAATTGTTTTTATTTTTGATTTAATATTTTTTTCTTATTGTTAAAAAAATAAAATATGAAAAAAATTTTAAGTTTTAGGCAGAAAAAATGAAAAAGTATAACGTCATTTAATTTATAACATCGTCGAATCTTACATTCACAAGAAGTATTTTTAGTCCCAATTTTCGATGGCAAAATGAAAACATTAGGTTCTCGGGGTCATTTTGAGGCGAAAATATTTTATAACATTTTGGCCGATGCGACTTCGGTACGCGAAGTTACAAGCAAATAATCAAATTTTCAATCAGACCGTGTTTTGCACTCTACTCGGATCAATATCTCTATAACTAATTAACCGATTTAAAATTTTTTTGATACACTATTAGCACTAGCATACCGAGATTTTTAATTTGGTAGTTAATATAAGGCAATTCGGGCATGTGGTTATCCAGATACTTACAGGAATGTTGACAATTAACTGAACGCCATTTTTCTTTTTGAAAGTTTGTTCGAGCATAACTCAAAAACTCATAATGAAAAATTTTTTTCGATATATGTTTAAAAACTTGCCACATTCATAAGCTTTCGATTAAGCTATAACATTGCGATGGTTCTCAACTGGTTCCAAAGATATTCACAAATAACTACAACAATGTTGGCATAAAATTGATTTTCGTTATGGAAAAATTTTAACTGTTCTTTGCTTTACCCAGAACCAACAATGAGGAAGTAACAGATTACTGATTCCACACACTCCTACACATTCACACAAACCTTCACACACACACACAAAAGCCGAAACACATAATCCCACAAAAGAACACGCGCACGCATATCACCGACAGTTTTACACAAACAAAGCCTAAAATAATTGCTAAAAATGTGCTCCTTCAGCTCGAATTCATAGACAACTACACTTTTCAATAGAACGAATCAATGTATAAGTGTTTGCTGTAGCTTGTGACAAAGGTCTTGGATACAGTCTTCAATACGCTGAATAAACTCTTCACGTGAATTAATCACAGCAGTTGCATAGATTTTTCCTTTCAGGCAACCCCATAAATAGAAATCCAATGGATTTAAGTTTGGAGAACATGGCGACCACATTATGGGCCCACCTCTACCAATCCATCTTTGATCTAGTGCAGATGAGGTTTCAACATGATGAACTATGGAGGGAATGTTAGATCCTGACTGGACGCAAACTTTTATCAAAAATGGATAGGATAGGGTCCATAAAAGTGGCGCCACGTTCTTTAGACTTAAATCCTTTGGATTTCTATTTATAGGGTTGACTTAAAAAAAAGTCTATATAACTGTAATTAATTCACAAGCCTCAGAAAACACTTAGACTTGTCTATGTATTCGCAAGCTGAAGGAGCACATTTTCAGCAACTACTTTAGGCTTTGTTTGTGTAAAACTGTGATGATGTGGGTGAGCGTGCGTTTGTGGGTTAATGTGTGTATGGGCCTTTGTGTGTGATATCGTTTGTGTGTGTGTGTGTGAATGCGTAGGAATGTGTAAAACCGGTTATCTGTCACATCCTCGTTGTAGGTTCTGGGTAAAGCAAAGAACAGATAAAATGTATCCATACCAAAAATCAATTTTAGACCTACATCGTTGTAATTATTTGTGAATATGTCTGAAACCAGTTGAGTTCCATCGCAGCATTGTTATATAGCTTAAACGAATTGATTTTATGAATGTGGCAAGTTTTTAAAGAGTATACCGAAAAAAATTTTTCATCATCATTTTTCGACTTACGGCTTGAACAAACTTTCGAAACTAAAAGTGGCGGTAAACTATTTGTAAACATTCCCCGTAAGTATTTGGATAACCACAGTCCCGAATTGCCTTATCTTAACTACCAAATTAAAGATCTCGGTATGCTAATGCTAATTGTATATGAATTGATCCGAGTAGAGTGCAAAACACGGTAAACCCGTTAAAAATTTGGTAAATTACGTGTAACTTCGTACCGAAATCGAATCGGCCAAAATGTACATACTTTGGACGCAAAATGATTTATAGTTTTCTTATTTCCATCGCAAATTGGGACACCCTTTATAATTAGTTTAGTGTCGGTTTGTTTGTACTCCTGAAACTCCTGCACTTGATTACACACACACACACACACACATAGTTTAAACAAAACTAATTAATTTTTCTTTGATTAACTGTTAGACAAATTTATAATATTATTTTTTAGGCCTTTTTAATCAAACACAATTATGTACAATTTTCCCAGCCATACCGCAGTAAAACTGTGAACGTATGCCACCATATTGCCGACCCTGTTCCTCTCCGCACCATTAAAGTGTATCAATGCAACGCTTTCGTCATTGCTGAGGGCCGCCTTACTATGATGAATATTAAGTTAGCAATTCTCTATTGTGTTAACCTTTAAATACTACTTCACCAAAGTCTATCGCTTGGTGCATGCTTGCACCGCATTTTTCTACCTTTTGCTGTAGTTCATTGGATCTAAATGTAAACAGTAATACTGTTGTTATCATAAAAATATATTCTAAATATAAATATTAATCACATGTTTGTTGTTGGTTTTTCTTTTAAGTATAATTTAATGTCTGCAATGTTATTAAAAATATAATCGAATGTATGCAATAGAAAAATGTTAAAGATTTTGTGGTTCAATTATATTATTTTAATAGGTTATCGTTTATATGAATGCTTCCAAATGTTATAATATACTTATTTACGACCACATTAATATTTTCAAACTTTTTTATATAAATTTTATGAAAATCTATTAATAAAAAAATGGAACGTACTGAAATGAAGAAAAAAAAAAAAAATAAAGAAATCCCATTCAAATAGCAATATTAAAATGTCGACAGTGTAAATTGAATTATATAATAAAAATGGTACTTATACGGCTTACATACATTATGCTAATAAATATACAATATGTATACAATACATACACAGACACATACAATACATACACAGATATATGCTAAAACCAAAAAAAAGAAAAAAACACAACACGTTAGCTTTTCAGTTTGCTGCTATAAATTGAAAATCACACAACAAATGATCATAATCAAAATATTAAATTTAAAATTTTCTTATACGAGTCCGAGGGCAACCGCAAAAGTAAGCGCCCTCGCAGTCTCTATGTATCACTCACTAGTGGCAAATACGTATATATTGGGTCCATAACTAAGTCATGGAGATAATCTGATAGGTGTCGTAAGTAGTAAGTTGCTTGTACGCAGTGTGAAGTGGCAATACTTCGCTATCTACAATAGTTGAATCCACCTTTCATATTCAGTGAAATGACGAGTTCAGTTGAAGTGTAAACAAATATTTTTTTGTAGTTGATTAAAAATGAAAATGTTTTGTACCAACAAAACAGCATTTGCGGGAAGTTAGGTTAAGTAATTTTATTCAGAGAAGAAAACAGCAGCAGAAACTTATCGCGTTTTGTTACAAATTTATCGAGAACATTCCCCATCACAAAACAATTGTTAGTGTTGGTTTAGACGACGGTTTAAAAATAATGATTTTGATGTTAGTGATCAGAAGAACGCGCGTTGGAGTACCAAAAAATTATTTGAAGACGAAGAATTGGAAGCTTTACTCAGACGAAGATCCATGTCAAACGGAAGAAGAATTAGCATTGGCATTAGATGTTACTCAAGCAAGTGTTTCCTAAAGTTTAAAGAAGATGGGAATGATCCAAAATCTATCGTATTGGGTACCACATGAATTGACGGAAAGACAACAAGAATCCACTCACACAAAAACTAATTCCAAGTTCTTTTGTTCTGAATACATGAAAAACCCACCAATTCCGGTACCGGTCCCATTGGCATAGCAAAAGTGTTTATGCAGAAGAAAACAAATGTGTGAAATTTTGCTTCATAGACATTCAATTTTGAATCGAATTTTGTGACTGGCGATGAAAAGTTAAGCCATTACGATAATCCAAAAAGGTCTGAAAGCATGGGTGAAGACAAGTGAACCAGGTACATCGACACCAAAACGCAATATTCATGATTCTAGCACATGTTGCAAGGCCGGTCAAAGAAACGTTAGAAGCACTTGGCTGGGTAGTTCTGCCCCACTTGCCATATTCACCAGACATTGCTCCAACAGACTACTATTTGTTCCGGTCGATGCAGTCAGCCCTTTCTTCACAGCGGTTCAATTCAAACGAAGCTATGAAAAAATGACTGGATTCATGGATTGCTTCAAAACCTAAGAAATTCTTCTTTGATGAGGGAATCCATAATTTGCCACAAAGATGGTCAAAAGTTGTATCTTCCGATGGCAAATACTTTGGAATAAAATATAATGTACCGTTACTTTCAAATAATTGTGTTTTTCTTACCAAAATATCCCCAGACTACCATTTGTTCCGGTCGATGCGGTTAGCCCTTTCTGCACAGCGGTTCATTTTATACGAAGATATGAAAAAATGACTGGATTCATGGCTGGCTTCAAAACCTAAGCAGTTCTTCTATGAGGGAAACCATAATTTGCCACAAAGATGATCAAAAGTTGTAGCTTCCGATGGCAAATACTTTGGAATAAAATATAATGTACCGTTACTTTCAAATAAATGTGTTTTTCTTTTACCAAAACTTAGTTATAGACCCAGTAACACTCCTGTCAACAAAATTTCAGATAATGTTATTTGAGTATTTTTGGCGATTGCAGTTTTTGTTTTCTTCGCGGACCATTTCCACTACCATCAGTTCATGCGGTTTTGGTTATTGTTTTCTTTTTTTCTGGAATGTTGTGATGGATCCATGTTTCATCAACAGTTGGAAGAATTCATTTGGATCACGCTTATAGATGATCGCTAAAAGTTCCGCATAACGTATCCAACAAATTATATCTATTGTGACAAATTCAAAAATAAGCAGCATTCACCTGGCACACCAATTTTTCATGCGTAGTCCAAAATATCCAAAATTTTCCAAAACTTCTTTTCATGGTTTTTAACAATATGACGATCTTTTGTCACTTCAATGATATTTTTTGGTTTTATGTTTTCAATATATAGCAGTGGTTGTTTTTGGTCTGCCTGACCGAAGCACAAAATTGTGCGTGCTTGTACGACCCATTTTCGATTATTTTACCCATGAATTTACGGTGTAATCTGATGGTACATTATCACCATCATGAACAGAACTCTTTTGTTTTTGATTATTGTTGGTGTATAAAAATGAAGACACAATTAATGTTTCTGTAAATTTGACAGACAGTCCTGTAAAGTCAGAAGAAGTGTGAAATGGTGAAATGTAGACGATGCTAGGGAGCCTACTTTTGCCGTTGCCCTCGTTTCATAAAATAGATATATGAATGTAAATTTTTTTTGTCACAATATTTCATTCAATTTGTGTTTGCGTTTTTTTTTTTCCATTCCTTTCTTATTCCTTCACTTTTTTTTTTTTACTTCATTCGTTATTATTAAAATATCGATCTATCAAGATTGAATTGAAAATTTTACTGTCGTTGATTGAGGTTATAATATTTTCTTTAACAACAACAACAACGCACAACACACAAAAAAATGGAATGGAAAAAAAAAACTCATTCAACATTGATAAGATACAGAGAAAAGAAAAAAAAAGTTATATTTCAGATTTATGTAAATTTGATGATAGCAGCCGCTACGAATTTAAATTATCTCATGATTTTATTTATTATTTACATACATCGTCTTTTTTCCTACAGATGATAATATTATCCTATGATGTGGTGGGTGTATAGTATAGCCATTATTGTATAGAGTATATTATTTACAACACACCGCGTAGTGTATGCCTTGTGTGTGAATAGTCTCTATTTGGATCAGTGTCGAATTTTCCGATTTTACATTTTTTAATCAATCTTTTGTTAACAAGAAAAAAGGAAAAAAAACTTTTTTTTTTTTTAAATTTATAATTTACTTCTCAAATCGAAAAAAAAAACCATTCAAAATCAGTGAAAGTGTGTAGAGGAGGTTCATTCCTCCTTCACGAATGAATTTTAAACAATTTGCCAATCGCTGTTTTTTGTAGGTCAATATATTAATAATTAAACTATAATATTTTGAGTTATGATTTGCACGCCAAAATAAAGCACGTGCCGCACATAACATTCCACACATTATAATAATAATTTTGCTATAAACCAGTTATGGCCCCTCCTCCATTAAAACGGTAATAAAATACCGTATATTGTTGACATTCTATATATATACAACAAAAATTGATGTGATGATCAAATAGTTCACTTTACATTGCTTACGCATATGAATATAGCAAAACAATAAAAAAAAGGGCACCCATGTTTACCAACATTGGAAACAAAAAAAAAAAGTTACTGAGCTGAATCCGCGGAATACGAAAATGACAAATGAAATTATATATTCACGCTTACACACACACACACACCCACACAAACATAATCTGCCTTGAATATGTCGCATCGAATCTTGTGCGAATGTAAAAGGTAATATTTTTATGCATTCAAAAATGAAAGAAAAAATATAACATAATACAGTTTTACATTCTGGTTCGTTATCGTTTTAATGAAGCGGCGCCATTATTCATCACGTGATGGTTTTATTTTATATTGATGATTATCATCAATAAGTGTTTCATTTATGTTTTCATAATTATCAGGTATACCAGTTAATGTCCGCCGTTTTTTAAAGTGAAAAAATATATTTTTTGTGGGAGAAAACCCAAAAATTCTTTATTCAAAATATTTTCCATCACTAGTTACACATTTTGTCCACCTTTCCGGCAATTTATGGATACCACGCCAAAAAAAATGTTGTTCCTTTGATGAAAACCAGTCAGAGACCCAATTTTCGAGTTCTTCAGACATTTTGAAGTGCTGGTCATTAAGGGCGTGGCCCATCGATGAAAACAAATGGTAGTCTGAAAGAGCCAAGTCTTGTGAATAAGCCACATGCGATAAAACTTTCCAGTTAAGCGCCTCTAACGTTTCCTGGACCGGTATTGCTTTGTGTGATGATGCATTGTCATGTAGGAAAATTACCTCGTGTTGTCTCTTTTGATATTCTTGTCGTTTTTGCAGCAAAGCACGGTTCAAATTGATGATTTGTTGTCGGTAGCGATCAGTATTAACAGTTTCACCAGGTTTTAGAAACTCGTGGTACACCACACCTTTCTGATCCCACCAAACACAAAGCATTCTCTTCTTACCAAAGCGATTTGGCTTTGCAGTCGATGTTGATGGCTGGCCTGGTGAAACCCATGATTTTTTGCATTTCGAATTCTCAAAATAAATCCACTTTTCATCACCAGTCACGATCCGATGCAAAAAAGACTTCCTTTTGTATCGTTGAAGGTGCATTTCACAGATGGTTTTTCGATAGTCTTGTTGCATTTCAGTCAATTCATGTGGCACCCACTTACCTTCCTTTTGGATCCTTCCCATTGCTTTCAAGCGATCGGAAACGGTTTGTTGAGCAACTCCTAGTTGTTCTGCAAGTTGTTGTTGCGTTTGCGTGTCGTCTTCATTCAATAGAGACTGCAATAAATTCAACATTTTCAATTATTTTTTTAACAATGTTGTTACTCGATAAGAGGTCTGCTGTCTGCAACTAATTTTTGGAAAGAAATGTCACAGCTTTTAAACAAAAAAAAATTCAGCCATTTTGGTATCGATCGTTTGTCTATTTTTCTTTTTACTTTCTGTTCTGAAAAATGGCAAATCAAATTGAACATTTTCGTCATATTTTGCTATTTTGCTTCCATGCTTGTATCATGGGGCGTGAATTCGTTGAACAATGAGTAGATGATGGCGTTATTTGAGTCACCATCTGTTGGCTGAAGATCATTTTTGTATTTCTACAACTGATATGCCACCAAGATGATGCGTCGGTGTTTCCAGTGATCGTTGGTCATCTGATAAAACCTCTGGTGATAGCGCCATTGACTAGACCAGAGAAAGCAGTGCACATTCAATACGATTACTTTACCATTCATACTTATACAATGCATACACCTATTTCATTTATCACATCTGCCAGCGCATGCGGCACACATGACTTCCATTGGTAGTGGTAATCTACTACCTTATGTTCTGAGGTCAGATTAAAGTGTACAGTATCTACCGTAGCTTTGGTAAGATACCGACAAACCGAGACGAACTGTTCGTTCGTGATGATTCAGGCAGGTTCGTGGTCTGCTACTGGATACAATAGTTCCAATAGAACCAATCGCATCCGAGTACAGTACGTTGCCATATTGATTGAGTCGACACGTACGTATTCTGGTACTCTGATATATGTCCGATCAGATTTTCAAATCCATGTGGATGTGGACCTAATCGTTTTTTGGATCATCATAAATTTGCCATGGTGGCAATCCCGTTTATTCCTATATCACTATTAATAGTTGATACAGCCGGATTAAATGCATATTCAAGTGCTTTAAGATTAACTCTTTGATTAACTTGCTATATATCCAGGACAACCGCAGCGTTAGACTCCAACATTTTACAACCAGCAGTCGAAATTACAGAAACGGTATACGTACGTGCTGTTTGCGATGATTACGCAGCAAGAGATGCTACTTTAGCAGATATTGTTCAACGTAACTTCAATGGTATCTACAATCAAGCCGATCGTTTGATTAAATGGACTATCGAATTAATTCGCAGCGTAACAGGATTGAGAAATTATTTCAACATCAACGCATAAGATACACACACACATTTTCCATAAACTTATTTTTGTTATAATTTTTGAATTTAATTTTAATTTTGTAAAATAAATTATATAATTTGATAATTTCACAAAAGAACTATGAGAAAATGTAATAAAATGTAAATTTTTGTTGAAGTTACAGCAATAAATTAAAAATATTAATTAAAATATCTTGAAATTGCATTAAAGAATACTATTTTTTGTACTTTATACCTACCCGTCCGTCGTATCATTATTTGACCCCCGAGTTTAAAGAAATTCTTTGCCATGGAACTGAAGTAGCAACGATACCCCAAGTGCTGATTTGTCAATTTAACGTGGTAAGAATATATACATTCGCTAGACGTCCATCAAGCTAAAGGATCACCTTTTGGATGGATGTTGAAACGTAAAATGCCAATGTTGCATTCGCATAACTACACTATTTCTTGCAGTTGTGGCGTTCTTTTTAAAAGATTCGGCTGGTTATCTGATGATTTATGTGCATCAGTTGGATTTGGATCTATTTTTATTGGGTTGATGGTTTCTAAGATAGAAAAAGTACGACTCTGATGTGCCAAAACAATGCTTTACATGCATTTCGCTTTGTTTTGATAATGGTTGCAGTAAAATTCAACCACAGATTGTTTGTTTGGCTTTCTATCCGTATATTTCTAGAAAGGACAAATTTAAAGTTTAGTATTAGAATTTAATATTGTACCCTGGCACTATTCACAAATTACTATATACCATTTCATTTTACTTGTAAGGAATGATTCAAACGATTCAAATATGGTGCGATTTTGAAGTTAAAGACATAGTAGAACGTCCAGTTAAACCGAAAAAGTTCGAAAACGATGATTTGCAAGCAAACCCTAACTACGGAATTGTCAATTAATGTTTCCGTATCGTTGATTTTAATGTTTTGTGTGCGTTTTTTAATAGAACTGACTGAAGTCATAGTTACGACACTGAGGATGTAAATATCGCTGTCGATTTATTTTATGATATAATGTTTGATGGCTATAGTTTGCATGCTCCTATGTGGGTTTCTCATAAAAATGATCATCTTTCATGGTATACATGAAGGTTTCGTTCACTTAAAAATTTAAAGAACAGGGTTCAATCTAGATACAGGCGAATAAAACTATGGTCAGATTTCTCTGCATTTTGTTCATTACGTAGTAGATTTGTTGCCTGTCAAAAGCTCTGCTATAATCGTTATATTTCAAAAATTCAACATGACCCAACTCGTGACGCTAAATCGTTCTGGAACTACATCAACGTTAAAAAAAAGACCATGGCTTTCCTTCTAATATGTGTTTTGAAGGTAAAAAAGGCACGAACGCTTAAGAAAATTGCGACCTTTTCTTTTTTGATACCCTGCAATCAGCTCGTCGGCTATATAATAACCTAAATTAGTAATTTGTAATTTAAATTTGGGCTCAATTTTTTTGTCCTACGAACTGGTTTCTGATGGATTCAACAAAATTAATAGCTCGTCCTTTACAGTTTACATTTAATTTATCCCTTAATTCGGGTATTTTTCCTAAGCAATGGAAGTCATCTTATATTACAGCCATTCATAAGACTGGTTCACGGGGTGAAATTTCAAATAACAGAGGCGTGGCTATGCTTCCTACACTGGGTAAGTTTTTTGAGTCGCTTGTATGTGTTTCAATTAATCCGTAAAATTAAACATTTAATATCTCCAGCCCAACACGGTTTTATTGAGTGGTCGTTCAACTGTGACCAACTTGATTGAGTTTTCGAACTTCACTTTGGATACGATTGAATTTTATCAACAGGTGGATGTGATATACACGGATTTTCGTAATGCCTTCGATAGAGTATCTCACCGTATTCTGATCGAAAAATTACTTAATCTTGGTATTCATTCATCCATGCTCAATTTTATTTGAGTGATCGTAAACAATATGTCAGGATACTTGGTCAAAATTCGCGATCATTTACTGTTAAATCCGGTGTACCTCAGGTCAGCCACATTGGAGTTCTACTTTTTAACCTTTTTATAAATGACATTGTTTCGCGGATATCATCCAAATGCTTTCTGTATGCGGATGATTTAAAAATTTTTCGGGTTATAGCATCCCTCTCCGATGCTATATTGCTTCAAAATGATCTGTCCATTATTTCCTGGATAAATGCAATTGTGTTTCTTTTCATCGAAAGTCAATTCTAATTGATTTTAATTACAAGTTTTGTAATTCGTCCCTAAAACGGGTTGACGAAATACACAATCTTGGCGTTATTTTCGATCGTAAATTGTCTTTTAAACCCCACGTTAATTACATAACTTCTATAGAGCTTCTATGATGCTGGGATTTATTAAAAGGAGTCGTCAGGTATTTTCTGATCCATTAGTGTTGAAAAGCTTATACTGTGCTTTTGTCAGATCTCAATTGGAATATGTTTCGGTAGTATGGAATCCATACTACGATGAACACTCTAATTCCATTGAGTCTGTGCAAAAACAATTTGTTTTATATGCTCTAAGGAAACTGGGATGGAGGGATGTCTTTCAATTTGGAATCTTTAAAACATATGCGTAAAATGGCTGGTGTTTTATTTATTTTTGATATCTTGTCAAATAGGATCGATGCGCTAAATTTGCTATTACTTATTGATTTGAGCGTATCTAATGGGCGTTTTCGTAATCCATGCTTCTTCACTCTGCGTCATTCTGATAACAATTTGATTGTTGCATTGGGTATTTTGTATTTGTTACTGTAATTAGCGGTTTGTAGGGTACACAGAAGCCCGTTGGCTGTGAATAAATAAATAAATAAATCATTACAATTTGTAGGGAATTAAAAAAATTTTCTAATTGATTGTGAAAAATTACCAACAAAAACAACTTTTAGTATATAGAAACCCGAATAATTGGGGATAGCGAAAGGAAATAAAATAATTTACCTAAATTCGGAAAAAAATTTAATGAAAATCGTTAGTTGCGTTATTGTGACAAAATGCCGTTAAGTGAAATTATAAAAAACACATCATTTCCATTGGGTAAATTGTAAAAATTTTACCGTAATTATGTTTATGAAATAAAACGTTAAAGTTATATAAAAATAAAACAAGGCCTTGGTCTCTGTATCATCTATTAGTCTATTAGTCTATGAATCACTCGTACCAACATTGAATAGACCAATTTCCCCTTTGATTTTGCATTGTCTTTTCTGACAATTCACTTTCAATTGTTTATTAATTTCTAATACATTAAATCGCCACATGTTAATTATTATATTAAACAAATTTTGACATTAAGTTTCAATTTCATTATAAGAATTTACAGAAACAGAAATGATCAATATTGAAATGATTTTGATTTTAATATCGGAAAAGTGATGAGAGTTTTTATTTAACTTTTCAGTAAAATTCAAAAATAAAATTTTGAGATTAAAATTCGGCGCGGCTATTGTCACTGCTCATTGGGTAATTAATATGTATTTTATTATTGTAATTGTAATGAAAAAGGTGAATATTTTGGGAAATATGATGAAGTAAAGTGAGACTGGACAATATAAATCTGTTTTGCTGATGCCCATTCCCCAGTGGATTATGATTATGATGAAGATTTAGGATACGTCTTCATGTATGTAGATTAGACGCAATGAAATGATGTGTTGATACACCTGATGTTTGATTTAAATTGTCAAATTAAGGTTAATGGATTTTTTTGAACCCTTTCTACATTCCTACACAAAATCTCATGTAACTTTCTAGTCGTCACAATAATTAATGAAAACGCGTTGGTAAATCGAGTATTTTTCCATAATAAATTTTCCACGTCTATACTTCTTGACGACTGACAAATATAAAATGTCAAAATTCATGTTACCCAACAACAGTGGTCAAACGAAAGTAGTAATTGTCGGCGATCAACCTGTCGCTGTATATCTATTAATAATTAAAATGAAATGTTAAAATCGAACAACATTTAATGGTTTTGTAATATGGCAGCCGATTAACCAATCAGATTGTAGTCCAAACATGATATAATGTGTTAAAACATATGCATGAATGAATACGTAGCCTTAGCCTATATGTAATGTCTTTCTACAAGTATAAAAAAGTGGTAGCTATCTCTATAGGTTAGGTGTTTGTATATATTTTGTACTTATGCGGCCTAATTATTATTTCGCTACAAATGAATCCTATCAAATATATATTATTTATTGTGGATATTATAAATGTAAATAGCAAACGTGTGGGATATGTCGTATTTGATATAAATCAAATTTGTTTTTTGGATATAATGTATTTTAATATTACACATAAATATCGTTACACGCAGTGTGTCGTTTAAATAACCGCAAATTTATCAACTAATGCATTCATATATTTTTTTTTATTATCAACTGATACAAAAGCAATGTTTTTTCACGGCTGATTGGATGGGGTATATCATCATAAAATGTTCCTTTCATGACAATTTTCAGTTTTGGGAACAGAAAATAGTCACACTGTGATAGATTAGACGACTACGAGGAGCGTGGCTGATGAGAGAAATTTCTTTTTTTCATAAAAAATTCACTTTTATGGTCTTGTGCGAGGTGGTGGATTATCGTGCAATAAAAACAGTTGTTTACCAGCTGGATGTTCGGGTTTAAATTTAACTAATAGTGTCTTAACTGGTACTTAATTCATTAGCCAACATTCTCACAGTAAAATTTCCATCGAAAACAATGATTTCATGAACTGTTGCCATTACCTCTTTGAAGCACACATGCTGAGATGTGGGTCTATAATTTAGTTTTGGGGATATTTCGGTAACAAAAACACATTTATTTGAAAGTAACAATACATTATATTTTATTCAAAGTATTTGCCATCTGAACAGCTACAACTTTTGACCATCTTTGTGGCAAATTATGGATTCCCTCATCATAGAAGAACTACTTAGGTTTTAAAGCAATCCATGAATCCAGTCATTTTTTCAAACCTTCGTATGAATTGAACCGTTGTGCAGAAAAGGCTGACTGTATCGACCGGAACAAATGGTATTCTGATGGAGTAATGTCTGGTGAATACGGCGAGTGGGGTAGAATTTCCCAGCCAAGTGCTTCTAACGTTTCTTTGACCGATCTTCCAACGTGTGGTCTAGCATTATCATGCTGCAGATTCACTAGGTCATGTCTGTTGACTTATTCTGATCGTTTTGATGCAATGCTCGACTCAATTGGATTAATTGCTCACGGTAACGTTCAGCAGTGACGGTTTGTCCCGGTTTAAGCAGCTCATAGTACACTACACCAAGCTGGCCCAACCAGATACACAGTATAACCTTAGAACCATGAATATTGCGTTTTGGTGTCGATGGACCTGGTTCACCTGTCTTCACCCATGCTTTCAGACCTTTTTGGATTATCGTAATGGATCCACTTTTCATCACAAGTCACAAAATTCGATGCAAAATTGAATGTCTTTGAAGCAAAATTTCACACACATTGTTTTTCGATTTTCTTGTTGCCTTTCCGTCAAAGTTCATGAGGTACTCAATGCAATAGCTTTTGGACCATTTCCATTTTCTTTAAACGTTTGGAAACACTTGCTTGGGTAACACCTAATGCCAATGCTAATTCTTCTTCCGTTTTTACATGGATCTTCACTGAGTAAAGCTTCCAATTCTTCGTTTTTTTCACTAACATCAAAATCATTATTTTTAAACCGTCTAAACCAATCAAAGTCAAAGAACAGAATGGTTGCGAAGACGACGATACAATTTTGAATTAGACAAGTTGTACGCGGTCAACCGCAGATATTGTCAAAACAATCAAAATCAATAGATTGAGATGGCTTGGACGCACGTATTACGCATGGAGGAGGATCGTGTGCCGAAAAAACTGTTAAATGGTGAACCGCAGAAGGTAGAAGGAGAGCCGAAAGACCTAAGGCGAGATGGCTAGATGCAGTAAACTGTGATATAAAGATCCTTAAAATTCGGGATTGGAAGACATTGACTGGCGGACAGGTCAGGTTGAAAAAGCGTGTTGGAGAAGACTAAAACCGCACCTGGGTTATAATGCCATGGAGTAGTATTGGATCGGCGATTTTGAATTTTGAAAAACTAACATCAGCATCGTGATCAGCGACTTCGAAAACGGCCAATATGTCGGGAAATATTTAAATTTCATTTGCGCGAAAAATTTGTGCTTCACAGGCTAAATTCAGCACAATTTTTAAGTGCTGGACGTCCTGATCTTGAACCATTATCATTTAAATCCTTACGACCATTTTTCAAAAGTGAAAACAAATCAAAATCATTCAGACACACAATCACAACAACCATTAACTTTTTTCAACAATTTGTAAGTCTCCACATATTTTTTTCTAAATTTTAATAGTTACGCGTCAAATGCGTGAAACTTTTTAACCTGTCCAACCGATTTGCATGAAGCTGGTTACGTTTGAAAATGGGCAAGATGTATAGGCTTAATGACATCAACTGCCAAAAGATGGAAATACTTGTACATGTATTTTAATTTGAAGTTGCGGTTATTTGAACGACCCACTGTGTTTTACGTATATTATTTTCTATATGGATTTAGAATAAAATATAATATCAAAATATAAATAAAAAATATATATTATAAAGAAAATGGAAAAACATATTCCTTACATTTATTGGATTTTCACAAAATAATGTACAAAACTGTGTGTGTGTGTGTGTGTGTGTTATTAAGATATTACACATAACTTGCCATATATTACGTAAACCATACGAAGTACCACATATAAATTTAATATATAAAACATAATTTTTATGACATAACATTAAATGTATGTTTTTGGTTATTATTATGGGAAATTAGATAAAAATTATATATCGACAATAAATATTAAAATAAGTGGTTTTTTTTCCTTATTTTTTAATATCAAACACAGTGATAAACTTAAAGCTATACTTAAATTGAATGTAATAGAAATGTATAAAAACATATTATAAAAGAATTGTATATATAAACTAATAAAACATTAATATTATGGATTGGAGAGATAAGAAACACATCAGCTCAAAGGATAATTTATGTAAATATATACATAAGTACAATAACATTATTGATTGGGGTCAATCTCAATAAATTACACATTAATTATTATTATTATTATTATTATTATTACTATTATAAATGTTATAGCATAATTGGATTTATATTTATTCTAATTTGCATACCAAGTACAAATGTATCAAAAATTGATATAGAAATAGTGCATTGGTAGATGAAGTCTTCATAGCGCACCTACAAACTCTTCCGTACACCACACACAAGTTATTGGTCAAAGATAAAAAAGAAATCAATGTTAAACCTGGTAAAAGTTTTTTCATCGAATATTTACCACGACAACAAAAAACCCTCCAACGATTAATGTTGATACACCATCTGTAGCCTTCTCAAGATACTCATCTGTTGTTAAAAGAACACGAAAAAATAAATCAAAAAATAGTTTAATAGACCATAAAATGTAATAAGAAGTTGTTGGTTAACTCCATAAATCAAATCATTCCCATTCTTCAAAAATCTATTTTTAAACTTTACTTTACTTTACTTAACTTTACTTGAATTGTCCCCCATTTCGAAATTTAAAAAAATTGACTCCTTTTTGAAACATAGAGAAATTTCAATTTGAATTTATTTCTTGCCTTAATGACGTCTTCATTACTCAATAGTTCACCTTACTTTGCCGACAAGCATTCATATTATAGCAACGCAATAAAAAAAATGTCATCCATGCTGCGTACCAACATTGAAAACAAAAAACAAAAAAAAATTACTGAACTGAATCCGCGGAATACGAAAATAACAAATGACATTATATATATTCACACTTACACACACACACACACACACAAACATATTCTGCAGTGCACATTTATCGCGTCGAATCTTGTGTGAATGGAAAAGGTATTATTTTTATGCATGCAAAAAGGAAAGAAAAAATATAATACCGTTTTACATTCTGGTTCATTATCGTTTTAATGAAGAGCGGCCATAACTCTCCATTTTACGGTATGTATTTAATATTACAGGTGTACCGGTATCAAGTCAGCGTTTTTTTGTGACAATAAAACACTAATTTTAAATGGGAAAATAAAAAAACATTTTATTCAAAATATTGGCCATTGTTTTCTACACATTTTGACCACCTTTCTGGCAATTTGTGGATACCGCACGCCAATAGAATTGTTCGTCTTTTGAAGCAAACCAATCAGACACCCACTTTTCGACTTCTTCGTAGGAATCGAAGTGCTGCTCAGCCAATGCGTGTCCCATCGATGAAAATAAACTGTAGTCGAAAGAAGTCAAGTCTGGTGAATACGGCGGTAGGGGTAACAGCTTCCAGCCAAGTGCTTTGATTGTATCCTGAACCAGTTTTGCTTTGTGTGCAGGTGCATTGTAATGGAACAAAATTATCTTTCCGTGTCTTTTGGCCCATTCTGGTCGTTTTTCGATCAATTCATGGTTCAAATTGATCATTTGTTGTCGGTAGCGATCAGCATTAACAGTTTCACCAGGTTTTAGGAGCTCGTGGTACAACATACCTTTCTGGTCCCACCAGTCGCACAGCATTGTCTTATTGCCGAAACGATTTGGTTTTCCAGTCGATTTTGATGGTTGTCCGGGATTAACCCATGATTTTTTTCCATTTAGGATTCTTAAAATAACTACATTTTTCATCGCCAGTAACAATTCGATGCAAAACTTTCTTCTTGTGTGGCAATCAAAATTTCAAAAGTATTTTTTCGGTTTTCCATCTGTCTTTCATTCAATTCATGTGGCCACCAATTTTCCACACTTTTGGATCATTCGCATAGCTTTTAAACGGTTGCGCAATATTTAACATTTCTACCATTTATTTTTGATTCAAAGTGTCATCTTCATCCAATATTGCTTGCAATTCGGTGTGTTCAAACTTTTATGGTGCCCTTCCACCGTTCATTATTTCTCACATCAAAATCATTGTCTCTGAACCGTTGAAACCATCTTTTGCATGTTGATTCTGATACAGAATGATCACCATATGCCTCGACAAGCAATCGATGCGATTCTGCAGCAGTTTTCTTCAAATGATAACAAAAATTTAATGCTTTCCGCAAATCATCATTTTCTGGTACAAAATTCGACACGATTTTAACACGATGAAAAAATATGATGTTGTTTGCACAATGACTTGATGTATACTAAATATATTTTTGACATTGAGACATTTGTATCTTGACGCTCACTTCATACCGGTACACCTGGTATCTATACAACACTCTACAAAATACACAATAACGCAGTGGTGCAGCGCTGATGTTTATTAACTATTTTTGATTGGAAATTTTTCGGTAATTATCTTTGAAAATATGGTGTTGGACGCAACTCAAAGATTAACAATGTCTGCACACACACACACACATCACTATATGGGCTAATCACCCATATTAAAATAATTAGAATTATGAAAACATCTATCTTTCTTTAATTTCAGTACAATTTGGTAAATTGTTATATACTCCCATGCGGCGAAGTAATTTACCTAATTGGCTATAATGAATGTTTATTAGATGCCATAACCTCCACTTAGAGCATTAAACATTAATAATTTTAATATCAAGGACACACCACCATCGTATATTCTTTCACGCCACAGTTCCATTCACAGTGGCAAAATTGACAAGATTCAATTAAGATTTATCAAATTTAAACAAATAGAATTAAATGGTTTTGTCAAATATCTATATCGGCATACCCTGGACAGTAAGCTTAGCTGGAAGTTGAACCTGAACAATAAAATTCGAAAAACTTTTGTTCAATGTCATAGTGCCTATCTGTTTGGATGTATCTCCTATACATCAATACGCTGTTGTGCACGACAGTCATTAGGCCAATGATATGCTATAGTTCTATTGTATATTGGCCAAGGTAATAGCTTAAATTCGGCTAAATCAAAACTGACAAAAATACAATGACTGATTTGTATATCAAATTCAGTGCGTTATTCCACCACTCCTTCGGTTGCGCAACAGCGTTCTGTTTAAATGGCTGCACTGAACCTATATGATAGACAATCTGTAGCAAATACTGGTTATCGATTACGGGAGTTAAGTCAGTGGAGAAATTGAGTCAATTGAGTTTGACATGATATAGGATTTAGACACAACTAGAATAATAATTTAATAAAAAATTTAATATCCAAATCCCGAATATGACTGGAATGAAAAAAACACTAATACTGATGGTATACGGATGGCTTCTTGTTTTAAAACGTCATGCGGTATCGGTATTTACGAAGCAGATGAGTTCGTGTACCATGGTTTTCCAATTGTAAATTGTGCGCGATTGAAATTATTAAATCGGACGTTTCTGGTGAGAATTTATCAGGATATGCTCCAACAGTAATTTTACACGAATGGCGCTCAACAAATAGAATAGTATACTGTGTAACGATGTTGTTATTTTATGGGTATTGGCTCACCGCGCTGTGTTGTGGGTAATGAAGAGGATGGCTGAATCCTGAGCCTTGCCTACCGGTTTTCCGGTAATTGATTTAAACGCTGCAGTACTGACTAGATATAGACGAAAACTTTGTTCATATATGGAAACTGTTTGGCAATTGAATGGATTACATCTCCATGATTGCATTTCTGAAACCAAACAATAGACCTTCAGTGGCTTAAGTGCCGCAATTAATTCCTTCTTTTTAAAAATCATCAAGTTGTCCAATTAGAGACCGGCAGCAGCCCTCTTTTAACTGTACTACGGACATATAATAGAGTTGTTAAAATCTGTTATGCTTATGACAATAATAAATATTAGTAGTATAATAAAGACGTACATAGAAAATGTAATCTAATTTTATAATTTATTTACGAGTATATTGTATAACCAGCAGATACTATTACTATAGTACTATCTATAGCTACTCAACATGTACTAGCACATAATAATTGTAATATGATACTTGAATAATGATACCTATTTTACCTCTATTTTCTTATGTAATGAATTTTAACACCATGTACATGTTTTTCAACTTGATGATAGAGTATATTATATTCTCGAATATACTGTTCAAATGATGATGCTGATGCTGATGATGATGATGATGAATTTCATACTGATGATCAACATATAATATTTCAACAAAGAGTGTTACATTGTACAAACACACAGTATATGTGTAATTTAAATTGATGATGTGAAAATGATATTAAATCAAATTGATTCAACTGAAGTAGTAAGTGGGTACTCAACGTACATCGTATGTATACAGTCGTACATAGTACATTCACTATATCTACAATAAATTATAATAACACAGTATATGGACGTATATAAATATATATATACCATAAAACAGAATGCAATATCCATTTACCATCAACCTCTTCTCACCTTCCGACTACAAGCTGATACAATTTAAAATTTTAAGATTCATATTATTGCAATTTATTTGCCAAAATATAGTTAACATTAGAAAATATATGTCTAAAGTTGGGCCAATCGAACAACGAATGAAATTTCAATGAAATACTGAAATAATCGGTGGAACAAATTTTGCAGCGTTCTTCTCAAACCTTAAACATGAAATATATAGGAACTCTTATGGCCGCCCTTCTTATAAAACGGTAATACAATACCGTTTGTTGCTGAATAGCAAATACGGTATTGTTTTATTATATCAATATAGGCCAAAAAAACATACTGTCATGATTGACGGGACGTTTTTTACAACCGCAAAATATGATAACATAGTGCCGTGAGCAATGGGACGTTTTTTGACATTTAATTCTTATTTAACTGTCAAAAGACAAAAAATTACCGAACTGAATCCGCGGAATACGAAAATGACAAATGACATTATATATACTCACACACAAACATATTCGACGGTGAACACAACGCGTCGAATCTTGTGTGAATGCAAAAGGTAATATTTTTATGCAAGCAAAAAGGAAAAAAAATATACAATAAAACTGTCTTTCATTCCGGTTTATTATCGTTTTAATGAAGAGCGGCCATTAATAACATTGTAGAAAGTAAAATTAAGTTAAATTTTGTTTGTAATTTTCATCGAAAAACTTCGATATATTATATATTGTCAGTATTGAAACGGTCGATCTGAAATTTTATTTAAAAATCAATAAACTTCTAAAATTTCGATGTTAAATTGGGTCACTCTATATTAAATGTATAACTTCAACTAAAAGTATATGCGATGCTGCACATAAATGCGGTATTGTGTATCCTAAAATTATGGTATATCTGTCTGTTATACTCGTAAAAATAGTAAAATGTAATATTTTTTAATAAATTTTATTAATAACAATAATTTAGTTAACATAAAATAATTACTAATTACTAAAGTATAAAAATATTTTTACAATACACCAACCGTTAATCCGAACGACATATAATCCGAAAGCCAGCTAAGCCACACATATACAAAATTTCATTAACAAAATCGGTTAAGAAATGATGAATTTACAAAGTTCCGGAATGTTCGTCTCAAGCACTCCCATCTGGATGTTAATAGTAATTAAAAATGGTTTAAAAAGTACCCATTCAAAATCATTTTGAGAATATGTGCCTCAAAAAAATACTATAGCTTTATGGAATTGATTTTCAAATTATTAAAAAATAGGGTATAGCTTGGTTCACTTATGATCCCATAGAACTTCCAAGGTTTTTGGGGTGACTTTTTTTCAGCTATCAGATACTTTTTATTTCTTTTAAAATAAGAAAATTATAAGAATTTTAGTGTGTGACGATATATATATTTACATTTTTTGGTGCAATAATCCGAACACAAAAATCGACATAAAGGAAAAAGTAACGTTTGGATTAACAAATGGTTGGTGTAATTATCAAAAAAAAAGTAGTATATAAAATCTAAATTATTTTTTTACATTATTGAAATAGCGCATAGAACATAGAATCAATTGGATAAAAACGACTATAATTGGTTCGATAAGTATTGAGTTGAAAAAATTCGACCGACCACAAATGTTTAAAGTTACAAAATATTAATACTTTTGAAAAGTTACAAATAAAAGATCTTATAGTTCCTATGTTTTGCCAGAGCGGCAATAACTGTGACTGTTGCGGCGTAGGTTCTCGGACAAGTAGCTATTGTTGTGATAGTTACGATGTTGTTGCTGTTCTTGTAGTAACTTTTGTTGTTTTCACTGGTGTTGATGTTACTGTTTTTGGTGTTGATGTTCTCGTTGTTGTAGTTGTGGTTGTGGTTGTTGTTTCTTTTCCCATAGTTGTTGTTGTTGTTCTTACTGTTTTTGTATTAGTTGTTGTGAATGTTGCAGTTGTTCATGTAATTGTTGATGACACAGTTTTTGATGGTCATGCGGATGTTGTTGTTGTTGTTGTTGAACCTCAGCAAGTAAATAGACATTTAATAATTTCTTCAAATAATGTCGATAATTGTGCTTATTGAAAAAGGCTGGGCTACGTTTCTTTATATGCTTCGAATGTTTGTTATGTCACCTATTGCACCATAATTGAAAATAGAGCCAACAGCTAAATTTGTGTTCCTTCATACAAGTAATTTCTAAAAATTTTGTTGAATTAATATTAACTATACCGTGATGTGACCTACAATTGAGAACTTTACATTATAAAATAATTTTGATAAAATAGCTTGTTCCTGTTATTAAAAAAATACATAACTTTATCACTGGTCACCTTATATTGAATAACTTATAGCTTAAATTAAAGGTAAAGACTTTCTCCATCAACTTTATTAGGTGTAAATTTTGAAGCAACTTGATTCTTACAAAGTTATTTGCATAAATCGACATATTTTAAACCGCGTATTCTTTCAAAATTCCCAATTTTTGATACACCCAAATTTAATTAATTTTTAAAACAAAAAATTTTTTTCGAAATAAAGGACACCTTAGATAGCTATATATTTTCAACTTCAAAAATTATTGTAGCATTGCGGTATCAAAAGTTATCAAATATCGTAATTTTTTCTAATCCTTCAAATAGCTACGGTTACCTCCTTCAAAATAAAATTAAGCAACCTAAAATTAATATGTTTATTCTATTTTGAGGAATAATACAATTTGGCTATTAGTTCCAAGTTCAAAAATTATTGTGGCATTTCGGGATCAAAAGTTATAGATTTTTATAAAATGTCATGTTTTTTACTCCGTCGTAGTGACCGGCGACTCCTTCAAAGTGCAATTGGGGGAAAAAAAAAGAAACTTTGTTCTATACTTAGATGAGTATTACAACCTGGCAAAATGGCATTGGATTCGGAGTACGACACCTCACTCAGGTGGTTCCCTTGTTAGAAAACCACAAAAAACAATCATTATACAATATTTCTGCCGTAATGAATTATGTCTAAGTATATAATATACTCAATTTATACACTCCCCGGTGGTTGTGGTTAACTACGTTCGGGTAGGTACCAGCTAGGGTTCCAAATTTATAATTTGGTTTAGTCTCATAAGATCCGATGACCTTATTGTCATATCATCCTTCATTAACATATGAAGTACCACGGTCTTTACTAATTACATGAATGTGAGAAAAATTCATCACCAAACTAAGCTGAGGTGGGTCTCAACCATATTAAGGAATCTTTCATTTTGGACAATGATGTTAATTTAATAATTTTCAATGTGACAGTGTTTTGGTAATTTAAATGAACAACCGCAGATAGCATCGGTTCAAATAAAAAGGAAATCCATTGAATAATAATCCATCGGCATAAGTTTAAATTTAAAAATGACTGTCAAATGTCAAATGGCATTGACAGCGATTGGGTCCAGACAAGGTCCACAACTTTATATTATTTTCATATTCTTCTTATTCATAATCACAATATGAAATTATTTTGAAATCATCATTCATTCATATTAAGTTTATACTATCTTAATAGTCTTAAGTCTTATGCTTACTATGCTACCCATCTAATAACGACAGGTATCCCTTAAATTATGCTGCAGTTACGTACCGCACTAATCCAAAACTGCAAATTGGAGAGAAAATTTAAACAGACCTTACACATTTTTTTAAATATCCATCGATCTGGATCAGAAAGAAACATGAAATAAAATGTGTATCAAAACTTAAGTCTTCTAATTTATTTAACGATAATTAATTTTTTTTCAAATAACTAATATCTTTTGGAAGTTCTGGCAGCAAAAATTCAGCAATGAATAGCTTCAACATATCATAAATTCGGATTAAATCATTATATTATAGATTCAAAAATATATTCGTTTATATAATGCTAATTCCAAAATTGATGCATTATAATATTGCGTATATGTCTTTTGATGAATTTTGACGTATCAAAATTCATTCGAAATGTCAAACCATATTTTTTTATTGATCGTAGATATTTCAATTGTCAGTCTGTAAAAAATTTTGTATCGATCGGTTGTTGTGTAGTTTTTGTTTCGCTTTTGTTGAAAATGAGATAATCAAAATGAGGATTTTCGTCATATTTTGGTTTTTCACTTCAGCAAAGCAAATAGAAAACTCATCGCAATCTTACAAAAAGTTATGGGCTGTGTTTGGTTACAAAGCCGATAATAAACCTACGATATCATCAGTCAAACGATCAATTCAGAGGTATACCTTCAAACCAAACGGCAGAATAAGATTCAAAAAAAGTAATCAAAATCGGAAAAGCGAAATCTTCCATTCCTGCAAATATCTTTGGTCACTCGTCAAAAATATTTAAGCTTGGTGGGGCAGTGTTGCAGCAAATATTTTTGGTCACTCGTCAAAAAATATTTGAGCTTGGTTGGGCTGTGTTGCTACAACCGTCATATAGTCCGAACCTTGCACCTCCAGATTACCATTTGTTTCGCTCTCTGCAGAACTCCATCAACGGTTTAAAATTGAATTCCGTATAGGCCTACAAAATGCACTTGGATCAGTTTTTTGCTAAGAAAAACCCAGCAGCTGTACAGTGATGGAATAATATATTTACCAGAAAAATTGCAGAAGATGGTCGAACAAAATGGCACATATTTTTAATAAATTTAAAAAAAAAGGGTTCAATACTTTTTCGACTACCCAATATCTAACTAATTACAATGGTAATAATCCATAATACATTCGTCTAATATGTTTTCCTGTCCTAGATTCTAGAAATTTTATAACTTGACAAATTCTTATCCAATTGATTGCATAATATGCAATACGATTAGTCGCAACTGAAATTCTATGAAATCGATAGTCTACACAGTTTTATATGCGAACCAAATTCTGGAATCTTTGGAATTTGGTCACTTCTTATCCAATTTTGATCAAATTTTGTATGCAAATGTATAATGGAAATTTTATGGAGCTTTATTAGGAAAGAGTGTCGATTTCACAGAAATTTACTAGGACCTATTCATATTCATATTCATATTCTGGTACATAAAAATGCCCATAGTATATCGATTTCATTAAACTTCAGTATAGCCACTAATCCCATTATACATTTATTTCAGTTAATATTATCAAATTCTAAAGCTGATGTCTTCAAATTTGCATCAATGGGTTAATTGACAAAATTATCATTGTTACAAGAGTCTTAAGTTTAATTTATTATATTTTAATTGTATTATATTGCTCCACTTATGGTTCCAGATGTTTTACTTTCAAATGGTGTTTATTTCATGAATTTATCTTTTCTGTTTGCAAACATATTCATTTTGGATAGAGAGATCGCATAATTCAAGGGTGTGCACAAATTTATGAACGCACTTATCCAAAATCGCTCAATTCACGTACTGCATAAATCAAGGAATATCTGCGATTAAATCAACTGAATAGTATCTATGCCACTCTGTATACGTAGAAAGAAATAAATCTCTTATACTCGTCGCTGTATTTCATATCGCAAATTATTCAGTATTTTGATGTATTAGTTTTTTTGTTATCATAATTATCATTAGAATCGCATCACACAAAAAAAAAGGACAAAAATGATGAAAAAGGTTTATTTTCAATAGCTTTCTACCATATCCGTGTATAAGAATTGTATATATGTTTATAATGTTACACTTAAACTTGTCATCTGTCAGTGTATAACACAATACTTATATGAACAACATAAACATATTCCCATGCCATAATAAAGCAAAGGGGATTTTATGTTTAATATCAATTGAAATGGTTTTAACTCTATACAAAACGTAAATGTATCATGTGTTCGAAACTAAATTGTTATTCTCTTTCCAAAAATACAGGTTGCGTGAATAGTTTCTAGCCCAACAAATAGATGACGTTAATGTTGGCAAATAAATAAGTGTGCATTGGAATATTCCATCTGTCATATGAATAACTGGAAAAATTCAATTCGATTTGTCATTTAATTCCTTGTTTATAAGCCATTTGAAGTTGACGTGGGTGTGTGAGTGTGATTTTTTTTAACATGGAAAAATTGCAATCATTGAATATTTATTTAAAAAAGGTTTAGCCGGACAACAAAATTCATAATGATATGGTAAATGTGTGAAATCCATCTGTATTCAACGGTAAAAAATTGAGGGTTGCTGAATTTAAATGTGGTCGTACGCGACGGACGTCCAAATACTGCATCAATATCAGGAAATATTGAAAAAATAAATGAAATTCTTAGTGAAGACTATATGCTTGAAATTGCTGATATTATATCAAATTTTTGGGATACAAAAGGAATTTTATTGAGCGAATGATACAACACAAAAAATCATCGTTTCATCAAAACAATGCGCATCAGTGTTCACAAAAGTGTTTTGACCATGACTAAATTCAAGGATTTTCAAGTACGAATTGCTTGAGCATCCATCGTATTCACCAGATTTGGTTGCCAGCAGTGACTACTACTTATATTGAATAAAAAAAAAACACTACCTCTTTCATTTTGGGCTAGAAACTATTCACGCAACCTGTATTAATTCATATCGTTGCATTTTGTTGTTGTTATATTTTTTTATTCTAAAAAAAAGTATAATAAATGTTTTGTCGTTGATCGTTTAACGTCAATTAAATCAAATCTTTACAAAAAAGAAAAAAAAACAGTTAGCTAAAAAACTCAAAAAAATTATTTCACTTTATATTACACACACAATTTGCATTTTTGTCAACTTCAAAGAAATATTTAATTCGAATATTCAGTCACATGCATAAAATTCATTTAACAAAGGAATATTTCTAAAGATTTAAAAATGTAAATAATTAAGGTGACCAGATTTTAAAAATGCATCATATCGTGACAGAGATACACCACACCAGTAATATTAATATTTTATTCCCTTGCTATAACGCTACACCTTATCTCATACGAATGGTAACGAAGATTTTAGTTCATTTTAGCGTTTTCAGCCCGAAAAACGTTGTGCGACTGAGTTTGTTTTGAATTCAACTTATTAACGAGTTACCAATTTTTTGATGGATTCCAAATAAATTGCGTTTTTTTATTGTATGAAAACAAAAGAAATATGTTTTGATAAAATAACGGTATTTAGTGTACATTTTGTTCAATGATCTTTTGTCATCTTTTAAGCACATCACCATAATTCTGGTATGTATCGGTAAAAAACAGAGCTAACGGTGGGAACCACCTGAACTGTACCCTTCCGATTCCAAAGAAATTTCACAATGTTGCAGTACTCATCGAAATAGAAGATCTATAACTTTTAATCCCGAAATGCCACAAAAATTTTTAAAATTGAAAATAATAGCTATCTAAAATGTGTTTCACACCACAATAAAAAAAAGACAGTTTTTTAAAAATTAATTAGTTTTGGCCACAGGGTGTATCAGAATTGGTGAATCGTGAAAAAATGCGTTTAAAAAACGTAGATTTATGCAAATATTTTTGTAAGGATCAAGTTTCGTAAACATCTACTCGTTGGAGATGGTCTTAAAGTTACACTGTGTATTGTTTAATTAACGATAATTTGGATTTAAAAATTCATATATTTGTTGTCACAGGAAACATCTCTTTGGATTCTTTACTTCATAAGTTCTATGGTATGAAATTGCTTGTGAACAATTGAAATTCATTACCTTTCCATCCAGTGGCGAAGCGTAAGAATAATTGTTAGTTGTTCTCATTTTATCTATTCATGATATGACATTTTTGATTCTTTTTGAAAATTTGTTTGGAATTGTTTTATTTTATACAATATCAAATCAATGCCGACTAAGTTTCGTCTGACTTTGCATTTTAGAACGAGTTGTTGTCCAACTTCGTTAAATTAAATCTATTGAATTTGTTTTAAATATCACTAAAGCTCTTAAAGCATTTTCACCTCGCCAAGATATTAATGCGCATTGAAAGAGTAGGGTATGGAAATGGGATATAGAAGATTTGGGTAAGAGGAGCGATTTTTTAAATTAAAGTGTATTTTTAACATATTATGTAATGACGACAGCAAGTGATTTATTGATATTGTAAATCATTTCTTCGGTTTTTATTTAAAATTGTTGATGTTAGTTTTTCATAAAAGTTCAATTGACCCATGGTATTTACGGAATAATTTTTTATTCTTTTTAAATTGTGAAATGACTTAGCAATAGACGCAGTTTTGGATGATAAAGTAAAGAAAACAATGCAACATAACATTCTGACATTACAAATTGTCCAAACCATTGACGTTATTATGCTTCAAATTTTGTGCAACTGACAAATTTTAATACCAACTGGAGACATTATGTAACTGTTAACTCATTAGTTAATTTTTTAAAATCAAAATTTTCAGCAAAAATTTTGTGAATTTATGAGGACTGACTGGAATATTTGGTTTATAATTTTTAAAATGTTTCTGATTTAATAAATTATATTATCTATTAGTTCGTCCCGACGACAGCCAGACATTTTTACACATGTAAAACTTCATACAGTACATCTATAAACAAAAATGAATAGTATACCTGACAATCTTGCAAAAAAGATGCGACATTTACAGATAAAATTTATGGATTTTGTAAAACTGTTGCCTCATCAAGGTGCCGATTTGACAAAGGAACCGATATGATTAAGTTTATTAATTCTATATAATTACCAATTGTCAATTGACAACTTGAACAGTACCAAGCTTTCGCCACGGCTTTCATTCATTATTAAAGCATGTAGCATCTTGAAATATTTGTGATGTTGTTTCCTTAACTGTTCCCATATTGCCATGTGATGTTATAGCTGCCTTCGGTGTATTAATTCGTAGACTCACGAACTAAATTAGAATTAGAGCTGTCGTTTTTGTACCCAGCTTTCCGGTAAAAAAATATTTTTAAATTTTAACACTTAATAATTCAATGGGCAGATAACACAACGGTACTGTTCTTTATTGATGGTATAAGTATTAGACTCTGAATGGAGTACCGCAGATCATCGGTAACATGAAACCTGACATTTTAAATATATTGTTAGGCTGTAGACTTTACTACGTACCTAACTACTAAATGTACTCGTTGTTGCTTCCATTACACATACAATCGATATAGCTTCCATATCTATCCGAAATGTTTCAGACCGTTGTCTATATTGAAATATGTATTGAAATTTACAACGGGTCAGCCTTTTATGCTGAGCGACAATTTCTTGCGAAGTAACACATAATTTATCTGCACTGTTCCACCAATTCACCTTCTTTTACATGTTGATTCACAGGTGAAACTAACCATCAATTTGCAGCACATGCAGGACAAATTAGAGATGATGCAATTTAAGAATAATTTTAATAAGAATTTAAAGACATTAATTTCAGATTTTCAATTCATTTTCAATTTGATATTTTCTATATAAAATCTTTAAAAATAATTTTTATATTTTGTCTTTTTGAAAAGGCAAGAGATTATCATTTTTAATTCCCTGATACTGAATTACAATATTACAATGTAAGCTAATAAAGTTTATCAGTTGCCTGTGTTAAGTGATTACGTAAAGAATCTCTGGGTGTCTACCACATAGGACCCCATATGAGTTACACTAGTTGGTATCGTGGTATGTTAATATTGCCAATTATTTTATAATGAACAAAAAGAACTATTAATTTTCAATATCACAATACAGTTAAGTTAAAAGATATTGGGTGCATGTAATTATGATAAGAATTAAATTCAAAGAACATTGAATTCATTATTACAATATATATTAATACAAAAAACCGGAAAAAATAACGTTTTTGCTAAACAAAATAATACTTATTTACAAATACATTGTATTATTAAACCTTTAAATTAATTTTCAATTCAAACTTAATTCAGTTACACACGAAGTAACAACAATGTATTTTTAATTTGATCAATAAAATTATTTTAATCAATACTTTACAAAAATGTTATAGAATATTTGGAATATTTGAATTATTAAAATTACTTTTCCCCGCCATTTATTTACAACAAAATTAATTACATAAATCCTTAATTGTATTATTAAGAATCGATATACCCTTAAAGCGTCTCTTCGTTAAAACGGTTTTGTGTAATATATTAAAGAAGTATGCGTAATTAATAAACATTTCGCCTTTTTGACATTCATTATATTACAAAAGAAAAAATTGTTGTGATGTTCAAATCGTTCCCCTTACTTTTCTTCCATATGAATATATAGCAAAGCAATAAAAAAAATGACACCCATGTTTACCAACATTGCAAACAATGAAAAAAAACTTACTGAACTGAATCCGCGGAATACGAAAATAACAAATGACATTATATATATTCACGCTTACACACACACACACAAACATATTCTGCGGTGACGTTGTCGCGTCGATACTTGTGTGGAATGTAAAAGATAATATTTTTATGCATGCAAAAACAAAAGAAAAAATATACTATGGTTTTTCATTCTGGTTCGTTACCGTTTTAATGAAGAGCGGCCATTATATTTGTGTAGGTCGAAAAATTATTATTATAACTTCGAAGGTAAAAGAAAAAAAAAACAAAACACGGATTTTAGGCACAAGAGAATACGCATTTTTTTTTTTTTGTGCGAGAATTTAGCCTAAAATCTGTGAAACAAAATAGTTGTTAAGCCGTTGGAGGAACATTTTAACTTTAAGCCCTATGATTATAATTATTATTTTATATTGATTATGTTTTGCCAAATTTCTATATATACTTATTTTCTAGACAATAGATTAAATATTGATTATTTATTATTAACCATTAATTCTCTAAGGTATCTCTCGTCCGCTCTCTGCTATAATATTCATTCATTCATTGACAGACCAAGAGAGTCATTGGCAATCATCACATCATTAAGCTTTTCCAATCTTATAGTCAGCAGGTTGAAACGATTAGGTTGATATGAGAAATAATTTTTTGTTCAATGCGATCAAAACCCATTGTTCAACGAGTCAACGTTATGCATGATTAGATCATTTATGTTACGAGAATCAGTGTTAACTTTTATCATTTCATGCACAATTTCTTTGAGAGTGTGTCTATGGAATTAGATAAATTAATCAAAAAATTGCCGTTGTGTTATTTAAAAATTCCCTATATATATATTGTTTAGCAGATCTGTTTATTCCAATGCAAACTCTACATGAACATTTCGTTGGCAAATATTACAATCAAGCGACGCTGAAGTGCACGATGCATTCGTATATACCTGTATGCTTCCTACTCTCCATTTAAACGTATTCCAATTACTTAAAATTATGTTAAAACAACTATTTTATGTATATTTGGTAATGCAAACATTGTAAATCCTTAAATGGCCGTTCAACACCCAAATTTTTTCAAAGTTATTACTCAGCTGAGATTATTTTGGGGGAATTAAATTTCACCGATAGATACGCTTCTACGATTTTGCCATGCATTCATTACGTTACTGCGGCTGTTACCGTTGACTATATTTTTTAAAAAATGTTTTTATAATATTGTAAATTATTTTAAAAATTAACACATATTCTTAATTAAAATTTATAATGTTCATAGAAACTATTGCGATATCATCTTATGGTCTACTAAATAATAAATTTGACTTTTATATAGTACTTAAAAAATTAAAATCCAAAAAAACTACTATAAATTAATTGTAAAATATTCATTTTCATTTTAATTTTTCATATTCTGTGTTCAATGTACAAATAATATTATTTTGGAGAATGTTAAATTTTATGGATCACATATTTTCGCCTTTTTAAAACATAAATTTTAATCAAAACATAAAAACAACTTTCGTCCCCAACGCCTTCCTCCGCCTTGCTGCACAAATACATATTCCAAATCATAAAAAATGATAAATAAAATAAAACTCTTATAAATACTTCTTACCAAGTAATTTAATTAGAAAATTATTTGAATAAATTCAAAAACTCATTTATAAAATTAAAATTTTAATTTCAAAAAAATTGCGCTCAAATTAAAGTTTTTATTACAACGTATTTCTTAATTTTTTTCTATTTGGATTCGAAGCAAAGCGATTAGAAATTGAAAATTGGAAATGGAATAAATGGAGAACGCTTAAAATTACATGCTTTATGAATGGCATTTGTGCCCTCCTCCCCCCCCCCCTCCCCAAATCGACTATCATCATCTTTATGTAACCATACCTCGCCTTAAATCGTTTAAACCAATTACATTTATTATATTACAAAATAAATTGTTGTGATGTTCAAATCGTTCCCCTTACTTTTCTTCCATAAGAATATATATAACAATAAAAAAAATGCTTACCAACATCGCAAAAACAAAACAAAAAAAATTACTGAACTGAATTCGCGGAATACGAAAATAACAAATGAAATAATATATATTCACGTTTACACACACACAAACATATTCGCATCGATTGTTTTGTGAATGTAAAAGATAATAATTTTAAGCATGCAAAAAGGAGAAAAAATATAATACCGTTTTAATGAATATTATATTTCATATAAAAAACTCCATCAAATACTAAAAAAATATGAACCAAATTTACAAATTAAATTTCGCGTTGTAACCAAATGTGGAAATATCAATCAATTTAATATTGAATACCAAACAAAAGTAATAGAAACCGTATTTTTCAACTGATCCAAAAAATATTAATAAAATGTAAATCAAATTAAATATTTTATGTTGTTTATGCGCATGTGTTTTGAGGATTAAACTAAGATATTATATTATTATTATTATTTTTTAAGAACAGCACAATATTAAAAATAAATTAAAAAATACGTGTAACTTTAAAATCACAACAAATAAAATAAATACACTGCTCATTTTTCCATTTCCATCCAGAATTCCTGCCCATAAAATCATACCCTAATTCCTTTACTTTAGCCAACCGTGTCGTATCGTCTCTTATCACCAAATTTAATACATGCAAAATTGGCAAAATTGTTTTTTAAACAATTTGTCTCAAATGTATAATTTAATAAATAAATAAATAAACATAAATAATTGCTGGTTGCATTGCTGTGGAGGTACAGTATTTCAATGTTTCGAAGTTCAAAGCTTTAAGTTACACAAGTTAAATATACTTTTTGTTACAATTTTGTAAAATAATGTAATGGCTAAAAGTAATTGTATGAAATTTATTTATCTTAACAGTTCTGGTTTTTGTGTGTCTATATTAATTACCGTTATTGCTGTAATTATAATTAATGCATTAACCAACGGGACGGATATTAATATTTTAGTTTTTAAATACTAATTTTAACCGTTAATATTTTATATAATTATTTATATCATTTACGAGGGCAGACCGAAACGTTATACGAGCGCAGATCTAAAAATACCCATATATTCTATTTATTATTTAACTTTATTTAGTTACAAATTACTACTTCGTGCACATCGTTTTTATGCATTGTAATTGCACTCCAAAATAAGTTATTGCCAAAAATATTTTTCATACAACAGGCTCCGAAGGAACTATATGGCCTGCGTTCATTTTCATATATCCTCTTGTATCTATTAAAATTTTAATATTGAATGTTTTGTCCCTTAATTGGATCTATCGTAAATTTGGAAATGGTTTCTGATTTCTGAAAAATGCAAAAATCTACGTTAGTAGATCATATCTTAAAATTCCAACTGCATATGAATATTTTTCATAATTAGCATCCGATTTAAACTCTTTAGACTTTCTTCTAAAATTTTATATTGTAAAAAAAATTTATTTCGTCCCTGTGCACTAATAAGTTATTGGAATATTTAGAATGCCCAATTACATCTGTTAGAAAAGTTATATATTCAGTAAAATTCGTTGTCATCTTTCCTTTGATTAAGTAAATAATTTTTCCTCTTTTAACCCAAACAAAATTCGGTTTATAATATCAAATTTTTGCGTAATAGGTTCAATTAAAAATTCCATAAAACTTCGATTTATTAAAGCGTTGCGTCCATCACCACACGTTTAATTATTTTATATTTACTACTTCACACATAGTCGTCTATACTCAAACGAATTTAGTGCGGGTTTGCTGCAATGTTTTGTTGATGAATAAGGCAGTAAAATATGTTGGGTGTATATTTTTTACTTGTCTTCACGCAGTTGACGGGCAAAAACTCGACCTTCTAACCGTCATCGCTGCGACGCCATCAGTGCAAATATTATCTATAATTGTATTTGTGACCTCAGAAATATCAATACCTCTCAGTATATGAGTATTGCCATAAAGCCAAGAATTCTTTAAATTTTTTTTTTTGATTGTTGTCATTATGGCGAACTGTAACTGACGAAGAAATGAGTTATATTTTTGTATAGTAATTTTCCTTATTTTTTCGATTCGTCCTTATGGACGGGATTGTAGGTGCTTAATTTTTTAACATATTTATTGGAAAAGTCTGAATTGAACTCTTTTACTAAATTTATTTGTGTGTAGGGTACCGTCAGTACGCTAAATATTTTATTAACTGTCAAATATGTTAAATGCACATAGCTACACTTATCGAATGGAAATAGAAATGTTCCACAATTCTTAGGCAATATTAGATACTTATATTTATCATAACTTCTTCGATTGAATTTATAATCATTACATACTGTAAAATTTAGAACACAATCAATCTTTACTGTGAGACCAGAAAGATGTATCTTTCCAACATCATGCAAATCGGTTGAACAAAGAGCAAATATTAATTTTTTCTTTAACATCGCAAACTTATAAATTGTTAAAAAAAGAATTAAGCGTTAATAATTGAATGTCGCCGACGACAAGTTTATGATTGGGTACGTTTCTGCAGGATTTAACTGTTAACTCAATATTTAGCGGGAAAATAGCTGTTTTTATTGTACGATAATGTACCACCTCACAAGACCAAAAAAGTGTATACATTTTTAATGAAAAAACATTGTTATATACGTAACAAGGTCTACCCTGAAAACGTATAGAAATAATAAAATTAAATAATGTGGGAAAATGAACGTGGAATCGTCACACTGTGCAAAACTAAAAACAATTACATAAATAAAAACACTCATATTCGTATTTGTTATGTGCACCACAGCACATCGTAAAAGGAAATAACAGGAAAAATAAATATATCTTTATAAATGAATGAAAGGACGATGAAAACAGCGTGTGTTATAAACATTTACGAGCCCATTCATATTGTCTTAACAACACGTGTATAATAAACGTTTTGTATCATAGAATGTGTAAGTAGGGGTTGGGTGCACACAGTGAGACACTTTTTTTCAAGTGATATTTTTTTGAATTCAAGAATACAAATAGATGAGACGTATGTAATGTTCGACTGTTTGCTGTGTAGGCTATCAATGAGACAAAGAACGAGACGCGCCATTTTTTTTTTGTACAATAATTGAATTTTACTTCGAATATATATTTATTAATACTGAAGATAAATTTGTCTTTTCGGAATTTTGATTTAGTGCTTAATGCTTTAAAATTAAATTTTACATTTTAAAAATTAGGCCAACAACAAATAAATATGACGTTCGTCGCATAGAATTACTGTCAAAATAATAATTTTTTGTGAATGTAATAGATTATATACAAGATAGAAAAATGGTTGCGTTGTTGGCTTAATTTTCATAAAGTTAAATTTAATTTTAAAGTTTTAAGCACTAAATCAACAAAGGAAAAATGATAAGCAAATATAAATCTATGTTGTAATTAAAAACGTATACATTTAAGTGTTTAATGTTCATTGGCTCAAGCGGCGTGTATATGCGTTAATTATTATTAATTCAATATTATCTGTGGCTAAATTGCTTTTGTCTTAGGTTAATTTTTCACTACATCAAGCGCCGTATGTGTCTGTTAACAAAATGATTGAACAAACATCTTGTAGAGCGATTTTGACATAAATTAACATTTACCTCTCCACCAAGCGGTAAATCTTTATTTATTTAACAGTGTAATTACGTGAAAATAGTGTTATTTCATTGAACTAGTCATCAACACTGCTCCATAGCTGATGGATAAGCTATTGGCAAACAAAGAGAAAACCATGGACCAGCTTAAGTACACTACAATAATAAGTGCGTTCAATGGTTTTTATTGTGGTAGCCATTACCCTACATACCATAGTTAAATAGATAAATGTGTAAATGGTAAAGTTTTGGAAGCAATCCAATATCACCGAGCCATTTTTATTGATTTCGTCAAATGTTGTGCATGCCGGTTTCGACGAACGCTTTGCATTGATCGGAACAAGTGATTATCTGATTAATATCCATAGATTGCATGCGATAGAAATTCCCATTTTTATTTCCATAAAACTCAAATTTTTTACTGGTTTACTGCGGTTTCGTTGGTATTGAACGATTCTCATTCAGCGCCATGATTCAAATCGATTAATTATTGTTCGGCTAATGTACAATAAAATGCTAACCATTCAACGATTTTAAATTTATGTGACGTCCATTTTCTTTATTTTTGAATCTTTCTGTGTACCAGCTGACAAAGCCTTAAAAGGACAGCATTGTGTCAAAAATGGTTTTGATAAATTTAGTTCTGGAAATTTAAAATAATTAAATATTTTAGTTATAGATAATATTTAATATTCTTGTGGTGGCACTAGATGAATCAGCAGCAATCATTTCTCTTGGAAAATATGGATAGAAGATCTATGCATTAATGCAAATAACAATAACAATCTAGTAGTTCATACAGCACAAGATGCATTTGCATTATCCGATAAGGAATTTATTAAAATGTTCAGATTAAAGCAAGATGTGGTTAATGATATTATTTGATACAGTATCTCCTTTTTTAAGATACAACTAAACAGTGCTATAATTGACAAATATCATGTGACTGACCTTTGGATATTTGGCAGTTGTACCACATGTTAAATAGTAAAAACATAATAATAAAAAACAAGAATGTGGAGGCGGGGAGGGATTTGAAGATGTACATTAAAAGAGTAAAGACCATAACATACTACCGTGAGTGACGGACCGTTTTGATTAGAAACAAAGCATTTTGTATATCTGAAACATACTGGCAGAATGTTCGGCCGGTTATTGTCTATTTTCTTTTGTTGACTTGCGGTAAAAAAACGGAAAGCAATAAAAAAAATTTTATTTTCAAGAAGTTTTTTTGACAATTCATAAGAATTAAATGTCAAAAAACGTCGCATTGCTCACGGCAGTATGTTATCATATTTTGCGGTAGTAAAAAACGACCCGTCACTCACGGCAGTATGTTTTGGCCTTTAGTTGATAAGCGGCCTTGCATAATAAAAGACATAAATTTAAAAATGTATTAAAATTTTAGAAAATAAAACATTGTATTAAAAAAAGATTATAAGAAAAAAAGATTTTACAGTTTATTAAAATTATTTAGAAAAAGTTAAAAAGAAATTTAAGCTAACAATAAATAAGTACATCAAAAATATCCGGCGATGGTGGTTACGTGCCGCACTTGGAAATAGAAATTCGAGAGGATATTTTTTTTGTATATTTACCAGTTTTCTTATACATATTTTCTCAAAATGACATTTGGCGGCGTCAAAACTAGAAAGTCAACGGCCATTTAAAAGTATACCGAGCGAGTGCAAATCAATCCGAGTCAGTTCAAGAATACAATATTTTAATCGCATGCGAAAAAAGTTAGACGAAATTTTTTGCAATCGAATTTTTTCGAGTGAGTTCAAGAATAGCCTTCCCGGGTCGTCCGCAAGTGAAGTGGTTGACACAACCAATTCAAAGCAATAATCGATGCAGATCGTTATAGCACAATACACGCGTTTGTAGGCGAATTACATACATATTGAAAAAAACGTTTAAAACAATTTGGATACGATAAAAAAATTCGACATTTAAAACGATTGATAACTGACGATGAAAAATGAATCGAATACAACAATGTGAATGGAAAGAGATCATGCGGCGGATCAAAAAAAATGAACCAGCACAAACAACTTCTAAAGAAGTTAAATGTTATCAATTTCGATGGGATTACAAAGACATTGTTTATTTTGAACTTTTACCATGCAATCAAACGATCAATTCAGATGTGTAAATCGTACAACAACTATAACCAAATTGAACAATGTAATTGTAGATATGGGATAAGAATTAGCAAATCGAAATAGTGTTGTATTCCCCTATAACAACGCAAGGCCACACACAACTTTGGTCACTTGTCAATACTTTATTATGGAGCTCGATTCACCATCAAATTACTATTTCGAAAAACTTCTTGAATTGTCAAAATTTCAATAATGACCGTTGATGTCAAAACGCTCATAGTTCAGAACATTGATGATAAGTACCAGCAGTTCTATGAGCTCAGAATCTTGAAATTAACAACAACAAATTTTTTAAAGAGGTCATCGAACAAAATGTTAAGATATTTAATTCTATATCAAATAATTACCTTCTGTTTTCATTCCAAAAAATACATCGTACTGACTTTGTTACCAACCTAATATTATGTAGGTGCGAAAGAAATTGAACAGATTATAAATGCGACTAATTAATAGACCATTCAAAAATATTAGTATTATTTGTTAAAACAAATGTTATGTTTTTAATATGAGCACTTAAAATGTATATGTCGAGACAGAGAATATTTGGTATATTTAAGGGATTACATATTTAAAGTCGCGTATCAAATGTATTTCGATATACAGATACACCGGGTATTACCAACTATTATGGTGGTCTGTTATCATCTGTACAGAATAAATAACATGTATTGTATTTCCAAGAAATATATGTAAAATGCATATCGGACACACTTAAACATAACCTAAATTTATAATACATAGAATACAGTAACAGAATTATGTCTATATTTATTATGTTTTACATGTAACCTTTTTCATATATTGTAGGAATAAGATGAAGAAAACGTGAATAATAATTTAAATGAAACACATGAAATGATATATATAAATATTCGTATAAAATGTACTTCTAATCTTCTGTGCCGTCCAGATGTTTACTTATACATGTAAATAATATGTATATTATATATGGATGAGTGTGCATATGTTATATATGATGATGTTCTTATGACACCTAATGTCCTTGAATTTAAAAAAAGTGTTTGTTTTATTTATCTCAACACTTTCTATACATAAATATTGCAATATTAATACATTAAAGGCGGCAGTACTACGATTTATCTCGGCTGTAGCTTAAAGGCGGGAGTCGTATCACCGTACGGTTTGCAACGACATTGAGCAATCCATGCGCCACTTTTGCATTTGTATTTAGTATGTTTTATGGTTTGAAAAGCTGTTCGGTTGTTCAAATTCTACTTACAGTAAATTTTGAAATCCGTCAATATGGTTTCACGCGAACATAAAGAAAATGTATGCAGACGATTTGTCTAACGTTGATTGCGATGAAAGAGAATTAGATATTGATAATAATGATAGTGTGATATTGACGATTACGATAGTGATAGTTCTATATACGACCTGTGATAAGGACTCGAGTTTTTCCACCACCGAAAGTGAAAATGATTATGAAGAAGAAATTATCATCAATGGAGTGAAGTCGACATGCCACCTACCATAGAACCGTTTTTGGGGTTAAATATTTTACCACAGATCAGACTTTCATACTTTCGTCAACATCCGTCCGCCTTTAATGTGTTAATAAAAATTAAAAAAAAAACATTTTCTCCGCTATAATTACAATAGATTTTAAAAATATAACAAATTAGAAAATAACGTCTTTTGAAAAACCCAACATTAATTGCATAATCATCAGTTTTGACATAGGAGAGTGTTTATTACTAAAATTAATATATATGACATACGGTGAATCTGTCATTGAATGTCATTGAGTATTTTTCAAAGCAAACGTACATATATAGCGCAGACTCTACTCGACGGTGTTTACAAGGGACCGAAAAAAAAGCGGACGAATGAAGTTTTCTGTTTGTGAGAAAAGTTTTCAAACAAAGATATTTATGTTGCATGTTGTTTAATGCATGAAAATTTGAACTTAAGCGTTTCTGGTGATTTGTTAGAAATTAGTTATTCAAATTTTGTGTGTCATCTTAATATCGACCCTTCTGATCCACTAAAAATACACCTACAAGAATATCTCAAAAACCATTACATCGATTTTCTTGACAATTTCTGTCCCATTATTAATAAAGTTCTTACACAACGCAGATATTTTGTATGGATGACTACCATTTGTGAGTCTAGCATGATGGGATTCTGGTTCTAGAACAAATAACATTAAAAATTATACTATTATATTGGCACTTCTCAATTGATTGCTAACGAAATTTGGTAGGTGATGCTAGAATTGAATTTTAAGATTAGTTCGAATTAAGTTTCATGAAAATGTATACTCAGAGCAATTGTACTGATTAGATTTTAAAAATCTACTGTGATCTACTGTCCAAATTGGAAGAAATTTTGGTATGTGATGATAGAATGGGAATTATAAGGTTAGTTCACATTAAGTTCCATGAAAATTTATACTCATAACATTTCTATACCGATTAAATTGCAGATCTGCATAATCTATTGTTCAAATTAGATGAAATTTGTTATGTGAGTTTAGAATGAGATAATAAGATTAGTGCCTCAGAATTTTATTGAAAATTAATACCATGAATACTTCTGCTTGTCACAGAGGTCAGATCTGATGGTCATTTTTGATGATGATTAAAGAAATTAGACAAATTTTAGACATAATTTTGACATAATTTCAGATTATGCCATCAGCATTTGTTAATAGTTGTGTATTAATATTTACGCTCCTCATTGCCTTCGCCAACGTAATATTAAAAAGTAGTTTCGATAATGGGTCACTCTGTCGTCGTCCATAAATCGTCTAAAAATTAACATAATTTATCTCGGATTCGCAAACGTAACTTTTCACAGTATCCAACGTCATAGCCACCAAATCTAACTGGTTTTTTGGAATACCAAATTCTTCGATTGGTTAATTGACGATTTTAAGCAAGACTGTCATAATAGGTATAGTTACATGATTTGTTCGCTCACGGAAAGACGATGGCGGTTTCGACGGAAAACGTATTCACTTTATATCTTTACCATTCAGTTGGTGTTACGAGCCAAAAGTGTAAACAACATATTTTAATCGTTTGTTGAAAAGGTCGTGTTTTGTACCGCAGCAAAATCTGATTTGCTGGGAGGTTTGTTGTTATTGTTTCATTAGTAGAAAACCGCTGCTGAATGTCATAAAATTCTTGTCAAAGGTTATGGTGAACATGCTTGAACATGAAAGTCATTGCAGAAAGTGCTTTCAACGATTCAAAAGGGGTTGATTTTAATCTGAATGACAAAGAACGTGGAACTAACCACCCAAAATAATTTGAAGATACGGAATTCCAAACATTTTTGTGGATGAAGGCGATGCACAATCTCAACAACAACTGACCGATTCATTAAATGTATGTCAAAAAATGTAAAAACCATTTCCAATCGCTTAGACACAATGGGTAAGATGTAAATTTCATTGGAAGACAGCTAAGGAAGTCGTTTTTGTATCGTATTGTCACTGTGGTGATGAAAAATGGATTTATTTTGATAATCCTAAACGAACTAAACATTGGACTGATCCAGGTCGTCTGCAGTAAAATTGACGCCAAAACGCAATAGAAATGAAGAATGGAAAGAAGGTTTTACTGCGTATTTGGTGAGACCAGACCAGGGCATGGTATATTATGAATTGTTGAAACCTGGTCAAATTATTACTGCGGTGAGCGCCACAAACAACAATTGATTGAATTATATCGAGCATTGAAAAAAAAAAGTTCGGAATGGTCGAACAGACATGGAAAAGTAGTTCTTTTGCACGACAATGCTCGTCGTCATGTCTGGCAAAACTGGTAAAAGAAACTTTGGAAGCACTCGGATGGAATGTGTTACCACACCCTCAGATATTGCTCCATTATTACCACTTATTCAGATCGATTGCACATGAACTCTGTACAAAGCACTTTTATGAGGCGCCCAAAATTGGCTTGACTCTTGGATCGCTTCAAAAAATGAAAAATTTTATTTTGATGGTATTCATAAATTGGCAAAAAATTTGGAATATTTACCGATGGTAATCATATTCAATAAAAAATTTTTACCATTATTACCGAAATTAAATTAATTTTTTTTTAAAAAAAAAATGATCAAAACATATTACTAATACCTATTAGTAACTTAGATATTAGCCGATAATGACGGAACATAACATTGGCGTAGCCTGTAATAATCTGGTTCCACTATACAAACGAAAATAGTTTGGTAACACCTTTAATTGCAACAGACACGAAAATGGGACATGGAGGACGACTTTTGCTATCATTTTAGAGCTAATAAATTAGTTATTTGTATTTATGTCAGAGTCATCGATTAATAGTCCCACCGACATCGATGTCTGAATTTACTGAGAGAAAATTTGGCTCAAGCAAAACAGGAAAGCGAAAGAACTAAACGGAAAATCTAAACGGTACGGGGACATTTTACAGCGACACATAATGGTGTATTTCCCATTTCTGTACAAACCCCATTGATACGGGTATCAAATAAAAAAGGTATGTCGAGTAGAAGACAAACAAAACAGAGTAACGTCAAAAATAAAAAATGACAGCCGACACAAAATGGTGGATTACCTATTGCTTTACCAACCATCGTGCGTTGTAAATCAAATAAAAGGATTTGACGACGAGTATAATACGAGAAAATGTTTTACTGAATTCAATATGGCGTTCGTCACAAAATGGCGGAATAGCTTTATCTTCCGAATCCCAATGAAATGAGTATCAAATGGTAGAGTTTGACAAGTATTATAATGCGACGAGCTGAGTAATGTCCTTCGAAATTTAATATGGTGGACAACAAAATATTGCAACCATTTCTATATAACATTGGACACTTACTTAATAAATTGGTTATAAAATTAATATTTAATGTTTCCGATAACATATATTACGTGCAATGGTTTGTCTGCGACACTATTATTCTTATCGACCCGATATAGTTCATAAAACCTATAATTTATATGCTGATTTAGACAAAATCGAAATTGAATATAAAACTGTTTTATAATAACAACAACCTTTTTGTTTAATTTAAAATAAATAAACTTCAGCAATATCACTATTATAACCAGAGAAAATTTATCCTTTTCCGATTTTCATTAACAATGCGATTTTACTACACATTGAAATTGCATGTACATACGATACAAAGGTACATAATTTTATAATTACATTATTATATATTGGGTGTTATTCACAGGCATTCGAGTACGAATAAACATTGTTAATAACACATTTATTGAGGTTATTTAACACCTCATCGAGAGGTGATGTTATTTATCCTCATACACCATATATCCGAGTTGATATCTCGCCATTAAAAATCTTAACATTTGTATTTTATTAAGAAAAATATATTATTTATTAACACCGTTACTTTCAAAAATAGCTAAACAATTAATGGCAACAATTATATTCCATTGATTATTTTATAAATTAAACTTAAAAAATTATTGTACATTATTCAATATTTACAAATACAGATCAAAGAAATAAAAACAAATGCAATTGTGAAAAATAACGAACCTTTCCAGACAACAAATATTCAAGTGTCACAACAGTTGTCAAAACTAATTTCAGCAACACAAGAAAAAAAAAAGCAGTGTGACCAATATTTAAAACATAAAATAGTGAAAATACAATTTCATTAAAATAATAATTTCAACGATTCTTAAATTGAAATTAACTAACAAAGGGGACCCCACCTGAGGTGTCAAACCTCCGATTCGAATGAAATTTGGCCACTCGAAAAATTATATTTTAAATGTAACATTTTTTTTCCTCTATTTCACATTGAAGGCTGTAATGAGCCGCCTGAAGGAGTTAAAACATGACATTTTTTAGTTTTTGAACCCGAAGTACCACAAATATTTTCAAAGTTCAAATTAATAGCTATCTATTAGAATTTGTTTCGTACCACATTAAAAAATTAAATGGTTTTGGTCACAGGGTGTATCAAAAGTGACAAATTTTTAAAAATTGAATAAATAATGAAATGACAAAGTTTTTTTTTTAAAAAAGTTTATTTTAAATAAAGTCGATGGAAAATTTTCGTCAATTTTTAATTTGAGGTAAACATTTTTAATGGAGGGTAACCAGTTAAAAAGTTATGCATAATTTTATTACAGTGTGTTACACACGAATAATACTTTACAAGGTAAAATTTTTTAAATTTTTATGATTTTATCTGATATTTTTGGATACATGGCGTTTAAGAATGATGTCAGTCTGGCGATTGAGCTATTCAAAATGGTGAAAATAGAGGGTGTCCCGAAAAAACCAGTCACATGTAAATGTATATTTTTTTTGTTTTTTGGGTACGAAAAATATGAAGCAAATGTCCGGTTAACGATATCGATCCAAATTGGGGGTAATACTAATAATAAATATGTGATACAAGACTTTAATTTAGACTAGTCAAAAACCATGTTTATTAGGCTGGTTTAATACATTTTATTAACTTTAACAAGTAATTGTTATTTAGTTTTTATTTTAAAATTAATTTTAAACAGAAATCGCCAAAAAATTCAGATCATTGTGATATTATGGTCCAATGAAAAATTATTAAAATAAACTCGTTGTTATTAATTTTTGAGCAGTGTTATTTTGTTTTTAACACAGTTATTATTAGTTGTTACAGTCAAGTGAATTGATGTTATTAATATTATGAAAAAATTGAATTCTAAGTGTGTGAATACAACAAAATTCAAGTTAATCCGTTGAATGCGCTTAATTTCATTCGAATCGGGGGTTTGACACCTCAGGTGAAATACAAAATTTAATATTTTTTTATAGCAAAATCAAAGACCTGTATAGTTCCATAAATGTCCAGGTTGGGAATGGTTGAGCATACCATTTTTTGTATCCTCGATCCGTAAATTTACCAAGTTTAAATTTTAGTTATCAACGCCGCCAAAAATTGGTTGTGAATTACACCCATCATTGTATAAAATAAATGATTTTATATAGAACGGCACGGCATTTGGTGGGTGTAATGACAATAACTACAACAAATAAATAATGAAGAAGAATATTTATTATCTTTTAAAATATTCATTGAAGCGATAAGCTATTAATTGGTAAATTTAAATTCATTATAATGTCATTTTGGTTATTTAAATTAAACAAACCACTATAAATTTTGTGTATGTTTGGTATTTTAATGGTATTATCATTAGATATATCGTATCGTATATTTATTTAAATTGTTACAACATCTACTGAAATGTATAGCCACCAAATAAACATTTTTGTATTTAAAGTGCATCACCAGGTACCTAGAACTAGGAGCGATGGTAGTCGAGCGAAGCAAATAGTCGATACTAATCAATTTCTATTTTATTCAAATCTTATATTAAAATAATTTCTTTGCTGTGAAATTGGCTGGGGCACCGTCGAATGTTTGTACCCAACCGTAAGACGTGCTCTAGTTTTGTCGATATTTTGAATGCATGAGCGACGTCAATCAGCGGGTTTATGTGCATCGAATTGAATATTTTGTCCACACATGTCATCAAACTAACTTCAGTATGGCTGATTCACAATAACTCTACAGCTATATCGTTTTAATTTTAAAGATGTTGATTTTTTAATGGAATCAACTTTGTATTGGAAAATTTTAATTACGATAATTTATTGAATTGTAACAGTTTCATGTTTGATGGTTTCATCAAGTTTGTGCCCGCTTAAATGTAAACGAAATATAATTGTACACCAACATTGGTATGATAAAACTTTAAAAATCATTCGAAATCGGCGGAATAATGTTTGGACAAAATGTTGTAATTCCGTTTTAAACTCTGACTTGCCGTCATATCAGACCCTTTTGCGATGAATTTTACGAAACTCTTTGTGGTAACAATGCGCTCTAGCTTATCTAAATTTCAATCTGAATTAAGAAGAAACCCCAGTGATAGTTGGAAATATATAAATAGTAATCGTAGTGGTTACTGGTTACCCATCTCAACTATCCTATCTAAATAATAAAAGTGATGATCCAATTATTATTAGTAATATGTTCGCTGAATTTTTTGTTGGTGTGCGCAGTGTTTTTGGTGTTGTTTCTGGCATACCGCAACGTAGTCATCTGGGACCTGTGTTGTTTATTTTATTTATTAACGATTTGATTGGCTTAATAAAACACTCTGTCTAATGTGTAGTGTACGCTGACAACATAAAATTATTCAAATCAATTGTCAGCACTGTGCTGATTGCCTTGAATTACAATCTGATTTGTAAAATTTTTTTTAGTTTTTGTGTAAAAGTAACGGATTAACTTTAAATATTGACAAATGTAAAGTGATAAACTTTACTCGCACAGGAACGCAACCTTCGTACCATCTTGACGGTATGGTTTTGCCATCTTCGTGCTTGGTCAACGATCTTGATTGATTTCGTGGTAAATAGGGCTAACTCCGTATTGGGATGTATTAAACGCGAAATGGGTGAAATCTTAAACCCATTCGGTACCAAAACTTTATTTATTACCCTTGTCCGGTCTATAACAGAATATTTTTGTCAGGTTTGGTGCCCACATTATGGTATTCACATATTGTTCGACCAATTCGATTCAAAAAAAATTTATTAAATTTACATTAAAATATCGGGACCTTGGACTGATCCTTTTCGACTGTCCGCTTATGAAAATAGACTTCGTCTCTTAAATATGTCTACCTACCCTGCAGATGCATGGGATTATATACGATTATCGTTTGTAACGAAATTATTAAATGGCAAAATAAATTGCCCGGGTTTGCTGGAAAAATTCAACATAAGAATTAATTCAAGAAATTTGCGATATTCCATCTCCAAATTCCTTGTTAATTGATTTATAATTAATTTTGTATTTTGTAATTGTGTATCGCAAACGTTAGAATTTTAAGGTACTAAAGTTGACAAAGTGTACGAGGTACATGCGGCTGACGTTCGCAATGTTCATAAAAATGGTTAATCTAATTTCAAATTCTTCAACGTGCGTGAAGTCAAGTGTCATTTCAATTTAATTTTTGATCATGAATAAATTTAAACAATATAAAAAATTGCGGGAAATTAATTAATTTAATAATATTATTTATAATTTAATATTACTAAAACCATTTTTAACATTTCAATGCGTTGTGTTGTGACGGGTTTTGAGTTCATAGGAAGACAAATACGATTTATTATCAATAATTCAAATTTAAATTTATAAAACTATATTGTACTTTTTATGTAACTGTATCTGATAATTAAATATTACCGCCAGGTCTATAACAATTAAATACAACCTTTTTTTAAAATATTAATTAAAGGTTATTGTTTAATTTAAAATTAATAAATTAGTTATATTTTAATCAAAAACTTACTGTTAATTTAATTACCGTACAGTTTTTAATTTACAATAAAATTCAGATAATTTATTTGTTGATTATTTTTGATCATTTCAATTTTTAATTTTGTGTGGATTTTATTTTTGTTGTCGTTTTTTTAATTACAGTAAAGTCAACATTTGGTTGTGGCATCTATTTCCAGTATTCCACCAATTCCGATTTTCCAACTCGATACGATTCTCAAAAGGAAACCCGGATGCGGTTGTTATGAACAGATTTATTTAACGGCTTAAGTCAAGGGAACGGACGAAAACTGTTATGTTGATATGGTATAGTTGGTAGTCCCAGTCGTAAACTAGATAGCACTTGGTTAATAACCTACTCCATCGGAATCAAATTGTTTAACGAAACGTCAACACTAATGTAATGCTTTTCAATTACAAAAAACCGGTTTGAAACTTGTAACGTTCGAACAACAGTGTTGCAAGTAACCAATAACTAAATTCAAACAATTTTTATTTATACTGGGTGTCCCAAATTTCGACGGCAATACGAAAACACCAGGTTCTCTGGTTCTCATTTTGCGTCGAAAATATTATATAACATTTTGGCCGATTCGACTTTTGGTACGAAGTTACACGCAAATAACCAAATTTTCAATCAGACCGTGTAGTTTGCACTCTACTCGGATCAATATCTCTTTTATCAAACATGGATTGTCAGAGGTGGGCCCATAAGATGGTCGCCAAATGCTTCAGACTTAAATCCATTGGATTTCTATTTATGGGGTTGTCGTAAAGTTTGAAAAAAACGAACTTTTCGGTTTCGGCAACAATATTTTTAAATTTCTTAGGTTTAAAATTAATCGATAATGGTTTGATGATTGATTTAAACTTTCTAGGATTTACTTTTTAATCAAATATCGGTTTGCGCCTATATGTAACCAAAAATAGTTTAAAATATAGGCCAAAATGTTCAACCGTGTACGAGTAGTGACACGCAAAAATGCTACAGTTTGGCAACAAATTGGCCGCTGGCTGATTCATTCAAAATCGATGATGTCAAATCAGATGTACCGGTATCAAGTGTGTGTGTGTGTGTGTGAAAATAAAACACTAATTTTAAATGGGAAAATTATCAAAATATTGGCCATTGCTTTCTACACATTTTGACCACCTTTCTGGCAATTTGTGGATACCGCACGCCAATAGAATTGTTCGTCTTTTGAAACAAACCAATAAGACACCCAATTTTCGACTTCTTCGTAGGAATTGAAGTGCTGCTCAACCAATGCGTGTCCCATCGATGTAAACAAATGGTAGTCGGAAGAAAACAAGTCTGGTGAATACGGCGGGTGGGGTAGCAGCTCCCATTCAGGAGCTTTGATTGTATCGTGAACCGGATTTGCTTTGTTGTCAGGTGCATTGTCATGGAGTAAAATTATCTTTCCGTGTCTTCTGGCCCATTCTGGTCGTTTTTAGATCAATACATGGTTCAAATTGATTAATTGTGTATCGGTAGCGATCAGCATTAACAGTTTCACCAGGTTTAAGGAGCTTGTGGTACACCACACCTTTCTGGTCCCACCAGACACACAGCATTGTCTTCTTACAGAAACGATTTGGTTTTGTAGACGAATTGATGGATGTCCAGGATTAACCCATAACTTTTTCCGTCTAGGTTTCTTAACATAAATCCATTTTTCATCGCCAGTACAATTCGATGCAAAACCGGTTTTCTTTCGTGTCTGGCAAGCGAAATTTCACAAGTGTTTTTTCGGTTTTCCATCCGCCTTTCAATTCAATTCATGTGGCGACCCATTTTCCCCACTTTTGGATCTTTCCCATAGCTTTTAAACGGTCAGAAATTGTTTGTTGTGCAAACATTTAACATTTCTGCCAATTGCTTTTGTTTCAAAGTGTCATCTTCATTCAATATTACTTACAATTCGGCGTCTTCAAACTTTTATGGTGCTCTACCGCGTTCATTATTTCTCACATCAAAATCCATCTTTTGCATGTTGCTTCTGATAGAGCATGATCACATGATCACCATATGCCACCTCGACAAGCATTCGATGCGACTCTGCAGCACTTTTCTTTAAATGAAAACAAATATTTAATGCTTTCTGCAAATCATCATTTTCTGGTACATTATTAAAACGATGAAAAAATATGTTCTTTGTACAATGACTTGATGTATACTTAAATATGTTCGACAGATGTCATAGCAACCAAACAAAAAAAAAATTGAGGCTAGTTCACAACAAAAGTTCCCTATCGAGACATTTGTATCTTGACGCTCACTTCATACCGATACATCTTGTAAATTGAGTAGGTAGATATGGTACAACAAAATAATTACATCGGGAGTTCGTCCAAAGTAAACACGTAATACTGACTTATTAAACGCAAGAGCAGAATTACCTCTCTGATCGCATTTCGCAAATCAATTATTGTAAATAATCGCCCCTCTTCATTAAAACGGTAATGAACCAGAATGTAAAATCGTATTATATTTTTTCTTTCCTTTTTGCATCCATAAAAATATTACCTTTTAAATTCACTCAAGATTTGACGCGGCATGTTCACCGCAGATTATGTTTGTGTGTGTGTGTGTAAGCGTGAATATATATAATGTCATTTGTCATTTTCGTATTCCGCGGATTCAACTCATTGTCAGAAATTTTTTTGTTTGTTTTTGTTTTGCAATGTTGGTAAACATGGCTGTCATTGTTTTGTTTATTGTTTTGCTATATTCATATGCGCAAGGAATGTAAGGTGAACGATTTGAATATCACTATACGGTATTTCATTACTGTTTTAATGAAGAGAAGCCATAAGTGCCTTTGCAGAATCCTATGTGTTCGCGATAGCCGATAGACGAAATGCAATCTAATAAGAATTGACGTTGATGCTGTCTTGTATAATGCCTCTCATTGTGTACCAGAATGTGAGACACAAATACGTCCAATAAACATTCGGACACCATTAAATTCCATGCATACACACAATCATTTCAGTTTTTCGCAATAGAGTTAGGTTGCAATACACGACTGTTTAAACAAAAATTCATCACACTATACTCACATTGTTATAGTAAAAAATGCACATATATATTAAAAAAAAAACCATCATAAGTCAACAAAAAAAAAAAAAAACGAAAATCTTCCTGAAGTAATGATAAATTACGGAGGCTTATGTCTTTCATAAAATTATTAACATATACGGAAAAAATAGAATTTTTTTCCATCTTCTTATAATACTTTTTTCTACACACCATATTTTCCGTAATATATTGTATTAACACATGGGCTGAAAAGTTTTCGAAAATTCTAAAAGGTTTTTTTTTATGATTTTTAGTTAGTACCAACCTTCAAACGATACGTGTCAAAATTTGACAGCATTCCGACCATTAGTTTGTGAGATATTGCGTGTGAGTGTAGCTACTTTTGTAATTTGAAAAAAAATGGAAGAACACGAATTTCGTGCATTGATTAAACATTATTTTTAGATTGGAAAAAATATTTCTGAAGCCAAAAAACTGCTTGACGTGCATTATCCCGACACTGCTCCAGCTCTTTCAACAGTACATTTGTGGTTTGCAAAATTTAAAACCGGCCATATGAGCACCAAGGACGATGAACACAGTGTGGACGTCCAAAGGAGGCTGTTACTCCAGAAAATATCAAAAAAGTTGTTGATCGAGATAGCTGAGGCTCTGAAGATATCAAAGGAGCGTGTTGGACATATCGTGCATGAATATTTGGGCATGCAAAAGCTCTGTGCAAAGTGACACAATCACAATCGATCAAAAACAACAACGTATCGATGATTCAGAGCAGTGTTTGGACTTGTTCAACCGCAATAAAACAGAATTTTTGCGTCGATATGTGACAATGGATGAAACATGGCTCCATCATTACGCAACAGTCGGCTGGCAAGGTTATGGCATCTGTATTTTGGGATGTACATGGAATAATTTTCATCGACTATCTCGAAAATGGAAAAACTATCAATAGTGACTATTACAGAGCCTTGTTGGAGCGTTTGAAGCATGAAATCGCTAAGAAACGACCGCATTTGAAGAAGAAAAAAGCGCTGTTTCATCAAGACAACGCACCATGTCATAAATCAATGAAAACGATGGCAAAATTGCATGAATTGGGTTTCGAATTGCTTCCACATCCACCGTATTCTCCAGATCTGGTCACCAGCTACTTTTTCCTGTTTGAAGACCTCAAAAGAATGCTCACTGGAAGAAATTTAAGAGCAATGTAGAGGTGATCGCCGAAACAGAAGCCTATTTTGAGGAAAAAACGAAATCGTACTATAAAAATGGTATCGAAAAGTTGGAAGATCGTTGGAATCAGTGTATCGCCCGCGAAGGAATCAATATGTTGATGAATAAAGTTTAATTTTGCAAAAAAAATGTTTTTTTCTTAGAATTTTCGGAAACTTTTCAGCCCATGTGTTATGTGTACACACCAGCCCATGTATTTGGAAAAGTTGAAAAGTTTAATAAAATTAAAACCGAAAAAAATATCCCTAAGGTAAACTTTTAAAATAAATGCGAAAGCCATGTATAAATACTAAAAGACGAATATATAATGTTAATATAGACTTGTGAAAAGATGAACCACCGACCGACCGACCGACCGACTTTCTATTATTATTATTATTTTTTTTTGTATTTCCATGTGCGTGAGTTGTATTATTATCGGTGTGGCATAGAACTTATTGTTGGTAAGTTACCTAGCCCCATCTGCTTTATATATCATTTCCTTATTTGTTCTGTTTGTTTGTCCTTTTTGTGAATGTTTACGAGTCATACTCCATACAGAAAAAAAATAATACGTATTTTATTATAAGCTAAGAAGAATTTCTCCGGAAAAAAAATTATATTAATATACTTAAAGTTGTTTTTCTTTACTTTAATAACTTTTCTTCGTCCCAGTTTTTCCTTATGTATCTCAAAATATATCCATAAATAATATATGTTGCTACAGTTAATAAAAAGGGGCTTATAAAGTGTGTGTGTGTTGTTTAAGTTGGTTAAAGATACCGTCGGCCGGCATCGCCGTAACAAAAGAAAAAACACTAACTTTTGCTTATTTACACAGTGTGTCGATTAAATGACGGCCATTTTAGTTTAAACAACACATGAATATTTATTCAAAATTAATGCTATTTGACTGAATACAATGTTTGCAACGATCAACTAATGCATACTTACTTACTCCATGGAGTAACAATCCGGCTGCAGTTTTAACCTTCTCCAACACGCTTTCCCCACCTGACCTATCCGCCAGTCAATGTCTTCCAATCCCGAATTTTAAGGATCTTTATATCACAGTTTACTGCATCTAGCCATCTCGTCTTAGGTCTTCCGGCTCTTCTTCTACCTTCTGGTTTACCATTTAACAATTTTTTCAGCACACGCTCCTCCTCCATGCGTACTACGTGCGGCCAAGCCATCTTAATCTATTGATTTTGATTGTTTTGACAAAATTTGGTTGACCGCGTACAACTTGTCTAATTCAAAATTGTATCTTTGTCTTCGCAACCATTCTGTTCTTTGACGGCGGGACCAAATATGTCACGGAGTATCTTACTTTCGAAAATCCTAAGTAATTGTTTCTGGTTCTGTGTCATGCACATGAAATTTCACATCTTCCACAGTATTCACTGGCGTGTTCACATTTAATATATCTTTAAAGTACACGGTTCATCTTTCGAGGTACCTTTCCTCTTGCGCCATAACCTGACGATGTCTGTTTTTGCACAAAAAAGGTTGTCGATTGTATCCGTTGCGAAAATGATTGACATTCCGGTACAATCTTCTATTATCGTTGTTCCTGTTAAATTTTTCCATTTCGACGTAAACCCTTACGTCCAATTCTCGTTTTTTCTTACGAATCAAAATTACGCTCGAAATCTCTATTCTCGCTATAGTCTTCCACAGTGGTCCGTGTAGCCCGCGTTAGCATTTTCAACCTGGATGCATTTTTTTCATCCTGAGCATTTCTACATTCAACATCAAACCACACATTTCTTACTACCATTCACTTTCCAATCACCTCTGTTGCGGCACCTGCAACTCATGATTTTAATTTCTTCCACATACTATTTACACTAGTTTCCTGCTGGTAAGCCTCCAAATCTGTAATAATTCGTTGTTCCATTTCATCCATGTACAATTGTTTTACCGCCGACTGTTCAAGTCTTTCGACTTCCCATTTCAATCCTACGGATTGTGTGTTATTACTGGCCGAAATTCTAGCTCGTAGCACTATCCGAACTAGATAATAATCTGAGTCAATATTTAAACGCAGACAAGTTCGAACATCCATTATATTCGAACCTTAACGTCCATCAATTAGTACATGATCAATTTGATTACTTGTCCTACCATATGGAGACCTCCACGTCATCTTATGTTTATTTTTTATGTGGGAAGTATGTACCACTAATGACCATGTTTTTAGACATGACAAAATCAATCAATCTTATCCCGTTTTCATTCGTTGTTTTATGAAGACTGTGTTTACCTATAGTTGGTTGATATATTGTTTCCTGTCCCACCTTGGCATTAAAATCGCCTAGGACAATCTTAATGTCGTAGCCGGGCGCCGCTGATTCGCCTTTACTGTGTGTAATCACTGAATCATTAACTCAGTTTTAATCGAATGCTGCTTTCACACAAAACCCCAAAGTAATTCTCATACACAGCAGCCACATTGTCCGCGCGGCTACTTATTCTTAATTCGTAGCTAACCAATTATATAATAGGCCATTCACTATCCGCAACCCGTGGACTCGTTCGGTCGCAACTGGCATTGCAAGTATGCTATACCCAACATACTAATCCGATCAACTAATGCATATAGTACGTTTATGTGTAAGTGCTATAAATTGTGCGCACACAATTTGGCAATTGACAGCTGCACATAAACGTGTCGTTCGTGTGCACTTAAGTTATTCGACATTTGCCATGCAAAAAAAAAAGATAGCACACAAAATTGAAGCGAAACAAAACGTTTCATATTTCAGCCAGTCATAAATAACATCCATATTTATAATATAATAATTGTTTGTTTGAATATGAATGTGGCGCTATAATGAAACAGAATATTTCATTGATCTCGGTGTAGAGAAAAAATTGGCGCCCAAATAATGGCTATATTTAAAAAAAATGATGACCATAAAAGGCTATTGCAGAGACGTGCAACAATTAATAAATAAATTTTAAAAGTGGTAGCACATGGATTGATGTACAATATTATTTGGCGATAAATTAGAATAATGAAAATAAATATGAATCCGGATTTTGTTCTCGAATAAATTTACGATGTTTTGATTCACGCTTTTTAATTAACACATTAAAGGCGGGCGGATCTTGACGAAAGTATGCTAGGTAAAGCTGTGACCGTCGCCGCCTCGGTTCTATGGTTCAGTTCATTGATGTATAATTTCTTCTTCATAATCATTTTCACTTTCATAATCGCTAATCGGTAGTGGAAAAACGCGGGGGCCTTCACACACGTCGTATATAAAACTATCGCTATCATTATCGTCAATATCACACTATCATTATTATCAATATTTAACTCTCTTTCATCGCTATCAACGTCAGACAAATCGTCTGCATACATTTTCTTTATGTTCGCGTGAAACCATATTGGAAGGATTTCAAAATTTACTGTAAGTAAAATTTAAACAACCGAACAGCTTTTCAAACCACAAAACATACGAAATACAAATGCATGGCGCATGGATTGCGCAATGTCGTTGCAAACCGTACTAATACGACTACCGCCTTTAAGCTACAGTCGAGATAAATCGTAGTACTACGACTCCCGCCTTTAAGCTACAGTCGAGATAAATCGTGTTACTACAACTCCCGCCTTTAAGCTACAGTCGAGATACAGATCAATTTATTATAAATTATTATTTATAGACTTAAGTTTTAGTAGAGCCAATAGCAAAAATATAAACAGCACATAAACGGCATACCTTTTTACACAAACTGTCGATGTGCGGCATAAACGGTACACTCTATTCTTATCTAAATAATTTTTACTGCTGCGCATAAACCCGATGATAGATTTTTTTTTTATGACAGATATAGCAATGTTCTGCATCGCCGGCCGTGTCACGATAACTGGATGGTTAGAACGTAATCATAAAACGCTCCTTTAATTACAGTTTTCAGTTTTGGTAACACAACATATACAGTTGGTTCAATACATAAAGACAATTTTAATATAAATGATAGAGTAGCACAATCCATTGAATGTGAATGGCACCATTAGAAAGGTACAGGTTTTTCTTCTTTCAAACGCACCCAACTTCGTGCTAATCGGTTGACACATTAAAAAGTTACACACATTTGAGTGTCAATAGTTTTGATGTATGCGTCGTAAAAATACTATAGAAATATTAAATTTTATTTTAAATTGTTGGAAAAAATGTACGGAGACTTACAAATTGTTGGAAAAAAAAGTGTATGCTGTTGATTGGATTGTACTTGTCTCAACGACGTGTTTATTTAAGTGGTTTAAACAATTTAAATATGGTGGTGAAGATTTGAATGACGATCCAAAAGCAGAACGTCCAGAAGGTGGTGGAAAAAATTTGGTAATTTGATTGTAATCGATGGAAATTTATCACCGCGTGATGAATATTTCCTGTTCCCGAAACTGAACGTTGTGCCGCATGAAAGAAGCATTTTAGCAAGCAGTCGTTGTGACACAGGTGCTGAAGAACATTCCGATAACTTCGGTTTTAATTTTAAATTTTTGCCTACGCGGCTGGTTGATCGTGCCACACGCTGCATTGAAGCCAGAGGAACCCATTCTGAATAAAAATAATGTTTGAAAGATAATTTGTATTTTATTTTATATCTAAAAATTGTTGTTATATAATATATTGAACTTGCTATGAAGTCACACTCTGTGATAGCACTGGCGAATAGTACGGGGATAATGATTTAGAAATCCGTTTTCTCATTAAAAATTCATTTACTTAATTGGTCTTGTGAGCTATTTTTTTCTCGTGTTAAAATCGTTCAAATAGCGTCTTTAGAATGCCACTTAATTCATCAACCAACATTCTCACGTCGTAAAATTTCCATCGGAAGCAATGATTTCACGAACTTTTTTCACCACTAATTCAACACATTATTTTTAAGTTGTGGACGCACTGGTCCTAGCCAATCACCTATATCCTCACTATCATATGAAACATACTAAAACAATTAACAAAATATACTATTCTTCCAACAATTTGTAAGAGGCTTCACATTCTTTGCTCCAATTTTAAAACAAAATTTAATATTTGCTCTTTCGTGCCATTGTATTTTAATGAAGAAAGCATCAAAAAAACTACTGTCACTCAAATATGAGTGTAAATTTTTAAACTGTCAATTGATTTTCATGAAGTTGGATGCGTTTGCACGAGAAAAAATGTATCCTCTCTCATGATGCCAACTATTTCTATTTTTAAAATTCACATTGTTATTATTTAAACGGCACACTGTGTAATATACTATTTTCATTATGAACACAGTGGCAAAAACAAATGTAATACACATATTTATCAAAACAATGCTTCATTTTCTTTGTTCGTTTTTTATAGTGTGCATTGTGAGTTGTTGTTGTACATCGCCCGCATAACCCATAGAACAGACACAGCAACAAATTTTGCAGCTGGACGTTTTGCAAAAAAAAAAACAGAAAACACAAAATAAATAAAATATGAAAAAGTAAAAAGGTATAAAGTTAAAAGTCATTTAAACTTTTGCTACAAGTTTAACCTTTTTTTGTGTAATGAAATAGCACATAAATTATAAATAGTTAACTATTAACATAATAAAGAGTATAATATAGAAAATATGCGTGGGCGAAGTGGGCCACCAGTTCTTTTAGACAATAAACAAATTTTTACATAATTTATCTTTCTATAAATCGCAATTCATTCATTCAAATAATAATAAATAATAAACCGTAGTATTATTGAAGTTCAGGATAAGTTTCGGTTCTAATTCATTAATGTTGATGTTCTTTTTACGTCCATTTCTATGCGCTATGCCATTTCTATAATAATTGAAAAGGTTATACTTTATTTGCGGATATCGGTCAACATAACCTCACATTTTAGTACAATTCATAATGGAACGAATCATTTACGAAGCGTATTACTGTGCGATCAGCTGCTGAAGATAACATAAACATTTGTGATACTTGTGGTGAATGTGCTCCATCAACCAAAATATGTTTAACTGGTTGAGAAATGGTAAAGTGATTTTCGTGTAGAGGAACAAAGAAAGTTATTGCTAACGCTTCAAATACTTTTTAGTGTATTTTTGCCATTTTTGACATTTTTGAAAGGAAATGTCAAATTTACTTTGCCAGCCATTTTGTAGTGATGAGCGATAATGTTAAAGGGCGTAGGCGGGTTTGACCGAAACAATACTGATAATGATAATGATGATGATTCTGACAAAAAAAGCAGATTATTAACTATTTTTTAGCAATTCGGAGCACACTTCAAGAATAACTATTAACGGATGTAAAATTTAAGATTGTTTTAACCCGAATTTAATTTCTTAAATAAATGTTAGCGGTAATTTTTAAGGCGCTTGGAACCATTACAAATTATATGAATATTAAATTTTCAATAACATTTTAATCATTCCATCAATTTTACAATAATATTTTTATCATTTCATTAATTTTCAATAACATGGGGACCACCTGAGGTGTCGCACTCCGAATTCAATGGGATGTTGTCAGGTTGTGGTACTCATCAAAGTATAGAACATATCCTGTACGTTATAGTACAGTACAGTCCCCAGTACAGCAAAACATATTTTATTCTATTTTGCTCTACACCGTGTAGCCGTTTTTTTCTTATCCAAATGTTGTACGGTACTGTGCTGTACTAGCACCGTTGATTTTAACACATTTCATAACCTCAATTTCACTTAATTTTAACATAAACATTGTTTCTTTCTAAATTGTAACGGGTATAGGAACAGTACAGTGTTACTACGCCAGTACATACCGTTTTATTTTAGACACACTCGTTGTGTACCGGTGATGCACGGTACAGCTAGAATAAAATAGTCTATAAAAGTTTGTTTTTTTCCCCCCATTTTCACTTTGAAGGGGGTAACGATCCGGCATAACATTTTATAAAAATCTATAGCTTTCGATCTCGAAGTGCCACAATGATTTTTGAAGCAGGAAATAATAGCTATCTAAAGTATGCTTCATTTCACAACAAAAGATTACTTTAAATTAATTGAATTTGGTCACACAGTGTATCAAAAGTATCGAATTTTGAAAAACTGTTTAAAAAAAATGTGAATTTCGGCATATAACTTTGTAACGAGATAGTTTTTTTTTAAAAAATTACTTTAAAAAAAATCAACGGAGCCATTCTTCAATTTTAATTTGATGTCCAACATTTTTAAAATAAGGTAACCAGTTATAAAGTTAAGCTTATTTTTATATCTGGAAGGTTCTAAAGTTAGTCTTTTTAAATAACCAAGACATTAATCTACATAAACGAAACAATATAATTAAATTACAATCACTTGTCCATAATCAGCTGTCGCCAACGAGACATATTAACGTAATTAAATATTCATGGTTTGCAAGCAGATACCGGAAGGAGAGACCACCAATATTTGAAAAGCAGGTCGACTTCACTTTTAAAAAAAATCATCTTCACCCATTTGTGAGGTTCACGGATGCACAAATGTGACCATAATCAGGTGTTCATGATGTAAAATTGTACCAACAACAACATTTTGTTTCTCCAAATTATCATTTTCCTAACGATTAACTAAGTACATTTCGAAATGATGCTTTAAAGAAAATCAATTACTAATTAATTATAATCGATGTAATATTTAAATGTAAATGTTATTTCAAGAGCTTTAGAAATTATCGGATTTTATGAAAATTGCTGTAAAATTTGATAGGAAACAAAATACAAAATTTTTGTGTTCGATTTTTTGGAACACCCTGTATTTCCACCATTTTGGTCAGCTCAATTGCCAAACTAACATCAATTTTAGATTCCTCTTACCAAACTATCACAGATACAATCATCAAAATTAAAATTTTACCTTCAAAAATATTGTTACATGTGAAACACTATGTTATAAAAACATACATAACTTTATGTTACTGGTAACCCTATATTAAAAAAAATTATAGCTCAAATTAAAGGTAAAGAATTTCTGCATCGACTTTGTTTAAAGTAATTTTTAAAAAAAAACTTACTCCTCACAAAGTTATATGTCGAAATCCACATTTTTTTCACAATTTTTTAAAATTATTAACTTTTGATACACCCTGTGACCGAATTCAATTAATTTTTAAGAATTTTAAATGTGTAAAATGAAGCACACTTTAAGATAGCTATTATTTTCAACTTCAAAAATTATTGTGGCACATCGAGATCAAAAGTTATCGATTTTTATAAAATTTCATGATTTTTACCACTTCGGAGGGATTGTTACCGCCTTAAAAGTGGAATTGAGGAAAACAAAAAAAACTTTATTCTATACTTACGGTGAGTACTACAATCTGACAAAATTTCATTGGATTTGAGGTGCGACGCCGCACGATGGTTCCCTTGTTACTACATTATTATTTAAAATTCTATTACCTCATTTATTGTTCAAAAAAAAAACACAAAAAATCTATTGTGAATGCACATTTTTATTTACTGTCAAAATTCATTTAGTGTTTTCTATGTATATAATATATTACGTTATAGTGTTTGTGTTAACAATAAATAATGTTCAGGTCGACCGTCGAGTTGATCTGTCACAGCATTTCAGTACAACTGTATGATCAGTACGAAAAACATGTGTTTCATAAGCGGATAATCATTTGGTAATAATTTTGTGAAAATAATCGTATTTTAAAAACAGCAAATTTTAAAAAGGCATAAGAAATATAAAAAAATATAAGTGTTTTATTTCTCCGACGCAAATTGCAAACAACAAATTTTTGTTGAGAACGTATATTGTAATATTATTACATAGTCGCACACAAATTTAAAAAAGGGGGTAAGAGGTGTTATATAAACCTTAAAATTTATTACACTTAAATAATAAATTCCATCATCACCGACTAATATATGAAATAAAATAGTGCATTGGAAATCGCAAGTTATTGTGTGTTTTTATGTTCATAAAAACCTAAACATCGTCCAAAATAACAACATTTATTTTTATTAAATTATGGAAAAATACACCAATGCTAATGCTTAGCCATTTTTGGTAAACAAAAAAATAATAACAAAAAATATATGTTTTTTTTTCAAATTTAGTGTTTTATCTTCTTAAATTATTTTTTTTTACATTTAAGATCACATAGCAAAACGTTAAAAATTAAGAGCCCATTTCAAAACAACAACAATATATCAAAATATAGAGAAATATGGTATAATACACTTTATATTTGCAGATGTATAAATATACGATCTCTTCTCATCCAGTTTACTCTTCCACCCATTGCATTTACGTGTAAATTAATCGAAATAACATATGGAATAGCTCAACATGGATTAATATTTAATAGTAAGTTAACTTTTTTTTTGTTGTGCAGTACTTAATTTTTCTATTTTGTAATTAACAATTTTATCTTACTTTTCACATTAAATTAAAAACAACCGTTATAGAAAAAATATTGAAGATCATGCAACAACAACAAACAATAAAGACTTCGATGAAGATACACTAGCATCAGCTGGATTTATGCATAACTAACTTTGTCGGGAGTAAGTTATTTAAAAAATTACTTTAACACATTGACCGCCTTGTCATTCACCCATCACTGACACTAGAATACTCCAATTGGGCTATGTCAGTCACCACTGACTGACACTGAGTACCTACTTTAATTTGCCATTCAGTGCTGTTAGTCACGAATTCTGTGCTAAACGTTACTGGGATTGGCTGACGCGGCCCTTCCGCATGTTGCCAGCATATATTTCTAGCTTGTATCCAGAAATACTACACAACTTGAAAACTTTTATACCATATTTGTGTCTTTTTTGTTTATTGTATCGCCTGAATATAATCCGTCCACGAAACGGTATCATGCTTTCGTCAACACAGATATTTTCATTAGGACTGAAATGACGTGCAAAATTACAGTTTAGGGTGTCTACCAACTGCCTTATATTATTCAGTCGATCGTTTGTGTTGGCCTCTTCATTATTCATGAAATGAAGCATTCTAAATAATATTTCAAATCTATTTCAACGCATTACACTTTTAGCAAATGATTGGCCTAACATTGGGTCTTTCGATCAATAATCGCATACTTTTGGTAATTTTACAATACCCATATATAAAATTAGGCCAAAAAAAGACGAACTTTCTTGTCTATTTGTTTCCTTCCAATCGTGTAAGCTTGATTTTTTGGATAAATTAGTATTCTTAAGTACTTGTGAAGCATATAAATTTGCGAACATCACAATGTGGTCAAGTAATTCATCGGGCACCAGCAGGTTATAAAATTGTTCGGAATTCGAATTACACATACTAGATCTCAAACTGTATGGAATCAAACCGGGTGTTTCTGTAAATGGAATTACATTCTGTTGATTGCCCTTTGCTTCCATCCAGTTTTCTGAGGAACGAATATTATCTGATGCGGTTGGTTGATTCAATTTCTTTTTCACTCTCTGCATCCGATAAAATTCGACGACGTTTTTGACCTCGTACTTGAATCATTAATTCGTCGCTTCCATTTGATGACCGACGCTCTCTAATGTAGTGTGATTCTACCGCCTCCAATTGCAGAATATCTTCTTGACTTAAATTAAAATCTTTAAACTCCATTTTAAGTGAGGTTAGTTTTAAAAAGTTACTATAAAATAACAAAAACTGTGGTTAGGTTAAAAAATAATTTAGAATGATTTCAGACACACATACAATTATACTTTAGAAACAAATACTTACAATTCCAAATATAAATAAATGCGAAAACGTTTTTATTTAATTTTCCACGCTTTCAAATACTCACTAGACTCTGACAGATACGACGTATCAGTCAGAATGACGCTGCGCGACTGTTTTGATGTTGTTAAATTGCTGATACGAGTTCGCTTGTGTGAGACACGTGGCTGACAGAATGACTGACACGGCGCGACGTATAATTTTTTTCCGTTGCCGCTTTGTCAGTCACATGTGGTTTGAAGCATCTAAAAGTGATGTCAGTTTGGCAATTGTGGTGTCCAAAATGGCGGAAATACAAGGTGTGTTTCTGAAATCGAACACACAATTTATGTTTTATAAAATTTTAATCCTTTTTTTTAAACCCTTTGCAATACATTTACTTTTAAATAATAGTTGCAGATTTTAATTATTAGTTATTAATTTATTTTCTTTAGTTTTCCATTTCTAAATACTTATTTAATCGTTAATACAGATGGATACCATAGATAAGAATGTTTTCGAATCGCTGTTCAAAGTGCCAGTCGTTCTAGGTCTCAAAGTGATTGCAGACAAAACAAAATAAATGGTGGCATTGAATGCATCAGTAAATCGAGGGCAGAGTAGCAATTGGCAGCAAAAGCTACTACGGGCTAAAAAAAATCAATCAAATCGAAATCATTACAACAATATTTTAAGTGAAACATTAATACGTCCACTATTAACGTATAGATCGCCCGCATTGCGCATGACACAGAAGCAGGAACTTCATATTTTTAAACAATATGTGGCAAATTTGGTGCTGTCAAAGAACATTGGAGACGAAGATACAATTTTGAAATAGACAGTTGTTGTACGGTCAACCAAATATTGTAAAACAATCAAAATCAATAGATTAACATAGTTTGGACGCACGTATTACGCATGAAGGCTGAATGTGTGTCGACAAAACTGTTGACTGATAGTCCATAAGGATTATGGAAGGTAGAAGATCTGGTAGACCTAATGCTAGATGGCTAGAGATTCATTGAACTGTAATATTATGATCCTTAAATTTTGGGATAGGAAAAAGTGAGGTGCAGATGGGTCCGGTTGGTGAAGACTAAAACCGCACCTGGATTTTAACGCCACGCAATGAGTAAGTAAGTAATTCATATTTTTGATAATCTTAATAATTTGATTTTAATTTAGATGCAGACAAGCGATGTCGCTGCGTATTATGTAGCACAAAGGCGGAAGCTTATCTAATTTAAAGAAGCATTTGACACACAAACTTGTGCTGCATAAATATTGAAAATGATTCGGAACCAACAGCAAACGGTTCAGCGTTAGTAGTAGTTGATGAAGATAATTCCATAACAAGCAATAATTTAGCTTGTTCAACATCAACAGTGAATAAAAATACCAGCAATTGGAAAAACAAACTTCATACATTGCAATACCAATTTCGATATCAAGGCAAAAGAAATTAGATATCCAAATTGTTTAGAGAATTTCTAAAATTGAAAAAAATGTATTAGATATAATTGTAGCACTTAAGTTTAAATATTAAGCAGACAACAAAGTGGGTTTTTTAAAATGTGAAAACAAAAGACAGTCAATTCGTACAATTAAAAAACTGTATTCAATAATGTACCGTCCATTTTGTTCGATGACCTTTTGCTATCGTTTTGTTACCTGCACGATTCCGAGCTCATAGAACTTCTGGTCGGTATCATCGAAAAACGGAACCAACATCATCAGTATTGACCATTCAAGTAGTTTTACCAACGTGGAAATAAATAGTAATTTAATGGTGGAAGGTCTAGACAATATGGTGGATGTGGTAACACTTGCCAAACTGGCTGCAATTATTTTAGACGAGTGACCAAAAATGTGTGTATGGCCTTGCGTTGGCTTGGTGGAATACAACTCCTCCCGTTCGCTTTGCTAATTCTGGTCACTTTTCTTGAATTGCATTGTTCAATTTGGTCAGTTGTTTTATAGGATGTAAACAACTGAATTGATCATTGTTTGGAAACAATCCATTTTACATCACCGGTTATCAATCGTTTCAAAAATGGATTACGATTCATAATCGCTGCGTTGCGTTAAGTGAATTTCTTGGAGTTCATGAGGAACTCATAAATCGAGTTCTTTTTTCGTATCCAACTTTATTTAAACGCTTTTCAATCCATGCTAACATCTCTGCAATCTCACATGTTGTGCTACGACGATCCGCATCGATAATTCCATTGATTTGGATGTCATCAACTTCTGCCCATCATCCTGCACGTTGTTCATCTTTGATTGATGAATCAGCAGTCCGAAATTTAGCAAACCATTTTTAACATTGTCTTTCTGTTAAGACTTTGTCACACAGCACATAATTTTTTGTTAGCTTGCAATGCGTTGTTTCCTTCGTAGAAGCAAAGCAAAAAACCACAGCGATTAACGAATAAAACGTACCGATTACTTTTTGAAATTAGATTAGGATCCGAACGATTGCTTAAAAGAAAGTATTGAAAGATCCCATCACTATCTGTAATCTGTAGAGCACACGTATTGCCATTCTTTGTTAGAATACCTAAAGCTCAATTTTTTTTGTGCTTTTACCACTTTTTTTGCATTTTTTATATTAATTACGACCATTTTCATGGAATTACATACATTAAGTCTAAGCAATTACGGTTTTCGAACACAACAAAACATTTCTTTAATAGATACACGCTGACACATATTTGAAAATGCCACGATTTTGGATTTTGTATATTCATTACAAAATTTGCAAAGTGCAAAAATTCACGAGTGGGGATGAACGGTTTGTGTTAAAAATGCAATGTCATGTTTATGTCATTATTCATTGTTCATGCACCGTGGTCATTCGATGGATATTCGCATGTAAACTTTTTTTTGGCAACAAGGAGACACGCAGCTGAGGTGAAGGGATTTCAGTTACATGAATCGTTTCTATTTCTTTTATTCCGTGATTGTAAATGATATTTTGAATGGAAAATTTTTTAATTTTTTAAACATTTCGTTGTTTTTAATTTTTCTCTCAAAAAATGTCAAAAAATGAAAACAAAAATTGAGATTCATAAAAATATTAAATACAACTACAAATTCATTGTTGTTGTTGGTGTTTGCTACAATATGCTCACTCACACACATGCAAATTTGAAAATAAACATTTAAAACAACGTCGAAGACTGACATTTTGAACAAATTTTTCCAATGTCAAAGTAAAAGATCGGAGCAATGACCTATGGATTACTAATAAGCTAAAAAAAAGTGTTGAATTTTCCTATACTAATGCAGTTTCGCATACAAATAAATATTTCATAGGCGTGCACAAAACCCAATTTAGAATTGGGTGCTTTGGAACACCTTCAATAAAAATTAATTTATTTATGAACAACCTAAACAATTCAAACGTAAAAATTTTTGAAACATTTAATTCAAATTGTAATATACGGGCAATTGTTAATGTATCGAATGATGGAAAAAAACTCAATCATACAACAATACCTTAGACATATGTTTCGTAAAAGACGCATTCATACTGTAACTTTCATTCTAAATTCAATCTATACAAATTTCCTTACCACCCAAAGGGTTATTGTATAATGGCGTGGTCACCGTGTGTGTTTTAGATGGTCAGTTTCCTAACATAGGTAACATATATAATATAAAATCACCTTGAATTTGACCCTTAACCTGTCCTAAAAATCAAAATCCTTTTTTCAAGTGTAAACCGTATTTTTGACTAACAGATTCCGAAAAAGCGTTAAAATTTACGTTTGACAGTCACCTTGAATTTGACCATGACCTTGACCTTTAGGGTCATTTGAAGGTAAAACCATTTTGTCAAGAAGGGACTCACCCAAATATTTCGCAAGGGAAGACCAAAATGAAAAAAAGTTTCAAACAAAAGTATCTTCTTCTGAAGAGTTACATGTGACAGTGACCTTAACTTTGACCTTGACCGTGATATTTAAGACCATTTGAAGGTCAAACCTTATTTTTCAAGTGAAAACCTTATTTTTGAATACAGATTTCGAAAAATCGTAGAATTTATGTCGGGCAGTGATTTTGAATTTGACAGTGACCTTTATCTTCAAGGTTGATGGTCATAACGTTTATAGGCAACACCTATGTTTGACCGTAGATTCGGAAAGAGGAAGAGTCTTCGTTTGATAGTCACCATGAATTTTACGCTGACTTTGTCCTTCAAGGCGATTAGATAGTCAAATGGCTTTTTCAATGGGGACATTTTATTTTTTACAATACGAATACTATTCGACAAAAGCCTAAAGCTTCTGCAACTGATATAATAAAAGACTGTAATGTGTATTTCACTTTCATTTTATTTTTAGAAACACGTGGCCTTAAAAAATTCACATATATAAAAATTCATAAATAATTTTAGTTCACCCAAAATATTACTATTATTATTAACTAACATCAGCATATGACATTGATCAGGATATGTTGCAATTTTGTGTTTTAAATTTGAATGTTGGTTATATTAACACAAATAACAGCCTTGTCAGCTTCTATATTTTTCAGATAATATCCGACTAATTTCATTGCTTTGAAATTACCTCGCGCACCATAGCCTGTATAGGTTGATTAGCCGAGCTCCAGTTTCCAATATATTTTGGATGCATAGCATAGTTAAATTATTTTTTTGAATCAACGAAAGTACTGGAAAAAGTGCAAGTGGAATCTTCCATTATCGGTTAATACACACTATACCATAATTACGAATACATTTGTAGCAATTGTATCAGATGTTTCACCATCACCAACATCCACATAACCAAATGATTTATTAAATATATATTTTGAATAATTGTTCTAGCTTCTGCAACAGCATTTCTAATGCATGTTCTTTTGCGAATCCTGGTTTACATCCAACATTTTTATACCAATTAATTATCCTTTACCACAATAAATGTTTGATTTCGAATTCGTGATGTATTCGTTGCCACCATATATATTTTGTTTTGTCTGCAATCGCTTTGAGACCTAGGCCCGGTGGCTCCTTGTGTAACGATTCGACAATTATCATATTCCGACCCATTCTGTCTATATCATCAGCATACGCTAATAATTGACCCGATTTTGTGAAAATCATGCCTTGTTTATCAATATTTACTCCCCTCACTGCCTTTTCCAGCGTAACATTAAATAGTAGTGTTGATAATGGGGTCGCCTTGTCGTAGTCCATCAACCGTCTCAAAGTGATCAGATAATTTATCTCGGATTCGTACTTGTAGTCACATGGTGTTGAATATGTTTGTCTGCACACGTCAATGTTTCGATCAAACTAAAATGTGTAGGTGTTAAAATGATATTAGATACATTATTTTATTTTTGAGTTAATTATGGGAACACTTACAATTATTGGTTCGGTAGCATTAACAACGTTATTTGCATAAGCGTCTACATCAATATTTTCTTTTATAATTTCAGCAATCGTTTGAAAAAAAATAAACAAAATTTTCTCTTGCTGCATTGTGATTTATAGTGTAATGAAATTGGTTGACGAAGTTTTAGTATATCATTGTCCATGGATATGTCAAATTATAAAATGCATCTACACTCGCAATTTGAGTTTAATGTATAATAATGACTCCGTACATTAGCATTATCATAAGAAATGATTGAAAAATTCACTTTCTGCAAATGAAGCTACTGCATATTGATATGCACCTACTGGACTGCAGCAAAATGTCGTGTTATTAACATAACGGTGAATATTCTACAATTGAGAATAGGTAATGAATGATGATTCTTAAATTTTATATAAAAACTCACCATCAATGATTGTTCTTGTGCTACATATGCACATCAGCACGAATTCTGCTAGCCTCTGTGCCATTTTCATTACAATTACATAATTTTTCATAATATATTCCCTTGCGATCGTAATGTTGGCGGTGCTAGCCGCTACAGTCATAATTGCTTTCTGTGACAATCAGATGCGGAAACCTACAAATATAGAATTGATTAAAAAAAAAATAATAGTATTTATTGAAATAATAAACTAATAAATTTTACAATTTGTTATAAAAATAAAAATATTATAAAATAAAAAAACTTCGCCGCCTATGCATTTATAATGTAGAAAAAAAAATTATATATTTGTAAAACAAAATGCAACCATTTTATTATTATTTCTTTTATTTTCCAACATTTTTATTATTTTTTTTTATACATTTTTGTAAAATCAAAATAAAAATAAATCATAAATTTTCACTTACCTGTGGAAAATATATTATCCCATATATTTTCTCGAAAATTTACCTTTTTGAAATTTTTTCCTTATTTTTCTTACTTTTTTTATGACAACAATGTTTTTTTTATTAATTTTAAAATCGTTCCTTATTTGGATATAATTTATTTGAAAAATAAAAATCACTACGACGTGCCGGCGGCATTGCACAATTATGTGTCCATATAAATCTTCAATGTATTAGTTAGTATGTTACCAATCCATCGAAGATATAAATAATACATCCAGTTGGAAAAGTTGTAATATTTAAATGATCTTGTAGTGGGGTATGCTTTAAAACGGAGCAATACAATCAAATGTGTTGCATTAGCACACAGCGATAATGTAGAGAAACGTCAAAACCGAAAGTAAAAACACTTGTCTTGTATTCGTTTTGTTATATATTACTTTATTTCTCTTTGTGCCTTCGAGCTGTGCGCATAAATAAAGGTGATAAAAAAGAAAAAAAAAACAATCTCTCACATTTTCTATATATGGATGTGTGTGTGTGTGTGTGTATTTTGTCTATACAAGGGAAAAAAATTGTTCAGATCAGGCGTGCGCATTGTCGATCAGTTAGTCGTACAGTATATAAAGAGTTCAGCAGTGATTTTTTTGAAGAATTTTTTTGTTAAGAATTTCAAAAAATAAACCAAATTTAAGTTTACATTTTTAAATGTTTTGTTTGTTTAATATTATAATTAAATAAAATATTTACACAGTGTATCGTTTAAATAACTGCAATATTTTAGATTAAAAAACATTAATTAAAAAAAAAAAATAAAACACTATTTTGAAGGACAAAAATATATTTTTAAAGAACTCTGTGTTTTACGAAACGAAAATTGTTAGCGGCGTATTTAGTGTCGTAAAACTGTGTGAATTAAAATTTGACTATTATTGCCGCTGTCATATAAAATATTTAAAAAAAAAACTGATTATAATTTAAAAACACTTCAGAAATTGGATAATTGTAAGTAATAATTTTTTTTTTTTTTCATAATATAAATATAAATTTTAATATTTTAATTTTACATATTTTTTTTTCATTTCGGCGACATTTTAGTGTGTTCGCCATCTTTGTTAGATAGATTTTTTTTTTTTTTTTTTGTTTTCATTAAATTCATAATTTTTGTTAGATAGATTTTTTTTTTTTTTTACATAAATCGTTAGTTAAATAGTGTTTTTACTTGTATTATTTAATCATCATCAGCCAACATTCTTACATGTGTATGTGTGTGTTTCACAAAAAAATTATATATATATATATAAATTTATACATAAAAAAATTTAATTGTATGTGTATGTATTGGCACACATACATATGCATTATATTTCACCAAGTTGCACTTAACGCTTTTAAACATAATTTATATTAAAGAAAAAAAAAAAATATATAATTGAATGTGTGTGGGTGTGTGTGCGCGGAAAGTCATTTGGCACACATACATTTACGACTGATATAAGTTAAAAATAAATTCTGACTGATGACACCACCCTACTCCTACACGACACGATTGCTATTGTCAACGATACAAAAAAAAAAAAAAACGATGTAGCCGAAATAGTAATTTTTTTTTTCCTCTGTGTGCTTTCCTTTTCTTTCGGCGGAATTAGTCAATTAATCGTTGTTTATATACGAAATCCTATTAATTTTTTTTTTTATTTATCAATTTCGTTTCGTGCACTCGTTTTCTGTCGGCGCATTTATTCGGATAAACCAAATATTTTCAATTTCTATTTATGGTAATAATGTAGATTTTTTTTCATCAACCATAACAACATATCAACATGTTTGATTTGCATACACATATACACAAAATTTTACACACACACACACACACACACATTGTATTAAAATAAAAAATAGATGTTTTTGTTTTTGTTTTATTGTATTTGTTAACAATGAATATGGAAAAATACCGAAAATTACAACAACAATATTATTGTCCTCTAATAACAGTTACACACCATATTTATTATGCACAAACGTATAAAATTTTGAATTTTAAAATAGGTTAAAATACTTTATACTTATTGTTGATAATATTAATTTTTGTTCACTATTGCCATACAAAAATCATTTGATTCAAAAATATTTTTGTATAAAAACAATTATTGCATTAATGTTGGTAAAATTAATATCGAATAAATCGTCCATTGTGATCGTATCTATAAACATCGGTGGTTATGTACATACATATATCTTTTATTCAATTTTTTCAACAAGAAATTCTATTTCGCTATCTCTCTCTATCTATCTCTATATATTTAAGTTAAAAAATAACCTTCAAACAAACATTTATAGAATCAATATAATAATAAACACTGTTGTCAAAATTACTGTTTCAAATTACTTCTTTAATTTTTTCAAATTGCTTTTTATTTTTAAATCTACTTTTTAAATAATAAAAATATAAAAAAACATTATTAAAAATTTTAATGTTTTAAGTGAAAGAAATTGTTATAAAACATATAACGGTCTACCATAGTAAAACACATTTTTTTGGCAAAATTTGATTATATTATTCAACATGGTGGTCCTTCGAGGGCGATACAGCGATTATAGTGATCTTCCAACATTTCGATACCATTTTTGTAGTACGATTTGTTTTTTGCTTCAAAATTGGACTCAGTTTCGGCGATTACTTCTTCATTGGCGCTAAATTTCTTTCCAGCGAGTATTCTTTTTTGAGGTCTGAGAACAGGAAGAACAGTCGCTGGGGGCCAACATTCGAAGCCCAATTCATGCAATTTTGTCATTGTTTTCATTAATTTGTGACACGGTGCTTTGTCTTGATGAAACAGCACTTTTTTCTTCTTTAAATGGGGCCGTTTTTTTTAACGATTTCATCCTTTAAACGAGCCAATAACGTTATATAATAATAGCTGTTGATGGTCTGGCCCTTTTGGAGGTAATCAATGAATATTATACCTTGCGTATCCCAGAATACTGATGCCATAACCTTGCCAGCTGACTGTTGTGTTTTTCCTCGCTTTGGATTCGGTTCATCGTGTGCAGTCCACTCAGCTGACTGTCGATTGGACTCCGGAGTGAAATGATGGAGCCATGTTTCATCCATTGTCACATATCGGGAATCATTAACACGTTGTTGTTTTTGATCGATTGTGAGCTCGCGTGGCACCCATTTTGCACACAGCTTTCTCATGTACAAATATTCGTGAATGATATGATATACACGTTCAGATGTGTCAGGTAATTTGGCTAGAACAAATTTTGGTGGCGTTACCCTCCTTTATACCTATAAACAATTAAATTTTTGATATTTTCATCCAGATCAAAAGACGATGGATAGAACTAGTTGTGAATATTGTTTTTTTTTTTTCTTTAACACGTTAATCGCCATGTCAGTCATATGTGTCTGACGCCTAAGAAGTTCTACATGAGCCATGTCTGACGTACGCGATTTGGTAGAAGGCCACGTTAATCACAGATGTCCAACGCAAACGATACATTTGCATTATGTTTCGAATGCTGGCCTATCAGGAACAAAACCTGAAAATTTCTTGGCTTACTTCAAACAATAAAATGAACTAAACATAGTTTTTTAATGGTAAAAAATACATTTTAATAATTTTTATTTTGATATAATTAATTATATTCATTTATTATGTTGTCCAAAACATTCTATGCAAAAAAAGGGCTGTTGTTCGCAGTCTGAGCAGTACGTTGAAACTTTTTTTCCTTTTTTTCTTGCTGCATCTCGACCATCTGCTTCTTTTATTTGAGCGTAACATCCAGTGCACATTCTTCTTATTTTCTTTTTTTCAGCTAATGAGTTGAAATATTTGGGTTTTCAGTTTTGTCCGAGCTTAAGCTAAGCATTTCAGTGACCAAATTTTCCCGAAATTGTCTAATTCCTATGTTGCTTTTATTATTGATGTTATATATTAAATAAGCATTTACGTTAATAAGTCTTGTCTATTAATTGTCACTGTCGATGCGAACCGTTATCTGCTTGTGTTCCTTGCTGAACACAAACCTATGACGGGTTCACACCGACGTCGTCTTGACGTGTCGCCACAAAGTACTACAATACCATTCTTATCTTCTCTCGCTATCATTTCTCCTTTCTTCAAATTTGCGTTCATAACTTTCTTTGGCATAAACTTTTTATTTGCTCTTACAGTGCCCACAACATGCGTCTTCTGACGAAGAAAGTTCAATGCCAGCGGATAGCTGGTATAGAAATTGTCTACGTACAATGTTCTACCTTCATTTAGAAGCCCCTGTGAAAGATCCTCACATACTTTTGCTGCTAAGCCTTTATTTTTATCATAAATCTCCGATTTTCCAGAATAGATTTTGCTTGCCTACGTATATCCTTCTGAAGTACATAAATTAAAAAGTTTAATTCCATACTTATGCGCCTTATTGGGTATATATTGACGGAAAACAAGCCGGCCTCTCCAAGGAACAAGAGTTTCATCAATTACATAATTTTTACCAGGAACAAACACTTTTTTTATACTTAGCTTCAAGTAAATCTAACAGCGGTTTAATTTTTGCCAATCTGTCACCAGATAGAATAGCATTTTCATTATTTGAAAAATGTAAGTGGCGTAATAATATTTCAAATCTGTTTCGAGACATGATGCTTGGGGCTATCCTATTTTTGTAAATATCTTTGTTCGACCAATAAGAAGTTATATTTCCCATTCGCACTAATCCCATCCACATAAAAAGACCGAAAAACTTTCTTATTTCTTCACAGTTAGTTGGATGCCATTTATTTAGACGATTGTGTGGAGATGTTCGAGTACGCTGAATTGTTTGCTCAGCATATGTATTAGTTTCAGTAACAATGAGATTTATAACCTCTTCATCAAAATATAACATAAATGTATCAGAAGCAGAAATATTTTTTGGCAAATCTAATTGTAAACCAGATTTTCCTATGAAATCAAAATAAGCATTCCATTGAACATCACTAAACTCACTAAATTCACACTCGAGTATTTCGTCATTTTCAATATTTTCTGTAGTTTCTTCTGACTCTAAATCTTGAAGAAATTGTTGAAGATTTTCTTCATCTGCATTCAACGATGGACTATAATTTGGATCATTTATTAAATCATCTGAACTATAGTCTTCGTGCTCTTCATCAGATATATTTACATTTTCGCCAGCAATCTCTTTCAGTTCACTTTCACTTAGAAACTTTCGTTTTGCCATTATTTGTAGATATTTTCAAATTATTATAAATAACAATTTATATTTATATTAATTTATTTTATTTATAAAGAAATAGTCACAGTAACAAAAGGTGTTATTCGGTAAATGCTACACGTACCACTGATTCCTACACAATGCGTTCAACGCTGTGTTCAAAACAACAGGTTAATACTTGTTGTATCTTATTGCAACAATGTCTTGTTTGGATGCGATATTGTGTTTGTAAAGCTTAACTAGATAACTTTAGAATGATCAACGAACGACGATTAGACTTTACCTTGCATAAAAAAAAAATTGTTTCCTACCCCCTCCAACCTAAAAAAACATATACATACAACAAATGTACATGCGCGACAATAATGCATTATTATTTTCGTATAAATAAAGTGTATGCAAGTGATGTTGAATGGCGCAAGCGTAACAAAATATAAACAAATTTTTTAATAAAACAATATTTTTATACGATTGGCATATTCAATCAAATTACACCATGCGCAGTAGAGATGGATCGTTCACGAACGAGTCGTTCATTTTGAACGAATCAGTAAGGTCATCGAATGATTCAATTCACGTTTCTAATAATATATCGTTCAGTCGTTCACTTCTCTCAGAAAAAAAAGTAATGCACAACACATTACATACACATACACAACACGCACAATACACTCAAATATTTTTAAATGTTTTATAAATGCATAAGCTTTTTAATTCATTTGTAAAATTGCCAAATGTTAATGTCAAACGAATGAACTGTTGGAACTTGGAACGATTAACATTGGAATTTGGAACCATGTTTATAACGAAAGAAATGAAAATGAAACCAACACCACCAACACTATGAAATGAACATATATGTTTAAGCTTGCATTTGTATTGTGAAATACATAACATTTAAATTCAAACTTTCGTGTTGCTTTGTTCAAAACAGAAACAAAAAAGATTCAAAAGACTAAAATAAACGAATCTTTTTTATGAGTCTTTAAAATGAACTGAAGTATGAATGAATTAATTCAGTAAAATGAACGATTTTGACCAGCGCAGTATAAATATCAATTCCAAATACCATTGAATTTATATTAAATTAATAAGAAAATGTGTATGAATAATTTTAGAGGAACGGCGCAATGTTTAACCCATCCACTTGTTATTGTACAGTTTTGAACATGAAATAACTATTATCCGAAGGACAAAAAAAAATAGTTATAGTAATTCCATAAAGTATTCCGTTGCCATATCTTCGGGTGGGTGGTCTTATTTTTAATAATAGTTCTTTTAATGTTTTAGCATTTTTCAAATTATATTCATCATTTGTGTGAGATTTGTAAATATTGACAAGATATTTTGACGGCGTATGAGTCACGAAAAAAATTACTACCGATCGACCAGGTTTACATTCCCATTTATGATAATCATTAAAATTGTATATAAAACTTTGGGTATTGTGCATTTGTTGTTTCAATGAACGAAGACAAGTTCTTAAATTGTTTTGTTACCATCTCCACTTGGTCATCCGAACGCTACTTTTTCAAATTCTCATAATTTTCTTATTTTAAAAGATAAAATCATGGAATAATAGGTATCTGATAGCTGAAGCCGTCTAGTTGTCTTGTTCACAAAAATTAATTAATCATCCTAATATTTTGGAAGTTCTATGGGATCATAAGTGAACCAAGGTGACAATTTTTTAATAATTTTAAAATCAATTCCATAAAGTTATGGTATTTTTTGAGGTATGACAATGAAACTCGGCACATACTCTCAAAATGATTTTGTATATGGATACGTTTAAACCAATTTTTTAACTATTAACAACCAGATGGGAGTGATTGAGACGACGGTTCCCGGAAATTTGTAAATTGATTATTTCTTAACCGATTTTGATTAAATTTTGTATATTTGTTCACAGTGGGATTATATGAACAGTTCTTAAAGTATTTCCACAAGATTGACACTCAGGACAGGTTTTTACTGATCAGAATTGGGTATCCTGGTTAATTTGGTTTTTCCTTATCAGATTTTGATGAAATTCAGTATGTAAATGTAAAATGGGATTATATAAACAGTTCTTAAGATAGTTATAAAAAGTCTATACTCAGGACAGTTTTACTGATCAAAATTGGGTGTCCTGGTTAACAGTTCCAAAGATAGTTCTGGAAAATCGATACTCGGAACAATTTTATTGATCAGAGTTGGGTATCATAGTTATTTTGGGGAATCTTCATACGATTTTAATGAAATTTAGTATGTAGGTGTAAAATGGGATTATATGTTCCAAAGGTAGTTCTGCAAAATCGATGCTCTCGGCCTGTTTAATTGATCAGAATTTGGTATCCTGGTTAATTTGGGTAAATTAACCAGGATACCTAATTCTGTTCATTAAAACTGCCCAGAACATCGTTTTTTCAGAACTACCAGTGGAACTGTTCAAATAATCCCATTTTACATTTACATACTGAATTTCAATAAAATTGGATAAGAAATACCCAAATTAACCAGGATACCCAACTCCGATCAGTAAAACTGCTCTAATCATCGATTTTTTAGAACTACCTTTGGAACTGTTCATATAATCTCACTTTGAATACATATAGAAAATTTCAATGAAATCGGTTAAGAAACGTTCAATTTAGAAATTTCCGGGAAGTTCGTCTCAACCACTCCCATCTGGATGTATAAGAGTTAAAAAATTGGCATAAACGTACCCATATATAAAATCATTTTGAGAATATGTGCCGAGTTTCATAGACATACCTCAAAAAATACTATAGCTTTATGGAATTGATTTTAAAATTATTAAAAAATAGGTACATTCGTCGTTCGTTTATGATCCCATAGAACTTTCAAGATATTAGATTTTTGGTTTTTGTTACCAAATCAAGGCTTCAGCTACTACAGATACTTTTTATGTCTTAAATTTATCTTTTAAAATAAGAAAATTTTAAGAATTTTTAATGTGACGATATTATTTATAATTTTTCTGTGCGTAATTGGATAACAATTGGGCAAGCTAAAAGCTTTCACGATCTGCATAATAAAACTGCACAGAAAATCGATGCCATAAAAGTTCTGTACGAACTAGACATTTGAATACCAAATTTAAACAAAATTCGATACGAATTACCCAAATTCCAAATGTTCTAGAATCTGATCCATAACAACTACTTTTTAATTATCTTTTTTCTGCCGTTGCAAAAACATTTATATTTATAATAGAGAGATCGCAGCAAAAATGTAAAATCATGTCGCATAATTCAAGGAAGTGTTGCAAATTTATGGACGTACTGTTCCAAATCAAATCAAGGGTTACCTGTGTGTGTGTATGTCATTAGTAGTACTCTGTCTGTACATTTTGCATGTTAACCTGCTGTATTTTTTGATAGGATTGGTGTTCCAGTGTCTGTTTAAATATTATATTATTCGGAGTATTTATCGATTTCATAGCGTAGGGGAAAATTATGGAACACCACCAACCAAACGATAACGTAGTTGTTGTTTTGACACTATTAGAAAAATTTACATGAGTACAATTAACAAATCCTATTTAAGTGTCGATATGCGTTTAATGTGTCCATGTAATGTGTGATAATCGAGCGATAATGCACAACAAATACCACAAATCATTATAGTGATTTCAATTTGGTGGTTTTAATACCCGATTTTTTGTGTGTACATTTTCTGTTTTGTATTGAACGACACTGGAAAAATTTATGTGGACGGCAAATCATTAAAACATATAAAATAAATACAAAAATAATTGGCTGCCAAGTGCATGTGCACATTTGGCATTGCAAACATAAGTAAACACAACATTACACTTGACGACTGACTACTGACACCCAACGATATTTAACAAATCGATATTTTTTTGTCTCTACTCTCTTTTACATTTAATACCATAATTCCAAATTCTAAGAATTGTATATAAATTATCCGAATCCCATTTTTCACTACGATATTTGTTGTTTGTTGTGGTGGTGGTGGTGGTGGCTGGCTGGTAATTTGTTTGTCGCAGTGTAATAGAAAAAAAAAATTAAAATATAAACATTCAAATTAATAATTTGTCATTTCTTCTAATACATTCTCATAAAATGGTAAATTGCGAATCATATTTTAAACGTATCACTTTTAAACCATTTGCTTATCACTTTTTAAATATTTATAAATATACAATTTCCAAGAATTAAAATTGACTTTTAAAATGTAAAAAAATTACAATAACAAAAATAATAATAAACAGAGAAAAAAAAATGTATTCTTGATCATTACTTGGAATGGAAAAATATAGAAATGAAATGGTAATGTGTGTGACTGTGTGCGTAATGTGTCTCTGCTGATTTCCTACACTAATTTATGTACAAATAAATGCACGACTTTTGCGAACATGAAAATGAATTTAATACAGGTCAATACTCGTTAATTCGGTGTACCACGATGACATGACAAAAATATAACCGAATTAATAGGCGGCAAAAGCGAATTACAAAATTATTCAAATCTTTAACAAATAGTATATTTTCCCAACTTGTTATTCAGTGTGTGAGTGTGTGTGTGTGTGTGTTTGTGTGCGTAAATTATTGTTATAATCGCACTATGTACAACATTTCAAGGCCAGCATCTAATCGGGAAACCTGATCTATATGTATATTTTTCTATATAAATTTAAATAAATATGTTAAATATCAGGTGGTACGGTTAATGTCCGCCGTTTTTTTTTAAGTGAAAAAAACATATTTTTTGTGGGCGAGAAAACCCAAAAATTCTTTATTCAAAATATTTTCCATCACTAGTTACACATTTTGTCCACCTTTTCGGGCAATTTATGGATACCACGCCAAAAAAAATTGTTGTTCCTTTTTATGAAAACCAGTCAGAGACCCAATTTTCGAGTTCTTCAGACGTTTTGAAGTGCTGGTCATTAAGGGTGTGGCCCATCGATGAAAACAAATGATAGTCTGAAGCAGTCAATATTGCTTTGTGTGATGGTGCATTGTCATGTAGGAAAATTACATTGTGTTGTCTCTTTTCATATTCTTGTCTTTCAAACTTTTTCGACTGTCCAGGGCGCTCTTTGTCTTCCACATTAACATCCTTACTTTTGAATCGGTGAAACCATTTTCTGCATGTTCTTTCTGATAAAGTGTTATCGCCATAAGCTTCTACAAGCATTCGATGTGATTCTGCCACAGATTTCTTCAAACGAAAACAAAAAAAAGCAATGATGTCCGCATTTCGCGTTTTACTGACACTAAATTTGACATTTTCAATTATTTTTTCAACAATGTTGTTGCTCGATAAGAGGTCTGCTGTCTGCAACTAATTTTTGGAGAGAAATGTCGCAGCTTTTAAACAAAAAAATTCAGCCATTTTGGTTTACTACTACCGCTTGTAACGCCATATATGTGTGAGCGGCGGAAATTAACCGGTATACCTGGTAATATTAATTTAACATGCAAAGGAACTACGTAGATCCTTGACCCCGTAGGTACTAGGAGGTTCGTATTCAAATATTGCGTTAACACTTTGTCATGCACAAAATTACACATCTTCTCGTTGATTGTGAGATGTGTGTTATATGCTCGACTTCGTTTTGCGTAGCGATGAGTCGTCAATGTAGACATAGCAAAAATCGAATTCACGTAACACATTCTGTATGAATCGCATGAATGTTTGGCGGGCATTGCGCAAACCAAAAGTCATTCGTATGAATTCGTATAAACCAAATGGCACACAAATAGCCGTTTTATCACATTTGATAAAGTGACGAAGACTGCTTGCAGGGCGACATATGCCGTGCTGCTTAAGGAAATCAAATGCGTCGCGGCGGTTTGGCGAAAACAGGTGGTCCTTTAGTAATTATGTTGTGAGTCACCAAATTTGCTACAATTTTTCTGCACCAGCTGGTCGCTAAATTTCGCAGTAGAAGAGATTGAAGCGCTGGCTTGGGATCATTTAAAATTGCCATTGAAGTAGACGCAACATGCATGATCCATCCCATTTGGGATTTAACTGTGGTTAGAGGGTTGATTAGGAGCTTTGTTTTTCGGACTACTAATAAACCTAAATGTTTATTTAGGAAATCAGCTGATAGTATATCGGTTTGTCCGCATCGGCAATAATAAAATGCAATTTGAAAACCCTTCGAAGTCCTAGGCTGATATCAATCGTTCGAGTTCCATAAGTTTTAATAACAGTTGCTATCTGCAGTTAACTGGAAACTCGGATCATAATTGGACGATGGTCACTCCATGGGTGCCGTAACACAAGGCCTGCTTGGTTTTAACGGATTGGTGGAGACTGCGGCAATTGGCGACATTGTGAATGTCTCCATTAAGCGATCGGCCATTTTGTCCACATTGTTCAAACCTTAAGAGCTGCTGGCCAGCATCGCACGATCCAGAGCTCTTTTAGACCCGATTCCTGAATGGAGAAACCAACGATTTGACACGTACTAGTAGTTGTGTCGGACACCTGTCACCCAACTCTTTGCCAGCTAAGGCACGCTGTAGCCGCGATCGGTCGCTTTCATCAAGTTGCTTTATCACGTTTGTCCCTAAATGTGAGTATGCGTCGGCTAGTGATACCGTGTCGCTTATATCGATGCATTTATCGATCATGTTCTGATCCATCGCACTCAGGACGTGCAGGTACCGTTGGTTTTCAAAGCGGAGGCCGAGGCCATCAAACTGCTTCTCCATAACTTTGAACCAAGCAGATGGCTTTGCAATCCAAAAACCAATTGGTTTGTAGGCTGCCGTATCAACCTGCCCAGTTGTTAAAAGTTAAAACAATAAAACTAAATTTCGCATAAAGAATCCCGAAAATAACCAGAATACCCAACTCTGATCAATAAAACCGCCCCGAGTATCGATTTTCCAGAACTACCTTTGGAACTGTTCATATAATCCCATTTTACACCTACATACTAAATTTCATTAAAATCGTATGAAGAATCTCCAAAATAACCAGGATACGTAATTCGTATAAGTAAAACTGCCCAGAACATCGATTTTCCAGAACTATCTTTGGAACTGTTGATATAATTCTCCAAAATAACCAGGATAAGCAACTCTGATCCATAAAACTTCCCCAAGTATCGATTTTCTAGTACTACCTTTGGAACTGTTCATAATAAATCTCCAAATTATCCAGAAAAACGCAACTCTGATAAGTAAAACTGCCCTGAGTATCTATTTTGTGGAAGTACCATAAGAACTGTTCATATAATCCCACTGTGAACACATATACAAAATTTAATCAAAATCGGTTAAGAAATGATCAATTTACAAATTTCCGGGAACCGTCATCTCAATCACTCCCATCTGGCTGTTAATAGTTAAACAATTGGTTTAAACGTACCCATATACAAAATCATTATTTTAGAGTATGTGCCGAGTTTCATTGACATACCACAAAAAATACCATAACTTTATGGAATTCATGTTGAAATTATTAAAAAATGGTCAACTTGGTTCACTTATGATCCCATAGAACTTCTAAGATATTCGGGTGATTCATTAATTTTTGTTAACAAGACAACTAGACGGCTTAAGCTATCAGATACCTATTATTTCATGATTTTATCTTTTAAAATAAGAAATTTATAAGAATTTTTTAGTGTGACGATATTATTTATATTTTTCCGTACGATAATCGGAACAGTAAAATCGACTTAAATGAAAAAGTGGCGTTTAGATTGGGGCACGGTTGGTGATAATAAATACTATATTTTAAATATAATTTTCCTGTTGGCGTGGCTGTTCGTAATCGTCTCTTATCTGGCCAAGTATCTCGTCAGGCGAAACCGTTAGTTGAATGTGTTCATTACTGAACACAAAAACCTATGCCGGGTTCGCATCGATGTCATTTTGACGTGTCGCCATAGCGCATATAAAATTTCAACATAATCAGTTGAGATGATCAAATTTGCCACTTCCCTTGGAATCTTATCTCTTAAAAGGATCCTGGGTATAATTGTATAAGAACTTTATAAAAATTGTTCATATAATCTCATTATAAATGGACATACAAAATTTCATTGTAATCGATGCAGCAATGACCAAATTTTGCAGGTTCCTGACAAGTTGACTTTAAACAGATCCCGGATGTCATTTTATAGGAACATCATAAAATTTGTTCATGTTTATTCTTTACAAACGGACATACGAAATTTCATTGTAATCGATGAAGAAATGAACAAATTTAGCAAGTTGCTGGAATGTTACAGGTTCTGGTTTTGGTATAGATTTTCCCCATACCTTCATACACCCGAACCGTACTTATAATTGTATTTAACACATCCTTACAAAATGTTCACAACATATTTAATGGAAATTAACGAAATTTATAGTTTTTCTATAATCTTTTGCTATGGGTTTTTGGTAAATTAATTGAAAATTGCTATGAGAAATTGAGAAAAAATGAACTTGAGTGAACTTCAGTCTGCTCAATGGCTTTGTTTTATCGTGACTGTATAATATATTCAACGAATTCAACACCATTCTCCCAAAAATATTAAACACTACCTTCTTCCTGTATTTCATGGTTCGCCTTTCTTCAAGATAAACATACAACATTTTATCTGATTCGTCCACTCCTCCCATGTACTTGTTGTAGTTGTGAATCATTTTTGGTTTCTCCTTTACCGATTCAATACAATCCTTTCTTTTTGGTTATTGTTATGGTTGCTGTGCTGCTATTTGTGGAAATTAGTATAACTGGTTGCTTTTGCTTCTTCTTGTCTCGATGAGCACACATTAGAATATCTTTGGTCTTAAAATATTTACTTTCACCAACATTTGTATGTTTTGCCTCAGCGGGAATTTCCCTTTTATCATTCCTTATAGTTCCGGTAAAATATGTGGTTTGTAGACGTAAAGCTAAGCTTATACTTGTGAAAAAATTATCGGTGAACAAGTGATAGCCTTTATTTAGATAATTTCCTAATTTCATTAATTTTTCAACAACTGTATATCCAAGACCAAATTTTCTTACATTAACTATATCATCACTTGCCCCTTTATAACAAAAGAAAGATAAACTGTAATTGGAAACTGCATCACAGAGCATCGAAAATATAATTCCCCACTTATGGGGTGCTTTTTGGTTTGGCATGTACTTGTGCTTTACTTTTGTATGACAATATGTACCAACCAAGGACTCGTCGATAGACAATTGTTGGTGTGGGACGTAATCCGAGCGAAATATTTTGTTGGCATGATCAACTACATAGGAAAATCTAGCACATGGATCGTAATTTGGTTTAAACTACATGGAAAAACTTGAGGATTAGCTGGAAGCGATCTCTTGCAAACATTTGTTTTGAACCATGGGATGCACCTTGAATTCTGCTCCCAATATGAATAAATGTTGGACCTTCTCGTGATCCCCATCTCCAAAATAACGGCAATAAAGGCTTTCAACTCCAGCAGTGTTATTGGTTTCCAAGCACGAACGCGCGATTTCGGTTTTAGTTTAACTTGAGAATTCAAAAAATTTGCAGCATATCGATTCGTTTCCAAAACTATTGTATTGAGAAATGTAGCAGTAAAAAAAAGGTTGAAATAGTCAATTCAGTTCTGAATTGTTGAGTATTAGATGTTTAGGTCCTGGTGTTTCAAATCAAATTGTAGGTTCATGAGAAAATTGCGTGTTTGACGGTACGGCTAAAAATTGGTCATTGTCAAGTTCATTATCGACGGTAACTGCGTCATTTCCGATGTCATCATCACTGTTTTCCGATGTATCACTGATAATTCGCATCTTCCGATTGTAGAGAACACTCTACAATCGCTTAAACTTGAATCGCTGTCAGATTCTGAGATTGAATCTTTAACATCACTAAATTCTGCACTTTCTAGACATGGTGTAGATTTATTTGGAAAATAAATGTTCATAAAAACCACCAACAAAATTTTTAAAATCAAACTCCGTTAATTTATTACTTTTAATTACAATGTCAATATTCGATAAAACTTGCAAAACAGTACGCACCGCGCAGCAGAAACTCACCAACTGAACACTAAACTTTGACTGACGCAATCGTCGCTAAATCGACGAATCGCAATTTTTGGCGCATTACCTATTCGTCGCTATAGCTATACGATTCGCACTCAAACGGTTAATATACGGCGGCAACCGTACGGAGGCATCAATTCATGAATTCATCAAAATATCATTAACTTGATAAAAAAAAAATACCATAAATTTCTGAGAAAATGTCGACAAATAAAATGTAAAATTAAAAAAAAATACGGATAAATGTACCTCTACTCGTCGATTTGTGAAGGGACGGGAGGAAAAAAAAATCGAGTACATGAGGTAACGGAGGAGTAGATTTTTTTTTTGGTATTTAAGAATTTTTTGGAAAATATTTATATTGTCCATGTAGTAGTGACACATATGATGATGATATGATATAAAAAAATTAAACATAATTTAACAGAAAATTTGACAACGTTGCTGCGATTGTTGTTGTTTTGTTTTTTTTTATGTTTATTGTGTAGATCAATGTTTGCCAACAATGGTAACAAACTAAAGAAACATGGTTCGATCTGCTGATTGTGTATATACACATTTTATATGTGATTGTATTGTACGATTTTCTTTGAGAGTAAGCCGGGCGGATATATGCCGACTAACATTACTTGCTTATTTCTATAAATTGTTTTAATATATAGTGTAAGAAATTACACTTGTCACCTCATCCATCCTATGCTATGCAAATGCATGTAAATTATATGTATATAAAAAATATATATAGAAATATAGAGTAAAATGGAAAGAAATAGTGCGTGTGTGTGTGCGCGTGTGTTTGTGTGTGATTATATACGAATTACATAATTTTTTTTTCCTTTTTTCTTTCTGTCATACAAATTAATTTCGAGTGATATTGGGTAGTGTGCAGTAGTAGTAGTATTTGAAAAATATTTGTTTTCTGTTTATATTTTGTTAGTGTTTTTTTTTTTTTTCAAAACTTTAAAATAAAAGAATTTTTTTTTTTTTTTTTTATAAAAATGATGTCATGAAAATTACATACCAATCAAAATTTAAGAACAATTGAACAAGTTTTAAAGAGTCAAGAAACTGACTGGACCAGACAAAACGGTTTGTGAGTAAATTATCGATTTTAACCGTTTCCTAATTTCTAATAATTATTATTTAATATTTCTATGTGATGTGGTTCGATAGATATTTAAAAAAAAAGATTGCTTAACACAAATCTGTTTATTAATTTTCTCTCGAATCGTGCGGTTTTTTGGATTAGTTGGCGATACATAATTGTCGCATAATTCACGGCATGCCTGTATATTATAGCGGAAAATGCCGACGATACATATTCGTAGTAGGTAGTAGTTCAATTTTAACACACTTCTGGAACGAAGCGTAAAAAAAATAAAAAAACATTCGTTAAAGAATTGTTGCACTGGAAAGTGTTTGAAAATTATTATTAATCAACGAAATTATTTAATAATAAAAAATATTATTTTTTTTTTAAGTTTTTGATAAAGCTAACCGTAAAACCGTAAAATTTATTAACGTGTGTTTGTGTAAATTAAATTATTGTTTGGTAAAATTGTTTAATTAAGTGGTGGGTGTTATTTAAAACTGTCAGAAAAGCACATAAAAAAAAAAAAATTCATTTGTTTGTGCGCAGATATTTTAAGTATTTTTTTTAATTTAATGTTTCAAATCCTAATGTATTTGTTGTTTTTTTTTTCTTTTTTAATTAAACTATAAGAAATGTGGTAAGTGGAAAAAAAAAAAAAATACATATTTGAAAACTAAAAAAAAAGAATGTTTTTGTGATGGAAAAAAAAAATGGCGTTACAAAAATAGAAATTAGAAGATGACTCATTTAATGTTAGTCAATTCCATTTTACATACTTTTAACTATCCACCCTAATTGATTTGGTGAACATTTAATGATATCACAAACATTTGATGACAATCACAATATATTTCAATTGAATTCTCAACAATTAATGCAACCTCATGACACATCAAATGGTGACAAATTTAAAGTGAATCAGACTTATTTTTTTTTTTTTATAAATATAATCACAATTTTATTTTGATTAACCACACTCAAATTTTAAGGTTATGGTATGATTTTCCATATGTATGTCATTAAATTTGATTATTATTTGTTAGTTTTATTAAATTTAATGAATTATTTATAATTTAATTTATAACGCCATCAATCAATTTATTGTAAAAAGTCTCATTCAAACAAAATAATAAAACGTAAAAAAAAAAAAAAAAAGGTGACCTTCAACATTTTTTTTACCTTGTTTACGCAACCATGAAATGAATTCAATGAATATTCATCGGATAATTTTTGACATTTCACATTTTTGACATTGAAAATATAACATTAAAAATATATGTAAAATTAGTGTTGCCATTTTTTTCGTGCATTTTTTTTTTTGTTTATTGAATTAAATTTGGGTTTTTTGTTTTGGACTTTCTCTTCAAAATTACACAATAACACCTTTGCATTATGGGAAGTTATTTATTTATTTATTGGGTCTACAACTAAGTTTTGGGGATATTTTAGTAAAAAAAAACACATTTATTTGAAAGTAACGCTACATTATATTTTATTCAATGTATTTGCCATCGGAAGCTACAACTTTTGACCAACTTTGTGGCAAATTATGGAAGAACTTCTTAGGTTTTAAAGCAATCCATGAATTCAGCCATTTTTTCATATCTTCGTATGAATTGAATCGCTGTGCAGAAAGGGCTGACTGCATCGACAGGAACAAATGGTAGTGTGATTGTGCAATGTCTGGTGAATATGGTGGGGTGGGGTAGGACTTCCCAGCCAAGTGCTTCTAACGTTTCTTTGATCGGTCTTGCAACGTCACACGGTCATGGCTGTTAGCATATTCTTTTCGTTTTTGATGCAATGCTCGGCTCAATTGGATTAATTGCCTGCCGATAACGTTCAGCAGTGATGGTTTGTCCCGGTTTTAGCAGCTGATATTACACTACACCAAGCCGGTACCACACAGCATAACCTTAGAACCATAAATATTGCGTTTTGGTGTCGATGGGCCTGGTTCACCTGTCTTCACCAACGCATTGCACAAGTTAACAGTATATACAAAAAATGACATTGATAATGGACGTGAGACGTGTGTAGGAACTATTAAGTTTCGAATTCTACCGGCAGGCAGCAAATCAAATTAAATCAAAATCAAGTATAGCGACTGACCAGACCCCCATTAGTTTAAAAAAAAAAAATAGAAGACATATAAAATTATTAACGTAAACCAGGCCGTTTACTGGAGGTGGCAAATAAACAAACCCGACAAGTGCATATCGTGATAGGAAATTATAATAATAAACTTAAAATTAAACCAAAGTAAGATCTATTGTGGCGCTAAACACCTTTTTTTTTGTTCTTCAAAATTTTTTTCGAATTGTCTGAATTGGTACTGAACCAAAACGGTACATGATATCAATAAAAAAATACATTCAAAAACAATGAAAAAAATCATTAATTTTGTGCCGATGAATGCGTTTATTGTGATAACGCAAAATAGGATCATTAAATTAATCGAACGATTCATTGATTATATATTAATCGGAAATTCATGTAATCATTCATTAATGCAATGAATATTTATAACGATTTTTATTATTTCGATGAAAGTTTCATTGATTTTAATGTACGGATTTCATCGAATTTTGATAGTTATGAAACATAATTTTGATTTTAATTTTTTCTGTTTCCTTTCAGATTTTCGCCAAGGACTACACGTCGGCAATCGAAATATAATAAAAATTTTAGTGCCAATAGTTTGAGTAAATTAAAAAAGAAAAAAACACTAAAAAACACTAAAAAACACTATAAAATAAAAGAAATTATATTTTTTGTGTTTGTTTCTATGTTCTCTGATAACAGTTTAACCAGAGAAAGGAATAATCTTTGTTCATCTGATTTTTATGCAAATATAATATTGGATAATAAAATTAGTTAAATAATAATTTGTTAATTGAAGTGTACATAACCCATGAGTACTGAAACTGGTGAGCTTTTAGACAGTATTATGTATCTGTGTAAAAACATGTCAAGTACTCATCCTAACTACCCAGTTTTTAATCCAGCTTATGAAAAATATTTATTAATTCCAATTAAAAATGGAATTGTTGTATCATGTGCTGATCCAGTTCCTAAACGAACCCAAGAAGAAGATTCAGTTAATGTTAACCAAAGTCCAATTGCAGGATTCGGTTATGGTCCAGTTTCTAATCCAACCCAAGCAGAAGATTCAGTTAATGTTAACCAAAGTCCAATTGTAGGATTCGGTTATGATCCAATGATTAATGGAAACCAAGAAGAAGATTCAGTTAATGTTAACCAAAGTCCAATTGCAGGATTCGGTTATGGTCCAGTTTCTAATCCGACCCAAGAAGAAGATTCAGTTAATGTTAACCAAATTCCAATTGCAGGATTCGGTTATGATCCAATGATTAATGGAAAGCAAGAAGAAGATTCAGATAATGTTAATCAAAGTACAATTGCAGGATTCGGTTATGGTCCAATAATTAATGGAAACCAAGAAGAAGATTCAGTTAATGTTAACCAAAGTCCAATCGCAGGATTCGGTTATGGTCCAATGATTAATGGAAACCAAGAAGAAGATTCAGTTAATGTTAACCAAAGTCCAATCGCAGGATTCGGTTATGGTCCAATGATTAATGGAAACCAAGAAGAAGATTCAGGTAATGTTAACCAAAGTCCAATTGCAGGATTCGGTTATGGTCCAATGATTAATGGAAACCAAGAAGAAGATTCAGTTAATGTTAACCAAAGTCCAATTGCAGGATTCGGTTATGGTCCAATAATTAATGGAAACCAAGAAGAAGATTCAGTTAATGTTAACCAAAGTCCAATCGCAGGATTCGGTTATGGTCCAATGATTAATGGAAACCAAGAAGAAGATTCAGTTAATGTTAACCAAAGTCCAATTGCAGGATTCGGTTATGATCCAATGATTAATGGAAAGCAAGAAGAAGATTCAGTTAATGTTAATCAAAGTCCAATTGCAGGATTCGGTTATGATCCAATGATTAATGGAAAGCAAGAAGAAGATTCAGTTAATGTTAATCAAAGTCCAATTGCAGGATTCGGTTATGGTCCAATAATTAATGGAAATCAAGAAGAAGATTCAGTTAATGTTAACCAAAGTCCAATCGCAGGATTCGGTTATGGTCCAATGATTAATGGAAACCAAGAAGAAGATTCAGTTAATGTTAACCAAAGTCCAATTGCAGGATTCGGTTATGGTCCAATAATTAATGGAAACCAAGAAGAAGATTCAGTTAATGTTAACCAAAGTTCAATTGCAGGATTCGGTTATGATCCAATGATTAATGGAAACCAAGAAGAAGATTCAGTTAATGTTAACCAAAGTCCAATTGCAGGATTCGGTTATGCTCCAGGTTCTAATCCAACCCAAGAAGAAGATTCAGTTAATGTTAACCAAGGTCCAATTGCAGGATTCAGTTATGACTCAATGATTAATGGAAACCAAGATGAAGATTCAGTTAATGTTAACCAAAGTCCAATTGCAGCATTCGGTGCTGATCCAATGATTAATGGAAACCAAGAAGAAGATTCAGTTAATGTTAACCAAAGTCCAATTGCAGGATTCGGTTATGGTCCAGTTTCTAATCCAACCCAAGAAGAAGATTTAGTTAATGTTAAGCAAAGTCCAATTGCAGGATTCGGTTATGATTCAATGATTAATGGAAACCAAGAAGAATATTTAATTAATGTTAACCAAAGTCCATTTGCAGGATTCGGTTATGGTCGAGTTTTTAATCCAACCCAAGAAGAAGATTCAGTTAATGTTAACCAAAGTCCAATTGCAGGATTCGGTTATTATTCAATGATTAATGGAAACCAAGAAGAATATTCAGTTAATGTTAACCAAAGTCCAATTGCTCCAGGTTCTAATCCAACCCAAGAAGAAGATTCAGTTAATGTTAATCAAAGTCCAATTGCAGAATTCGGTGCTGATCCAATGATTAATGGAAACCAAGAAGAAGATTCAGTTAATGTTAACCAAAGTCCAATCGCAGGATTCGGTTATGGTCCAATGATTAATGGAAACCAAGAAGAAGATTCATCTGATGGTAACCGATATCAATTTACAGAATCCGATGATGATATAGTTATTGTTCCATCCTGTTTCCTGCGTTTAGTTGATGGTAACGATTATGCAATTGCAGATTTAGCAGATGATCAATTTTCTAATCTAAATGTAGAAGATTCAGGTGTTGGTAACGAAAATATAAATGCAGATTCAGTTGATGTTCCAGGTTTTATTCGAACCTATGCAGAAGATTCAGATAATGTTAACGTAAATGAAAATGCAGATTCATGTGATGATTCCGGTTTTAATCGAACCTTTGCAGAAGATTCAGATAATGTTAACGAAAATGAAAATGCAGATTCAGATACACAGAAAAAAAAAGTAAGTGAACAGTAACGTCAAAACAATGAAATTCATTGAAACAATGAAAAATGGGGTGGGTTATGAACGCTAATAATTGAAATTATGTGTAAATTTATTTTCAGTGTGATGATCCAGGTTTTAATCGAACCACTGCCGAAGATTCAGATAATGTTAACGAAAATGAAAATGAGCTATCAGACGAAGATTTTAGCGAAGATGAAATGGCTGAGATTGAAATCGCTTTAAAAATTAACACGAGATGTAAGTAACAAATTTCTATTAATTTCTATAATATTTAAAGTATATTTTTTTATTTGCTTTCTTACCACGTTCATTTCCGAATTTTAAGCTAGTAATCGGAAAAAAATTATATTTTTTAGTTATTGTGTGCCTCTGAACCTCAAGTATTCAGATATTTACTACTGCAGATACTTTTTGCCAACTCCCACGCGACAGCAGCTCCTACACCTAACGCTACTTGTGACTTTTGCGGCACATTGGTATCGGTTCCCAAACATTCCATAAACTCTGTATGCATTACCATTTTTTCCACAATCAATAAATATTTTGATACCCCAAGGAGTTGGCTTGTTTTTTTGTATATTGTTTGTATTGAAATTTTCCTCTAAAAGACATCATTTGCTCGTCTACACAAAAAATTTTCGAACCAGTTTTAACTGACAACATCTACTACGAACTGAATTTAAAATGACCAAAAGTTAATAATTTCTAGGTTTGAAAACAACGATTTTTTGAAATAGGAAATATAATTCAATATGTGGAAGCTTCAGTGTATACTGATGTTGTTACTTTAAATGCGAGATCCGGCTTTTGCATGGCTTATGGTAAATGTTTGTCGCCAGTGGGACTGGTATGTATGATAACATCGATAATTCTCTAATTACTTCTTGCCACCACTAACTACTCCATTCTTGTAATAATTTCTACATTACTTTTGTACAGAGTTGTCATATTGGTGGTAAGTACTTCTTCTCTAGATGAGTTGTTCATGGTGGTTCGGAATGGATGGGTTTTTATCATATGTACAGAACAAGTGTATTCTACATGGAATCAGATTGGGTGAGTTTTCTTGGGTTCGGAATGGATTAATTGTTCATTTGTTCGGAATAGGTTACTTTTTCATACATTCTGGATGCATTACTTTTTCATGCCTTCGGAATGTAGATACACTATCAATCCAGGGTTTCACAACACTTTCTAAAACTTCGATGTAAGCGGCGGCAGCATTAACTCGAATCGCCTTGGAAAATAAGTGAGGTAGAATAACACGACTTTTGTTGCACACAACTCTTAAAACGATAACAGTAACAGTAGCTGTCGTGTATATAACACGGGTAACCTTTGTAGGTTCTGAACATCTATCATTTTTTTGATTAATTTATTGGGTCTTGATCGAAATTTTTATCATCAGAAAAAAACAATTTTATGTTGAGTAATTTGAAACCAACGCATTTTCATTATACAAATTTTAAATTTCAAATTTCGACGGCAATGCGAAAACACTATGTTCTCTGGGTCATTTTGCGTCGAAAATATTTAATATAACATTTTGGCCGATTCGACTTCGGTACGAAGTTACACACAAATTATAAAATTTTCAATCAAACAGTGTTTTTCACTCTACTCGGATCAATATCTCAATAACTAATTAATCGATTTTAAAAGTTTTGATACACTACCAATTTGCATTAGCATACCGAGATCGTTAATTTGGTAGTTAAGATAAGGCAAATGGTGGTTATCCAGATACTTACAGTAATGTTGACAAATAGTTTAACGTCATTTTTCTTTTTGAAAGTTTGTTCAAGCCGTAAGTCGAAAAATTAAGATTGAAAATTTTTTTTCGATTAAGCTATAACATTGCAATGGATCTCAACTGGTTCCAGAGATATTTATTCCTATTATTTGGTCCTTTCGTACTAAAATAATAAAAATTTTTAAGGATAGAAACCAACCCGGCTTAAACCGGGTTTGATCTCAGATCATGTAAGAATTTGAAGGTCGAACAGACCTAAATTTTTAAACTTCTACATTTAAAAAAATTTTCTTAATCCAACATTGAGGTCGCAAACCTTTTGAAAATCTTCTTTTATAAGAATATCGAACAAACCGCCGTCGCATCATAAAAATACGTTGTCGTTTTTGTACTATAGCGAACAATCAAATCCGACAACTATTTGTATGTCGCATAGATAGCGGATCAATTGAAATTGTTCTATTAGCTATTAGCTTGACGAGATACGCTTGATTCTCATTATGCTAATCAAGCAGCATATTTTTCTCGGTAGGGCGATGAAAACGGACCCAATTGATGGTCTTATTCGATATACCCCGAATATGTTATATTTATATTTTTTAATAGTTATTTATTTTGTCGCACACAGAAAACGAAACTTTTTGAGAAAAAAAAATCAAAGTAGTTTCTTTCGAATTCAATCCGGAACCAACGTTTTGCACGATTAATTAACATGTCAAATGCATTTTTAAGTTCATCGTCACAGATGCCGTCCGAGATCGCTGGCGACGCCTTTTCAATTGCTTCGATTTCGGCAATGACGCGGTCCTTTCATCGGCAAATATAGTTTTGGCGAATAAATAGAAGTCGCAGTGGGGGAGTGGGGGCGGGGCTTCAAATCAGGTGAATATGGTGAATGGTTGATGGTTAAAATGCCATAATATACAATAGTTAAATGATCAGTGATAAGCATCGATCGATGAGATGGTGCCTGCGATCATATAACAAATGACAGTTTTCATTTTCACGATATTGAGGGTGCGCACGACGACGAATACACGACAAAAGTTACCACTTCATTGACAGTTTTTTTTTTTGACCAGTGTGACCAGTTGGTACAAACATTGTCAAATTCATTTTTGATTTTGTGATCGTGTGATTGGGTTAATAATACAATAATTATTGCAATATTTTATCAACACACGAAATTCTTTTCTTTCCATCTTTTTTCAAATAACAAAAGTAGCTACACTCACAACGCACAATATCTCACAAACTAATGGTCGGACTGCTGTCAAATTTTGACACGTATCGCTGGTTAAATCGTTAAATAGAAAAATGCGCTCGTTCGTTAAGGGTTCGTTATTTACGTTATTTTTTTACATTGAATTAAATTACACATCGTTTGATTCCAATGTGTATTTTCGCCGGATAGGATTGAAACAAAACTATTCTCGGAATTATTAATTCTTCGAATATTATTATATCATTTGCACCACCCTTATCATTACTATACTAGTCATTGTACATCATGGCACTGCATCACATCTGTGTCACTGTAAGGATATTCAATAAAAATTTAATTCCAGCCCGACCAGTGAAGTATTTTGAGTGAGATGTTTGTGTGGTTCTGTGTTTAATTATTAATATGTTTGTTAACCGTTTGAGTACGAATCGTCGTTATAGCGACGAATAGGTAATGCGCCAAAATTGCATTACACTCAAACGATTAAACTGTTAAATATAATTACAATCAAATGTATGGTTCAACTGATAGCGGCTATACGCACGACTGATGTTATTGTTGTTGTATAATTATTATTCCTTTGCATTGCTACAACTATGAGTATTGGTCAATTCATTTATAGGATCGGTTGACGGGGAAAAAAAAAAGGAAAAATTTAAAAAAAAAAGGTTTCCTTAAAAACGATACTCCGTAATTTAATAATACACTAAAGTATATCTTAATAAATATTATATGAACCTCCACAAAACATGTGTTTGTAATAAAAAATTAAAAGGATATTTTCGGTATGCGTAACACAAATAAATAGGAAGAAATGTAATAGAAAAATAATAATACAAAGTATTCATAAAAAAAAATCTCAAATACATTTTAACAAATTTTCAAATTATCGATATATTTTTTTATTTGAAGTATTTTATTTTGAATATTTTATTTTATTTTATTACTTTTTTGAACATAATTTATTACCCTAATTTTTGGGTTAAATAAGAGTAATTTGAGATGATTATAGATTATTTTGTTATTAACATACTTCGTTTTGGTTTTTGTTGGGTGGGCAACAAAGTCAGAGCGGTTTTTTTCCAATGATTATTTGATAGAATTAAATAACTTTATTCATTAAATGTTATCGGCCATTTTGTGCGATGAACTTTTGCCCGTCGGTCGTGCTTTAACTTTATGATTTCCGAGCTCATAGAATTTCTGGCCCATATCGCAACAAGTAAACTGAACCAAGTGCGTTTTGATGTCATCATCATTATTGAAATTTTGGCCATTCAAAAAATTTTGTAAACTTTGAAAAAATTGGTAATCTGAGTACTACCGAACCAATCCTAATACTACCCAACCAAACTGCCAATAATTTGTGACGAATACCCGTTTTCTTGAATTGTATTGTTCAATTTTGTTAGTTATTGTATGTAAAAACCATTTCGTCCCTCACGCCAGCATGGAATTTTCCGATATCGTATTTTTTGTTGTCGATTTCATACATTTGGTATCACGAAAATCCGTTTTCGCATAAGACAATCGTATAATCCGCCACCGCATCATGAAAATACGCTTGAAAATTTTCGACTATTTTTTAAACTATTTTCGGTTTGGTGGTCCTATGTTAGGTTCACACCGAATTTTAATTTGAAAAAGTAAACCGTAGAAAATTTTTAAAAAATAATAATCAAATCATTAACAGGCCAATTGAAAAGTCCTCGGTCTACCATAGCAAAACACATTTTTTTGACAAAATTTGATTTTATTATTCAACATAGTTGCCTTCGAGGGCGATACAGCGATTATATCGATCTTCCAACTTTTCGATACCATTTTTGTAGTACGATTTGTCTTTTGCTTCAAAATAGGCCTTTATCGTGTGCAGTCCACTCAGCTGACTGTCGATTTGACTCCGGAGTGAAATGATGGAGCCATGTTTCATCCATTGTCACATATCGACGCAAAAATTCAGGTTTATTGCGCGTTCGCCGTCTTCGGTGCTCATTTCACCACGTTTAAACTTAGCATACCAATCAATGATGGTTGATTTTCCTGGTGCAGACCCCGGAAACTCTTCATCAACTGCTTCAACTTTATTTTTGCCCTTCAAAAAGCAATATTTTATCAGCACACGAAATTCTTTTTTTTCCATCTTTTTTCAAATAACAAAAGTAGATACAAGCTCACAACGCAATATCTCACAAACTAATGGTTGGACTGTTGTCAAATTTTGACACGTATCGTTTGAAGGTTGATACTAAATAAAAATCATATGGATTTAATACTAGCACTGCCATCTGTGTGTCAGACCGGGGACTTTTCAAATGGCCTATTATAGATTAAATTTTAAACCTTTGAAGTTTAAAAATGTTGTTCCCAAAACCGAAAAAATTGGTTTTTTTTTAACTTCGAGGGTTTAAAATACCGCCAATATATAAATTGAAGTTAAGTGACACACACGAAAGTGGTGTACCGTGTTTTTATCAAATTGTGATTTTAAAACTATACGCGGTTACACAATTTAAATGTAAATGTAATTTTATAATATTTTCTATAGATTCGGTTGTTTGTCTTGACGGATGGTTTAAACTTCGATGGTTTAAATTTGAAATTTTAATTCTAAAATAATATTATTTATTTATTTAAAAATAATTTACATAAATTTGGTTTGAAAATTAATCTCAAATGTATTACAGATCTACGTAAACATTGGGGTTGTGTTTAATTTTTTAATATTTCTTAGTTTATAAATGGTGTGTAAACCAATTTTTGGTCTATGGATTAGTCCAAAAATTTTCAATTGTGTAGCGAACAGTCAAATCCGATAACTATTTTGTATGTCGCATAGTTAGCGGATCACGTGAAATTATTCTATTTTGTTTGTGCGGTATTGCTACGTTACTTAAAAAATTAATTAAATTGGAAATATTGGAAATTTTATGGGAAGATGAAATGTATGTGAAACATTGAGCTTCTCTGTAATCTCACGTGTTGTACTATGACAATCCGTATCGATTATTGGTTTAATTTGGTTGCCGTCAACCTCACCCTGAACGAACTGAACGTGTAGCAGCTTTGACTGTGTGTGTGACTGTGTGTTGTACTATGACATTCCGTATCGATTAATGGTTTGATTTGGTCGTCATCAACCTCACCCTGAACGACCTGAACGTGTAGCAGCTTTGACTGTGAAATTTTCCAAAACGGAATTATTTAGTAAACCAATTTCGAAACTCTGTCGTTCTTTTAAGGCTTTTTTAACAGCACATAATTTTTTGTGCGTTTGCGATCCATCCGTTGTTTTCTCTCTGTGACAGTAAAAAATCAAAATTTGACGAAAATGCTCAATTTATTCCATTTCGCAATTAAAACTATATTAAAAACAAAATACAAAAAATATCAATTTGGTTTGCCATTTCGAATGCATGAACATTATGTAAAAATTCATTAAAATCTATATGTGAAAACGGTAATGTTTTTGTTGCCCACCCAATATTAAAAATATTTAACACTTAAGTTTGTGTTGATTATGGGCGCGCACTCTAAATTTATAACATCTTTGAAGAAAATATTTCAAATAAATACTATAATTTCATACACTTAAAGGATCGGCTTTGTTAAAATCAATTTTAGTCTGAATATTTATTTATTTATTTATTTATTTATTTATTTTTAACATAAATATGTTTTATTATTTTAAATTATAATATTGTCACTTAATATTATTAAATTATGGTGTCTACACACTTGAAAATTACTGGCCGTATGTAATGCAAGAGAAAATTGTATGAAAATATATTGTAGTTGAAAGAATTGTTTGATTTAGCGTTTAAAAATGATTACAAATTTGTAAAACAGCTTACACCACAATCGGACGTTATTTGTAATGATTCTTATTGCAATGGTATCATTTTGGAATGTATTGTTACACGATATTACATAATTAGTGTATAGTTTGTATTAAAATATACATTAATATATAGCTGCAATGACGATTCGTGGGGTTCCGAAACAGGGTACGCATTTTTTTGAAAACAATACGTCTGAATACTCTGTAACTAAATAGCATGAAATGAAGATGAAGACAGATTGAATAAAACTATAATAATCCAATTGAAGCGAAATAATTATATTGTCGATATTGTGTATGGCACAAATTAATATTCTCAGACACATAATCATAAAACAATAAAAAACCTACGGACAGACGATGGTTAAATGCGCTGATTACAGTCCTAGTCCCATATAATGTAATATTAAAATTGTGTGGTGGTCTTTTTTTCAGCACCCTTTGCTATTGTCCATCTTGGACTAATAAAATATTTCCTATGAAAAAATATATAGAGACATTAGTGATTAGCAATAAATAGTCTATTTATGGTTATAGGGTAGAAGAAAGATTAACATAGGCATTTACTCTAATAAAAGTTGACGGTAGGTCCAATCTGTTCTGTTACTATTTTCCATAAATTCTCTATCAGGTTTAAGTCCGCTCGCCGATTCTGATGGCCACATCACATCATTCTCTTTGAACCATTTTTTTTGATAGAACGGAATTGTGCTTCGCATGATTATCTTGTTGGAATTTCAAAAAATTAGTGGCACTCCCCACTCTGCATAAGCCAACATTACTATGCACTAATCACCCATATAAAAATAATGGAATTATGAATACATATTTCGTTAATTGTGCAGTCCAATTGGTAAATTGTTATAAACTTTCATGCGGTGTAATTTACCAACTTGGCTGTAATGAAAGATTTATCAGATGACATAAAGCTTCACTGGGAGCAATATATGACTTAAAAAAAAATAATAAAATAAGGCAACATTAGCTCGTCCAAAGTTTGAACATACAAATTTTTATCCATTATATGCTTTATCCAAAATATGGGCGTAAGGTACTATACCAAGAAAAACATCCCCACACCTTGATGTTTCTACTGCCGTTTTCAAAAGTTTTTGTGGTGCTAGCGTGGGTTGAATTAATTATTTTTCCGACGTCGGAACCATCACTATCCGCAGTAAATGTCTTCCAATCCCGAATTTAAAGGATCTTAATATCCCAGTTCACTGCAACTAACCATCTTATCTTGGATTTTTCGGCTCTTCTTCTACCGTCTAGATTACCATTCAACAGTTTGTTTTGGCACACGTTCCTACATACATGATCCCGTCATCCTAATCCTTTGATTTTGATTGTTTTGACAATATTTGGTTCACCGTACAATTTGTTTCGTTCAAATATCCAAAGTAATTGTTTCTGGTTCTGTGTTCATGCACAATGTCTCCGACCCATACGTTAATATTGGACGTATTAATATTTTATATAGCTTGAATTTTTGATCCCGTTGTAATATATTCGATTTGAATTGCTTTTTTTAGCCCGTAATTAAATTAGGTCTAACAATGATTTAGATTATTTAAAATTTCTATTTTTAATTTTTAATCACATAAATATTATGCGAAAATAAAATATTTGTCATTGGATATTTTTTTTTTTGACACACTGTACATAGACGATCATAAAATGATTGAAGAAACCAAACGATATTAAATTAAATTACAAACAACATAAAACATATGTAAACACAGTGTGTCGTCCTGTATAATCTCAATTTTAATAGGTTAAAAAAATTTAGAAAACAAATTATAATAATTTGCGAAACAAAATTTGTATTCGAAATAGTTTCCATTTGACTCAATACCGGTTTTTTTTTGGAACGATTAGCTAATGCATACAGCGATTTTTTTATGTCAGTTATAGAAATGTTCTTTTTTCACCTGCGTCATGGTTGCTGGTTTGATGGGTTGGAACATAGCAGTTTTCAATTTTTGGGAACCGAAAATAGACACACGCTAATAGATCAAACGAATATGGGTAGGTTGACCTTTTTTTTCATCAAAAATTTATTCTTCATTTAATTCATATACAAAATCTCATTTCAAATTCGTCCAAATTTAGCCATTACTGGTACTTACCAACATTCGCACAGTGAAATTTCCATCAAAAGCAATGATTTCACCGTACTGTTACATTCATATTCTAGCTGTACCGTACATCACACCAGTACACAACGCATATATGTCAAAAATAATACGGTGTGTACTGGTGTAATAACACTTTACTGTGTTCCTGTTGTAGGTTACAATTTAGAAAATAAAATTTTTATGTTAAAATTATGTGAATTTTGAGGATATGAAATGCGTTACACAATCGGTGCATCGTCAAAATCGACGGTGCCTGAAAGTACAGTACCGTACAGCCGCAGTACAATATTTCGATAAACAGAATCGGCTACGACGGTATAATAAAATACGTTTTTCTGTACTGAACTGAATAAAATACAGTAAAAGTCAACGTCTGTCTATTTGCGATCCCATCGATTACCCTTTGTGACATTCTTTGTTTTTGTGGTTAATAATTTTTTTTCCATATTTTTAATTCCTCTTACCCACAGAGCCATGCGCAACTTTTATTTATACGAACCGCTCACTTACACATCCGTTGACAATTTATATAATTTGCATTGCCTATGTATAATTACAACAACTATTCTGTACGGCGGCGGCACTATTCATTTTTAATTTTAATATTTTATTATTCTGTTGCCTCTTTTATTTTCTGTTTTTAATTTCACGGTTTATTTTATTTTTATGTTTTTTCCCTTCCTTTTTATTGAAATTTAAATATATTTTTTCTGCGAAATTAACATTAACACTTGCAGAGATTTCATATTTTGTTTTCGGAATTTCATTATATTTAATTATTTAATTAATTTTTCCGATTAACCTTTTCATGCGTAATTTGACTTAGTCTCAGTAAATCTTTGATTTTGTTTTTTTTTCTTCCTTTTTCAACACATTTTTGGTGAAAACAGGATAATTTTATAGAAAAAAAAAACCAAAAAATTTATATTTATTGGGGTCTATAACTAAGTTTTGGGGATGTTTCGGTGTAAGAAAAACCACATTTATTTGAAAGTAACGGTACATTATATTTTATTCTTAAAGTATTTGCCATCTGAAGCTACAACTTTTGACCATCGTTGTGGCAAATTATGGATTCCCTCATCATAGAAGAACTTCTTAGGCGTTGAAGCAATCCATGAATCCAGCCATTTTTTCATATCTTAGTATGAATTGAACCGCTGTGCAGAAAGGGCTGACTGCATCGACCGGAACAAATGGTAGTCTGATAGAGCTATGTCTGGTGAATATGGCGGGTGCGGTAGGACTGCAGAATCACAATGTCAAGTCTGTTGGCATATTCTGGTCGTTTTTAATGCAATGCTCGGCTCAATTGGATTAATTGTCTGTCGGAAACGTTCAGCAGTGACAGTTTGACCCGGTTTAAGCAACTCATAGTACACTACACCAAGTTGGTGCCATCCAGATACACAGCATCACCTTAGAACCATGAATATTTCGTTTTGGTGTCGATGAACCTGTTGCACCTGTCTTAACCCATACTTTCAGACGTTTTGGATTATCGTAATGGATCCACTTTTCATCACCAGTCACAAAATTCGATACAAAATTGAATGTCTTTGAAGCAAAAATTTCACACACATTGTTTTTCGATTTTCTTGGACTTAGTTATAGACCCAATATTATATAATTTTTATTATGAAACAATTTCTATTTTTGGAAATAGATAAATGTTTATTTTGTATTTTTCTCAAATAAAGTGTGTACGGCGGCATTTACAACCAAAGAACTTTTTACATCTCTTCGGTTGTTGTGCTCTTTCTTCCATCGTGAATGGTGTGAATGGCCATTGATATGTACTGTATTTTTAATCTACTGAACGTTACAGTACAGTACAGTGCAGTACAAGAAAAAACATATTTTATTCTGTGTTGTCGTCTTTTTCTTATCGAAATATTGTACTGCGGCTGTATGGTAATGTACCATCGAGCACCGTCGATTTTGAAGATGTGACAATTGTGTAACGCATTTCATAACCTCAATTTCATTTAATTTTTACATAAATATACAATAGTTTTTTTTTCTAAATTTTAACGGACAGCAACAGTACAATGTATTTTTTTTGGATGGCTTACCTCCGTATTTTTTTGTAAAGATATTGATGAAATTGTTCTTATACGGTGGGTAGGTGTCCCAAATTGCGACGGCAAAACGGAAACACTAGATTCTTTGGGTCATTTTGAGTCAAAAATATTATATAAAATTTTGTCCGATTCGACTTCGGTACGAAGTTACAGGCAAATAATAAAATTTTCAATCAAATTTTGTATTTTGCACTCTTTTCGGATCAATATCTCAAAAAGTAATTAACCGATTTTAAATTTTTCGATACACTATTAGCATTAGCATACCGAGGTCTTTAATTTTGTAATTAAGATAAAGCAATTCGGGCCTGTGGTTATCCATATACTTACAGGAATGTTGACAAATAGTTTAACGCCACTTTTCGTTTTGAAAGTTTATTCAAACATAAGTCGAACAATCATGATGGAAAAATTTTTTCCGGTATACTCTTTAAAAACTTGTCACATTCATAAACTCATCTCGTTTAAGCTATATAACAATGCGATGGGTCTCAACTGGTTTCAACCATATTCACAAATAACAACAACGCGATGTATCAGGTGTGTCTGGTGAGACCAGAAAGGTGTTGTGTACCACGAGCTCCTAAAACCTGGTGAAACTGTTAATGCTAATCGCTACCGATAACAAATGATCAATTTGAACCATGGATTGATCGAAAAATGATCAGAATGGGCCAAAAGACATGGAAAGGTAATTTTGCTCCATGATAATGCACCTACACACAAAGCAAAAACGGTTCAGGATACAATCAAAGCACTTTGCTGGGAGCTGCTACCCCTACCGCCGTATTCACCAGACTTTGGTTCTTCCGACTACCATTTGTTTTCATCGATGGGAAACGCATTGACTGAGAAGTAGCACTTCGATTCCTACGAAGAAGTCGAAAATTGGGTGTCTGATTTGTTTGCTTCAAAAGACGAACAATTCTATTGGCGTGCGGTATCCACAAATTGCCAGAAAGGTGGTCTAAATGTATAGAATGCAATGGCCAATATTGCATAGATTGTTTTTTAAGAAAGATGTACATCGACTGTACGTATAAGTCGCACTGGAAAGGTATAAGTGAATAATACACGGGCGTCTGAAATGCCGACACATGGCATCCGTAAGATAAATTCGTTGCAGATCGCTACTATTGTTAATTGAAAAATTCCGGAAATTATTATTTATGAATCCATCCATAACGAACATTATGACCAGTCGCATACGACGCAATTAACGGTTCCACTTTACATTTACTGGTAGAATGTTCGTAGACTCAGATCTAAAACTAATGTTTGGATGAAAAATGTACCAACAAAAAAAATGTAACGATTCTTAATTATTTCATGTTGACTACCAATTATTTAGACGTCGTCGGCATAATAATTCTAATGACATATCGGTTAGAGGAGGCGCCGTGTTAATCGTTTTTCTGCAATTCTGTCAATTGTACCAATTTGTAATATTTCACTAGAATATTTGTATGCGTTTATGTGCCACATGCTAGTGATTTACCATCTGTACTTACTTACTTACTCCATGGCGTTTTGAGTTATAATCCAGGTATGGTTTTAGCCTTCTCCAACGGAACCTATGCGCCAGTCAATGTCATCGATTCCCGAATTTTAAAGATCTTTATGTCACAGAGTTTACTGCATCTAGCCATCTTGCCTTTCTAACATTCCAAGATGCAGATTTTAAATCATTGTCCTTACATTTTCGTTGTTGCTTGAGTCGTTCCACCAGCCGCAACCGGTGGACGCGTTCGCTCGCCATACCATCCGAATAGTGATATAATAATGAAGTCTTCCTTGGACTACAGTGAATTTATTGAATGTATTGTATTATTGATGATGATAAAATTTAAATTTTTGGAGATTTTAACCATCCTAAATTGGATTGGGTTACATCACAAGGATGATGATTTTTATGTTATCACTTAATATATAACGTCATCAGATCTTGACATCTTAGACGATATGTAATAATAGTATTATTGCCGAGGACAAACATCATCCAACATTGTTTTCAACTGCCGGTGCAGACAAATTTTATTAATAATTTTAAAAGATCTTATTGTACATTATTAAATGATGAACTGCTGACTGCTTAAATTATTAAGGGAGCCGATTGTGAAAACATTAACTCTTCGTTGACACATTTTGATTGGAATATTTTACTTAATTGTGATCGAAATTTCGATTTTGCCGCGTAAATATTTTATGTTTGATTGTGTTCATCAAGTAATTGTTCCATTACATTACATCATGTCTAAAAAATTCTCGAACTTATTAACTTACGATATTTTTTCGACTATATACGACCATGGACATTTTGTGTTCCTTTCTGCCGGAATATAAACAGGTATGCCTCATATTACACGATTGTTATTATGATTTTAGTGGATATGTTATATTTTTATATTAAATCCAGTGACCATATCCATCGCTTCCTTATTAATTTCGCAACCTAACGATAGGAAGCACAAATACCTTCCATATTTATGACTGTCCTTAAAAATGTGTGCCCATTTTTTTATCAATATATCTGGAAAATCGTAAATTGGAATATTAATATGTTGTTGACGTGCTGATGTATTTTTGATATACGATAAGAAGACGAAGAGATATAATATAATTCGATAGATTTTGAAAGATGAAATGAAAATTTAAATGGAAATCCCATTTTTTTTAAAATCAAATCCAAAAAATAAACGGACGCTTTACTTTTTTAATTATTTTATTATTTTATTTTATTTATTTTCAGGTATAATCGATCCAAATGATGAAGTTAGTCACAGCGATTTTGAAGTATTAAAATATATTGGAAAGGGAAGTAAGTACAATATTTTAATTTCATATTTATCGATACACCCCGAAGAACTCAAGATGTGGCACAGATGGTACAGAATTTATGAAATCTCCCGGTAAAATTATATTTTCTGGCCATCCGTTGTTTCGCAGGACAAATGTTCTAACGTGTTTTCTTTTATTTAGAAATAAATGTAATTTTTTGGTAGTTCCATTTTAATTAAATGTGTTGGCTATCTAAGAATGCTACGTCGGGAGAGGTGTCAACTTTCGGATTTCTTATATTATATGCTGAATTTATATGTTAGAACTTTTTGTTTTCGAAGCCAATTCCAATGCATGCTAAGCTTCTATACATTTTATCCAATCACGGTTAATGAGGTTTAGGCATCACGGATTTATCACAAAATGGTTCAGGTACCATTAGTTCCCATTGACACCCGTTTGCAGTAAGGAATAATATATAAACTAATAAATCTAAAAATCAACCAACCCAGGTGCGGTTTTAGTTTGCTCCAACACGCTTCTCCGACCTAACCATTCTGCAGCTAACTTCTTCCAATCCCGAATTTTAAGGATCCTAATATCACAGTTCACTGCATCTAACCATCTACCGTTAGTTCTTCCGGCTTTCCTTCTACCATCTGGACTACCATTCAAAAGTTTTTTCACCACACGTTTGCCTTCCATGCGTGACACATGTCCAAGGCATTTTAATCGATTGATTTTGATTGTTTTGACAATATTTGGTTGACCGCATACAACTTGTTTAATTCAAAATTATATTTTTGTCTCCAAGTGACTTTGTGTGAAGCAAATATGCCACAGCGTATCCTTCATTCAAAAATTCGAAGTAATTGTTCCTGGACTTTGTGCCATTCACCATGCTGTCGATCCATTAGTTAATATTGGACGTACTAATGTTTTAAACAGTTTGCCCTTTAGATCCCGTTGTAATGTTTTACGATTGGAATTGGTTTTTTTTTTAGCCCGTAGTAGCGTCTGTTTTCAATCACCACCAATCAATTCAGCATATCTATTAGTTTCTTTGAAATACAAAATTCTTCCATAATTTTGACCTATCACATGCCGCCTTAAAATCACCGTTGAACTCCCTACACTTTTCCAAAATCTGCCGTATACTAAATATTAGATCGATCTGCGTAGAAATCACACTGGTAGACTTCGATAATTTACATTACAATTTGGCACATGGAACAAGTTGATTGTATAGTTTATTAACTAATACCTTATAGGCAATGTTTAATAAAATTGGTTCTCTGTAGTTGGTTTGGGTAAATTAAATTGCTCTGAAATTAGGTTGGACAATTAATTCTTTTAGCAAAGCTTTTGCAATAGCTAAAAGAGCAACATTGGACAAATGTTTGTTCGTAAATCTGTTCATTGTAAATGTTTTAACTCTTTTTATTGCGCTCATAGCTCGTTCTTTCACTCGATGCTGTAGTAATTGGAAGCAAGTTTTCATTTCTTAATTTATTAATATTGTTAATAGCTGTTTGAAATTCAGTTACAAAAAGTGTTACATTGGAAGATATTTTGCATAGGTGGAGTGCAAATAAATCGTCGATAATCAATACAAATAAATCACTATAGATAAAATAGGTTAGGTTAGGTTAGGTTAAAATAGATAGAATTTCGGTTGAACTAAAATTCTTTTGCGATCCAAGTGTTGGTGATACCGTTTCTCTGTCAAATCGGTTGCGGAATCGATAATATATTTTGATACATCGTTTAAATCTTTCAAATGTTTTTTTAATTGTTTGAACGGCTCTTGAATGATATAATTTCAGCGAGTATCGCTGTGGATGTGGCAATGCAAACCACTTAATTCTTAATAAATTGGTTCTAATTGAAGAGCGACGAACAACTATTTCTCTATTTTTCGTAACGTACAACTGCAACATGTTTTGCAGCAGATGATATAGAGCGGTCTATTCTATTATTTTTTCCCAAAAGATGAATTAAACTCATTATTACTAATGCGTTGCTGTGATGCAGCTGGTTTGGTAGCATTCAGTTTTCAATATCGCTATATTTTTCTTATTACCTGCTGGATGAAATTTAACTAAATTATGAAAAAAAGTTTGGGTGTTCACCGAATTAAATTTTCCGGAAAATCGACTTCTATGAATTATCTTTTTTCCATTTTTGCTTACAGCATTGCAAATTATAATCAAAATTTCAATCTTTCATAGAAGAGATTGTTATTAAAATCGAATCACGCGATCAAAAGTTATGAATCGATGGCTCAGGGAAAATTTAAAAAAATGTGTGGTACACTGTATCGCTTTTTGTTACACATTTATGGTGAACATTCCCCATCACAAAACAAATGTGAGTATTGGTTTAGCGACGGTTTAAAAATTATGATTTTGATGTTAGTGATCAGAAGAATGCGTTGGAGCACCAATAAATTATTTGAAGACGAAGAATTGGAAGATTTACTCAGTGAAGATCCATGTTAAAAACGGAAGAATAATTAACATTGGCATTAGATGTTACCAAAAGCAAGTGTTTCCAAACGTTTAAAGAAGATGTGAATGGTCCAAAAGCTATCGCATTGAGTATCACATGAATTGACGGAAAGACAACAAGAATTCGTTCACACAAAAACTAATTCCAAGTTCTTTTGTTCTGTATACATGAAAAACCCACCAATTCCGAACCCATGAACAACTCGCATTTAGAGAAGAAGTACTTACTACTGAATGAAATCTCTGTACAAAAGTAATCTATAAAGTATTGCTAGAATGGAGTAGTGGTGACAAGAAGTAAGTAGATAATCATCGATATTATCATTCCGGTACCGGTCCCACTGGGATAGCATATGTGTGTGTTTAGAAGAAAACAAATATGTGGAATTTTTGCTTCAAAGATATTCAATTTTTCATCGAATTTTGTGACTGGTGATGAAAAGTGGATACATTACGATAACCCAAAACGTCTGAAAGCATGGGTGAAAACAGGTGAACCAGGTCCTTCGACACCAAAACACAATATTCATGGTTCTAAGGTTATGCTGTGCATCTGGGTGGGACCAACTTGATGTATTGTACTATGAGCTGCTGCTTAAACCGGGACAAACCATCACTGCTGAACGTTACCGAGAGCAATTAATCCAATTGCATCAAAATTGACCAGAATATGCCAACAGACCTAACCGTGTGATTCTGCAGCATGATAATTCTAGACCACACGTTGCAAGACCGGTCAAAGAAACGTTAGAAGCACTTGGCTGGGAAGTCCTACCCAACCCCACCATATTCACCAGACATTGCTCCATCAGACTAGCATTTGTTCCGGTCGATGCAGTCAACCATTTCTGCACAGCGGTTCAATTCATACGAAGATATGAAAAAATGGCTGAATTCATGGCTTCAAAACCTAAGAAGTTCTTCTATGATGAGGGAATCCATAATTTGCCACAAAGATGATCAAAAGTTGTAGCTTCCGATGGCAAATACTTTGAATAAAATATAATGTACCGTTACTTTCAAATAAATTTGTTTTTTTGAGGACCTGAGATCGAAGTTTTAAAGTATAAAAAATTAGTAAACGAATAATTTTCAGTTTTGTTTTATTTTTGTAAAACTGCAGCAATTTGAACAAAATTGCTGCCAACTCAGTTAAATGACTGCTTAGAACTATATGCATAGCGATGACTAAATTGCTAAAAATAGACTGATTTTTGTGCAACCGCAACCTCAGCTAAAATGAATTTTATAACGTTATCGCAGAAACAAAACAGGCTCCTATTTGACTGAAACAGCTTTGTTACAAACATTTTATATGAGTGGGTTTGAAAAAATTGCTGTCGGAACTAAAATGCGCTGTGGCAGAGTTGCTACATTTTAAATTCAGCTTTCATTTCTACTTGGGATATCCCATCGGAGTCAATCAAAAGATTTCAATAAATAACAACTATCCTTTGTAATATAATGATTAATTATGATTAGGGTTAATTATGGATAATTTGATCACTGGATCCATTACCACACCATCATCATCATTTCGAATATATAATTACGTAATATCTTTGGTTCTTATACAAGTGTTTAATAGGAAGAAATAGAGTACGTAACACGATATAGTCTATAAAGATACTTTAAATAATAATAATAATAATAATAAAATGTGTATAGAAAATTGTTTAGACGTTGCAAGTTGTTAAATGAGAACAAAAAACATATTGTGTGTTATTGAAGGCATAGCCAAAAAAAATTATAATTGTAACATTAACAAAAAATACTTTGAATACGAAAAGCGCTGCAATAAAATTTTCTTATTTAAAATCTTAATATAATTTAAATGGATTATTTTAATAAAATTTTGAATGATGTTGACATTTATAGCCCTACACTTTTTTGTTTATATTTTAAACATATGTATTTTTTTTTGAAATTACATTAAATTATTTAAATATCGATGCGGTTCTAATTGGTACGTTTAAATATGCAAATGTGAATACGGAAAGAGTAAAACATACGGGTAAAAGAAAAAATTATTTTAAAATCGTGTGTCAGTGGCGACGCGTGAAAAAATGTTTTCAAATTATAAATATCACTATATTTTTTTTGGTAGACCGTAGGCGAAAGTTGATTACATTATGAAAAAAAAATTAGTATTGAACATACTCAATAAATTTTCCGGAAAAACGACTTTTAAGAATAATTTAAATTTTTGAATTACGGGCAATAGTTGTGATGGATTTCCAATTTTGCATACAGAATTGCCAATCTTTCATATAAAATCTTTTTTAAAATCGATTGACCCGATCAAAAGTTATGACCGATTTCATGTCATTGAAATTTATTGGGTCTATAACAAAGTTTTGCTAAGTTTACTAAGTTTTATTGGGTCTATAATTAAGTATTTGCCATTTGAAGCTACAACTTTTGATCATCTTTGTGGCAAATTATGGATTCCCTCATCACAGAAGAACTTCTTAGGTTTTGAGGCAATCCATGTATCCAGTCATTTTTTCATATCTTCGTATGAATTGAAACGCTGGACACAAAGGGTTGACTGCTTCCACCGGAACAAATGGTAGTCTGATGGAACAATGTCTGGTTAATATGGTGGGGTGGGGTAGGACTTCTAACGTTTCTTTGACCGGTCTTGGAACGTGTGGTCTAGAATTATCATGCTGCAGAATCACACGTTCATGTCTGTTGGCATATTCTGGTCGTTTTTGATGCAATGCTCGGCTCAATTGGATTAATTGCCTGTCGATAACGTTCAGCAGTGATGGTTTGTCCCGGTTTAAGCAGCAGCTCATAGTACACTGCACCAAGCTGGTCTCACTCAGATGCACAGCATAACCTTAGCACCATGAATATTGCGTTTTGGTGTCGATTGATGCGGTTCACCTGTCTTCACCCATGCTTTCAGACGTTTTGGATTATCGTAATAAATCCACTTTTCATCACCAGTCACAATTCAATGCAAAATTGAATGTCTTTGAAGCAAAATTTCACATATTTGTTTTCTTCTAAACACACACATATGCTATCCCAGTGGGACCGGTACCGGAATGATAATATCGATGATTATCTACTTACTTCTTGTCACCACTACTCCATTCTTGCAATACTTTCTAGATTACTTTTGTACAGAGATTTCATTCAGTGGTAAGTACTTCTTCTCTAGATGCGAGTTGTTCATGTTCAGGGTTCGGAATTGGTGGGTTTTTCATGTATACAGAACAAAAGAACTTGGAATGTGTTTTTGTGTGAACGAATTACCACTTACTAATTACTTATGCTATTACGGAATATTACTTGTATAGTTGTTGTACGATAGTTCAACGCAAATGATTAGGACGCTTTAGTTTATCCTTAAGAGTAAGCTCCTCTGTTCACTATTTGTTTCGATCAATTCGAAATGGTTAACGATACGCAAATATATCGAAGATTTCAATGAGTCAAAATACTTACAATTTGTTGTTTTGGAATTTATGATCTTTACGAGACTTTGATGATTACAATTGTTTTCTTAAAATAAAGATTATAAAGTCAAATATAAAAAAAACAGTCTAAACTAAAACTTAATTCCACAAACACAAACATACACACACACACACACACACACATGCACAGCCAATAATAAATAAATATTCTAATTGAATTTCGTTTTTATTTTATTTATTTTTTAATTGTTATTAGGTTTTGGCCAAGTTTTTTTGGTTCGTAAAATTGGTGGCGTGGACAACCGAAAATTATATGCCATGAAAGTATTGCAAAGACATGCAGCTCTGGATAATTTTCAAACAGCTAATAATATAAAAATCGAAAGAGAAGTAAGTGAAATTTGTAATACTTATTTTTAGGAATAGTAGTTTAACTTAGTTTTGAGGGTTTATATGAACTTTGCGGTTTAAAATTCAGATATTTTGATATTCTGCCTAACCACATTCCGACAAAGCTATGGCATTTCTAATTTAAAATATTATACTTTATTTGATATTGGGCAACATAATCTCGCTTTTTAGTACGACTCATAATGGAACGAAATAAGCATCATTTCCTAAGCGATATGAAGAAATCAACTGCTTAAGATCACAGAATGATCTGTGATACTTATGATGAGTCTGCACCATCAATGACCAACATGTGAATATTGGTTTTGAACGATTTAAAAATGGTGATTTTGATGTTGAACACAAAGAGGGTTCAGGTCAACTAAAAAAAAAATTCCGTAGATGATGAATTTCAATCAATATTGAATGAAAACACCGGCCGGACATTAAAAGAACTTGCAGAACCATTAAATGCCACTCGAGCAGTTGAAAGGAAACGTTTACATGCCATTGGAAATATTCAAAACGATGGAAAAAAAATTTTGTGAGTTGATCCAGGCCGGCCACTATCCGGGAAGTAAGGTTATGTGATGCATTTGGTGGTATCAGAAAAGAGTGGGTGTACAATGATCTGTTCAAAATCAAATGAATTTCTCCATTTCGGCATAAACCCTTCGTTCCAGTTCTCGTTTTTTTTTTCTACGAATCAATTTACGCTCGAAATCCCTTTTACCGCGATATAGTGGTTCTTTTAGCCCTTGCCAGCATTTTCAAACTGGATGCATTATCTGCATCCCGTGCATTTCCACATTCATCATCAAACCACTTATTTCTAACTATTATCCCCGTGATGACTCAAATTAAATTTAAAAAAAAATATATTTTTCAAAGAAATTATTTAACCAAATTTGTTATTTTATTTTCTTTTAGATTTTAGAAAATATTCGTGGCCAACCGTTTCTTATCAAAATGCATTATGCTTTTCAAACGGATACGAACTTAAATTTCGTAATGGGTAATTGATTTTAGTTAACATTTATTCATTAATTTTATTTTATTTGTAATTGAAATAATTGTAGTTTAACAACAACAAAAATTCTTCCATATTTATTTCTTAATTTTGTCATTAGATTTTGTTGCCGGCGGTGATTTATTGGAACATTTGTCACGAAAAAATGAAATAAAAGAAAATTTTAATGAAGATCAAGTTCGTTTATTTATTGCTGAAACTGTTACGGCAATAGAAACTCTACATCGATTGCACATAATGTATAGGGATTTAAAGTTAGAAAATTTGTTATTAGATGCTGGAGGACATATAGTGATTACGGATTTTGGATTATCAAAACAATTAAAATCACGAAGAGGCCGTACAAACTCTATTTGCGGTACGCCGGAATACATGGCACCCGAAATTGTATCGAAACAGAGTTATAATTTAACAGTTGATTGGTGGGGAATTGGTATATTGGTTTATGAGCTGCTGACTAGTGCAACACCATTTGATTTGTATGAATCCACCAAGGAGATGTCACATCGTATAATAAATGAGGATCCGCCCATCCGCAGTGAATTAAAATGTCAAATTGTAGCCGAATTCGTAACTAACTTATTAGAGAAAAATCCAATGAAACGATTAGGTAAAATGCATTTGAAATTATACACTCACATTTTTTTAATTAATAATTGTTTTAGTAATCCAGTAAAATGGACGAGTTTTTAGTAATCAACGGGACAAGCGTTCCAAAATTTAACAAACCAATTTTAAAATTTACAGAATACTCAAATCGTTTGCGAGTTTATGATTAGACTTTGAAAATATTTAATAATGCAAAATGTGCCCAAAAATTCCCTACCAAAATTCAATGTAAATTCTTTACAGAATGATTTGATCTAACTATGAAAAATTTTATGGATTTGATATCTCGGAAATTTCATCACCACCAGTGAAATCATTAATTTGCCGATGAGATGAATCCGATAGTATTCAAAATTATGGTATCAGTTCGGGTTCACCAATGATCTATTATAATAGAAATTAGTTTGCTGAATACAAATAATATAAAACATTAGTCGAGTTTTGGTGCGGACTTGTCTTACCATATTCATTTGTCTATAGGTCTCTATGCATTCGGGATGTATTTTGGTGCATCAGCTAACAGCATTCTTAATTCCGTGTTTTGAAATACCTGCAATATTATCGATATTTGATGTGCTTGCGGTACCGCACATTTGAATGCCGTACGTTCATACCGGCTTAAGTATCACCTTGTACATTAATAATTTGCTTGCCATTGCAGGTGATGAACGACTTCCGATTAACCAGTACATGCCTCGTAATTTAACGTTTAACTGTTTTGTTTTTACATTCGATATGCTTTCGCCATGTGAATCGTCTATCCAAATGCATACCCAAATATTTAGCTTCATCAGCTTGTGGTATGACCTTTATTGAGTATCACATTTGGCCATGGCTATCATCTTAGTGTGAAACGTGTAACTTGTTCTTGATTTTTTTTCGTAGACTTTTATTCGCCATTTTTTTTAACCATTTTTCAGTAAGACTTAAATTTTCTTGAAGTTAATGTGTGGCAATCGCAACATCGCTGCTTGTTTGACATTGTGTCGTCAGCAAACGTAGATGTTTTCGTTTTCGAATGTGTTGCTAAATCGGTCGATGTATATAGCAAGTACAAAATTGGTTCCAGTACCACCAGCTTGTGGAACTCCCGATGTTATTGGTGTTAATGTTGTTTGTTCTTTCTGATATTTGTCCAGACAGTATGTGACATGGTCGTGTATGACTTGATTATATTGTAACATGTGTAAAGCAGCAGCAATATTTGAGGTTTGTAAAGTAAGCCAGTATGTCATAACTTATCAAATGCTTGGCTAATGTCCAAGAATGCAGCTGAACAATATTTCTTTTCTTCGAATGCCAGAAGGTAGAATGACGTATAAATGAATTCAGAATGTAAGGTTTGTGTGAATGGTTGGATATAATTTTGAGCCTGGGCTGTTGATCGGTTACCTGTTAACCGGACACGGCAGTATGAATGAATATTTGTGAAAAAGCGGCTTGGCCAATACGAGTGCATGTGACTGCGGTGTGCCTGTTGAGAGTATTGAGCATTTGCTCACTGAGTGCACGTTGTATAATTCGGTGCATGATTTGAGTGGATGTGGTGTGAAAATGAACTTGGATGGGAGGGTGGATGTAGGTGAATCACTGAGTGAAAGGGTACAGTATGACTGCTTAGGAGTGTTTGCGGTTGCACTTTTCCGTCTGAGAAGTGCACGTCAATGAATGACTGAATGTTATGGCTGCAATGTTCGTTTTGTGTTTATGTTCAATGTTTATTCTGTCCATACGTAGGGATGGTACCTCTGGGTGAAAGACCTCGGTCGATTCCAGTGGTACCAATGCGAGATGGCATCCCACGTCTCGAGCTGGCTCAACGTTGCCAATGGATTTGCAAGATCCATAACGTTAGCAAACTAGTGACAACACTAGTAACTGCAAAGGGTCCAACCGAGATCCCATGGATAATAATCGGTACTACGGGGATCGGTAAGCCGGCGGCAACAACTCTGTTTTTATGTTTTTGTATTTCATTATGTTTAATTGATTGAATATCGCCCTACCTCCTTCTGTGCCCTTCCGGTTGGATGTTTATAGTATCGTATATATCATACCGCGGGATTTTCATGAAGTTTTTGGTGGTGAAATGAGGTATTTTGGTGGTGAAAATCCATATTTATTTGAGTTTGCTGATTAATGCTGTTATTAGGTTCAGCATTGATCTGATGTCTTTACTCAATCGGTTTTGATTTTCCATGGATTTGATTAATAGTTGTTCTATTCTTTTGCTTGATTGGCTTGACCTTACCGTTTTTGTCTTTGCGACTGTTCATAACGTCGGTTTTTACTTTTAGTTAGATTTGTTGATAGACAATACATTCCTTATAATTTGCTGGGTGATATCCTGCGCGCGTGGTGTCAGTGGTCCTGGGTTTCATATACTCCTTTGCTCTGTGACACAGTTCGCATTTAACACATCTGGCTTTTCTGGCACTGTATCGCCATGTATGTTTTTAGGACTTCGTGTCCCTTATTTTCAATTTGATCCTTTATGTGATCCTGATCCATTTATTCACAGAATGGTGTATGCGCAATACACAGTTCTATTACTTTATCAAATTATCAGATTATCAGATATTTTATTAATGTATTAAAACGGCAATAACAAGTGACAACTAAATTAAGAAAAATGAAGGTTATGTTTAAGTCGACTAAATTAACTTTTTTTGTCGATTATTTTAGTACGCTCAAATTGATATTGTCCGTCAATTATGTCCACGATTACTTAATTACAATTAATTAATTAAAAATAAGCGTTTATAGATGGTTTTTTTTTTTTCCTTTTTTTTTAGGGGCCCGTGGAGCAGATGAAGTTAAAAATCATGAATTTCTCAGCAATATTAATTGGAATGATTTAATTAAAAAACAAATCAAACCACCATATGTTCCAGTTGTTAAAGATGAATTAGATGTAGAGAATTTTCGTAAATCATTTTTAGATCGACCAAATGTTATTTCGTCTGGTCCAAAAGTATATAATACAGAAACCTTCTTTCAAGGTATGATTTTATTTATTTTGTATAATATTGTTTTCAGATAATTTTCACAATTTCACAATCATAATATTCAAAATACAATAATATTACTTGCAGTTTGGCTTCATAAAAACGTGTACACCATTTCAGGGCTGGCAATTAAGTCAGTGATGGATTTTAATGAACATAAAATCGCAATTATTTGATAGAATTAAATAACTTTATTCAGTTTCCATTTTGTTCGATGACCTTTTGCTATCATTTTGTTAACCTCACAATTCCGAGCTCATTGATAGTAATTTGATGTTGGAAGGTCTTAAAAATATGGTGGATGTGGCAACACTTCTCAACCATAAGCTTCAACAATTTTTGAGTAGTGACCAAAGATGTGTGTGAAGATAACATAACCTTCTGCGAATTCATCAAACGCCATCTATGCATAAATAATTTAGTATTGCCATATACAAAACATAATGTACGATTCAGTTGAAATGCTCTCCCACAGAGACTTCTTCCCGAAATTTATATTTTGGCTCAAAAATATAGAACATTCTCTCGATTGGTATTGACAACTATTGAACCACAAATTTCTGCCTAATGACATCAAATCAATTAGTGAATTGAATTTGGATAAGATACTTTGTAATGGGGAAACTACACGTCGGCAACACGAATTTGGATAAGATACTAATTGGGAAACTACACGTCGGCAACACGATATTTTTGGAAAAAAAAAAACCATAATTGTAATAAAAACTTGTTACTTTTTAGTCTGCTATGTCTTACTTAAGCTCTCAATTTGATACCCATGTCAATGGGTCTGTAAAGATAATGGTAATCTGTCATCTTGTTCGATGCCCTTGTCAATGGGATTCTAAATTTATGGCGCCCATCGTATTTTATTCAGTATGACGTCATTTATTTTAACGTATTGCACTCGACATATCCTTTTATTTGATCCCCATATTAATGGGGTTGTAAAGGAATAGATAATCCACCATTTTGTCTCGGCCGCCATATTGGATCTACAATGGCATCACACACATTATTGTAGTCTACTTATCATATCCATTTATTTGATACTCATTTCATGGTAGTTAAAAAGAAATCCACCATTTTGTTTCGGTCACCATTCTGGATTTATTCTGACGTAACACATTGTTTACTGTATTCTGCTCGTCATAACCTTTCATTTAATTTGATACACCAATATCAAAGTGGTTGTAAAGAAATAGGTAATTCGCCGTATTGTCTCGGCTTCATTATGGTTTTTCTCTGATTACAGTATTCCATATCCATGGGATTGTAAAGGAATAGGTAATCCACCATTTTGTATTGGCGCCATATTGTATTTACCATAACATTAAATACACTATATTGTATTGTCTTCAGAACCAAAGGTGTGGTCAAAATTTCACCTTGATAGGATATCGGGAACAGACCGATAGAAAACCGAGTTAAATAAAGGGTTTTAAAAACAGTACACTTTTACGGTTTTGTGCTCTGCTTCTTTAGTCGACGCAACACTCAATTTTTATATTATATTTGCGACTAGAACGTTGGTACTTAGGAAATCAATCAGGATACATGTACTATAGCGACGTTTGTACGGAACAGTAAATCTAATATGCCTATAAAATTTGTACAAGAGCTGAGTATAAGCAGTAAGTAGTGAACTATACGCAAAAGTTTCTAACGATGGATAGTTGAAGATTGAAAATAGGTCATATTGTCAGACGAGAGTAAGATCAATTGTTTTGAGTCGGATGGTATAGGTCCATGGTATTGGACACCTGACAGTGAAAAATTTCATCAACAACATGTGACTATAACTAATTCGGTGGTGGTACCGTAATATGGGGTTGCTTTAGCCACAATTTCTTGGCTCTGTACTAGTAAAAGTGGATGCAATTAAGAAAAATGGACAATATTTAAAATTAAAAATTCTGCAAGATGACTTACCACCACAATTAATAAGTAACATGAATTTTAATTACATTGAGATTATGTTTCAATATCTCGCATGATGGTGATTCGAAGCATACAGCAAAATTGGTTTAAAAATTTGCTGTAAAATCCGGAAATATTCAACGCATTTAGCTCAAAGTATCTGAACCAATTGCGAATTTGTGGACAATCGTAAAATGGAGAATTGTTGATTAAGCTGCTGTTTGATAGAGTACAACGTGAATGGGTTGCAATATCAGTAGAAACTAATCATAATCATGGAGATTTGCCCTCCTCACGTATTACTATGCAGTAATTAAAGTTACTCTAAAAGTGTATTATGTTCCTACTTTTTATTATAATACAGGGTGGTGCAAAATGAACATTGTTTCCCGAATATTTTCTATAAACTTTGGCAAAATTTCAGATAATATGGCCTCGATTTCAGCTGGATGGTTTTTGGCCTATTAACGTACACTTTTTCTTTACAAAATCTTCAAAGAAAATAGTCAGGATCAGTTAAATCTGGAAAACGCAGTGGCCAATTGAAATCAAAAGAGCTGCTCAGTCCCTCGAAGTATTCACTGTGAATCCATCCACAGCTGGCCTCAAAACATTTGCCACCAACGTTGGATATTGATGGTAACGGTGGCACTTTGTTCATTTTCAAAGAAATATGAACCAATTATCCTCTGGGACGATACACAGCACCCAACAGTACACTTAAGTGGATCTATAATTGTTTTTTGATCCTCCCATATCACATATATCTTGCGGTTTTGCTTGTTAACGAATCCATTTAATTGGAAATGTGCTTCATCGCTCATTATCAAATTATGATGAAAATCATGATTTTCATTTTGGTTTTTTGCTGGAAATAAATTGCATAATCACGCCATTGCTGGTACTCTGTTGGCTTTAGCTCTTGCACAAGCTGAACTTTATATGGAAACATGTGTACCCGAAAATTTCTGCGACGACCTGAGTGATAGTGTTCCAATCCCGAATTTTTAGGATCTTTATATCACAGTTTACTGCATCTAGCCATCTACTGCCTTAGGTCTTCCGGCTCTCCTTCTACCTTCTGGTTTACTATTTAAAGTTTTTTTTCGGCACACGCTCCTCCTCCATGTGTACTACGTGTCCAAGCCATCTCAATCTATTTTGGTTTTGATTGTTTTGACAATATTTGGTTGACGGCGTACAACTTGTCTAATTCAAAATTGTATCTTCGCCTCCAACCATTCTGTTCTTTGACGGCGGGACCAAATAAGCCGCTGAGAACTTTTCCAAATTTTTTGAATTATAATTTATCTTTTACATTTTAATTTAATTTTTTTTGTTCCAAATTATTTTTAGGTTTTGCGTATGTTGCACCAGAAATTATGAAAGCAAATCGATACTATCGAAAAATTAACAAAAAAGATAACGAAAAAATTTTACGACCAGCTGTTCCCGATGGTCCAACCAGTGAAGTAAAATGCATTTATTATTTATAATTCCGTCAACCGCACGGTTAATCCGAACGCTACTTTTTCATTTATGTCGATTTTAGAGTTTCGATTATCGCCCAGAAAAATGTAAATGAATCGTCACACTAAAATTGTTATAATTTTCTTATTTTAAAAGTTAAAAAATTAATCACCTCTTGAAAGTTCTGCGATCCAATAAGTGAACCAAGGTATACCCTATTTTATACTTATTTTAAAATCAATTCCATGAAGCTATGGTATTTTTTGAGATATGTCAATGAAACACAGCACATATTCTCAAAATGATTTTGTATGGGTACGCTAAAAACCAATTTTTGTACTATTAACAGCCAGATGGGAGTGCTTGAAAGGACGGTTATTCTGGTTTAATTTGGGGATTCTTTATCCGATTTTGATGAAATTTAGTATGTAGTTGTAAAATGGGATTATATGAACAGATCCAAAGGCGGTTCTGGAAAATAGATATTCTAGGCAATTTTATTGATCAGTGTTGGCTATCCTGGTTAATTTGGGGCATCTTTATACGATTTTGATAAAATTTAAAATGTAGGTATAAAATGAGATTATATGAACAATTACTATGAAAACTTTAGAATGTTGATATCCTGACCAGTTTGAATTAAACAATAATAATTAAATGAATTAAAATTGCTGTTACCATATTATTCATTGATTTTATTAATCACATTGTGCTCCATTGTTGTGACAATAAAGGCTTACCGCAAAATCGCATAAACTTTACTACGTTCAGGATAACAAAATTCCCATAGAATCTTCAGAGTAACTGTTCATATAGTTCCATTTAGAACACATATACAAAGTTTCATTAAAATCGTATAAGGAATGATCAAATAATAATCTAGGACATCTAACTCTGATCAATAAAAGTGACCTGAGTATTGATTTTTTAGAACTACCTTAAGAACTGTTAACATATATAATCCCACTTTGAATACATAAACAAAATTTCATTAAAATCAGTTAAGAAATGATCAATTTACAAATTTCCGGGAAGTTTTTCTCCAGCAATCCCATCTGGATGTTAATAGTACAAAAATTGGTTTTTAAACGTACCCATACCCAATCATTTTCAGAATATGTGCCGTGTTTCATTGATATACCTCAAAAAATACCATATGTAATTGATTTCAAAATTTTTAAAAAATAGGGTACACCTTGGTTCACTTATGTGATTCCATAGAACTTCCAAGATATTAGGATGATTAATTTTTGGTGTTAACAAGACAACTAGAAGGCTTCAGCAGCTTCATCAGATACCTATTATTTCATGATTTTAGCATTTAAAATAAGAAAATTATAAAAATTTTAGTGTGTGACTTGAATATTGTTTCCGTGCCAAAATCCGAACGTTGTGCTAATCCGAACATTAAAATCGACATAAATGAAAAACGCAGCGTTCCGATTAACGCCCGGTTGATGTAAAACATAAAACCAAAATGTAATAATTTCTATGTGCCTTAATTGGTTTTGTTTGTTTCCAATTTTGCAGGCGTTTCTGGAATTCATGTCACAAAATCCTAAATTTTTTAATAAATATAAATTTGTCGACCCAATACCAATTGGCAATTTTGGTGCATATTCGTTGTGTTTAAAATGTGAGAATATTAAAACAAAGAAAATTTATGCTTGTAAAATTTTAAATACATTGCCAACAACAATATATGAAATTGAAAAATTGATAGAATGTCGAAATCATCCAAAAATTGTCAATTTCTTTGATCATGTGCGTGAGAAACATCTTACATTTATTGCAATGGAATGGTTAAGTGGTGAAAGTGTTTTTGAGCGTTGTGCCAATAAGGGATCGTATAGTCAGAAGCAAATTTATTTAATATTTACACAAATTTTAACTGCTATCGAACACATTCATTCCAAAGGCATTGCACATTGTAATTTAAATTTACAAAATTTTATGTTTATATCATGCGATTCATGGTACTTAAAATTAATCGATTTTGGTTCTGCAATTTATGTTGACGATAAGCAATATGAAAAAAGTTTAAAACCAACATTCACCGTAGAATGTGCCGCACCCGAAATCATTCAATTCTATGAACAGGAATTACAAATAATTGAAAATACAATTGATAATGCGGCGGCTGCTGCTGCAACTGCTGACACCACAAATAATTATAAATGTTTAAAAGAAAGTGATTTATGGTCAATTGGAATTATATTGTATCGATTAATGTGTAACGAATATCCATTTTATTCGAAACCATATTCATATGAAATTATAAAAGAACAAATATTATCGGCTGAAATTGTCGACAATTGTTATTCCGATAAAAGAAAATTTAATCTCGAAATTAATGAAAATGCAAAATTATTAATTCAACAATTACTTAAGATAAATCCAGCAGAACGATTAACAATTATAGGAATACAACAAAATAAATGGTATAAGAAGGCGAATGCCTTTAATCAATCGTATTCAGAACAAATTGACCCAACCGTAACAGTGAGCTCTGAACGATTAGGTGCGGAACAAAAACTCCGAAACACGTCCGAAAATAATGATAAGTTTATGTGTAATACTGAAACAACAATAGATACCCGTAATTCATCCATATTTCCAATTGCTACAGCATCGAAATTTTTTGACGATAATAAGAATAGAATTAAACGAAAAAAAAAAAAAAGTAAAGTTTGCATATCACAACAGCCACAGCTAGTGGAAAACCCATTTTATAAATTTAAAATATTAGATGCACACGAAAGTGTACGAAGATCTTCAAGAATTCCCATGCAAACCGATTTTTACCGGGCTAGCTTGAGAAAATCTACAAAAAAACGTCCGTCCGACAAACAAAATTCGCATGGATGCAAAAAAAAAAGAATTATTGATTGTGCCGAAAAGTTTTATGGGTTTCCAAGCCACAATGATAGTGTATTCTATGAACCAATAGATAATGATCCCGAATGCTTTTATGGTTTTAATGCACCGTATGAATTTGATCGTATAAAATATTATTCATTTCACTACAATCAAATTTCCGACATATAAAACAATTATTACATTCTGCTCGGAACGACGTAATTTACTTTTTATTCTTACGTTTTTTTTTTTTCAAAATTACCATATAATTCCAACCATTTTTTTAAATTTCCATAAATTATTTATATTTTCCAAACCTTTTTTTTATATAGAATTATTTCAGAAAAAAAAAACTATAATTTATTTCTATTTTTTTACTTTAGATTTATTATTTCTATATTTTTAATTTAATGTGGAACTAAAAAAATGACGTCTTCGTCTAACTAACATTTAGGGTGTCCCAAATTTGCGACAGCTTTACGCTTTGAGTCGAAAATATAAAATAACATTTTGGTCGATTTGACTGCGGTACAAAAAGTGGTACACGCAAATACTCAAATTTTCAATCAAACAGTGTTTTGCACTGTACTCGGATCAACGTCTCAAAAAGTAATTAACCGATTTTAAATTTTTGTTACACTATTAGCATTAGCATACCGAGGTCTTTAATTTTGTAATTAAGATCAGGCAATTCGGGTCTCTGTGGTTATCCAGATATACTTACAGTAATGGACAAATAGTTAAATGCCATTTTTATTTTTGAAAGTTTGTTCGAGCCGTAAGTCGAAAAAACAAGATGATAAACGTTTTTCCGTATACTCTTTAAAAACTTGTCACATTCATAAGTTTTCGTTTAAGCTATAACAATGCATGAATGAGGAAAGTTTTTAAAGAGTATACCGAAAAAAATGTTTCCATCATGATTTTTCGACTTACTGCTCGAACAAACTTTCACAAAGAAAAATGGCGTTAAACTATTTGTCAACATTCCTGTAAGTATCTGGATAACCACATGTCCGAATTGCCTTATCTTAACTACCAAATTAAAGATCTCGGTATGCTAATGCTAATTAGTGTAACAATAATTAAAAATCGGTTAATTACTTATTGATCCCAGTTGAATGAAAAACACTGTTTGATTGAAAATTTGGCTATTTGCGTGTAACTTGGTGTACCGAAGACGAATCGGCCAAAATGTTATAAAATATTTTCGATTCAAAATGACCCAGAGAATATAGTGTTTTCATAGTGCAGTCGAAATTTGGCACACCCTGTATGAATGTCAAAATATTTCCACATTAACAAGGGAACCACCTGCGGTGTCGTACTCCGAATCCAATGAAATTTGGCCAGGTTGTAGTACTCATCAAAGTATAGAACAAAGTTTTTTCTTTTTTTTCACCCCAATTTCACTTTGAAGGCGGGTAACAATGACCGCTCCGAACGATTAAAAAAAACAGGACATTTTATATAAATCTATAACTTTTGATCCCGAAGTGCCACAATAGCTTTAGAAGTTGGAAATAATAGCCATCTAAATTGTGTTTCATTTCACAAATTTAAAAAAAAAAAAATTGTTTTTAAATTCTATGGATTTGGTCGCAGGGTCTACGAAAAGTATCAAATTTTGAAAAATTTGTAAAATAAATTTTAATTTATGCAATATAACTTTGTCAGAAGCAAAGTTTTTTTTTAAAAAAATTACTTTAAATAAAGACAACGGAGGAATTCTTCACATTTAAACTGAGTCATAATTTTTCAAATATAGGGTTACCAGTTATATAGTTATAAATATTTTTATAACAGACTTTTTCATATATTCAATATTTTTGATATATTAAAATATACATAACTTCGTAACTGGAAACCCTATATTAAAAAATTATAGCTCAAATTAAAGGTGAAAAATTTCTGCATCGACATTAATTAAAGTAAATTTTTAAAAATTTTGCTCCTGACAAAGTTATATTGCATAAATTAAAATTTTTTTTACACAATTTTTCAAACTTTGTTACTTTTGATACACCCTCTGATCAAAATCCAATTAATTTAAAAACAATTTTTTTTTTTCTAATTTGTGAAATGAAACTCAATTTAGATGGCAATTATTTTCAACTTCAAAAATTATTGTGGCACTACGGGCTCAAAAGTTAAAGATCATTATTTTAAAATGTCATGTTTTTTTACCCACTTCGGAGGGATCGTAACCTACTTCAATGTAAAATTGGAGAAAAAAAACTTTATTCTATACTTTGATGAGTACTGCAACCCGGCAAAAATTTCATTGGATTCGGAGTACGACACCGCAGCTGGTTCCTTTGTAAATATTCGTTTATTATTTTTATCACCAAGTAAATACAAAAGCAAATCACAAAAATGCTCACTTTTGCGAGCATTCGAATTTTTTTCATGGATAGTATCGATTGGTGTGTGTGTGTGTGTGTGTACGTGTGTGTGTGTGTGTGTGTTAGTGGATTTCAACAACAGGAAATGGAAATGTCACATGTGGTGTGATTTTTTAACTTTCCAAGATACATAATTCGGTCGACACATCGATGTGACTTACAGTCACTATAATAATACAATGTCTTTAGGAAGAGAGTAGCGAGTGCACCAGCAGTTGTTCATAAAATGTATTATACAAGGCCAACCGCGAAATCAAGCTCCCTAACAAAGAAGACACAGTTTATATAATCGAAATACGATTTTTCAAGACCATTGAAATTGGTTTCACTTTCAGCAATAACCTTTAAATTTGATGAAAATTTTTAACCAGTAAGAAATTTTTTTAGACTCAGCCACAAGAAAGAGTCAGTCGGTGGGACTTAAATGAAGACTGTATTATGGTGTTGAATCCTGATGGAAAAAGTACTTTTTTCTTGCTAAATGTGGTCGTTTTTTTTTTTTTTTTGGCTTCACCACTCAATCGATCCAATAATGCATAAACAGTTTTTACCATCTTCGGAGTACTTCTACCACCTTCACTTCATTGTTTTGACGATTGTTTGGTTTCTGGTATACCGTGATGGCTCCATGTTTGTTCAACAGTGAAGAATCGTCGTAAAAATTCATTTGAATCACACTTATATAGATCGTTGAAAGCCGCTCTCCTCAACGTGTCCAACTAATTATCTTTTTTGGGCAAACACAATGAATGCGACATCCATATCTAACAGAGATAGCCTGTTCGCGTGTAATTAGTTCACATCTTGCAAAATATTCCGAATTTGTTTTTTCTGGATGTTTAAATATTATTAGCTAGCTCTCGACGCTTTACACGCCGATCTTTTGTTTGTCACTGCAATGAATATTTTTTGTATATGTTTTCAATAGTAATGATTGCACTATTGTCATGACCATTAATCCGACACCACTATCGTTCATTTTTCTGTATAACCTTTCAGATGGAAACATTTAATCACTGCACGAAATTCTTTTTGTTCCATTTTTAAAAGACCACAAAAGTTGTTTCCATCAATCAGCTGCGCGTGACAAAGAAAATACTCAACTAATGTTACTGAAATGTTGCCAGAAGTCTTATGGCAAACTTATGGGTGAACAAAAATATACATTTGCCACTAGTGAAACATAGAAGGTGCTATAGAGAGCTTACTTTCGCAGTGCGGTTGCGCTCGTATTTCCGTCTTCGTTTTTGGTATACATTTTTGAAATCCAACCATCGGATACAACCATTTTATTTATTAATATTTTATATTCAAAATTAACCTCAAAATGAATTAACATAAAATTGATTTGTGCGGGTAATTTTGAATTTTTATATATTAGATATCTTTGAATAAAAAGTGGTTGTTACGTAGAAGATACGGTGTGAATGTAAAGGTTAAGTATTATGAAAAATACATGATTAAAACTACAAAACCAAAATATGACGAATAAAAACAGACGTTTTGGTTTCTTTCTTTATGCAATATTTTAGGTTAATCAATAATTAATAAATATTACAATATTATTATTATTATATTTTTCATTGATATAGAGTTTTAGAGTTTTAGAATTATTATTTGCGTTTTTTTTTTATCAATTTATTATTATTAGAATTAATTTTTTATATATTTTATTATTTTTATTTTTATAAAATGTCATCGATACAGTAAAGTATTATTAAAAAAAAAAAAGTGCATGTAAAATTTTTAAAAATTTTTTAATTTTATTCACAAAAAATGTTGGAGTATCTCGAAAATTGGTTTTGTTTTTTAAAAATGAAAAAGCAAAAGATTCGAGAGTCTAGTGTTTTGACACAAACAAAAAAAAAAAAAGTGGCATGCCAGAATTTAAAGCAAAATGATTTCTAATTAACACCGCCAATTACATGATGATAACACAATGCCGTTCTTATACTGCTGTGATATTACATGATTTAATTATTATTGTGGACATTTATGTAACACCTTCACCTCTTTGGCACATTCTTTGGCCATATGAAAACAACAACTATATGAAAACCCATAGCTATATATAACCAATAATAATTGACCCATTCTTATAACATAGATTTGGAAGACACATAATTAACGAATTTTTGAGACATCGATACCAATAGCTATCAGCTATTTTTTTATATTTTGGATTTATTATTGCAATTGTTTAGATCATTCGGTGCATGAGAACTCTACAACACGGCCTCGGTTCGGACAGAATAACGGGCAACTACTCAAGCAACGAAAATTTAAGGACAATGGGTTTAAAACTTGCATCACGGGTTGAACATCAAAAAGTTCTCGGTTCGGACAGAATAACGGGCAATACTCAAGCAACGAAAATTTAAGGACAATGGGTTTAAAACTTGCATCACGGGTTGAACATCAAAAAGTTCGTTTTGAGAAATTCCGGAAATTTTCTCCAGCCTAAAGTTGATGACTAACAGATGTCTTATAGCCACAAATGGATTTAGATGGTAAATGTACTGTGGGAGTGGTACTGAACATTTTTAATAGTTTGGTTACAGTTTTTCCGGAATTTTCCGATCGAAATTAAAATTTGCCGGATTTTCCTGAAAATTTCTAGATGTCTTAGATAAAAGATTAGAAACATATTTTACCACTAGAGGACCCGAATCTATTTACGGGTTTCCCCGGAATTTTCCTATAACGGTTTCATACCTATGCCACCTGTCCACCACTTAAAACGGCTGAGCTATAACATTTTTAATAAATCCATAAAAATTTCCACTAAATAACAGGCAATTTTGAGACCAAGTAACAGTCGAGCAGAATTACCAGGAGGCAAATTTTTTTTTTACTTTTTTTTCTTTTTCATTTTTGACCCACTAGAGGCGGAATTTTCGAAAAATCTCAACGGATTCTTGTTCGCACGATGACCCCCGATCGTTTGAGCCTATTTACAGCCATATTTTTTTGACCTGCAAAAGTATGGGTAATAACCTCATGCCGAAAATATGTTTTTGCCCGTAGGACCTTCAAATTTTCAGGGATTGTAGAGCTCGAAAAAAAAAACAATATTTGTCGACCACTTTTCCCGATTTCCCTCGGGGACGGAGCTATGGAGCTTTGAAAGTTCCAAATTAGTCACTTTTTGACCCCTATAACTACGGAAATACTCAATATTTTCGCATGAGCTTTTCACCAGCGATAGTCCTTACTAAGGGCTACAAATTATATTATGGCGGTGACTTTCTATCTATAAGAGTTTTCCGGCTATGGATGCCTAAAGTTCGGAAAAGAGTTTACAGACCAAACTTTAGATGACTGGAAAATCGAGAAAACGGAAATATTCTAAAAATCTAATGATGTAGAAATGTAAAGAAAACTTCAATCTTTTTTATAATAATTTTTTTGAAATTTTCCAGTAGAAAATACAGATTTTCAAGGAACAACGAAAAACATCGATTTTTTCAAGTTTTCAAATTGGAATTTTACAATTTTCCCAATGGAGTTTACCATTGCCCTATTTATCACGGATAGTAAACTATATGCCATGTCTTTTAAGCCTCACCACAACTCTCTAAGTTTAATGGTTTTCACACAATGACCGCCCAAAGTTAGGCTTACACGAAAATTTCCAAATCTTAAATCGGTCATAAGTCGACCCATTGATTTTTCACGGAAAAAGTCCAGAAGCTTTATTGTGCGCCTTAAGATCCTCTATAATATGGCTGGAACAAAAAATGGCTACCTAATTTATTTGGGGCGTGAAAATCAAAAAGTCCGTTTTGAGAAATTCCGTAAATTTTCTTTTCTTTTTTTAAGTGCAAGCTAAATACAACATTAATACGTCCAATATTAACGTATGGGTCGCAGGTTTGGTGCATGACACAGAACCAGTAAAAATTACTTAGGATTTATGAACAAAAGGAATTCCGTGGCATATTTGGTGCCGTCAAAGAACAGAATGGTTGAAAGCGAAAATACAATTTTGAATTAGACAAGTTGCACACGGTCAACCAAATATTGTCAAAACAATCAAAATCAATAGATTGAGATAGCTTGGACACGTAGTACCCATGGAGGAGGAGCGTGTGCCGAAAAACCGGTTAAATGGTAAACCAGAAGGTAGAAGGAGAGTCAGAAGACCTAAGGCGAGATGGCTACATGCAGTAAACTGTGATATAAAAATCCTTAAAATTCGGGATTGGAACACATTAACTGCGGATGGGTCAGGTTGGAGAAGTGTGTTGAAGCGGGCTAAAACCGCACCTGGGTTATAACGCTATGGAGTAAGTAAGTAACAAGATCATTCAGTAATTTTATTTTATAATTTAATATTTAACTGCTTTTTGAAATGTATTCCACTCAAATGTATTAAAAATTTTTGTGTTGATCATTGGTATGGTAATGGCCTTTGGAAATTACGTAATTTGCGAAATACGGCATGGCGTAAATATACTGTTTATCGGGTAGTGATTGTAACCTAGTATACTTTCAAAATATAAATGGTGGTTTGATAATCGTAAATGATCCTAAATAAGTGAGGGGTTGATTAATGAAAATTATTGCCTCGAAATTAAAGCCCTTAGAATTCAACTACTTTTACTGTTTTTCACTTATCATTGACTGTGTGAGAGGGTTTTTAGCATATTTTGTATCCCTCTAAAATCCTCTAAATGATTCTTCGATTATAAGTACAAAAATTAAATAAATAACAATTAATTATAAGTGACAACATTTGTATTTTACTATAAACACTCAAATAATATAATTCATTTTTAAACGTGTAATATTTTCAATAAATTGGCCTAAAGCCGGTATTTCATTTGATAAATTAAATATTTTAAAAATGTTTATTGTTGTAATTAATTTACATAAATCATAATTATTCAAAATGTTAACGGCTGTAATTTATTATTTATTTATTTCCTCGATGTTTCGACAACAAATTGAATAGTGATCATCAGTGAAATCAGAACCGAAACAATATAATGCAAATAAAAATTGTACGATCACAGAAATATTAAGTTACCAATAATGTCGAAGAAATGTCGAAGAAATACGTCTAAATAATACGTAGGTTTTCGAAAAGTTTCCTGTAATGCAATTTGTTTTTATGTTTTCAAAATATAATTTAAACTCTAAACGTGAAATTATCAATTACTTCATAAATTGATTCAAATTTCTTTCCAACATGATTTGGAAACAAGAAAAATTCATAGAGTGATTTTATCAATTTTCCTGTTTCATGATGTATTTGAGCACTTTTTTCTCTCTAATGAAATGTGTGAGATCGATATTTCTTCATTCCCACATTCATTCGAATCAAAAATGATGCACAAAAGGGCTCTTGTTATTGATTTTTATTCTTTTTGCAAAGACATGTTCATCATAATTCCCATGACAAGTGAATGAATCGTGGACGACTGCATTTTTATTTCAAAAACCCAAAAATTAATGGTTTCATATATCCTAACGTTGTTTTTCTTATCCATATCCGTTGTAACGTTAATTACTGATCCACCTTTTAAATAATGAATATGAATTATAGCACCAACTTCAAATTTATCCATTTTAATAAGAAAAAATGCTATGAAACTGAATCCAATAAATAAATGTATGTTCATGTGAAATGGTTATTTGAAACACGACCATTACAGGAAACTTTTCGATCGAACCTACTCACATAATTAACTTAAATTCACTTAATTGTTACATATAAATAATTTTGAATTAAAAATATATCAATTAATAATTAAACGATTAATCTACGGATTTTGAAATTAAAAATCTAATAACTTCAAATTTTATTGTAGGACAATATTTATTTTAAGCAAACAACATTTTCTGAATGACACAAAAAATCATAATTTTCCCATTTTATTTTACTTTGCGACACATTTTTATTAATTACTTATTTTATAAATTTATAGTTTTGGAAAAATTGGAAACCAATTAAATATCTATAGAATTAAGCAGTTACAATTATAACTAACGTCAAATACATTTCTTATATTTTAAACTCCTGACGCGATTAAATGATATTTTGTAGTGTACAACAAATGATAACAAATGCGTCTGGACTGAAGTTAGTGTTGTCAATTTAACAGGAACTTCAACATCGGTAGATGTCAAATTGGAATCTATCCACAATATGTGAATGGTAATAATACTGACTTAGAAAATATTGTTTGCCCGGTCTGAATTTAGTGTCTCAACTCACCCTGACGTTATTTTAAATATACAATTTGTTATATTGACATATTGACGGTCAGCCATGTCGTCATCCCATAAGAAACAATTAAAAATTTGACTTACTATTAAATACATAAAATAAAAATATACAGATACATTTGAAAATCCGGTCCATTCGTTTTGATGCTGAAACTGAATGTTATTATTATCTGTTACTGAGAGTATGTCTACAATTTCTTTCAAGACTTTATTTTCTAAATTTTGAGCAAATTTTTCTTGTGCTATATTCAATGGAGATTTTCTATTATTATCGAAAAGAGTATGATCTGCGGAATTTTTCAACAGTAACTGTACGAACTCCAAGTAACCTTTTTCAACAGCTTCATGTAATGCTGTTTGTCCATCTAAATCAACAGCGTTAATATCTGCTCCATAATCTAATAATATTTTCGCTGCATTTATTTTGCATGTTTCAGCAGCCCACATTAATGGAGTATCACCCTCTGTATCTTTAGCATTTATACTTTCATACATTTGCTCTGAATCTCCATTGAATCTTTCTTTGATCTTGTCCAATATCAGTAATATTACTTCTTTATTACCACTAATTATTGCTTGGTGTAATACGGTATCATGACTATTTCTTGCAAGAACATCGGCTCCCTTATCTAAAATGTATTCCACTGTTTGCAAGTTACCACTACGTGCAGCCATGTGCAAAGGTGTTTGGTGCACCAGAATTGTTGATGATTTTTCATAAAGTTCAAATGCTTTATGGTGATAACCTAAAGTACCATATGCGTTTCCTAGGTTTTCTAGTATTCTAGCTACATTAAAATTATCTGGACCAAAATGCATCTCATTAATTTTTAATGCTCTTTCTAACAAATCCTTTTGTTTCTGTGGATCATCTAAATAACCATATGCGTTTCCAAGGTCTTCTATTATTCTAGCTACATTAAATTCATCTGGACCATAATGAAACTGATTTATTTTTAAAGCTCTTTCTAACAAATCTTTTTGTTTCTGATGATCGCCTAAATGCCAATATACGTTTCCAAGGCATTCTACTGTTCTAGCTAAATTAAAATTATTAGGACAATAATGCATCTCTTTAATTTTCAAAGCTAGTTCTAATAAATGTTTTTGTTTCTCATGATCCCCTAAAGCTCCATATGCGTTTCCAAGTTTTTCGAATATGTTCGCTACAATTAAATGATCAGTTCCATAATGATTTTCATTAATTTTTAAGGATCGTTCAAAATTCTCTATGGCTGCAAGAGGTTTGTCTAAAACTCTATAAACGATTCCAAGGTTTTCTAGTGTTATAGCTACAATCAAATTATCAGTTCCATAATGTTTTTCATTAATTTTTAAGGATCGTTCAAACTTCTCTAGCGCTACAAGAGGTTCGTCTAAATCTCCATATACGATTCCAAGATTTTCTAGAATTCTACCTACATTAAAGTTATCAGGACCATAATGCATCTCATTAATTTTTAAAGCTCTTTCTAACAAATCCTTTTGTTTCTGTGGATCACTTAAAGTACCATATGCGCTTCCAAGATATTCTAGTGTTCTAGCTACATTAACATTATCAGAACCATAATGCATCTCATTAATTTTTAAAGCCCGTTTTAAACACTTTTTATTTTTCGGATGATCACCTAAACTACCATATGCCTGTCCAAGCTTTTCTAGTGTTATAGCTACATTAAAATTATCACGACCATAGTGAATTTCATTTATTTTTAAAGCTCTTTCTAACAACTCCTTTTGTATGTGATGATCACCTAAATTACCATAAGCGATTCCTAGATTTGCTAATGTTGTAGCAAGCTTAATATGAGCAGGACCATAATGATTTTCATTTATTTTTAACGCTCGTTCTGACAACTCCTTTTGTTTCTGAGGAAAACCTAAACTATCATAAGCGCTTGCTAGATTTATTAATGTAGGGGCTATTTTAAAATTTTCAGATCCGTAATTTTTTTCGATAATTTTTTCTGCTCGCTCTAATAAGTCTGCTTTTTTCTGATGTAGCTGTAAATATCCATACGCGACACCAAGATTTGTTAACGTTACAGCTGTAAAATAGTGATCGGGACCATAATTTTTCACACGGCATTTTAAAACTTGTTCTAACAACTCAATTTGTATCTGATGTTCACCTAAAGCTCTGTAGGCCATACTGAGGTATTCTATTGTAGTAGCAACCTTAGGATGATCTGGTCCATAGTTTTTCTCATTCATTTTTAAACACCTTTCTAGTAAATCCTTTTTCTTATGCATTTCACCAAAATCGAAGTGTACGTTAAATATCCATTTTAATAAATCTTCAATGTAATGTCTTTCGATTCTTTCTTTATCGGCGGGTTTCCTTTCCATCAAATTATCAATATGTGACAGAAATATTTCCAAATGTGGTAATAAATGCCTTTTCTTTTTGTAGTCCTCTACTTTATCACTGTAATGTGGAAAATTTATTTTTAATAATTGAAAAACCTCTTCTACAATCATGTCCTCTTTAATTTGATCTTTCACGTTTATCCTTGTTACTAGTTGTACTAGTCTATGAATACTCAATACACTTTGGTGTTCCGCACCATTTAACATTGAGTACTTAACAAGTAATCGAACAGCTGAATTTAACAGTTTCTCATTACCGTCTGCTAAATTTAAAAATACAATTCTATAAATATTATCTGGTGCAAAATAAGATATAATATCGAGAATTTTCATTGCCAACTGTCCAGATTGAGCATCGGCCAGTATTTTATCAGTTGTAATTTTCCATGTGTTGAAAGTAGTTTTAGTGTAACGATTATCACTGCCTTTAAATACTTTAGAGTTAAGTAGATCCTTTTCCATTTGTTCATATAATTTTAGATAATTGTCAATTTCAATTGTAACTCCTTCGCCTTGAATATATGCTATTGCTTGCTGTATCGCTAACGGAAAGCATTGCAGTTTTTTTACCAATTCTTCTATTACTTGGTCTTTCGATTTATCATCAGTGGGTACACCTAAACCCTTTTTAACAAATTCTATAGCATCACTTAACTCTAGTTCGTTGAGTTTGATAACTTCGATTCCTTTTCCCCATTCTTGAGTACGAGAAGTAATTAAAATGTAAGGCCTATTAGCGTCACCTGTTGAAAGGCATATTGGTAAAAACCTTTTCAAATCTTTATTTGTTTCAGCATTATCGAAAATAAACAAGCTTTTCTTCTTGGCAAAAAAATGATACACTTCCTTTACAATAGACTCAACTGTTTTTTTTCTTCCATTTTCCATGTCAATTGTAGAAATATCTAATCTTTTATCTTCGGCTAAGTTAAAAAAGGATTTTGAAAGGGATTCATAATTTTCGGCATTTATCCATAAAACATTTTTATTATAATTTGTCCCATATTCTTTCGCATACTTTCTAGCCACTTCACTTTTACCAATTCCTCCTAAACCACTGACGGAGGTAATTTGTGAAACGACGGTTGCGCTAGAGCTTCTTTGTATTGTTTCATGTAACTTTATTAACTCCTCCTTTCTACCTGTAAAAAACTGTACTGGATCTTTCACATTAAACCAAATGTTTCCGAGGATTTCTATTCGTAATTGTTCAAAAAAATGTGTTCCTTCTTCATTCGATATAAATATTCCTTGCTTTGTTTTCATCCAATCCAGCATTCTCGCATGAAATCTACTATAAACATTCTTTTTATTATCATTATTAAATGTCTCGCCAATCTCATTTTCAATGATTTCACCTAGCTCAATCTCGTTAGGTAAATTTACGGCAAAAACTAATTTATCCAAAAAACTTTCTATATCTTCTATTATATCGGAATTGAAATTATCAACTGGATAAGTTTTCTTGGCATGTTCCATTATTTTCTGAATTAGTTCTGCCTTATAAGGAAAATCGCCTTCTTTAAATTTTAAACGTTTTTGATGCTTGTCTTTAAGTTGGATATCTAAAATGTCATCGTTATCTTCTATTCGGTCAAAATTATTTGTTTGTAATTCTTTTTCCAAATCAATGTTTGTACAAATTATAAAATCTTTAAATTCACTATTCTTCTCTTTAAATTCCGGATTTCGTATGATTTTAATGTAGGAGGTAAAATATTTAATTAAACTGAATGGGGCCTTCTTTCCTGATTTTAGTAATTCGGCACTCTTAATCTCTTTAAATTCGTTTTTTTTATGTTTTGCCTGTAAGAATCGATAAATAACTCCGTTTTTTCTCTCATTATCATATTGAAAAATCACATCATCAAATTTTTCGGCGGCTTTCATTTCTGTAGCTATGAGGAAAGAATAATTCTTTCTTACTCCTCTTAGTAGAAACAGCATTAATAACTTTAGTTGAAACATATAACCATGAAATCCTTTATCCTTTAACCAACCACCCTGAGGCAGTTTTAAATCATGTTGATCATGTTCTTCTTTATCCGAACACCTTGACATTGCACCTTAAAATATATAGTAAAATTTAATCTTATTTGGTTGTTCTCAATTGCATTATTATTAAAGGGCCTTTGTCTTGAATTATTATATCAGGTGTACCGGCTAATTTCCGCCGCTCACTTGTTTAAAAGCTGTGACATTTCTCTCCAAAAATTAGTTGCAGACAGCAGACCTCTTATCGAGCAACAACATTGTTAAAAAAATAATTGAAAATGTCAAATTTAGTGTCAGTAAAACGCGAAATGCGAACATCATTGCTTTTTTGTTTTCGTTTAAAGAAAACTGCGGCAGAATCACATCGACTGCTTGTAGAAGCTTATGGCGATAACACTTTATCAGAAAGTACATGCAGAGAATGGTTTCATCGATTCAAAAGTAATGATTTTGATGTGGAAGACAAAGAGCGCCCTGGACTGCCGAAAAAGTTTGAGGACACCGAATTGAAGTCTCTATTGACTAAAGACGACACGAAAACACAACAACAACTTCCGATCGCTTGAAAGCAATGGGAAAGATCCAAAAGGAAGGTGGAAGTGGGTGCCACATGAATTGACTGAAAGGCAACAAGAAAATCGAAAATCCATCTGTGAAATGCACCTTCAACGATACAAAAGGAAGTCTTTTTTGCATCGAATCGTGACTGGTGATGAAAAATGGATTTATTTTAAGAATCCTAAATGGAAAAAATCATGGATTAATCCAGGACAACCATCAACATCGACTGCAAACCCAAATCGCTCTGGTAAAAAGAGAATGCTTTGTGTTTGGTGGGATCAGAAAGGTGTGGTGTACCACGAGCTTCTAAAACCTGGTGAAACTTTTAATACTGATCGCTACCGACAACAAATGATCAATTTGAACCGTGCTTTGCTGCCAAACGACAAGAATATCAAAAGAGACAACACAAGGTAATTTTCCTACATGACAATGCACCATAACACAAAGCAATACCGGTCCACGAAACGTTAGTGGCGCTTAACTGGGAAGTTTTATCGCATGCTGATTATTCACCAGACTTGGCTCCTACGTCCTACAGACTACCATTTGTTTTCATCGATAGGCCACACCCTCCTTAATGACCAGCACTTCAAAACGTCTGAAGAAGTCGAAAATTGGGTCTCTGACTGGTTTTCATAAAAAGGAACAATAATTTTTTTGGCGTGGTAGCCACACAAATTGCCCGAAAAGGTGGACAAAATGTGTAACTAGTGATGGAAAATATTTTGAATAAAGAATTTTTGGGTTTTCTCGCCCACAAAAAATATGTTTTTTGACTTAATAAAAAAAACGGCGGACATTAACCGGTATACCTGATATTAAAAGTAGTAATGAAATTATTAGTCAATTTATTTAATATTACACATAGAATTCAACAAAATGGGTAACAAGATTAGTTGGATTTTATACTAACGATTATTATCCAAATATTTTATGTGGATGGATAAGTGAATCACATGGAAAATATTTTGAATATATCGATGATGATATTATTGAAGAAGAGATTAATAACTATAGAGAAAAACTCATAAATAATAAATATAAAATGAATAAATTGAAAAATATGGTACGAACAAATTGGTATTCAAATCCACATTTTCGTGAAACATGGTCTCGTATCGTGGAATATCAGCAACAAAATCTAAATGTAACCAATTTAGATTTAGCCGAGACAATAAAAAATGAAAATGGAAAAAATGTTATATTATTTGCCTGTGGAGGCTACACACAATAAGCACATTTTTCAAACTGTACATGGAGCAATTGAATCGGGATGGCGTACAGCTCAAGGAATTATAGATGAATTGTAAATTTATCAATAGTAAATATTTGTTCTGTTAATACTCGAAATTATTGGTTTTTTTTGTAATTGGCTCCCATTTCGTCGTATTACACAGACTGAAATATGCAGTTTGGTTGTCGTGATGAAACCAAACCATCAGGACACAATTGGCCAATACAATTGACAAAACAACAACCAAAATTAGAATGAGAAAAGTGAGCCTGATAAATTGTAATATAACATTAAATAAGTGTTCAAAAAATTACAAACAGTGAGCGTAGTTCCATACCCAATGCAAAACAACAAGATGTGAATGTCTTCTCTGTAGGTATATTTTTCTAAATTATAATATAGACTTCGCCCTAACAAATGTTTCAATCCAAATTCATATAAAAATTCAATTACCAAATGGCAATAATAATAAATACACACGTACAAACTTGCATAGGTGTTTGATAAAAATACATAATTCATATTTCTTGGAATCAGCTCTATCAGATAAAATTTATATTTCTTCGTATCCAAAACACATGGGCTGAAAAGTTTCCGAAAATTCTAAGAAAAAATCATTTTTTTTGCAAAATTAAACTTTATTCATCAACATATTGATTCCTTCGCGGGCGATACACTGATTCCAACGATCTTCCAACTTTTCGATACAATTTTTATAGTACGATTTCGGTTTTTCCTCAAAATAGGCTTCTGTTTAGGCGATCACCTCTTCATTGCTCTTAAATTTCTTTCCAGTGAGCATTCTCTTGAGGTCTGCAAACAGGAAAAGGTCGCTGCTGACCAGATCTGGAGAATACGTTGGATGTGGAAGCAATTCGAAGCCCAATTCATGCAATTTTGCCATTGTTTTCATTGATTTATGACACGGTGCATTGTGTTGATGAAACAGCACTTTTTTCTTTTTCAAATGCGGTCGTTTCTTAGCGATTTCATTCATCAAACGCTCCAACAAGGCTCTGTAATAGTCACTATTGATGGTTTTTCCATTTTCGAGATAGTCGATGAAAATTATTCCATGTACATCCCAAAATACAGATGCCATAACCTTGCCAGCCGACTGTTGCGTAATGATGGAGCCATGTTTCATCCATTGTCACATATCGACGCAAAAATTCTGTTTGATTGCAGTTGAACAAGTCCAAACACTGCTCTGAATCATCGATACGTTGTTGTTTTTGATCGATTGTGATTGTGTCACTTTGCACAGAGCTTTTGCATGCCCAAATATTCATGCACGATATGTCCAACACCCTCCTTTGATATCTTCAGAGCCTCAGCTATCTCGATCAACATCACTTTAAGGTCATCTAAAATTATATTGTGGACTTTTATTGATTGTTTCTGGAGTAACAGCCTCCTTTGGACGTCCACTGCGTTCATCGTCCTTGGTGCTCATGTGGCCGGTTTTAAATTTTGCAAACCACAAATGTACTGTTGATAGAGCTGGAGCAGTGTCGGAATCATGCTCGTCAAGCAGTTTTTTGGCTTCAAAAATATTTTCTCCCTTCAAAAAGCAATATTTTATCAACGCACGAAATTCGTGTTTTTCCATTTTTTTTCAAATAACAAAACTAGTTACACTCACAACGCAATATCTCACAAACTAATGGTCGGACTGCTGTCAAATTTTGACACGTATCGTTTGATGGTTGGTACTAACTAAAAATTATATGAAAAAAATTCTAGTGGCGTCACTTCTTAGCATTTTCGGAAACTTTTCAGCCCATGTGTTAAATAGTGATAATACGCAGCACCTCCTTCGTCTGGCCAAACCATCACAATATTATGATATTTTTATAATTTCTTAAAAAATGTGGAACGCTGAACATTACTAATTTTATTAATTACTTCAGGTATTGTGGTAAGTTCATGTGATTATCTGAATGTTATGTTAAGTATTTTAGCACACTTCCTCGTACTGTAATGACACAATAATTTGTCTGGAAAAACTGGTTAATTGTTTTGTTTGTAGCCCACCGAAACGTCGCCAATAGAAAAATTGTATATTCGGCTGTCTTACTCAAGTGGTGATCTTTCAACGTTGTAAATGGAATTGCCACAAATCAATTTGCATACGACTTTAAGAAGACACGTTTTTAGGTATAGATAATAAATACCGGACGGTTAATAGAATTTAAATTATTAATTATTACCTGAATGTAAACTGATGATTGCTGAGTAGTTACTAACTGATACTAATTATTATTATTATTATTATTTTTATTATTTTGTAAGATATTTTTACTATTATTAACTTTAATCACACCGAACTTTATTAAATAATTATTATATTTCTTAGTATAAACACTTTCTTCATCGATATTTTCATACAAACACGTAACTTTCACGCAAACCAAACTAAATGTGATAAAAAAATATCTGGTTCAATTTAAAATAGAAAAATAATCTATAAAAAAAAAAGTGGTAAATGCAGAGATAAGTATTTTTTATCAAATTCATAAATGTGGAAATAAGGTATAGAAATATGAAAGATAAAAGTAATTACAGAAAGTGGTTTATTAAAAGAACGTAGAAAATTGTGAAGATACAGAATTGCAAGCATTATTGGATGAAAACGATGCACAACAACTGGAACTGACAGATTCATTAAATGTAAGTTAAAAAACAAAGAAAAGCGTAAAGCCACGTGTGAACTTTTGATTAATAGAAAGCAAAGGAAGTCGTTTTTGAATCGAATTGTCACTGGTAATGAAAAATCGAATGTTATTTTGATAATCCTAACCGAACTAAACATTGGACTGATGCAGCAGTAAAATCGACGTCAAAACGTAATGTCCATGGAAAGACTTACTGTGTATTTGGTGGGGCCAGAAGGGCATGGTATATTATGATTTGTTGAAACCGGGTCAAACTATCACCGGTGAACGTTACACACAATAATTGCTTGAATTGAATGGTGTATTGAAAGAAAAGCGACCAAAATGGGCCAACAGAAATGGAACAATGATTCTATTGCACGACGATGCTCATCCTAATGTCACAAAACCGGTCAAATAAATGTATGGGCAGCACTTGGCTGGAAGGTTTTACCACACCCCTCTTATTCACCAGATGTTTCTCCATCCGAGTACCACTTGTTCCATGTTCACATCGCTGACACATGGATTTTGTTCACAGCGCTTCCATAAATATGAAAACGTTCAAAAATAGCTCGATCGCCGCATCAAAAGAGGAGAAATTTTATATTGATGGTATTCATAAATTGTCAAAATATTGGGAAAAGTTAACGTTGGTAATTGTATTACCGAAATTTACGCATTTTGCTTTAAAAATGAAACGATCGTTTCATATTTCTGTACCGATTACAATAGACAATAGAGAAAGTCTTAAAATAATCATACGAAAGGGTAAAATGTATGAGAATATCTGTTTATAAACAAGAAATATGTGAGTACTTTAACAAAATCACCGAAGTAACAGAGGCCATAAAGTGCTTTTTGTTGAAATTAATTTTTGTTGTAACTGTCGAACGCCTCTGGCCATTCTGGTGACTATCACCATCAGTTTTTGCATGTAACAGAATATGCAAAAGTGTCGCCAAAAAGTGGTACTGATATAGTCCCTATATAACCGCCAGTTACGATGCCCGCCCAGCGATAATTCCACTATAAAAATTTGAAATTACGTTATGTTTGAGGTACGGTATGAGACACTTTATTTACTTAGGTTTCGGAAAAACTTTTACTTTGAAAAGTTCGGGCGTCAAATTTTAGCAGCATTTGTTACTCAATCATTTCTCATACAATTTTGAATAAAATTATAAGAAAAGTTTAATGTCTAGTTTCAAAGTTTCGGTTTCTATCATTTATTTAGAATTTATTTTCAGTTTTAATAAAATTAGATATTCCAGTTTAGCCTAAGATTATACGACTTGCTCAGAACTAATCAACTAACTTCCTAAATATACTAACAATGGGACCACCTGGGGTGGGGTATTCCGATTCCAATGAAAATTTGAAAATGTTTTGGTCACAGGGTGTATCGAAAGAGAAGAAATTTGAAGAAATGAAAATTTACGCAAAATAACGTCAGTCAATACGTCAGTCAAACGTCAAATAATGTCAGTTTGACTATTTGGCTAATCAAAATGGCAGAAGTTCAGGGTTGTTCGAAAAAGCAATACGACATGTAAAAATCAAGACAGAATGTACTTTGGATTGCATGTTGAAGTTATTGGGTATGAGGAATATGAAAATAATGTCAGTTTAACGACCAAAATGCAGAAAATACAGGGTTTCCCGAATAACCAACACATGAAAATGAACTTAAATGCATGAAACCAGACTTTTTTTTAGGCTAGTCAAAAATTATGTTTATCAGGGCTGGTTCAATATTTAGTTCCTATTTAGAAGAGTAATACAACCCGTCGATATTTCATTTGAATTTTGAATTTTGTACAACAGCGATTACTTGGCAAGCATTTATAAATAGGGCACTGCTCAAACACAAGTAGAACACATTTACCTACGACAAAAAATATTATACGGAAGAGTTACCAAAATAAGTGAGAGGTTAATTAATGGAAATTATTGCCTCGAAATTAAAGTCTTTAGATTGCAACACTGAAAGTAGTTTTTTTACTTATCATTGACTGTGTGATAGGGCTTTTAGCATATTTTGTATCCGTCTAAAATCCTCTAAATGATTCTTCGATTATAAGTACAAAAATTAAATAAATAACAATTAATTATAAGTTCACAACATTTGTATTTTACTATAAACACTCAAATAATATAATTCACTTTTAAACATGTAATATTTTCAATAAATTGGCCTAAAGCCGGTATTTCATTTGATAAATTAAATATTTTAAAAATGTTTGTTGTTGTAATTAATTTACATAAATCATAATTATTGAAAATGTTAACGGCTGTAATTTATTATTTATTTATTTCCTCGATGTTTCGACAACAAATTGAATAGTGATCATCAGTGAAATCAGAATCGAAACAATATAATGCAAATAAAAATTGTACGATCACAGAAATATTAAGTTACCAATAATGTCGAAGAAATGTCGAAGAAATGTCGAAGAAATAAATCTAAATAATACGTAGGTTTTCGAAAAGTTTCCTGTAATGCAATTTGTTTTTATGTTTTCAAAATATAATTTAAACTCTAAACTTGAAATATTTTTGTTATATTGTTGCGTTGGTTTTTATTCCATAGCAGAACTCATCAATTACTTCGTTAATTGATTTAAATTTTTTTCCAACATAATTTGGAAACAAGAAAAATTCTTAGAGCGATTTTATCAATTTTCCTGTTTCATGATGTATTTGAGCACTTTTTTCTCTCTAATGAAATGTGTGAGATCGATATTTCTTCATTCCCACATTCATTCGAATCAAAAATGATGCACAAAAGAGCTCTTGTTATTGATTTTTATTCTTTTTGCAAAGACATGTTCATCATAATTCCCATGACAAGTGAATGAATCGTGGACGACTGCATTTTTATTTCAAAAACCCAAAAATTAATGGTTTCATATATCCTAACGGTGTTCTTCTTATCCATATCCGATGTAACGTTAATTACTGATCCACCTATTATATAATGAATATGAATTACAGCACCAACTTCAAATTTATCCATTTTAATGAGAAAAATGCAAAAAACACCAATTTTAAAATGCTATGAAACTGAATCCAATAAATAAATGTATGTTCATGTGAAATGGTTATTTGAAACGCGGTCAGTCATTACAGGAACCTTTTCGATCGAATCTACTCACATAATTAACTTAAATTCACTTAATTGTTACATATAAATAATTTTGAATTAAAAATATATCAATTAATAATTAAACGATTAATCTGCGGATTTTGAAATTAAAAATCTAATAACTTCAAATTTTATTGTAGGACAATATTTATTTTAAGCAAACAACATTTTCTGAATGACACAAAAAATCATAATTTTCCCATTTTATTTTACTTTGCGACACATTTTTATTAATTACTTATTTTATAAATTTATAGTTTTGGAAAAATTGGAAACCAATTAAATATCTATAGAATTAAGCAGTTACAATTATAACTAACGTCAAATACATTTCTTATATTTTAAACTCCTGACGCGGTTTAATGATATTTTGTAGTGTACAGATATGACAACAAATGAGTCTGGCCTGTAGTTAGTGTTGTTCGTTCGGACGTTCGCTACCGGTATTGGAATAATTGTGAGAAAATCTCTTTTTAAATAAATCTTGAATTTAGTGTTAGGGTATGATTAAAGTGTTTTCGTTAATATCCTCTTTAACTTCATCATTTTTTGGATTATTACGATGTAATTTTGAGGGGTGGATGATGCGACACTATGGAACAATTATGTTTTAGAACAATTGGATTTTTGAACATTCCACCCACTCATACTTTCTCTATTGTTTCTTTTAAAATTACAACTTAAAAATGTTGCTAGAGAACAAAGTCGAATAGTTTCAATTTTCATTTTAATTTTCTTTTAAGAATTTCCAAATATTTTTTTTCCTCATAAATTTTCTTTTAGAGTTAATAAAAACGATCGCGGTAATAAATAATTTAAAAATACAATAACGTAATGGTTGGGTAGAGAGATCAAAAAATCAAAAAGGTCAATTTTTGTTCAAAGTTCAAGGTTTAAAAGTCTTAGTCTAATAGAATTATAAAGACATTTCACAACCAATTTGTGGTACAAAAGACGATAAACGAAATAGAATGTGCAAATTCCGTGCTAAATTTAACATGCTGTAAATAATATCTGGGGGTCGTTCAAAGTAAGTCTTAATACCAAAACTGCGAATTTTTCATGTTCAAATATCAGAAATGTTTCATTATACTTATGCGAAACTTAAAGATTCAATATTATGTGAGCACATCTCGCCTACAAGATTTTGTAAATAAGTTAAGTGCCTTCGAAAAGTCTTTGGTGTTCGGTGATCTGAAACAATTTGAATGAGTTTTTTTAATAAAAATATTTGCTATCGATCTGATGAAAACGATAATAAAAATTAATTTTGGAAATATTGTTTGCGCGGTCTGAATTTAGTGTCTAAACTCACCCTGACGTTTTTGAAAATGGAGTCTACTCGTTTCGCTGCTGAAACTGAATGTTATTATTATCTGTTACTGAGAGTATGTCTACAATTTCTTTCAAGACTTTATTTTCTAAATTTTGAGCAAATTTTTCTTGTGCTATTTTCAATGGAGTTTTTCTATTATTATCGATAAGAGTATGATCTGCGAAATTTTTCAACAGTAACTGTACGAACTCCAAGTAACCTTTTTCAACAGCTTCATGTAATGCTGTTTGTCCATCTAAATCAACAGCGTTAATATCTGCTCCATAATCTAATAATATTTTCGCTGCATTTATTTTGCATGTTTCAGCAGCCCACATCAATGGAGTATCACCCTCTGTATCTTTAGCATTTATACTTTCATACATTTGCTCTGAATCTCCATTGAATCTTTCTTTGATCTTGTCCAATATCAGTAATATTATTCCTTTATTACCACTAATTATTGCTTGGTGTAATACGGTATCATGACTATTTCTTGCAAGAACATCGGCTCCCTTATCTAAAATGTATTCCACTGTTTGCAAGTTACCACTACGTGCAGCCATGTGCAAAGGTGTTTGGTGCACCAGAATTGCTGATGATTTTTCATAAAGTTCATATGCTTTATGGTGATAACCTAAAGTACCATATGCGTTTCCTAGGTTTTCTAGTATTCTAGCTACATTAAAATTATCTGGACCATAATGAAACTGATTTATTTTTAAAGCTCTTTCTAACAAATCCTTTTGTTTCTGTGGATCACCTAAATAACCATATGCACTTCCAAGATTTTCTAGCGTTTTAGCTACATTAAAATTATCACGACCATAATGGTTTTCGTTAATATTTAAGGCTCTTTCTAATAACCCCATTTGTTTCTGAGGATCACCTAAAGTACCATATGCATTTCCAAGATTTTCTAGTGTTTTAGCTACATTAAAATTATCACGACCGTAATGGTTTTCGTTAATCTTTAAGGCTCGTTCTAACAAATCTTTTTGTTTCTGATGATCACCTAAATTATCATTTGCCTGTGCAAGGTTTTCTAGTGTACTCGCTACATTAAAATTATCGGTACCGTAATGGGTTTCATTAATTGTTAAGGATCGTTCAAGAAACTCTTTTGTTTTCTGGTGATCACCTAAATTTCCATATACAAGTCCAAGTTTTTCTAGTATTCTAGCTACATTAAAATTATCAGGACCATAATGAAACTCATTAATTTTTACGGCCCGTTCTAATAACTCTATAGTTTTCGGATGGTCACCTAAAATATTATATGTGATTCCAAGGTTTTCTAGTATTTGAGCTAGATCAAAATAATCAGCACCATAATGGGATTCTTCAAGTTTTAAGGATCGTTCAAGAAACTCTTTTGTTTTCTGATGATCACCTAATTTCCAATATAAGTTACCAAGGCATTCCAGTGTTATAGCTAAATTCAAATTATCAGGACCATAATGCATTTCTTTAATTTTTAAAGCCCGTTCTAATATCTTCTTTTGTTCCTCATGATCACCTAAAAATCCATATGCTCTTCCAAGTTTTTCTAGTATTCTAGCTACATTAAAATGATCAGGCCCATTATGGTTCTCGCTAATTTTTAGAGCTCTTTCAAAGATTTTCTTTTGTTTCTGATGATCACCTATATTTTCATACGCCCTTCCAATGTGTTCTAGCGTTTCAACTACATTGGGATTATCAGAACCATAATGATTCTCATTTATTTTTAACGCTCGTTCTGACAACTCCATTTTCTTGAGAGGATAACCTAATCCATGATAAGCGCTTGCTAGATTTAATAATATGGGTACTATTTTATAATGTTCAGAACCGTAAAGTGTTTCATTAATAGTTAAGGCTCGCTCTAGTACGTCTGCTTTTTTCTGATGTTGATCTAAATATCCATACGCAACACCAAGATTTGTTAACGTTACAGCTATAAAATAATGATCGGGACCATAATTTTTCTCACGGCATTTTAAAACTTGTTCTAAAAGCTCAATTTGTATCTGATGTTCTCCAAGATTTTTGTAAGCCATACTGAGGTATTCTTTTGTTGTAGCAACTTTAGGATGATCTGGTCCATAGTTTTTCTCATCCATTCTTAAACACTTTTCTAGTAAATCCTTTTTTTTATGCATTTCACCAAAATTGAAGTGTACGATAAATATCCATTTCAATAAATCTTCAATGTAATGTCTTTCTAATCTTTCTTCATCTTCAGGTTTCCTTTCTATCAAATTATCAATATGTGACAGAAATATTTCTAAATGTGGTAATAAATGCCTTTTCTTTTTGTAGTCCTCTAATTCATCGCTGTCATCTGGAAAATTTATTTTTAATAATTGAAAAACAATTTCTACAATCATGTCCTCTTTATTTTGATCATTCACGTTTATTCGTATTACTTGTTGAACTAGTCGATGAATACTCAATACACTTTGGTGTTCCGCACCATTTACCATTGAGTACTTAACAAGTAATCGAACAGCTGAATTTAACAGTTTCTCATTACCGTCTGCTAAATTTAAAAATATAATTCTATAAATATTATCTGGTGCAAAATAAGATATAATATCGAGAATTTTCATTGCCAACTGTCCACATTGAGCATCGGCGAGTATTTTATCAGTTGTAATTTTCCATGTGTTGAAAGTAGTTTTAGTGTAACGATTATCAATGCCCTGAAATACTTTAGAGTTAAGTAGATCCTTTTCCATTTGTTCATATAATTTTAGATAATTGTCAATTTCAAATGTAACTCCTTCGCCTTGAATATATGCTATTGCTTGCTGTATCGCTAACGGAAAACATTGCAGTTTTTCTACCAATTCTTCTATTACTTGATCTTTTGATTTATCATCAGTAGGTACACCTAAACCCTTTTTAACAAATTCTATAGCATCACTTAACTCTAGTTCGTTGAGTTTGATAACTTCGATTCCTTTTTCCCATTCTTGATTCCGAGAAGTAATTAAAATGTAAGGTCTATTAGCGTCACCTGTTGAAAGGCATATTGGTAAAAACCTTTTCAAATCTTTATTTCTTTCAGCATTATCGAAAATAAACAAGCTTTTCTTCTTGGCAAAAAAATGATACACTTCCTTTACAATAGACTCTACTGTTTTTTTTCTTCCATTTGCCGTGTCAATTGTAGGAATATCTAATCTTTTATCTTCGGCTAAGTTAAAAAAGGATTCTGAAAGAGAATCTAAATTTTCGGCATTTATCCATAAAACATTTTTATTATAATTTGTTCCATATTCTTTCGCATACTTTCTAGCCAATTCAGTCTTTCCAATTCCTCCTAAACCACTGACGGAGGTAATTTGTGAAACGACGGTAGCACTAGAACTTCTTTGTATTGTTTCATGTAACTTTATTAACTCTTCCTTTCTACCTGTAAAAAACTGTACTGGATCATTCACATTAAACCAAATGTTTCCGAGGATTTCTATTCGTAATTTTTCAAAAAAATGTTTTCCTTCTTCATTCGATATAAATATTCCTTGCTTTGTTTGCATCCAATCCAGCATTCTCGCATGAAATCTACTATAAACATTCTTTTTATTAACATTATTAAATGTCTCGCCAATCTCATTTTCAATGATTTCACCTAGCTCAATCTCGTTAGGTAAATTTACGGCAAAAACTAATTTATCCAAAAAACTTTCTATATCTTCTTTTATATTGAAATTGAAATCATCATCTGGATAAGTTTTCTTGGCATGTTCCATTATTTTCTGAATTAGTTCTGCCTTATAAGGAAATTCGCCTTCTTTAAATTTTAAACGTTTTTGATGCTTGTCTTTAAGTTGGATATCTAAAATGTCATCCTTATCTACTATTCGGTCAAAATTATTTGTTTGTAATTCTTTTTCCAAATCAATGTTTGTACAAATAATAAAATCTTTAAATTCACTATTCTTCTCTTTAAATTCCGGATTTCGTATGATTTTAATGTAGGAGGTAAAATATTTAATTAAACTGAATGGGGCCTTCTTTCCTGAATCTAGTAAATCCTCACTCTTAATCTCTTTAGATTCGTTTTTTTTATGTTTTGCCTGTAAGAATCGATAAATAATTCGGTTTTTCCTCTCATTTTCATATTGAAAAATCACATCATCAAATTGTTCGGCGGCTTTCATTTCTGTAGCTAAGAGGAAAGAATAATTCTTTCTTACTCCTCTTAGTAGAAACAGCATTAATAACTTTAGTTGAAACATATAACCATGAAATATATCCTTTAACCCACCAGCAGGGTAAAATTTGCTTGTACTCAACGTAGATATTATTGACCCTCCCGCAGTAGAATTATCCTCTTGTTCAATTTCATCCTGAGGCAGTTTTAAATCATTTTGATCTTGTTCATCTTTATCCGAACACCTTGACATTGCACCTTAAAATATATAGTAAAATTTAATCTTATTTGGGTGTTCTCAATTGCATTATTATTAAACAAGATAATATTGTGACGGGACATTGGCTTTAAATTATTAAAAGCACTAACAATGCAAACTGTAATCTTAGCGATATCTGAAATGTAAAAAATGATCGTCAATAAGGACTTCTTAATCATAAATTCTATTGGCGTACGAATAAACATTTTTCTCGAATAATATTGATAAAAATATCCTTAACTTTGACGAATTATCTATTAGAATTGATTAAGTCTTTTGATGGAATTTAACATAAAACATAATTATCCAAGATTGATGATTTAATGTTTGGGGTTCTGCGATGTGATGATATTACCGACATCCTTATTGCTAAGAATATTAAGGTATATCTTGGTTGAATTAGTTCACATTGTTTTCTTATTCACGCGCTACTTTACCTTTGGGTTCCTTGTTTTACTCATTTCGTATTATTAGGAGGCACTTTCTTCGCGTGCATCTGTCGCTAACTGCGAACTTTAATCGGTACAATGTGAATTTAACATAAATATTTCTTTCTCATTAACATTCCGTTGCTAGGACTACAAGTTGTTATTCTTCATTTACAAGCATTGTTTTAATACCGAATAATAAAGCATCGTGTTCGTGTGATAAATTGTTTGCCGGGTGTTACGTACTTTCGCATAAAATTGTTACTATAATTGCCAAAAATAAAGGGTTTACCCAGAAGAACAATCAACACCATTGCCAATATGGAACATCCATAGTCATAATGAAGATTTGTTTGCAAAAGTCCACAATTAATTGGCAAATGAGACAAATGATGAATGTAAAAACAAATTTGCAGAGCAAACCCCAGAACGTGTATCCAACAAAATTTGTGGAACAAAAAGAAATACTGAATTTCTATTGCCTTAAGCCCACTCCATATCCTCAAATAATTACGGAAGCGGGACTGGATTGGAAACGGTGAGGATGCGAAACTCATCATTGCAGGAGTTTATAGGGTTACCTTTAGGTTGCAGCATTTCTAAAAACACTAAAGCGAATTTAGTCTAATAAATCCACAATCCAAATTTCATTAAAATTGGATGAGAATTAACTAAATTTCCAGTTTTCTAGCTCCAGGGAAGAATAAAATTTCATAAAAATGCATTTATTAATTTTGTATGAGAAATGCTCTGCCTTACAAATATTTATTCTGCAGCGTTATAAACGAGCAATAGAATATGATGATGAGGCAAATAACCACAGAATATAATAACTTTACAGAAGCAACTCTTCCTACATATGAGGTACTTATTTTTATTATAATACAGGTATCCCGTCCCTTGTGACGTACCACAGCTATCAAAAACTTAAGCATATTTCAAAGGAAAACTTCAACAGACTTTTATTTACAAATTTTTTTAAATATATATCGAACCAGATCAAATAGAAATCTGAAATTAATTCTGTATCAAAGCTTAAAGTCCTCCTAATTTATTTTACGATAATTATTTCTTTTTCCAAATAATTGGAAAAGTTCTTGGAATTTCTGAAAGCAATTGCTCTCGATTACCAATCTTTTCGGTAATTTGAAACATGTTCGATAATCCGTCTATAACACCACTTTTACAGCACGAACATCGGGACTTTTTAATAATTTACATCACCATTTTCCAAAATCTTGCATATTAATTGAATAATCCCAGTTTCAAAAATACATTGTATTTGTCGTGGACTACCAGCTGCTATATTACTAATTGACCAAACGATTTCTTCAACAATATTAGTTTTTTGCATGTGCCAACCATTTGGCTAGTGCTGGTAAAACATTTGCATTTAGAACAGCTTCAGTCGGAAAATCTGATCCAGTGACAATATTCCAAACACTTCTTAATGCCGGCACAATTTTTATTTGTACTTCTTTACTACCCAATAAAAAAAACTTAAAAATGGTACACATTCATTATCGATAACGAGTTGAATACTATCGCTTTCACCATCTGTTCTATAACTGAGTGCCCAAGAAATATCAATTAATAATTGTCCATCAGGATTCGGAAAATGTAACATTTTTTTTTTTTTAACAATGGAACGATTGTCTTTATGTGGTCCAATGCTGGAGCTGGATCTTTATAGCAACATAAATTTGATATTAACCAAACGATATTCGGTAATAATGATATCGGTGTCTCAGTACTGATCAAGGGTATGAGTTCGGTAAGAACACCACATTCAAATAGAATATCACGGTGAGCAGAACCATCACCGTGCAATATTACCCAATTCCATTGCTCAACAACCAAAAAATTGTATCGTTACACAATAATTTAACTAACGGTGCTACACCACCGGCAGCAATTAATGTTGCTGTTTGGCTTGTTGTACCGGATGCAATATTTGTTGCTTCAAATTGTTAAGTTGGATGTTGAAAATCCATTAAAACGTCAACACACAATGGTACAACAGTAGCTGCTATCATAGCATTAATTGGTGGATTAGTTTTCCTATCAATACTTCGCATATTTTCACATATTTCAGCAATACTCCTATCAACTTTTGGTCTTTATGATCTTTTACTGCGATGTATAATCATCGTCAACCGCAATATTTCGACGTTTCCGAAGTTGTTCATCTTTTTTTTGGATTTCCTCAATGCAATGGTCACCTCATGTGACGTCTCATACGCAATTCATCATTGTTTTTAGTAAAATTTTTATACGCTTCACGTCTTCCATCATTTTCTGTCATTGTAAAATACCAACAAAAAATCTATAATCAATAAAATTTTAGCACACTTCCTCGTACTGTAATGACACAATAATTTGTCTGGAAAAACTGGTTAATTGTTTTGTTTGTAGCCCACCGAAACGTCGCCAATAGAAAAATTGTATATTCGGCTGTCTTACTCAAGTGGTGATCTTTCAACGTTGTAAATGGAATTGCCACAAATCAATTTGCATACGACTTTAGGAAGACACGTTTTTAGGTATAGATAATAAATACCGGACGGTTAATAGAATTTAAATTATTAATTATTACCTGAATGTAAACTGATGATTGCTGAGTAGTTACTAACTGATACTAATTATTATTATTATTTTGTAAGATATTTTTACTATTATTAACTTTAATCACACCGAACTTTATTAAATAATTATTATATTTCTTAGTATAAACACTTTCTTCATCGATATTTTCATACAAACACGTAACTTTCACGCAAACCAAACTAAATGTGATAAAAAAATATCTGGTTCAATTTAAAATAGAAAAATAATCTATAAAAAAAAAGTGGTAAATGCAGAGATAAGTATTTTTTATCAAATTCATAAATGTGGAAATAAGGTATAGAAATATGAAAGATAAAAGTAATTACAGAAAGTGGTTTATTAAAAGAACGTAGAAAATTGTGAAGATACAGAATTGCAAGCATTATTGGATGAAAACGATGCACAACAACTGGAACTGACAGATTCATTAAATGTAAGTAAAAAAACAAAGAAAAGCGTAAAGCCACGTGTGAACTTTTGATTAATAGACAGCAAAGGAAGTCGTTTTTGAATCGAATTGTCACTGGTAATGAAAAATCGAATGTTATTTTGATAATCCTAACCGAACTAAACATTGGATTGATGCAGTAGTAAAATCGACGTCAAAACGTAATGCCCATGGAAAGACTTACTGTGTATTTGGTGGGGCCAGAAGGGCATGGTATATTATGATTTGTTGAAACCGGGTCAAACTATCACCGGTGAACGTTACACACAATAATTGCTTGAATTGAATGGTGTATTGAAAGAAAAGCGACCAAAATGGGCCAACAGAAATGGAACAATGATTCTATTGCACGACGATGCTCATCCTAATGTCACAAAACCGGTCAAATAAATGTATGGGCAGCACTTGGCTGGAAGGTTTTACCACACCCCTCTTATTCACCAGATGTTTCTCCATCCGAGTACCACTTGTTCCATGTTCACATCGCTGACACATGGATTTTGTTCACAGCGCTTCCATAAATATGAAAACGTTCAAAAATAGCTCGATCGCCGCATCAAAAGAGGAGAAATTTTATATTGATGGTATTCATAAATTGTCAAAATATTGGGAAAAGTTAACGTTGGTAATTGTATTACCGAAATTTACGCATTTTGCTTTAAAAATGAAACGATCGTTTCATATTTCTGTACCGATTACAATAGACAATAGAGAAAGTCTTAAAATAATCATACGAAAGGGTAAAATGTATGAGAATATCTGTTTATAAACAAGAAATATGTGTGTACTTTAACAAAATCACCGAAGTAGCAGAGGCCATAAAGTGCTTTTTGTTGAAATTAATTTTTGTTGTTACTGTTTGGCCATTCTGGTGACTATCACCATCAGTTTTTGCATGTAACAGAATATGCAAAAGTGTCGCCAAAAAGTGGTACTGATATAGTCCCTATATAACCGCCAGTTACGATGCCCGCCCAGCGATAATTCCACTATAAAAATTTGAAATTACGTTATGTTTGAGGTACGGTATGAGACACTTTATTTACTTAGGTTTCGGAAAAACTTTTACTTTGAAAAGTTCGGGCGTCAAATTTTAGCAGCATTTGTTACTCAATCATTTCTCATACAATTTTGAATAAAATTATAAGAAAAGTTTAATGTCTAGTTTCAAAGTTTCGGTTTCTATCATTTATTTAGAATTTATTTTCAGTTTTAATAAAATTAGATATTCCAGTTTAGCCTAAGATTATACGACTTGCTCAGAACTAATCAACTAACTTCCTAAATATACTAACAATGGGACCACCTGGGGTGGGGTATTCCGATTCCAATGAAAATTTGAAAATGTTTTAGTCACAGGGTGTATCGAAAGAGAAGAAATTTGAAGAAATGAAAATTTACGCAATATAACGCCAGTCAATACGTCAGTCAAACGTCAAATAATGTCAGTTTGGCTATTTGGCTAATCAAAATGGCAGAAGTTCAGGGTTGTTCGAAAAAGCAATACGACATGTAAAAATCAAGACAGAATGTACTTTGGATTGCATGTTGAAGTTATTGGGAATGAGGAATATGAAAATAAAGTCAGTTTAACGACCAAAATGCAGAAAATACAGGGTTTCCCGAATAACCAACACACGAAAAAGAACTTAAATGCATGGAACCAGACATTTTTTTAGGCTAGTCAAAAATTATGTTTATCAGGGCTGGTTCAATATTTAGTTCCTATTTTGAAGAGTAATACAACCCGTTGATATTTCATTTGAATTTTGAATTTTGTACAACAGCGATTACTTGCAAGCATTTATAAATAGGGCACTGCTCAAACACAAGTAGCACACATTTACCTACGACAAAAAATATTATACGGAAGAGTTACCAAAATAAGTGAGAGGTTAATTAATGGAAATTATTGCCTCGAAATTAAAGTCCTTAGAATGCAAAACTGAAAGTAGTTTTTTTACTTATCATTGACTGTGTGATAGGGCTTTTACCATATTTTGTATCCGTCTAAAATCCTCTAAATGATTCTTCGATTATAAGTACAAAAATTAAATAAATAACAATTAATTATAAGTTGACAACATTTGTATTTTACTATAAACACTCAAATAATATAATTCACTTTTAAACATGTAATATTTTCAATAAATTGGCCTAAAGCCGGTATTTCATTTGATAAATTAAATATTTTAAAAATGTTTGTTGTTGTAATTAATTTACATAAATCATAATTATTGAAAATGTTAACGGCTGTAATTTATTATTTATTTATTTCCTCGATGTTTCGACAACAAATTGAATAGTGATCATCAGTGAAATCAGAATCGAAACAATATAATGCAAATAAAAATTGTACGATCACAGAAATATTAAGTTACCAATAATGTCGAAGAAATGTCGAAGAAATGTCGAAGAAATAAATCTAAATAATACGTAGGTTTTCGAAAAGTTTCCTGTAATGCAATTTGTTTTTATGTTTTCAAAATATAATTTAAACTCTAAACTTGAAATATTTTTGTTATATTGTTGCGTTGGTTTTTATTCCATAGCAGAACTCATCAATTACTTCGTTAATTGATTTAAATTTTTTTCCAACATAATTTGGAAACAAGAAAAATTCTTAGAGCGATTTTATCAATTTTCCTGTTTCATGATGTATTTGAGCACTTTTTTCTCTCTAATGAAATGTGTGAGATCGATATTTCTTCATTCCCACATTCATTCGAATCAAAAATGATGCACAAAAGAGCTCTTGTTATTGATTTTTATTCTTTTTGCAAAGACATGTTCATCATAATTCCCATGACAAGTGAATGAATCGTGGACGACTGCATTTTTATTTCAAAAACCCAAAAATTAATGGTTTCATATATCCTAACGGTGTTCTTCTTATCCATATCCGATGTAACGTTAATTACTGATCCACCTATTATATAATGAATATGAATTACAGCACCAACTTCAAATTTATCCATTTTAATGAGAAAAATGCAAAAAACACCAATTTTAAAATGCTATGAAACTGAATCCAATAAATAAATGTATGTTCATGTGAAATGGTTATTTGAAACGCGGTCAGTCATTACAGGAACCTTTTCGATCGAATCTACTCACATAATTAACTTAAATTCACTTAATTGTTACATATAAATAATTTTGAATTAAAAATATATCAATTAATAATTAAACGATTAATCTGCGGATTTTGAAATTAAAAATCTAATAACTTCAAATTTTATTGTAGGACAATATTTATTTTAAGCAAACAACATTTTCTGAATGACACAAAAAATCATAATTTTCCCATTTTATTTTACTTTGCGACACATTTTTATTAATTACTTATTTTATAAATTTATAGTTTTGGAAAAATTGGAAACCAATTAAATATCTATAGAATTAAGCAGTTACAATTATAACTAACGTCAAATACATTTCTTATATTTTAAACTCCTGACGCGGTTTAATGATATTTTGTAGTGTACAGATATGACAACAAATGAGTCTGGCCTGTAGTTAGTGTTGTTCGTTCGGACGTTCGCTACCGGTATTGGAATAATTGTGAGAAAATCTCTTTTTAAATAAATCTTGAATTTAGTGTTAGGGTATGATTAAAGTGTTTTCGTTAATATCCTCTTTAACTTCATCATTTTTTGGATTATTACGATGTAATTTTGAGGGGTGGATGATGCGACACTATGGAACAATTATGTTTTAGAACAATTGGATTTTTGAACATTCCACCCACTCATACTTTCTCTATTGTTTCTTTTAAAATTACAACTTAAAAATGTTGCTAGAGAACAAAGTCGAATAGTTTCAATTTTCATTTTAATTTTCTTTTAAGAATTTCCAAATATTTTTTTTCCTCATAAATTTTCTTTTAGAGTTAATAAAAACGATCGCGGTAATAAATAATTTAAAAATACAATAACGTAATGGTTGGGTAGAGAGATCAAAAAATCAAAAAGGTCAATTTTTGTTCAAAGTTCAAGGTTTAAAAGTCTTAGTCTAATAGAATTATAAAGACATTTCACAACCAATTTGTGGTACAAAAGACGATAAACGAAATAGAATGTGCAAATTCCGTGCTAAATTTAACATGCTGTAAATAATATCTGGGGGTCGTTCAAAGTAAGTCTTAATACCAAAACTGCGAATTTTTCATGTTCAAATATCAGAAATGTTTCATTATACTTATGCGAAACTTAAAGATTCAATATTATGTGAGCACATCTCGCCTACAAGATTTTGTAAATAAGTTAAGTGCCTTCGAAAAGTCTTTGGTGTTCGGTGATCTGAAACAATTTGAATGAGTTTTTTTAATAAAAATATTTGCTATCGATCTGATGAAAACGATAATAAAAATTAATTTTGGAAATATTGTTTGCGCGGTCTGAATTTAGTGTCTAAACTCACCCTGACGTTTTTGAAAATGGAGTCTACTCGTTTCGCTGCTGAAACTGAATGTTATTATTATCTGTTACTGAGAGTATGTCTACAATTTCTTTCAAGACTTTATTTTCTAAATTTTGAGCAAATTTTTCTTGTGCTATTTTCAATGGAGTTTTTCTATTATTATCGATAAGAGTATGATCTGCGAAATTTTTCAACAGTAACTGTACGAACTCCAAGTAACCTTTTTCAACAGCTTCATGTAATGCTGTTTGTCCATCTAAATCAACAGCGTTAATATCTGCTCCATAATCTAATAATATTTTCGCTGCATTTATTTTGCATGTTTCAGCAGCCCACATCAATGGAGTATCACCCTCTGTATCTTTAGCATTTATACTTTCATACATTTGCTCTGAATCTCCATTGAATCTTTCTTTGATCTTGTCCAATATCAGTAATATTATTCCTTTATTACCACTAATTATTGCTTGGTGTAATACGGTATCATGACTATTTCTTGCAAGAACATCGGCTCCCTTATCTAAAATGTATTCCACTGTTTGCAAGTTACCACTACGTGCAGCCATGTGCAAAGGTGTTTGGTGCACCAGAATTGCTGATGATTTTTCATAAAGTTCATATGCTTTATGGTGATAACCTAAAGTACCATATGCGTTTCCTAGGTTTTCTAGTATTCTAGCTACATTAAAATTATCTGGACCATAATGAAACTGATTTATTTTTAAAGCTCTTTCTAACAAATCCTTTTGTTTCTGTGGATCACCTAAATAACCATATGCACTTCCAAGATTTTCTAGCGTTTTAGCTACATTAAAATTATCACGACCATAATGGTTTTCGTTAATATTTAAGGCTCTTTCTAATAACCCCATTTGTTTCTGAGGATCACCTAAAGTACCATATGCATTTCCAAGATTTTCTAGTGTTTTAGCTACATTAAAATTATCACGACCGTAATGGTTTTCGTTAATCTTTAAGGCTCGTTCTAACAAATCTTTTTGTTTCTGATGATCACCTAAATTATCATTTGCCTGTGCAAGGTTTTCTAGTGTACTCGCTACATTAAAATTATCGGTACCGTAATGGGTTTCATTAATTGTTAAGGATCGTTCAAGAAACTCTTTTGTTTTCTGGTGATCACCTAAATTTCCATATACAAGTCCAAGTTTTTCTAGTATTCTAGCTACATTAAAATTATCAGGACCATAATGAAACTCATTAATTTTTACGGCCCGTTCTAATAACTCTATAGTTTTCGGATGGTCACCTAAAATATTATATGTGATTCCAAGGTTTTCTAGTATTTGAGCTAGATCAAAATAATCAGCACCATAATGGGATTCTTCAAGTTTTAAGGATCGTTCAAGAAACTCTTTTGTTTTCTGATGATCACCTAATTTCCAATATAAGTTACCAAGGCATTCCAGTGTTATAGCTAAATTCAAATTATCAGGACCATAATGCATTTCTTTAATTTTTAAAGCCCGTTCTAATATCTTCTTTTGTTCCTCATGATCACCTAAAAATCCATATGCTCTTCCAAGTTTTTCTAGTATTCTAGCTACATTAAAATGATCAGGCCCATTATGGTTCTCGCTAATTTTTAGAGCTCTTTCAAAGATTTTCTTTTGTTTCTGATGATCACCTATATTTTCATACGCCCTTCCAATGTGTTCTAGCGTTTCAACTACATTGGGATTATCAGAACCATAATGATTCTCATTTATTTTTAACGCTCGTTCTGACAACTCCATTTTCTTGAGAGGATAACCTAATCCATGATAAGCGCTTGCTAGATTTAATAATATGGGTACTATTTTATAATGTTCAGAACCGTAAAGTGTTTCATTAATAGTTAAGGCTCGCTCTAGTACGTCTGCTTTTTTCTGATGTTGATCTAAATATCCATACGCAACACCAAGATTTGTTAACGTTACAGCTATAAAATAATGATCGGGACCATAATTTTTCTCACGGCATTTTAAAACTTGTTCTAAAAGCTCAATTTGTATCTGATGTTCTCCAAGATTTTTGTAAGCCATACTGAGGTATTCTTTTGTTGTAGCAACTTTAGGATGATCTGGTCCATAGTTTTTCTCATCCATTCTTAAACACTTTTCTAGTAAATCCTTTTTTTTATGCATTTCACCAAAATTGAAGTGTACGATAAATATCCATTTCAATAAATCTTCAATGTAATGTCTTTCTAATCTTTCTTCATCTTCAGGTTTCCTTTCTATCAAATTATCAATATGTGACAGAAATATTTCTAAATGTGGTAATAAATGCCTTTTCTTTTTGTAGTCCTCTAATTCATCGCTGTCATCTGGAAAATTTATTTTTAATAATTGAAAAACAATTTCTACAATCATGTCCTCTTTATTTTGATCATTCACGTTTATTCGTATTACTTGTTGAACTAGTCGATGAATACTCAATACACTTTGGTGTTCCGCACCATTTACCATTGAGTACTTAACAAGTAATCGAACAGCTGAATTTAACAGTTTCTCATTACCGTCTGCTAAATTTAAAAATATAATTCTATAAATATTATCTGGTGCAAAATAAGATATAATATCGAGAATTTTCATTGCCAACTGTCCACATTGAGCATCGGCGAGTATTTTATCAGTTGTAATTTTCCATGTGTTGAAAGTAGTTTTAGTGTAACGATTATCAATGCCCTGAAATACTTTAGAGTTAAGTAGATCCTTTTCCATTTGTTCATATAATTTTAGATAATTGTCAATTTCAAATGTAACTCCTTCGCCTTGAATATATGCTATTGCTTGCTGTATCGCTAACGGAAAACATTGCAGTTTTTCTACCAATTCTTCTATTACTTGATCTTTTGATTTATCATCAGTAGGTACACCTAAACCCTTTTTAACAAATTCTATAGCATCACTTAACTCTAGTTCGTTGAGTTTGATAACTTCGATTCCTTTTTCCCATTCTTGATTCCGAGAAGTAATTAAAATGTAAGGTCTATTAGCGTCACCTGTTGAAAGGCATATTGGTAAAAACCTTTTCAAATCTTTATTTCTTTCAGCATTATCGAAAATAAACAAGCTTTTCTTCTTGGCAAAAAAATGATACACTTCCTTTACAATAGACTCTACTGTTTTTTTTCTTCCATTTGCCGTGTCAATTGTAGGAATATCTAATCTTTTATCTTCGGCTAAGTTAAAAAAGGATTCTGAAAGAGAATCTAAATTTTCGGCATTTATCCATAAAACATTTTTATTATAATTTGTTCCATATTCTTTCGCATACTTTCTAGCCAATTCAGTCTTTCCAATTCCTCCTAAACCACTGACGGAGGTAATTTGTGAAACGACGGTAGCACTAGAACTTCTTTGTATTGTTTCATGTAACTTTATTAACTCTTCCTTTCTACCTGTAAAAAACTGTACTGGATCATTCACATTAAACCAAATGTTTCCGAGGATTTCTATTCGTAATTTTTCAAAAAAATGTTTTCCTTCTTCATTCGATATAAATATTCCTTGCTTTGTTTGCATCCAATCCAGCATTCTCGCATGAAATCTACTATAAACATTCTTTTTATTAACATTATTAAATGTCTCGCCAATCTCATTTTCTCATTTTCAATGATTTCACCTAGCTCAATCTCGTTAGGTAAATTTACGGCAAAAACTAATTTATCCAAAAAACTTTCTATATCTTCTTTTATATTGAAATTGAAATCATCATCTGGATAAGTTTTCTTGGCATGTTCCATTATTTTCTGAATTAGTTCTGCCTTATAAGGAAATTCGCCTTCTTTAAATTTTAAACGTTTTTGATGCTTGTCTTTAAGTTGGATATCTAAAATGTCATCCTTATCTACTATTCGGTCAAAATTATTTGTTTGTAATTCTTTTTCCAAATCAATGTTTGTACAAATAATAAAATCTTTAAATTCACTATTCTTCTCTTTAAATTCCGGATTTCGTATGATTTTAATGTAGGAGGTAAAATATTTAATTAAACTGAATGGGGCCTTCTTTCCTGAATTTAGTAATTCGGCACTCTTAATCTCTTTAAATTCGTTTTTTTTATGTTTTGCCTGTAAGAATCGATAAATAACTCCGTTTTTTCTCTCATTATCATATTGAAAAATCACATCATCAAATTTTTCGGCGGCTTTCATTTCTGTAGCTAAGAGGAAAGAATAATTCTTTCTTACTCCTCTTAGTAGAAACAGCATTAATAACTTTAGTTGAAACATATAACCATGAAATCCTTTATCCTTTAACCAACCACCCTGAGGCAGTTTTAAATCATGTTGATCATGTTCTTCTTTATCCGAACACCTTGACATTGCACCTTAAAATATATAGTAAAATTTAATCTTATTTGGTTGTTCTCAATTGCATTATTATTAAAGGGCCTTAATAAAAATTAATATTTAGTCAGTATGTCTAGTCAGTCCACTAATGTGTGTCATATGTCGTACGCACAACCACAACAGTCAGCATCAAATAAGGGTAAGGTCATTTTAAATAATTCACGTTAAATGGATGAAGTTATTAAGTTCAGAAATATCAAATAAATTTCCATTAATAGTTTCAAATGAGTCGAGTTTGTGTATAGAAGGTCATGTTGCACAGTTGCATCTTAAACAACAGCAACCTATATTTTATAAAGCGTATTCGGTACCACTACGGTTACGCGTTGAAGTGGAAAAAGAAATAAATCGCTTAGTCAAAGAAAAGGTTCTAGTGCCTATCCAGTATAGCGAATGGGCTAGTTTTATAGTAGTCGTGCCGAATAAAGATGGTAAAATTCACTTTTGTATAGACTGTGGAGTTACTATTAACCAATATTTGGAAACTAGTCATTATCAAATATTGAGGAAATATTTGCATCACTGTCAAATTGCAATTAATTTTGTGTGTTAAATTTGTCAATATTTCAGTCAGTCATGGATCAAATGTTGGTAAATTTGAATAATGTATTTTGCTACCTTGATGATATTTTAATTCAGTCGAGGAATGTATCTATTTACAATCTTTAGTCGCCTAGACAGTAAAGTAAAAGTAAATTTAGATAAATACAAATTTTTACAAAAGTCATTCGCATATTTGGGTCATAATTTAGCAACTAATAAAGTCGTCAGTCCAAAGCCAATTAACATTAAAACCATTTTAGATGCTCCATGTCCTACAAATATACAACAATTACAGTCATATTTGAGATTGGTGAACTATTACCGTCGGTTCATTCCAAAATTTGTCGACTGAATTAGTTGAGTTATATCGTCTGTTAAATAATGAAGTTGAATTTGCATGGTCCGACAAATGTCAAACAACATTTGAAAAAAAACCATAATATTAGTCACGGGTCACAACGTATCGAAGTTGTTTGATCCACTCAAACCAGTCGTCATAACAACAGATGCAAGTTCAGATGGCATAGGCGCGGTGATGACACATATAAATGATGGCGAAGAAAAACCTGTCATGTTTGTCTCAAGTACATTATTACCGGCGCTAAGAAAATATACATCATCATCACCACACACAAAGAAGATCTTGCAATAATATTTGCTATTAAAAAATGGAATGGAAAATGGAACTATTGATAAATTATATTTAGAATTTGAAACACAATGGTGGCCAAATGAATAGTGTGGAATTAATATAACAACAACATTGTTAAAAAAATAATTAAAAATGTCGAATTTAGTGTCAGTAAAACGCGAAATGCGGAAATCATTGCTTTTTTGTTTTCGTTTGAAGAAAACTGCGGTAGAATCACATTGAATGCTCGTAGAAGCTTATGGCGATAACACTTTATCAAAAAGAACATGCAGAGAATGGTTTCACCGATTCAAAAGTAGTGATTTTCATGTGGAAGACAAAGAGTGCCCTGGACAGCCGAAAAAGTTTGAGGAAACCGAATTGCAGTCTCTATTGAATGAAGACGACACACAAACGCAACCACAACTTGTAGAATAACTAGGAGTTGCTCAACAAACCGTTTCCGATCGCTTGAAAGCAATGGGAAAGATCCAAAAGGAAGGTGGAAGTGGGTGCCACATGAATTGACTGAAAGGCAACAAGAAAATCGAAAAACCATCTGTGAAATGCACCTTCAACGATACAAAAGGAAGTCTTTTTTGCTTCGAATCGTGACTGGTGATGAAAAGTGAATTTATTTTGAGAATTCGAAATGCAAAAAATCATGGGTTTAACGAGGTCAGCCATCAACATCGACTGCAAAGCCAAATCGCTGTGGTAAAAAGAGAATGCTTTGTGTTTGGTGGGATCAGAAAGGTGTGGTGTACCACGAGCTTCTAAGACCTGGTGAAACTGTTAATACTGATCGCTACCGACAACAAATCATCAATTTGAACTGTGCTTTGCTGGCAAAACGACAAGAATATCAAAAGAGACAACACAAGGTAATTTTCCTACATTACAATGCACCATAACTCAAAGCAATACCGGTCCTCGAAACGTTAGTGGCGCTTAACTGGGAAGTTTTATCGCATGCTGATTATTCACCAGACTTGGCTCCTACGTCCTACAGACTACCATTTGTTTTCATCGATAGGCCACACCCTCCTTAATGACCAGCACTTCAAAACGTCTGAAGAAGTCGAAAATTGGGTCTCTGACTGGTTTTCATAAAAAGGAACAATAATTTTTTTGGCGTGGTAGCCACACAAATTGCCCGAAAAGGTGGACAAAATGTGTAACTAGTGATGGAAAATATTTTGAATAAAGAATTTTTGGGTTTTCTCGCCCACAAAAAATATGTTTTTTGACTTAATAAAAAAAACGGCGGACATTAACCGGTATACCTGATATTAAAAGTAGTAATGAAATTATTAGTCAATTTATTTAATATTACACATAGAATTCAACAAAATGGGTAACAAGATTAGTTGGATTTTATACTAACGATTATTATCCAAATATTTTATGTGGATGGATAAGTGAATCACATGGAAAATATTTTGAATATATCGATGATGATTTTATTGAAGAAGGGATTAATAACTATAGAGAAAAACTCATAAATAATAAATATAAAATGAATAAATTGAAAAATATGGTACGAACAAATTGGTATTCAAATCCACATTTTTGTGGAACATGGTCTCGTATCGTGGAATATCAGCAACAAAATCTAAATGTAACCAATTTAGATTTAGCCGAGACAATAAAAAATGAAAATGGAAAAAATGTTATATTATTTGCCGGTGGAGGCTACACACAATAAACACATTTTTCAAACTGTACATGGAGCAATTGAATCGGGATGGCGTACAGCTCAAGGAATTATAGATGAATTGTAAATTTATCAATAGTAAATATTTGTTCTGTTAATACTCGAAATTATTGGTTTTTTTTGTAATTGGCTCCCATTTCGTCGTATTACACAGACTGAAATATGCAGTTTGGTTGTCGTGATGAAACCAAACCATCAGGACACAATTGGCCAATACAATTGACAAAACAACAACCAAAATTAGAATGAGAAAAGTGAGCCTGATAAATTGTAATATAACATTAAATAAGTGTTCAAAAAATTACAAACAGTGAGCGTAGTTCCATACCCAATGCAAAACAACAAGATGTGAATGTCTTCTCTGTAGGTATATTTTTCTAAATTATAATATAGACTTCGCCCTAACAAATGTTTCAATCCAAATTCATATAAAAATTCAATTACCAAATGGCAATAATAATAAATACACACGTACAAACTTGCATAGGTGTTTGATAAAAATACATAATTCATATTTCTTGGAATCAGCTCTATCAGATAAAATTTATATTTCTTCGTATCCATAACACATGGGCTGAAAAGTTTCCGAAAATTCTAAGAAAAAATCATTTTTTTTGCAAAATTAAACTTTATTCATCAACATATTGATTCCTTCGCGGGCGATACACTGATTCCAACGATCTTCCAACTTTTCGATACAATTTTTATAGTACGATTTCGGGTTTTCCTCAAAATAGGCTTCTGTTTAGGCGATCACCTCTTCATTGCTCTTAAATTTCTTTCCAGTGAGCATTCTCTTGAGGTCTGCAAACAGGAAAAAGTCGCTGCTGACCAGATCTGGAGAATACGTTGGATGTGGAAGCAATTCGAAGCCCAATTCATGCAATTTTGCCATTGTTTTCATTGATTTATGACACGGTGCATTGTGTTGATGAAACAGCACTTTTTTCTTCTTCAAATGCGGTCGTTCCTTAGCGATTTCATGCATCAAACGCTCCAACAAGGCTCTGTAATAGTCACTATTGATGGTTTTTCCATTTTCGATATAGTCGATGAAAATTATTCCATCTGCATCCCAAAATACAGATGCCATAACCTTGCCAGCCGACTGTTGCGTAATGATGGAGCCATGTTTCATCCATTGTCACATATCGACGCAAAAATTCTGTTTTATTGCGGTTGAACAAGTCCAAACACTGCTCTGAATCATCGATACGTTGTTGTTTTTGATCGATTGTGATTGTGTTACTTTGCACAGAGCTTTTGCATTCCCAAATATTCATGCAAGATATGTCCAACACGCTCCTTTGATATCTTCAGAGCCTCAGCTATCTCGATCAACATCACTTTAAGGTCATCTAAAATTATATTGTGGACTTTTATTGATTGTTTCTGGAGTAACAGCCTCCTTTGGACGTCCACTGCGTTCATCGTCCTTGGTGCTCATATGGCCGGTTTTAAATTTTGCAAACCACAAATGTACTGTTGATAGAGCTGGAGCAGTGTCGGGATAATGCTCGTCAAGCAGTTTTTTGGCTTCAAAAATATTTTTTCCCTTCAAAAAGCAATATTTTATCAACGCACGAAATTCGTGTTTTTCCATTTTTTTTCAAATAACAAAACTAGTTACACTCACAACGCAATATCTCACAAACTAATGGTCGGACTGCTGTCAAATTTTGACACGTATCGTTTGATGGTTGGTACTAACTAAAAATTATATGAAAAAAATTCTAATGGCGTCACTTCTTAGAATTTTCGGAAACTTTTCAGCCCATGTGTTAAATAGTGATAATACGCAGCACCTCCTTCGTCTGGCCAAACCATCACAATATTATGATATTTTTATAATTTCTTAAAAAATGTGGAACGCTGAACACTACTAATTTTATTAATTACTTTATCAATTAATCAGGTATTGTGGTAAGTTCATGTGATTATCTGAATGTTATGTTAAGTATTTTAGCACACTTCCTCGTACTGTAATGACACAATAATTTGTCTGGAAAAACTGGTTAATTGTTTTGTTTGTAGCCCACCGAAACGTCGCCAATAGAAAAATTGTATATTCGGCTGTCTTACTCAAGTGGTGATCTTTCAACGTTGTAAATGGAATTGCCACAAATCAATTTGCATACGACTTTAGGAAGACACGTTTTTAGGTATAGATAATAAATACCGGACGGTTAATAGAATTTAAATTATTAATTATTACCTGAATGTAAACTGATGATTGCTGAGTAGTTACTAACTGATACTAATTAATATTATTATTATTATTTTTATTATTTTGTAAGATATTTTTACTATTATTAACTTTAATCACACCGAACTTTATTAAATAATTATTATATTTCTTAGTATAAACACTTTCTTCATCGATATTTTCATACAAACACGTAACTTTCACGCAAACCAAACTAAATGTGATAAAAAAATATCTGGTTCAATTTAAAATAGAAAAATAATCTATAAAAAAAAAGTGGTAAATGCAGAGATAAGTATTTTTTATCAAATTCATAAATGTGGAAATAAGGTATAGAAATATGAAAGATAAAAGTAATTACAGAAAGTGGTTTATTAAAAGAACGTAGAAAATTGTGAAGATACAGAATTGCAAGCATTATTGGATGAAAACGATGCACAACAACTGGAACTGACAGATTCATTAAATGTAAGTAAAAAAACAAAGAAAAGCGTAAAGCCACGTGTGAACTTTTGATTAATAGACAGCAAAGGAAGTCGTTTTTGTATCGAATTGTCACTGGTAATGAAAAATCGAATGTTATTTTGATAATCCTAACCGAACTAAACATTGGACTGATGCAGTAGTAAAATCGACGTCAAAACGTAACGTCCATGGAAAGACTTACTGTGTATTTGGTGGGGCCAGAAGGGCATGGTATATTATGATTTGTTGAAACCGGGTCAAACTATCACCGGTGAACGTTACACACAATAATTGCTTGAATTGAATGGTGTATTGAAAGAAAAGCGACCAAAATGGGTCAACAGAAATGGAACAATGATTCTATTGCACGACAATGCTCATCCTAATGTCACAAAACCGGTCAAATAAATGTATGGGCAGCACTTGGCTGAGGAGAAATTTTATTTTGATGGTATTCATAAATTGCCAAAATATTGGGAAAAGTTAACGTTGGTAATTGTATTACCGAAATTTACGCATTTTGCTTTAAAAATGAAACGATCGTTTCATATTTCTATACCGATTACAATAGACAATAGAGAAAGTCTTAAAATAATCATACAAAAGGGTAAAATGTATGAGAATATCTGTTTATAAACAAGAAATATGTGTTTACTTTAACAAAATCACCGAAGTAACAGAGGCCATAAAGTGCTTTTTGTTGAAATTAATTTTTGTTGTAAATGTCGAACGCCTCTGGCCATTCTGGTGATTATCACCATCAGTTTTTGCATGTAACAGAATATGCAAAAGTGTCGCCAAAAAGTGGTACTGATATAGTCCCTATATAACCGCCAGTTACGATGCCCGCCCAGCGATAATTCCACTATAAAAATTTGAAATTAGGTTATGTTTGAGGTACGGTATGAGACATTTTATTTACTTAGGTTTCGGAAAAACTTTTACTTTGAAAAGTTCGGGCGTCAAATTTTAGCAGCATTTGTTACTCAATCATTTCTCATACAATTTTGAATAAAATTATAAGAAAAGTTTAATGTCTAGTTTCAAAGTTTCGGTTTCTATCATTTATTTAGAATTTATTTTCAGTTTTAATAAAATTAGATATTCCAGTTTAGCCTAAGATTATACGACTTGTTCAGAACTAATCAACTAACTTCCTAAATATACTCACAATGGGACCACCTGGGGTGGGGTATTCCAATTCCAATGAAAATTTGAAAATGTTTTGGTCACAGGGTGTATCGAAAGAGAAGAAATTTGAAGAAATGAAAATTTACGCAAAATAACGTCAGTCAATACGTCAGTCAAACGTCAAATAATGTCAGTTTGGCTATTTGGCTAATCAAAATGGCAGAAGTTCAGGGTTGTTCGAAAAAGCAATACGACATGTAAAAATCAAGACAGAATGTACTTAGGATTGCATGTTGAAGTTATTGGGTATGAGGAATATGAAAATAATGTCAGTTTAACGACCAAAATGCAGAAAATACAGGGTTTCCCGAATAACCAACACATGAAAAAGAACTTAAATGCATGAAACCAGACTTTAATTTAGGCTAGTCAAAAATTATGTTTATCAGGGCTGCTTCAATATTTAGTTCCTATTTAGAAGAGTAATACAACTCGATATTTCATTTGAATTTTGAATTTTGTACAACAGCGATTACTTTGCAAGCATTTATAAATATGGCACTGTTTAAACACAAGTAGAACTCATTTACCTACGACACAAAATATTATACGGAAGAGTTACCAAAATAAGTGAGAGGTTAATTAATGGAAATTATTGCCTCGAAATTAAAGTCTTTAGATTGCAACACTGAAAATAGTTTTTTTACTTATCATTGACTGTGTGATAGGACTTTTACCATATTTTGTATCCGTCTAAAATCCTCTAAATGATTCTTCGATTATAAGTACAAAAATTAAATAAATAACAATTAATTATAAGTTGACAACATTTGTATTTTACTATAAACACTCAAATAATATAATTCACTTTTAAACATGTAATATTTTCAATAAATTGGCCTAAAGCCGGTATTTCATTTGATAAATTAAATATTTTAAAAATGTTTGTTGTTGTAATTAATTTACATAAATCATAATTATTCAAAATGTTAACGGCTGTAATTTATTATTTATTTATTTCCTCGACAGTTTCGACAACAAATTGAATAGTGATCATCAGTGAAATCAGAACCGAAACAATATAATGCAAATAAAAATTGTACGATCACAGAAATATTAAGTTACCAATAATGTCGAAGAAATGTCGAAGAAATGTCGAAGAAATAAAACTAAATAATACGTAGGTTTTCGAAAAGTTTCTTGTAATGCAATTTGTTTTTATGTTTTCAAAATATAATTTAAACTCTAAACGTGAAATATTTTTGGTGTATTGTTGCGTTGGTTTTTATTCCATAGCAGAACTCATCAATTACTTCGTTAATTGATTTAAATTTTTTTCCAACATAATTTGGAAACAAGAAAAATTCTTAGAGCGATTTTATCAATTTTCCTGTTTCATGATGTATTTGAGCACTTTTTTCTCTCCAATGAAATGTGTGAGATCGATATTTCTTCATTACCACATTCATTCGAATCAAAAATGATGCACAAAAGAGCTCTTGTTATTGATTTTTATTCTTTTTGCAAAGACATGTTCATCATAATTCCCATGACAAGTGAATGAATCGTGGACGACTGCATTTTTATTTCAAAAACCCAAAAATTAATGGTTTCATATATCCTAACGGTGTTCTTCTTATCCATATCCGATGTAACGTTAATTACTGATCCACCTATTATATAATGAATATGAATTACAGCACCAACTTCAAATTTATCCATTTTAATGAGAAAAATGCAAAACACACCAATTTTAAAATGCTATGAAACTGAATCCAATAAATAAATGTATGTTCATGTGAAATGGTTATTTGAAACGCGGTCAGTCATTACAGGAACCTTTTCGATCGAACCTACTCACATAATTAACTTAAATTCACTTAATTGTTACATATAAATAATTTTGAATTAAAAATATATCAATTAATAATTAAACGATTAATCTACGGATTTTGAAATTAAAAATCTAATAACTTCAAATTTTATTGTAGGACAATATTTATTTTAAGCAAACAACATTTTCTGAATGACACAAAAAATCATAATTTTCCCATTTTATTTTACTTTGCGACACATTTTTATTAATTACTTATTTTATAAATTTATAGTTTTGGAAAAATTGGAAACCAATTAAATGTCTATAGAATTAAGCAGTCACAATTATAACTAACGTCAAATACATTTCTTATATTTTAAACTCCTGACGCTGTTTAATAATATTTTGTAGTGTACAACAAATGATAACAAATGAGTCTGGCCTGCGGTCAGTGTTGTTCGTTCGGACGTTCGCTACCGGTATTGGAATAATTGTTTTGAGAAAACTGAAGCTTGAATTTAGTATTAGGATATAATTAAAGTGTTTTCGTCAATAGCCTCTTTAACTTCATCATTTTTTTGGATTATTACGATGTAATTTTGAGTGGGTGGATGATGCGCGGCACTAACGAACATTTATATTTTTAAAAAATTTGATTTTTGAAGATTCCTCCCACCCTTACCCTCTCTATTGTTTCTTTTAAAATTACAACTTAAAAATGTTGCTAGAGAACAGAGTCAAATAGTTGCTATTTTCATTTTGCTTTTCTTTTAAGAGTTTTCAAACATTTTTTTCGTCATAAATTTTCTTTTAGAGTTAATAAAAACGATCGCGTGAATAAATAATTTAAAAATACAATAACGTAATGGTTGGGTAGAGAGATCAAAAAATCAAAAAGGTCAATTTTTGTTCAAATTTCAAGGTTTAAAAGTCTTAGTCTAATAGAATTATAAAGACATTTCACAACCAATTTGTGGTGCAAAAGGAGATAAACGAAATAGAATGTGCAAACTCCGTGCTAAATTTAACATGCTGTAAATAATATCTGGGGGTCGTTCAAAGTAAGTCTTAATACCAAAACTGCGAATTTTTCATGTTCAAATATCAGAAATGTTTCATTATACTTATGCGAAACTTAAAGATTCAATATTCTGTGAGCACATCTCGCCTACAAGATTTTGTAAATAAGTTAAGTGCCTTCGAAAAGTCTTTGGTGTTCGGTGATCTGAAACAATTCGAATGAGTTTTTTTAATAAAAATATTTGCTATCGATCAAACAAAACGATAATAAAAATTAATTTTGGAAATATTGTTTGCGCGGTCTGAATTTAGTGTCTCAACTCACCCTGACGTTATTTGAAAATGGAGTCTACTCGTTTCGCTGCCGAAACTGAATGTTATTATTATCAGTAACTGAGAGTATGTCTACAATTTCTTTCAAGACTTTATTTTCTAAATTTTGAGCAAATTTTTCTTGTGCTATTTTCAATGGAGTTTTTCTATTATTATCGATAAGAGTATGATCTGCGGAATTTTTCAACAGTAACTGTACGAACTCCAAGTAACCTTTTTCAACAGCTTCATGTAATGCTGTTTGTCCATCTAAATCAACAGCGTTAATATCTACTCCATAATCTAATAATATTTTCGCTGCATTTATTTTGCATGTTTCAGCAGCCCACATTAATGGAGTATCACCCTCTGTATCTTTAGCATTTATACTTTCATACATTTGCTCTGAATCTCCATTGAATCTTTCTTTGATCTTGTCCAATATCAGTAATATTACTTCTTTATTACCACTAATTATTGCTTGGTGTAATACGGTATCATGACTATTTCTTGCAAGAACATCGGCTCCCTTATCTAAAATGAATTCCACTGTTTGCAAGTTACCACTACGTGCAGCCATGTGCAAAGGTGTTTGGTGCACCAGAATTGCTGATGATTTTTCATAAAATTCAAATGCTTTATGGTGACAACCTAAACAACCATATGCAATTCCAAGATTTTCTAGTGTTCTAGCTACATTCAAATTATCAGGACCATAATGAAACTGCTTAATTTTTAAGGCTCTTTCTAAAACCTTTTTTTTTTCCTGATGAGCACCTAAAGTACCATATGCGTTTCCCAGGATTTCTAGTGTTCTAGCTACATTAAAATTATCACGACCATAATGGTTTTCGTTAATATTTAAGGCTCTTTCTAATAACCCCATTTGTTTCTGAGGATCACCTAAAGTACCATATGCATTTCCAAGATTTTCTAGTGTTTTAGCTACATTAAAATTATCACGACCGTAATGGTTTTCGTTAATCTTTAAGGCTCGTTCTAACAAATCTTTTTGTTTCTGATGATCACCTAAATTATCATTTGCCTGTGCAAGGTTTTCTAGTGTACTCGCTACATTAAAATTATCGGTACCGTAATGGGTTTCATTAATTGTTAAGGATCGTTCAAGAAACTCTTTAGTTTTCTGGTGATCACCTAAATTTCCATATACAAGTCCAAGTTTTTCTAGTATTCTAGCTACATTAAAATTATCAGGACCATAATGAAACTCATTAATTTTTACGGCCCGTTCTAATAACTCTATAGTTTTCGGATGGTCACCTAAAATATTATATGTGATTCCAAGGTTTTCTAGTATTTTAGCTAGATCAAAATAATCAGCACCATAATGGGATTCTTCAAGTTTTAAGGATCGTTCAAGAAACTCTTTTGTTTTATGATGGTCACCTAATTTCCAATATAAGTTACCAAGGCATTCCAGTGTTATAGCTAAATTCAAATTATCAGGACCATAATGCATTTCTTTAATTTTTAAAGCCCGTTCTAATATCTTCTTTTGTTCCTCATGATCACCTAAAAATCCATATGCTCTTCCAAGTTTTTCTAGTATTCTAGCTACATTAAAATGATCAGGCCCATTATGGTTCTCGCTAATTTTTAGAGCTCTTTCAAAGATTTTCTTTTGTTTCTGATGATCACCTATATTTTCATACGCCCTTCCAATGTGTTCTAGCGTTTCAACTACATTGGGATTATCAGAACCATAATGATTCTCATTTATTTTTAACGCTCGTTCTGACAACTCCTTTTTCTTGAGAGGATAACCTAAACCATGATAAGCGCTTGCTAGATTTAATAATATGGGTACTATTTTATAATGTTCAGAACCGTAAAGTGTTTCATTAATAGTTAAGGCTCTCTCTAGTACGTCTGCTTTTTTCTGATGTTGATCTAAATATCCATACGCAACACCAAGATTTGTTAACGTTACGGCTATAAAATAGTGATCGGGACCATAATTTTTCTCACGGCATTTTAAAACTTGTTCTAACAACTCAATTTGTATCTGATGTTCACCAATATTTTTGTAAGCCATACTGAGGTATTCTTTTATTGTAGCTACTTTAGGATGATATGGTCCATAGTTTTTCTCACTCATTCTTAAACACTTTTCTAGTAAATCCTTTTTCTTATGCATTTCATCAAAATCGAAGTGTACTTTAAATATCATAGTTAATAAACTTTCAATATAATGTCTTTCGATTCTTTCTTTATCGGCGGGTTTCCTTTCCATCAAATTATCAATATGTGACAGAAATATTTCCAAATGTGGTAATAATTGCCTTTTCTTTTTGTAGTCCTCTAATTCATCGCTGTCATCTGGAAAATTTATTTTTAATAATTGAAAAACAATTTCTACAATCTTGTCCTCTTTATTTTGATCATTCACGTTTATTCGTATTACTTGTTGAACTAGTCGATGAATACTCAATACACTTTGGTGTTCCACACCATTTAACATTGAGTACTTAACAAGTAATCGAACAGCTGAATTTAACAGTTTCTCATTACCGTCTGCTAAATTTAAAAATACAATTCTATAAATATTATCTGGTGCAAAATAAGATATAATATCGAGAATTTTCATTGCCAACTGTCCACATTGAGCATCGGCGAGTATTTTATCAGTTGTAATTTTCCATGTGTTGAAAGTAGTTTTAGTGTAACGATTATCAATGTCTTTAAATACTTTAGAGTTAAGTAAATCCTTTTCCATTTGTTCATATAATTTTAGATAATTGTCAATTTCAATTGTAACTCCTTCGCCTTGAATATATGCTATTGCTTGCTGTATCGCTAACGGAAAGCATTGCAGTTTTTTTACCAATTCTTCTATTACTTGGTCTTTCGATTTATCATCAGTGGGTACACCTAACCCCTTTTTAACAAATTCTATAGCATCACTTAACTCTAGTTCGTTGAGTTTGATAACTTCGATTCCTTTTCCCCATTCTTGAGTCCGAGAAGTAATTAAAATGTAAGGCCTATTAGCGTCACCTGTTGAAAGGCATATTGGTAAAAACCGTTTCAAATCTTTATTTGTTTCAGCATTATCGAAAATAAACAAACTTTTCTTCTTGGCAAAAAAATGATACACTTCCTTTACAATAGACTCTACTGTTTTTTTTCTTCCATTTTCCGTGTCAATTGTAGGAATATCTAATCTTTTATCTTCGGCTAAGTTAAAAAAGGATTCTGAAAGAGAATCTAAATTTTCAGCATTTATCCATAAAACATTTTTATTATAATTTGTTCCATATTCTTTCGCATACTTTCTTGCCAATTCAGTCTTTCCAATTCCTCCTAAACCACTGATGGAGGTAATTTGTGAAACGACGGTAGCACTAGAACTTCTTTGTATTGTTTCATGTAACTTTATTAACTCCTCCTTTCTACCTGTAAAAAACTGTACTGGATCATTCACATTAAACCAAATGTTTCCGAGGATTTCTATTCGTAATTGTTCAAAAAAATGTATTCCTTCTTCATTCGATATAAATATTCCTTGCTTTGTTTTCATCCAATCCAGCATTCTCGCATGAAATCTACTATAAACATTCTTTTTATTAACATTATTAAATGTCTCGCCAATCTCATTTTCAATGATTTCACCTAGCTCAATCTCGTTAGGTAAATTTACGGCAAAAACTAATTTTTCCAAAAAACTTTCTATATCTTCTTTTATATTGAAATTGAAATCATCATCTGGATAAGTTTTCTTGGCATGTTCCATTATTTTCTGAATTAGTTCTGCCTTATAAGGAAAATTGCCTTCTTTAAATTTTAAACGTTTTTGATGCTTGTCTTTAAGTTGGATATCTAAAATGTCATCGTTATCTTCTATCCGGTCAAAATGATTTTGTTGTAATTCTTTTTCCAAATCAATGTTTGTACAAATAATAAAATCTTTAAATTCACTATTCTTTTCTTTAAATTCCAGATTTCGTATGATTTTAATGTAGGAAGTAAAATATTTAATTAAACTGAATGGGGCCTTCTTTCCTGAATCTAGTAAATCCTCACTCTTAATCTCTTTAGATTCGTTTTTTTTATGTTTTGCCTGTAAGAATCGATAAATAATTCGGTTTTTCCTCTCATTTTCATATTGAAAAATCACATCATCAAATTGTTCGGCGGCTTTCATTTCTGTAGCTAAGAGGAAAGAATAATTCTTTCTTACTCCTCTTAGTAGAAACAGCATTAATAACTTTAGTTGAAACATATAACCATGAAATATATCCTTTAACCCACCAGCAGGGTAAAATTTGCTTGTACTCAACGTAGATATTATTGACCCTCCCGCAGTAGAATTATCCTCTTGTTCAATTTCATCCTGAGGCAGTTTTAAATCATTTTGATCTTGTTCATCTTTATCCGAACACCTTGACATTGCACCTTAAAATATATAGTAAAATTTAATCTTATTTGGGTGTTCTCAATTGCATTATTATTAAACAAGATAATATTGTGACGGGACATTGGCTTTAAATTATTAAAAGCACTAACAATGCAAACTGTAATCTTAGCGATATCTGAAATGTAAAAAATGATCGTCAATAAGGACTTCTTAATCATAAATTCTATTGGCGTACGAATAAACATTTTTCTCGAATAATATTGATAAAAATATCCTTAACTTTGACGAATTATCTATTAGAATTGATTAAGTCTTTTGATGGAATTTAACATAAAACATAATTATCCAAGATTGATGATTTAATGTTTGGGGTTCTGCGATGTGATGATATTACCGACATCCTTATTGCTAAGAATATTAAGGTATATCTTGGTTGAATTAGTTAACATTGTTTTCTTATTCACGCGCTACTTTACCTTTGGGTTCCTTGTTTTACTCATTTCGTATTATTAGGAGGCACTTTCTTCGCGTGCATCTGTCGCTAACTGCGAACTTTAATCGGTACAATGTGAATTTAACATAAATATTTCTTTCTCATTAACATTCCGTTGCTAGGACTACAAGTTGTTATTCTTCATTTACAAGCATTGTTTTAATACCGAATAATAAAGCATCGTGTTCGTGTGATAAATTGTTTGCCGGGTGTTACGTACTTTCGCATAAAATTGTTACTATAATTGCCAAAAATAAAGGGTTTACCCAGAAGAACAATCAACACCATTGCCAATATGGAACATCCATAGTCATAATGAAGATTTGTTTGCAAAAGTCCACAATTAATTGGCAAATGAGACAAATGATGAATGTAAAAACAAATTTGCAGAGCAAACCCCAGAACGTGTATCCAACAAAATTTGTGGAACAAAAAGAAATACTGAATTTCTATTGCCTTAAGCCCACTCCATATCCTCAAATAATTACGGAAGCGGGACTGGATTGGAAACGGTGAGGATGCGAAACTCATCATTGCAGGAGTTTATAGGGTTACCTTTAGGTTGCAGCATTTCTAAAAACACTAAAGCGAATTTAGTCTAATAAATCCACAATCCAAATTTCATTAAAATTGGATGAGAATTAACTAAATTTCCAGTTTTCTAGCTCCAGGGAAGAATAAAATTTCATAAAAATGCATTTATTAATTTTGTATGAGAAATGCTCTGCCTTACAAATATTTATTCTGCAGCGTTATAAACGAGCAATAGAATATGATGATGAGGCAAATAACCACAGAATATAATAACTTTACAGAAGCAACTCTTCCTACATATGAGGTACTTATTTTTATTATAATACAGGTATCCCGTCCCTTGTGACGTACCACAGCTATCAAAAACTTAAGCATATTTCAAAGGAAAACTTCAACAGACTTTTATTTACAAATTTTTTTAAATATATATCGAACCAGATCAAATAGAAATCTGAAATTAATTCTGTATCAAAGCTAAAAGTCCTCCTAATTTATTTTACGATAATTATTTCTTTTTCCAAATAATTGGAAAAGTTCTTGGAATTTCTGAAAGCAATTGCTCTCGATTACCAATCTTTTCGGTAATTTGAAACATGTTCGATAATCCGTCTATAACACCACTTTTACAGCACGAACATCGGGACTTTTTAATAATTTACATCACCATTTTCCAAAATCTTGCATATTAATTGAATAATCCCAGTTTCAAAAATACATTGTATTTGTCGTGGACTACCAGCTGCTATATTACTAATTGACCAAACGATTTCTTCAACAATATTAGTTTTTTGCATGTGCCAACCATTTGGCTAGTGCTGGTAAAACATTTGCATTTAGAACAGCTTCAGTCGGAAAATCTGATCCAGTGACAATATTCCAAACACTTCTTAATGCCGGCACAATTTTTATTTGTACTTCTTTACTACCCAATAAAAAAAACTTAAAAATGGTACACATTCATTATCGATAACGAGTTGAATACTATCGCTTTCACCATCTGTTCTATAACTGAGTGCCCAAGAAATATCAATTAATAATTGTCCATCAGGATTCGGAAAATGTAACATTTTTTTTTTTTTAACAATGGAACGATTGTCTTTATGTGGTCCAATGCTGGAGCTGGATCTTTATAGCAACATAAATTTGATATTAACCAAACGATATTCGGTAATAATGATATCGGTGTCTCAGTACTGATCAAGGGTATGAGTTCGGTAAGAACACCACATTCAAATAGAATATCACGGTGAGCAGAACCATCACCGTGCAATATTACCCAATTCCATTGCTCAACAACCAAAAAATTGTATCGTTACACAATAATTTAACTAACGGTGCTACACCACCGGCAGCAATTAATGTTGCTGTTTGGCTTGTTGTACCGGATGCAATATTTGTTGCTTCAAATTGTTAAGTTGGATGTTGAAAATCCATTAAAACGTCAACACACAATGGTACAACAGTAGCTGCTATCATAGCATTAATTGGTGGATTAGTTTTCCTATCAATACTTCGCATATTTTCACATATTTCAGCAATACTCCTATCAACTTTTGGTCTTTATGATCTTTTACTGCGATGTATAGTCATCGTCAACCGCAATATTTCGACGTTTCCGAAGTTGTTCATCTTTTTTTTGGATTTCCTCAATGCAATGGTCACCTCATGTGACGTCTCATACGCAATTCATCATTGTTTTTAGTAAAATTTTTATACGCTTCACGTCTTCCATCATTTTCTGTCATTGTAAAATACCAACAAAAAATCTATAATCAATAAAATTTTAGCACACTTCCTCGTACTGTAATGACACAATAATTTGTCTGGAAAAACTGGTTAATTGTTTTGTTTGTAGCCCACCGAAACGTCGCCAATAGAAAAATTGTATATTCGGCTGTCTTACTCAAGTGGTGATCTTTCAACGTTGTAAATGGAATTGCCACAAATCAATTTGCATACGACTTTAGGAAGACACGTTTTTAGGTATAGATAATAAATACCGGACGGTTAATAGAATTTAAATTATTAATTATTACCTGAATGTAAACTGATGATTGCTGAGTAGTTACTAACTGATACTAATTAATATTATTATTATTATTTTTATTATTTTGTAAGATATTTTTACTATTATTAACTTTAATCACACCGAACTTTATTAAATAATTATTATATTTCTTAGTATAAACACTTTCTTCATCGATATTTTCATACAAACACGTAACTTTCACGCAAACCAAACTAAATGTGATAAAAAAATATCTGGTTCAATTTAAAATAGAAAAATAATCTATAAAAAAAAAAGTGGTAAATGCAGAGATAAGTATTTTTTATCAAATTCATAAATGTGGAAATGCAATATCAGAGATAACAAACGTTTAAAATAATGACCCGTCAAACATTTTTTATGTTATGTACCCACACCCAGTGTCCATGTGCCTGATTATCATGGGCTCGTGTCAAGTATTGAAAACACAAATTTTTGTGGACAAACTAACAATTCAAAATATGTAACCAAACCGAATCAAACTTGTAACCAATAATTGCCTTAGTGAAAGGAACTGTTTTGAGTCGGGGCTCTAAAGCGATATAGTAAGTCTGATTACTGTCCATTCTACAATGAAACCGTAATACGAAATGGTATTTAATCAGTGTGTTTCATATTTTCCAAGTCATATATTCACTAAAAAAAACTTCATTACAGCCAAGTTGGTAAATTACTCCTCACCGGAGTATATAACAATTTTCCAATTGTACTGCAATTAACGAAAGATAGATGTTTTCAAAATTGCAATAATTTTATAGTTTTATAGATCCCATAATAATGTGTTTGCAGACATTGTTAATCTTTGAGTAGCGTCCAACACCATATTTTCAATGATTTTTAGTTTATCGTTTCATTCCATAAACGAACGAATGGTCACCCAACAGAAAAATTTCCGTATTATAATAAATACCGAAAAATTTTCCTATGGAACTACTACCATTGCGCTACTGACAAGGGAACCAACCACCTGAGGTTCTGTCGTACTTCGAATCCAATGGAATTTTGCCGGGTTACAGTACTCATCAAAGTATAGAATACAATTTCACTTTAAAGATGGCAACGAGATATATTAACTTATTTAAATATTCATGGTTTGTAAGCAGATACTTGAACGATAGACAACCAAAATTTGAAAACCAAGTAGACTTTGCTTTTAAGGAATCACAAATGTGGCCATAATCAAGTGTGCATGGTGTAAAAAATCTTTGATGATCACTTTCAAAACGATTAAATAAATATAATTTCGAAATAATGTTTTAAAGAAAACCAATTACTAATTAATTATTATCAATCTTTTTTATTTATATGTAAATGTATTTCAAGAGCTTAAAATATGTTCACCATTTTGGACAGCTCAATCATCATGTTTAGATTCCTCGAACCAAAAGTACCTCAGATACAATCATAAAAATGAAAATTTAACATTCAAAAATATTGTACATATCAAACACCCTGTCATAAAAATATACATAACTTCGTAACTTATAACCCTATATTAAAAAATTATGGCGAAATTTAAATGGGTGAAGAATTTCTCCATCGACTTTATTTGGGCCTATAACTAAGTTTTGGGGATGTTTTGGTAAGAAAAACACATTTGGATTTGAAAGTAACGGTACATTATATTTTATTCAAAGTATTTGCCATCTGAAGCTACAACTTTTGACAATCTTTGTGGCAAATTATGGGTTCCCTCATCATAGAAGAACTTCTTAAGTTTTGAAGCAATCCATGAATCCAACAATTTTTTTAAATCTTCGTATGAATTGGACCGCTGTGCAGAAAGGGCTGACTGCATCGACCGGAACAAATGGTAGTCTGATGGAGCAATGTCTGGTGAATATGGCGGGTGGGGTAGGACTTCCCAACCAAGTGCTTCTAATGTTTCTTTGACCGGTGTTGCAACGTGTAGTCTAGCATTATAATGCTGCAGAATCACACGGTCATGTCTGTTGGAATATTCTGGTCGTTTTTGATGCAATGGTCGGCTCAATTGTCCCGGTTTAAGCATCTCATAGTACGCTACACCAAGCTGGTCCCACCAGATACACAAAATATTTGGTGTCGATGGACCTGGTTCACCTGTCTTCACCAATGCTTTCAGGCGTTTTGGATTAACTTTTCATCACCAGTCAAAAAATTCGATGCAAAATTGAATGACTTTGAAACAAAATTGCACACACATTGATTTTCGATTTTCTTGTTGTCTTTCCGTCAATTCATGTGGTACCCAATACGATAGCTTATGGATCATTCCCATCTTCTTTAAACGTTTGCAAAACACTTGCTTGGGTAACATCTAATGCCAATGATAATTCTTCTTCCGTTTTTAACATGGATCTTCACTGAGTAATGCTTCCAATTCTTCGTCTTCAATTTTTTTTGGTATTTGGAGTACTTCGTTCTTTAGCACTACCATCAAAATCATTATTTTTAAACCGTCGTCGAAACCAATACTCACAATTGTTTTGTGATGGGGAATGTTCTCGATAAATTTGTAACAAAAATCGATAAGTTTCTGCTGCTGTTTTCTTCTCTGAATAAAATTACTTTAACATAACTTCCGCGCAAATGCTGTTTTGTTGGTACAAAACATTTCCAATTTTAATCAACTTCAAAAAAATACTTGTTTACACTTCAACTGACCTGGTCATACACTGAATATAAAAGTTGGATTCGACTACTGCAATAGCTTCATACTACGTACAAGCAATACTACTTCCGACACCTATCAGATTGTCGCCAGGACTTAGGACATGCGGGAGCACTTTCGTTAGGTACTGTACTGTACATAAATTCAATCAATTAAAAATTCAAGGTATGAGCATTAAAATATAATTCTCTTCTATATTTATTACAATCATATCCAAATCCCAGGCTATGTATAAATGTATTAAAATAAAATAATATAATAACAATATTCATAAAATCAATTCTAAAATCATTAAAATCAAACAATCTCAGATTTCAATTTATCATTAAATGAAGTCGATAAAAACAAACCTTCAGTAGAATATTATTCCGTATTATTATTATTATTATTATTATTATTATTATTATTAGGATTCAAAGCCGTACGTGCATGTCTTTGTTCATTCATTAAATCTGTATGGGATCTAATCGAAATAGAATAGATAATAATGTAAGCAAAAATAGCTATCGAAAAATATAAATAATAATATTAGATAAAATTTTGTTATGGAATAGCGATTGTTAAAATATATGGTTGAGATAAATGTATGTACATACCTACCAGGTGTAGAAATATGAAATGATCGGTAACACAAATTTGACTTTGCAGTAAAAGATTGTGATGTCAACGTGCCGTTAGTTATTTATTTTTGGTATGACATCTGTCAAATTTGTTTTGTAAACATCAAGTCATTGCGTAAACAACATTACTATCTCACAGTTAAGTTAATGGAAAGTTTTGTACGGGAAAATTATCATCATTTAAGGGAACTTATATTCGCGCATCGAATACTTATCGAAGCTTATGGCTCTTTCCGAAGAAATATGTATAAATTGGTTTCTACAATTCAAAGGTAATCATTTTAATATTGAGAAATGAAGCGAACGTGGAAGATCACCGAAAAAGTTTCAAGCATTGTTGGACGAAGATGATACACAAAGTCAAAAACAAATGACAGAAATGTTAAATGTTTGACAAAAAAATAATTTCCAACCGTTTAAAAGATAGGCGACAAAGATCAAAAGTGTGGTAAAAGGATGGGACGTTCACGAATTGGCGGAAAGACAAATTTTTTGCATAATCGAATTGTTACTGATGCTGAAAAATGGATCTATTTTGAGAATCCTAAATGCAAAAAATAATGGGTTACACCAGGGTTCAACCAGAAAAATCGATTCGGTGAGAAGAAAATGCTTTGTGTTTGATGGGATCCGAAACGTGTAGTGTACTATGATCTTCTGAAATACGAAGAAACTGTTAATATTGATCGCTAACCCGACAACAAATAATCAATTTAAACCATGCATTAAACGAAAAATCGATCAGAATGGGAGCACGAAAACATGGTAAAGTTATTTTGTAAAATGACAATGTACAGTCACAAACAGATTAAAACCAGTTCCGGATACGATCAAACCGCTTGGCTAGGAATTGTTATATCACCCGCCTAATGCACTAGACTGAGCTCCTTCTGATTACCATTTGTTTTCTTCGATGAAACACTCTCTTGCTGACCAGCACTTCAAAACATCAAAAGAAATCGAAAATTGGCTCTTTGAATTGGTTTTCATCCAATTTTTTTGGAAAGGTATCCACACAAATTGAAAGAAAGTTGGTGGTGTGGAAAGTGTAGAATGCGATGGTCAATATTTTGAATAAAATATTTTTATCTTTTCACATAAAAAAATAAACGTTTTATTTTCCTTAAATAAACCGATAATTTCATATTTCTACACCTGGTATACTACGAAGAAAAATGTGTAAACATATTACATACACACACACACACTCACATATATATTGGGTAGTCGAAAAAGTATTGAGCATACTTACCAATACATGTCTTTTGATGAATTTTGACCTATTTAAATTCATTGGAAATGTGAAATCATATTCTTTTATTGATACCAGGTAGGGATACTTTAATTGTCCAGTTAGTAAAAAATTTTATATCGATTGGTTGTGTATTTTTTGTTTAGTTTTTGTTGAAAGTGGGATAATCAAAATGAGCATCTTCCAAAAAGTTATGTGCTATATTTTGTGACGCAAACGCTTAATAAAACTAAACGGTATCATAATTGTTTTTCTAAGTTCCGTTCTGGTTATTATTTTGGTGGGACAACAAATGTATTATGTATTTTGAGTACAAATACAACGCAGCCAAAGCGATCAATTCAGAGGTATACATTCAACATCTAACCAAAGGGTCCAATAAAATTAAAAAAAAAGTGATCAGAATCGGAAAATCGAAATCTTCCATGACAGCAAATATATTTGATCAGTCGTCAAAAATGATTAGAGCTTGTTTGGGCAGTGTTGCTACATCCATAATATAGTTCGATTCTTACACCTTCCGATTACCATTTGTTCCGCTCTCTGCCAGAACTTCCTTAATGGGTTAGAATTGAATTCGGATAGAGGGGCTCCAAAATGCACTTGGATCAATTTTTTCCTCCGAAAATCCAATGATGGGATAAAGTCTTTACCAGAAAAATGGCCAACGGTGATCAAACAAAATGACACCAATTCGGTTTACTAAAGATCATTTGTAATATAGAAAAAAACCTTGTTTGAATATTGGAGAAAAAATAAAAGGCTCCATACTTTTCCGACTACCCAATAGGACATTGTTCTATAGAATATATAAATATTTGTATAGACTTAAAGAATTGAAGATGATATAGTATCGGCTAATATTACATAATCAATATCAAAGATATTAATCAAAAAACGTATATATAGAAATAATGAATGTTATAAGTTCGCCAATCCTACGCCGTAACTATAGAATTTTATACAGTATGTCTGATAAGTAATCGAATTTTTAATTTAAATCATAGAGGAAGTGGCGCCATTTATTGTATGGTAGCATCATTAGAAAGGTACAACTATATGCGTTCAAACGAACCTTAGTTCATGTCAATCTCAGATGGCAGCTGTGTCAAACCTGACAGTATGTTTGATGTTTTTTATTGGACAATTAATGAACAAAGTTTTAAGTTTTATTTTGTCAGCGACGTGAATATTGCTATAAATTTTGCTGTTATGTTTAATATGACAGTTAACCAACACCGATCGGTGGTTAACCACATAATCTTGGAAAAAATTGTTTTGCGAGGAATACCAATTGTTGCAAAAAGTTTATGGTGACGATTGTGTGCACAAGTTTATAAATGATTTAAAAAATTTCAAAATGACGATCCAAGAACACTCGACACCCTGTGCAGCTGTAAATCGAGATAAATTAGGTGGTGAAAAAATTCGTAACGTGTTTGTCATTTTGAAAAGTTTGACTTCTATTACAAACAACGTCATTTCGCAACAATTAACTGGGGGTCGGGCTATCGTGAAATTTTCCGATATAGTATTTTTTGTAAATTGTGTACATTTGGTATCATGAAGAAAACCATCGAACATTCTAATCCCACATCTATTTATATGTCGAATATAGGACAACCAATCAATTGAAATTATTCCATTTGTTTGTGGCGGTATTGCTATATTACTTTAAAAATAAATTAATTTTGAAATGTTGGAAATTATACGGGAAGGTGAACGAATCCGAAATCGGAAATTTCTATGATACATAATTTCGAAACGAGACGTATCGGATTTAATACGAAATCGGCAAATATCATGATATTTCCGCCCAGCTTTTTTCGGAACGATCAACTGATAGATTTTTTAAACTCAGTTAGTTCTTCAGCATCGGTGTCACGGTTGCTTGGATGGGTGGAACATCAACATAAAAAGCTCGTTGCATGGCAGTTTTCAGTTTTGGAAACAGGAATTCGGCACACGATAATAGATCAGGTGAATATAGAGGTGGGTAGCTGATGAGAGAAACCCGTTTTTTCAGCGAAACGTTCTTTTTTGATCTTGTGAGGTGGTGTATTATCGAGCAATAAAAACAGATGTTTTCCCCCTGACTATTCGGGTTTAACTCATCCAAATACTGGTGCTTAATTCATCAGCCAGCATTCTCACAGTGAAATATTTATCTGAACTTTTTCCACCAATTCAGCACGATTTTTAAATTGTGGACGTCCTGGTATTGAAGTATCATCCTCACAAACTACTGTAACTTTTTAACCTGCACAACCGATTTGCTTGAAGTTGGGTGCGTTTGATGTAACAGGAAAAATGTATCTTATGAGTGATACCAACTTTCAATAGATGACACTACATATTGTCATTTTTAAATTTAAATTCTGGTTATTTGAACTACACACTATTTACTTCATTTCTATCCGAGTGGGGTGACTCGAGAAAATTTCTCCTGTAAAATATTGGCAATCAATCAACATTTTGTAATTTTGTAATAAAATTTGAAAGTACGTTAAAACTATGGCCGAAAAATTTTCCATTGGCCTACGAACTAATAATTTACCAATTTATTTTATTTCAGTATAATGACTTTAGAAAAAATATAATTGGAATAAGTTTATTTAAATATTTCTCGGGCGCCATCTTCTTTTTACGAATACAAACAAATATCCCGCACAACACAAAAACGTAGATTTTTGACGAAACCGATGTCGCATCCACACCGGAAAACGTTACAGCGACGTTGCAGCTACTTCACGTAACAAAGTCATTATGGCAGGTGTGAGCGATGTAACAAAATGCGCTGTTATTGAGTCGTCGCAAAATAACGTTAGTTTCGTCAATGACTGACGTCAAACGGATGCAATAAAATAACGTGATTTTTATCGTCAATAATGTGACGCAGTGACGTTGTGTCTTGTATGGAACAATTTACGTCATCCACTATCCACCATATCCGGCTATTTATCACCGTATGACTATTTCCTATTCCCTAAATTGATGGCGTTACGTATTTTATAATTTAAATTAAATGTTCCGTTATTTATTTACCGTACTGTATACACATTATTAACATACAAAATACTGTATAGTCCAGCTAGATTCTAGACTCTAGAGGTATGTTCGTATGAAAGTATGGTTTGAAAGATGAACACCAATCATAAACATGTCGGTGAGACTAACAAAATAATTATTAACAACATTTAACATTCAGTATAGTTCAGCTTGATGATGTTCTTACGGGGACGTAACGTGTTGCCCAATTTTTTGTAAGTAATTTGTGTTTTTTTATAAAAAATTGGTCATGCATGAAATTTCAGGCAGGGTTTATTACACACACAGTCCACTGTATATGCGGAAATGAATCTGATGGTAACAATATATAATTAAATACTTACACAAATATGCGTTTACACCGTATACCGGTACGTGTATCGTGTTTATACAATATATGACATATTCCCTATACCAATTTGATAAATGTAGGGCGACGTGTATATAAATGAACCTTCATAAATTTTCAATTCATGTTTAATTAACGATATTGATTATAATTATTATTATTATTATTTTTGTTATTGTTATGATTTGTTTCACTCCATTGTATATTGAAGATTATGTACAAAAAGATATAATAATTGCCATTATATTAAATGTTATTATAATTAAACCACCCGATGTAAAAAATAATTAAGTTATTATTACAAGAGATTACAAAAGTTAATGTGAAACATTCAATTTAATTGAACTTATAAATAGTTAGGTACTTATTTTTGTGTTTTAAGTGTTAAATTACATTGAATGAATTGTTGAATTAATTTCAAAAGATTTATTGTTGTTGACTTAAACTCTAAAATATATATAAGGTTGTCAAATATCTCCCTTCCGCCTTTTTGTCTTTTTAATTTCGCGGCTATGTACAAAGCGCTACAGAGCTCGTATCTGGCAACACTGTACATAATTTGAAAGCTCTTGACATAACAAACAAAACGACGCTATGTATGATTAGTTTGGATATTGCGTTCAACAGTTATAGACGTGTAAACATGGAGTTCACTAACGCCGAAATTCGCGCTATTTTAAAGTTTTCCTTCGTTAAAGGCAAATCCACTAGAGAAACGAGAAAGGAGATTAATGGTGTTTTGGGGGATGGTACTCTATCACTTCGAACCGCGGAGGAATGGTTTCGACGATTCAGAGCCGGTGAAAACGACACCATGGATAAGCCAGCCGGCGGAAGACCTGTGACGACAAATACCGATCAAATCATGGAATACATCGAGTTAGACCGGCATGTGGCATCTCGTGACATCGCCCAGGAGATGGGAGTTAGTCACCAAACCATTTTAAACCATCTGCAGAAGGCTGGATACAAAAAAAAGCTTGATGTTTGGGTGCCACATGAATTAACAGTGAAAAATCTAATGGACCGAATTTCCATTTGCGAAATGCTGCTGAAACGGAACGAACTCGACCCATTCTTGAAGCGGATGGTGACTGGCGACGAAAAATGGATCACATACGACAATATCAAGCGAAAACGGTCGTGGTCGCAGGCCGGTGAATCGTCCCAAACAGTGGCCAAGCCGGGATTGACGGCCAGGAAGGTTTTGCTGTGTGTTTGGTGGGATTGGAAGGGAATCATCCACTATGAGCTGCTCCCATATGGCCAGACGCTTAATTCTACCATCTACTGCGAACAACTGGACCGCTTGAAGCAGGCGATCGACCAGAAGCGTCCAGAATTGGCCAAAAGGAAGGGTGTAGTGTTCCACCAGGACAACGCCAGACCACACACTTCGTTGATGACTCGTCAGAAGCTACGGGAGCTCGGATGGGAGGTTTTATCGCATCCACCATATAGCCCGGACATAGCGCCAAGTGATTACCACCTGTTCCTGTCCATGGCGAACGCCCTTGGTGGTGTAAAGTTGATCTCAAAAGAGGCTTGTGAAAAGTGGCTGTCCGAGTTCTTCGCAAATAAGGAGGGGGGCTTCTACGAGGGAGGTATTATGAAGTTGCAGTCTAGATGGAAACAGATTATCGAACAAAACGGCGCATATTTGAACTAAATCCGATTACTGTAACACTTTTTATAAAGCATTGAATAAAGAGCAAAAAGGCGGAAGGGAGATAGTTGACAACCTAATATATATTGGGTCTATAGCCAAGTTTTGGGGATATATTGTGTAAGAAAAACACATTTATTTGAAAGTAACGGTAGTAACGAGTTATATTTTACTTAAAGTATTTGCCATCGGAAGCTACAACTTTTGACCATCTTTGTGGCAAATTATGGATTACCTCACAGAAGAACTTCTTAGGTTTTGAAGCAAGCCATGAATCCAACCATTTTTTCATATATTCGTATGAATTGAACCGCTGTGCAGAAAGGGCTGACTGCATCGACCGGAACTAATGGTAGTCTAATGGAGCAACGTCTGGTGAATATGGCGGGTGGGGTAGGACTTCCCAGCCAAGTGCTTCTAACGTTTCCTGAACCGGTCTTGCAACGGGTGGTCTAGCATTATCATGCTACAGAATCACGCGGTCATGTCTGTTGGCATATTCTGGTCAATTTTGATGCAATGCTCGACTCAATTAGATTAATTGTTCTCGCTAACGTTCAGCAGTGATGGTTTGTCCCGGTTTAAGCAGCTCATAGAACACTACACCAAGCATTGGTCCCACCAGATACACAGCATAACCTTAGAACCATGAATATTACGTTTTGGTGTCGATGGACCTGGTTCACCTGTCTTCACCCATGCTTGCAGACGTTTTCAATTATCGTAATGGATCCACTTTACATCACCAGTCATAAAATTCGATGCAAAATTGAATGTTTTTGAAGGAAAATTTCAGACATTGTTTTTCGATTTTCTTGTTGTCTTTCCTTCAATTCATGTGGTACCCAATACGATAACTTTTGGACCATTCACATCTTCTATAAACGTTTGGAAACACTTGCTTGCGTAACTTCTAATGCGAATGATAATTCTTCTTCCGTTTGATATGATCAAAATCATTATTTTTAAACCGTCGTCTAAACCAATACTCACAATTGTTTTGTGATGGGTAATGTTCTCGATAAATTTGTAACAAAAAGCTATAAGTTTCTGAATAACTTCTCTGAATAAAATTTCTTAACATAACTTCCGCGCAAATGCTGTTTTGTTGGCACAAAACATTTCCATTTATTAATCAACTACAAAAAAACACTTGTTTACACTTCAACTGAATGTCATTTCACTGAATATGAAAGGTGGTTTCAACTACTACAATAGCGAAGTATTGCCGCTTCACACTGCGTACAAGAAATACTACTTACGACACCTATCAGATTATCCCCAGGACCTAGTTATAGACCCAATATAATAACACTTGGTATTGAGAAATCATCCAATGATGATTCTTAAAATTATTAATACCCTAATCGATTCATTTTTTATTTAATAATTTAATTTAATCACTTTTATTATAAATTCACTTTAATTTTATGATTTTCACTGCACTAGATGCACTTGGTTTATTTGCGTTTTTAGTCTTCTTAAACCGTTGTGTATTCTAGCAGCTGTGCCATCAGTTGAATTTGTGTGTGTCCACCATAAAAATAAAAATGTATGTACTCGAAATTGCCGCCGCTAATGGCTCATTCTGATTTATTTTGACATATACAAAATACATTTTTTAATAAATCAATAAATTATTGAATAATCGAATTATTAGATTTAAATATAAAATTTTTTTATTATCTATCTGCTTTTATAGTACCACAGAATTCACAAAGTAGCAGAAATACCACTTCATATTAGAGAATGTACTTATATTTATTTTTATAACTGACTCCCAACCCCCCCAGAGATTGACAACTTTGTGAATACACAAATAATAATTCTTATAACGATTTGCTATTCATGGGAGTTAGCCGAACGAACAATAAGTAAATCATATAGATGAAGTGGTACATCTGATAGATTATGTATCCTGGGACAGTACATACAATATAAATAAACAACAAAGGAACCCACTTTCTAACGTTATACCAAGATATATTTTAGCTATATATCCTTCTATTGTTATTATATTATGTAACAACAGTTGTTATTACACGTAATCATGTAGTTCCAATAAAAAAATTTGATCACCGTAAAATAACGGATTAAATATTCATGCCAAACAAATAACCACAACAACAAGAACAACAAGACAATGAATACGGGGTAAAATAAAACTATTACTGTTATATTATTATTATTATTACAAAAACAATGTAATATATTATATAACTGTAGTTTTACAGTTATCCCTTGAATTATGCGATAGTTACGCAGCCGACTGCTATGGCCTCTTTAATAGACGAAAAATGCTTTCCATCGGCGAAATTGTTTGAGATTTCTTAAGAGGTAGTAGTCGCGCTGCTGTGAGCCAAATCTGGTAAATATGATGGATGCTCATGCAATTCGTACTTGAAAATCCTTGAATTTAGTTATGGTCAAAACATTTTTGTGAACTGATGCGCATTGTTTTAATGAAAAATACAAATTTTTTGTGTAACAAACCGGGTCTTTTCTTACAGATTTTTGCGTCCAATTAATCGAAAAGGTTACAATAGTAGTTTTTAGTTTTTTATAATTTGTTTTATCTTTCTGATGCCATAACATTTTTTGCCGTTCGTACATGCGATTTCGCACATTTCCAAACAACTATTTCACATTTGTAATTCTTTATGTAAAATATGACGTAGTCGTTCATCTGAGATGGCTTTATAGTATCAGCACGTATTTAACGTGTAGTCAAACTTGGATCTTCACTAACAATTTCATATATTTTTTTGAATATTCTGTGATGTTGATGCAGTTATTGGACGTGCCTCGCGTGGTTCATCTTCAAGGTTTGTACGACCGACACGTTTAAATTCACCAACCTAATTTTTTACTGTTGCATATGAGCATGGAGGGAGCTGCACTTTCACCAAACACATTTACCATATCGTTATGAATTTCTTGTCTGTCTAAACGGCTTTTTGAAATAAATATTCAATGACTGCTCGATTTGTTTAATTTTTTTATGTTAAAAAAAATCACTGACACATGGAATGAATTAACAGATCGAATTGAAATTTTCCAGATATTCATATGACAGATGGAATATTCCAATGCACATTTTTATTTATTTACCAGTATTAATGTCATCTATTTGTGTAAGGTTATAAACTATTCAAGTACATGGTTTTTTGATTAAAGCAATGTTTGTCTGTTCGATTCATTTGGAAATTTCTAGGATCCATGAATTTATGAACCTACAGCTTGATGATGTTATTCATGCACGTAATATCTTTCCAGTTTCACCAAATTCGTGTGTCATCACGTTTGGACAGTTTAATGTGAAAACCATATGTTAGCAATCATTCGGAATTGCTTTCATTCTTCCAAATTTGGTTATTCCAATAAATATTCCTGTGTTTGGCTATTGAATTTCGAAAAAACAAACATTATAAAAAGCTATAAAAACAATATCGAAAATTTTTCGGTAGTATTTTTTAAGTATTTTGGAATAATTTTTCAATCCATTCGATTTCATTTTTTCTATTCATCCGTACATATGCGAGTTTTTCACCTTCACACATTCACTTCATTATTTCCATATGTAATGGAAGTTTTGAAGTGTATTAAAAGGTAAATTTGTATTGTATCAAAAGGTATACAAAAACGAAAAATGAGCTTATCATATTATTATCATCGTCATTATTATTATTATTATTATAATATTCATGTGCATATAATCAAAGGCAAAAAACCAATAATAAACATGACAAGGCTCAAAAAAGGAATACAGTAAATCATTTGGAAAAAGTATATAATAATAAGGGTTTTTTTTTGTTTTGTTGTTTGTATATTGAATTGACCCAGAATAAATATTTTTAGAATACTTATTTACTAATAAAAAATTGGAGAAAAAAAAACTTCGATAATGTATTCAAATAAATATTGTTGCTAGTTGCAAGAAAACAAATAGAATCCTTTCAATTTACGATAGTCGTGTTCTCATATATTACGAGTACTGCACAGGTATCCCTTGATTTATGCGGGTACGGTTTTAAATTAGTACGTTCATAAATTTGCGACACTCCCTTGAATTATCCGATATGGTTTTGGATGTATCCGATCTCACTATAAAAATGAATACGTTTGCAAATAGAATTTATATAATGCTATTTGAAAGCTTTGTTCTTTTTAGCTGAGATACACCGATAACAAATTCCAGACAATTATGGTTGACGTCTTGGAAGGTGTGCAACCATAAGTGTAAGAATTTACAGGCCACATATAGTAAATTAAATTAAGACTCTTATAATATCGTAATTCCACTAAACACTAAACACACTAACACTCACAGTACATACCGAATTTCTACTATAGTCGGTCAAATTACCGGACTTTATCCAACCTGATTGAAGGACATAATGTCGTTTGCTCTTGTTCAAAATGCAAGCCAGATAAATCAAGGATATTGAAAAATACTTGGAGAGTTGGCCATCAGCAAGACTTTAGATTTTGTGGTATATTACCTGGTCATTTGATCGGCCATGTCTACATCATCATTAGTTTTATTGTTATCATATATGAAACGGTCTCAGGTATAAACGTTTATCATTCTTTTCAACTGTTACAGATTTATGTTTAGAAATAATTGTAAGTAAAAGTACTCTTTTTTTTTTTAGTTTATTTTGGGTCTATAACTAAGTCCTGCGGATAATGTCTGATAGGTGTCGTAAGTAGTATTGCTTGTACGCAGTATGAAGTGGTAATACTTCGCTGTTGTAGTAGTTGAATGCACCATTCATATTCAGTATATGACATTCAGACATAAACTTATCGCTTTTTGTTACAAATTTATCGAGAACATTCCCCATCACAAAACAATTTTGAGTATTGGTTTTCGACGACGGTTTAAAAATAATGATTTTGATGTTAGTGATAGTGACGAACGCGTTGGAACACCAAAAAAAATTTGAAGACGACAAAATTGGAAACTTTACTCAGTGAAGATCCATGTAAAAACGGATGAAGAATTAGCATTGGCATTAGATGTTACCCGAGCGTAAATTGATTCGTAAGAAAAAACGAGAATTGGAACGAAAGGTTTACGTTGAAATGGAAAAGTTTAACAGGAACAACGATAATAGAAGATTGTACCGGAATATCATTACATATATTTTCGCAACGGATACAATCAATAACCTTTTTTGTGCAAAAACAACTGTGGAAGATGTGCAATTTCAAACCGCCCAGTCATTTATAGCTGAACCATCAAGTAAAGAATGTTATTCAGAAGCTCAAGAATAATAAATCATCTGGATCTGATAGCTTACCTGCAGGGAACTCTTTAAATATGGTGGAAATACATTATGGTATCAACTGCACGATCAAATTGTAAAGATTTGTAATAATTAACAGGTACCAGATGAGTGGAAAGATGTTATTATCAGTCCATTGTACAAGAAGGGTGACAAATTAGATTGTAACAACTACAGAGGAATAACTTTATTAAACATTAGCCGTAAGGTATTTGCTAATCTAATATACCATAGACTTATTCCATACGCCCCAATGAAATTATCTGAGAATACCAGTATGGTTTATGTGCAGATTGATCTACATCTGATCAAATATTTAGTATACGGCAGATCTTGGAAAAGTGTAGGCAGTTCAATGTTGATACACACCATTTGTTTGTTGTTTTCAAAACGGCATATGATAGCGTCAATAGGTCAAAGTTATGAAAAATTATGGAAGAGTTTGGTATACCAAAAAAACTGATAGATTTGGTGGCCATGACAATGGAAAATGTGAGGTCACAAGTACGAATCCGAGGTAAATTATCGGATCACTTTGAGACGGTTGATGGACTACGATAAGGCGACCCATTATCGACACTACTATTTAATATTACTCTGGAAAAGGCGGTGAGGGAGTAAGTATTGATAAACAAGGCACGATTTTCAAAAAAATCGGGTAAATTATTAGCGTATGCTGATGATATTGACATTATGGGCCGGAATGTGATAACTGTCAAGGATGTTTTCGAATCGTCACAAAAGGAGGCATCGGGTCTGGGTCTCAAAGTTAATGCAGGCAAAACAAAATATTTGGTGGCAACGAATACGAGAACAAACTCAAATATTGGAGAACACAATTTTGAAATAGTCAATAGTTTTATGTATACTTGGGATCGTTGATAAATGAAGAAAATGATATTGAAGAGGAAATTCGCCGCAGGGTAATAACTGGAAACAGATGTTATTACGGGTTAAAAATACAATTCTGATCGAAAACATTACAACGAGCTAAATACAACATTAATACCTCCTATATTAACGTATGTGTCGGAGGTTTGGTGCATGACACAGAACCAGGAACAATTACTTCGGATTTCCGAACGAAAGGTACTCCGTGGCATATTTGGTTCCGCCGTCAAACAACAGAATGGTTGTAGGCGAAGATACAATTTTGAATTAGACAAGTTGTACGCCGTCAACCAAATATTGTCAAAACAATGAAAATCAATAGATTGAGATGGCTTGGACACGTAGTACACATGTAGGAAGAGCGTGTGCCTGTTAACTGTTAAATAGTTAACCAGAAGGTAGAAGGAGAGCCGGAAGACCTAAGGCGTGATGACTAGATGTAGTAAACTGTGATATAAAGATCCTTAAAATTCGGGATTGGTAAACATTAACTTCGGATAGGTCAGGTTGTAAAAGCGTGTTGGAGAAGGCTAAACCCGTACCCGGGTTGTAACGCCATGGAGTAAGTAAGTAAGTAAATATTAGATGTTACCCAAGCAAGTGTTTCCAAACGTTTAAAGAAGATGGGAATAGTCCAAAACTTATCGTAATGGGTACCACATAAATTGACGGAAAAACAACAAGAAAAGCGAAAAACAATGTGTGGAATTTTACTTCTAAGACATTAAATTTTGCATCGAATTGTGATTGGTGATGAAAAGTGGATCCATTAAGATAATCCAAAACGTCTGAAAGCATGGATAAAGACAAGTGAACCAGGTCCATCGATACCAAAATGAAATTTTCATGGTTCTAAGGTTATGCTGTGTATCTGGTGGGACCAGCCTGGTGTAGTGTATTATGAGCTGCTTAAACCGGAACAAACCATCACTGCTGAACGTTACCGAGAGCAATTAATCCAATTGAGCCGAGTATTGGATAAAAAACAACCAGAATATGCCAACAGACATGACCGTTTGATAATGCTAGACCACACGTTGCGAGACCGATCAAAGAAACTTTAGAAGCACTTGGCCGGGAAGTCCTACCCCACCCACCATATTCACCAGACATTGCTTCATCAAACTACCAATTAATCCGGTCGATGCAGTCAGCCGTTTCTGCACAGCGGTTCAATTCATAAGAAGATGTGAAAAAATGGCTGAATTCATGGATTGCTTCGAAACCTAAGAAGTTCTTCTATGATGAGGGAATCCATAATTTGCCACAAAGATGGTCAAAAGTTGTAGCTTCAGATGGCAAATACTTTGGAATAAAATATAATTATTTTCAAATAAATGTGTTTTTTTCTTACCAAAATATCCCCAAAACTTAACTTAACTTAGAATGGGCATTAAAATTTCGTATAAAACACACGCTGCTGTCACTAACCTAATTTTTACTATAATTATATTTGAATATTTGTTTTTTAAATTATTATTAATTTAATTATTGGAACGTGTGTGTGTGTGTGAGTGAACAATAATTTAATATGTGTAAAAATTTATCATCAATATTATTTAGTATTTAATTTTGTTTCGTCCATAAATAATTATGATAAATTTTTTATCCAATTAAAATTCTTTTCAATTTTAATAATAAAAACGAAACTAAAAATTCAAAATTCCTCCTTTTTTTTTAAATTTCCTAAAATACAAAAGATAAAAAAATAATAATAGCGCTCGCAAAGGAAGAAATAAAATAAATAAATACAAAATATACGCAACATTTTATAATATAGAGCTTTTTGTTGGAATTTAGAAACAATTATGTTTGAACGTTTTTCGTCGTAAATAACAACATTCCATTCTAAATTTACATATTCCATTTTATACGAACGAATTGCTATAAACATACAAACACAAATATATGTAAATACAGAAAAACATCTCTGTAGTGATGGAGGACTTGGAAAAATATCACCACGGCGATGTTATCGCTAGAGAGGAATATCGCATTTATATTTCTTTATAATATTTATGCGATTTTCTTTAAATTTTGAACGTAGATTTGTGTTTATTTAAACAATTCCACTGGAAATTATGCGAAAAATTTACACACAGAACAGTTTTCTTAATATTCTCATGGGAACATGGTTTAACATGACTGTTCCTCATCAAATTTTGAGAAAATGCACTCGGTAGATCTTGAAAATTTAACAATTTCCCATAAAATGTTGTATTTTTACTTAATATGCGATTATAAGATTGGTTGCCACTGGACTTCGGCATAATCGATACTCCTCAAGGCGATTCCTATTCGAAAAATTTTGGAATTTGGCCAATTCTTATAAAATGTTGACCAAATTTTGGATGTATAGATTTATAATGGAGTTTATGTATAACTAGTAGTCCCACTGGACTTCTGAATAATCCCTAGACAATACAGTTTTGATCAACTTGTGATTACAGACGTATTCTAAAATGGAATTAACATAATGTGCAAGCGATTCTTAGAAAATACCCAAAGAAAATCTAATCTATTTAGTAATTTCTCACCTAATTTAAATCGAATTAGATATGATATGGAAACAACAATTTTTGAAACGTGAAAATCCAATTATAAACTTGTCGTTCAGACGAAAACACACAATCGGCACCATAAACTTTTTTTTCAACAATTTGTAAATCTTTGCACATATTTTGTACCAATTTTGAAACAAAATTAAATTAATACTCTTTTTAACCCATTGTATTTTTACGACGCCAGTATCAAAACAATCCTGACACTTAGGTGCGTGTAACTCTTTTTAACGTGACAAAACGATTTGCTTGTGTGCATTTGAAAGAATTTTTAAATTCAAATAACGGTTATTTAAACGACACACTAGTTGGTATAGTTAAGAAAGGAATATTCCTAAAAATTTTTGTTCTGGGTGTCTGTTTCTTATAGAAACTAAACAAAAAAATTGTTTATATACAAATTTATTCCGATATTATGAATATTATTTACTTACATACTTCTTCAACACGCTTTTCCAACCTGACCCATCCGCCAGTCAATGTCTTCCAATCCCGAATTTTAATAATCTTTATATCACAGTTTATTGCATCTAGCCATCTACTGCCTTAGATCTTCCGGCTCTCCTTCTATCTTCTGGTTTACTATTTAACAGTTTACAGGCACACGCTCCTCCTCCATACGTACTACGTGCGTCCAAGCCATCAATCAATCTATTGATTTTGATTGTTTTGACAATATTTGGTTGACAACTTGTTTAATTCAAAATTGTATCTTTAAATTGTATATTAATTTGATCGAAAATTGGACGAGAAATGATCGAACAGGAACTACTTCATATCCTCATATTGTTCAAATAATTCAATTCACATGTTACCTACAAAATTATTTATCAATTAATTAATAACTTTCATAAAAATTTTAAATTTTTTCTTAATCTTATACTGAAATCTGTTCTGGGTATCATATTTTCAAAACTTCATGAAAATTGTAAAATACAAACTTTAAAATTTCATCGAAATTATTAAAATTGGGTCTATAACTAAGTTTTGGGTGATATTTTGGTAAGAAAAACACATTTATTTGAGAGTAACGGTACATTATATTTTATTCAAAGTATTTGCCATCTGAAACTACAACTTTTGACAATCTTTGTGGCAAATTATGAATTCCCTCATCACATAAGAACTTCTTAGGTTTTGAAGCAATCCATGAATCCAGCCAGTTTTTCATATCTTCGTATGAATTGAAACGCTGTGCAGAAAGGGTTGACTGCATCGACCGGAATAAATGGTAGTCTGATGGAGCAATGTCTGGTGAATATGACGGGTGGGGTAGGACTTCCCAGCCAAGTGCTTCCAACGTTTCTTTGACCGATGTTGCAACGTATGGTCTAGCATTATCATGCTGCAGAATCACACGGTCATGCCTGTTGGCATATTCTGGTCGTTTTTGATGCAATGCTCGTCTCAATTGGATTAATTGTTCTCGGTAACGTTCAGCAGTGATGGTTTGTCCCGGTTTAAGCAGCTCATGGTACACTACACCAAGCTGGTCCCACCAGATACGCAGCATAACCTTAGAACCATGAATATTGCGTTTTGGTGTCGATGGTTCACCTGTCGTCATGCTCTCAGACGTTTTGGATTATCGTAATGGATCCACTTTTCATCACCAGTCACAATTCGATGCAAAATTGAATGTCTTTGAAGCAAAATTTCACACATTGTTTTTCGATTATCTTGTTCGTCTTTCCGTCAATTCATGTGGTACCCAATACGATAGCTTTTGGACCATTCACATCTTCTATAAACGTTTGGAAACACTTGCTTGGGTAACATCTAATGCCAATGCTAATTCTTCTTTCGGTTTTACATGGATCTTCACTGAGTAAAGCTTCCAATTCTTCGTCTTCAAATTTTTTTGGTATTTGGAGTACTTCGATCTTTATCACTAACATCAAAATCATTATTTTTAAACCGTCGTCTAAACCAATACTCACAATTGTTTTGTGATGGGTAATGTTCTCGATAAATTTGTAACAAAAAGCGATAAGTTTCTGCTGCTGTTATCTTCTCTGAATAAAATTACTTAACATAACTTCCCGCAAATGCTGTTTTGTTGGTACAAAACATTTCCATTTTTAATCAACTACAAAAAAATACTTGTTTACACTTCAACTGAACTGGTCATTTCACTGAATATGAAAGGTGGACTTCAACTACTACAATAGCAAAGTATTGTCACTTCACACTGCGTATAAGCAATACTACTTACGGCACCTATCAGATTATCCCCAGGACTTAGTTATAGACCTGGTAGTTTCTAAATTTTTATTTAAACGAATTTACTAATTTCGCAAACAACTTTCAAGATCCATTATCAGATTTAGAAATGTTCAGAATACAATTGTCCGGTGTCTATATAATTATGAATTAAATGATATTAAATGTTGAGAATTAATTTTGTTTACATGCAAAATAAGGTCACATCACACAACGGAGAAGTAAAATTTAGTGTGCCGTAAACAGATATCACTATGCAGAAGTTATCACTGTAAATGTCATCACTGCGGAGACTGTTGACTGTACCAAATAATAATAATAATAATAATATGTATATTTTCGTTATGTACTTTTGCTACACATAATATGTTTTGTGTGTGTGGGGGCTGTGTTTATACAACAGGACCAAAATATTTGTTGTATTGTTAAATAATAGTAAAATTTAAAGGCCAAATTAAAAATGCCCCCAAAATACAATGAGATGACAAATAAATCTTCTTTCACCCCATTTCTCTGATATTTCAAAATAAAATTATACTATAATTTTATAGTAATATTATATATCATTTTGTATTTTATCGTATTACTATGTTGTATAGGGTAATGTTGCGTATACTATGCAAAAATAATACTATGTTGGTGGATGTCATTGTTTTTTAAATAAATGTATTTATAAATATATGAGTATAACCTTTTAAGTGTATTGGTTGGTTAAAGCTAAAATTTTATAGCTGCTAAAATTATATATTTCACATTCTAATAGAAACTTTTTTCCACTCCTAGATATATTCTGCAAAATGAAAATTGTCTATAATATTTGTGTGTAAAAGTGATATTACACAGTGTGTCGTTTAAACAAGTACAATTTGAATTTAAAAATTAGAACACATAGTCCACACCACCACAAACATCAAATGGAAAAGGACATAAATTACTTAACCCCACAAGACATAGTGTCATCTATTGAATTTGATAGCTCTTTCCTCTTTCGAAATCTCCAAACTGCATGCAAATCGGTTAACAGTTTAAAAAGTTACAAGCATTTGAGTGTCGTGGGTTTTTTTTTATGTAAAAATACATTGGAACAAAGAACAATTCATTAAATTTTGTTTTAAAATTGTCGCAAAGACAAGTTTATGAATGGTCGTGAGGATAACCCAAGACCAGAACGTCCAGAACTTAAAAATTGTGTTGAATTAGTGGAAAAAACCAAGTGAAATCATAGCTTTTGATGGAAATACTACACTGTGAGAATGTAGCCCGATCAATTAATACCAGTAACGACAGAGTAAAACCAAAATACCCAGACGGAAAACATCTGTTTTTATTGCACGATAATGTACCACCTCACAATACCAAAAAAGTGAATGACTTTTTGATGTTAAAAAACTGATTTCTCTCATCAGCCCCGATCAGCGTATTCGCTTTATCTATATAACGGTGCAACTATTTTCGGTTCCCTAAATTGAATTGAAAACTGCAATGAAAGGAGCGTTTTATAATGATACTGCAGCCATCAAAGTTGCTGTGATGAAAAACATTCCGATAACTGACATAAAAAAAAACTATGTATGCATTAGTCGATCGGTCCAAAATAGCTGCATTGAGTCAACAAATGAAACCATATATTTTGAATAGAAAATATGTTTCAAAAAAATTCTAAATTTTTTAACCTAAAATTACGGTTATTCAAAACGACACACTGTGTGTACTTACTTAGATATAAAGCGTGATCAAATTTGAGTTAACTTTTTAAATTTGACACCGTTTGTATTTTTTTTGTATTGGGTCTATAACTAAGTTTTGGGGTTACTTTGTTAAGAAAAACACATTTATTTGAAAGTAACAGTACATTTATTCAAAGTATTTGCATCTGAAGCTACAACTTTTGACCATTCTTTGTGGCAAATTATGCATTCCCTCTTAGATTTTGAAGCAATCCATGAATTCAGCCATTTTTTCATATCTTCGTATGAATTGAACCGCTGTGCAGAAAGGACTGACTGTATCGACCGGAACAAATGGTAGTCTGATAGAGCAATGTCTGGTTAATATGGTGGGTCGGGTAGGATTTCCAAGCCAAGTACTTCTAACGTTTCTTTGACCGGTCTTGTAACGTGTGGTCTAGCATTATCATGCTGCAGAATCACACGGTCATGTCTATTGGCATATTCTGGTCGTTTTTGATGCAATGATCGGCTCAATTGGATTAATTGCCTGTTGGTAACGTTCAGCAGTGATGGTTTGTCCCGGTTTAAGTAGCTCATAGTACACATTGTACACACATCGTACAAAATATGAAAATACAAATGTTCCATCAAACATTTAAAACCATTCGAAATATTGTAAATAAATTTGAAGAAGTCGATTCAATTCAAAACAAAGAAGTAAAAGTTACCATTTATTGTGATTGTTCCAAAGAAAATATTACTGCTGCCATAGCGATAGTGTTACTGACATCAATTCTCCATTCTGCACAACAATTTAACATTATTTAATGTCATTTTATTCAATATTTTTCATAATGTTCTTCAGTTTCACGCGCTTACAAAATAGAGACAAAACACAAGAATTATCAAATTATCATGGGTTACTTCGAACCTTTGCTAATTACGCTCTCGCAGTAATTATTTTGATATGATTATTTTTGTCTTTGCTAACCAAATGGTCTTTAGTGGATGATGCTCATTTTGAAATTTGTGGATATGTAAACAGACGCTCTCGCTTCAATCGAAGAAAATGATTATATTTTTTGGCTAACCAAATGGTCTTTAGTGGATGAAGCTCATTTTGAAATTTGTGGATATGTAAACAAACGACGAAATTATCGTATGTTTGCTGAAGAAAATGCACTAGTAATATTACAACAACCAATACATGATAGGCCCATACTTCTTCGAAAATGAAGCTGGAGCATTGTTATTATGAATTATGCTCCACAATATCCACCCATCGATGATTAGAAACTTTTTACGGGATAAATATGAGTAGATTAATGTTCAGAATATGTGGTTTTTAAATAGAACGGTTAAACATGTCATACAGCAACAGAAAAAATCGATCGTTTGAAACAGAAATTTTGTAAGTTTGTATAATTTCTTGAAGAGTAGATATTAGTACCAAGATCGTCAGCCACCATTACACTTGCACTTTTTATACAGCTGTTTGTAGACTAAACATCTATGCGCACAATCCTCATACCACTTAACATCAGAATGAAAACGTAATCGAGCAAATCATTCAAATTGAATACGTGATGGAAAGTTTTCCTACACGATTAAACGAGACTAGAAACAGGTGCAAAAGGTTGTCACTTATCTGACATTCTTTTTCATTATTAGCCTCTACAGTAATATTCAATAAAGCCAATCACTTATTAACTTGATTATGTAAATTTATTAAAAAATTACAAAGTTATACGTCCAATTTGAACACCCTTTATAAAATCCTTATACATAATAACTTTATACCAATGAAAATATAGAATAAATACACACACACACACACACATAAACAAAGTTTATAAGAGAAATTTAATATTTTTCATAATAATAAATTGAATAGAATTACATTTAATATTATGGCAAGAAATATTTTGAATAAAAGTAAAAATGACAATTTAATGAAGGAAAATTTATTTAATAATTTTAACTTTTATTTTTTGGTAATGAAATATTTTGGAAGAGAAATATTAGATCAACTGAAATTTATAAAATAGAAAAAGGTATTTGAGTGCCATCAAAAAAAAAAGCGAAATAATTTATTACCTATCTACAGCCAAACCTCGATAAGATCAATGGTGCAGAAGGCATCAGCGAAAATGTTGCTTATATCAGCAAATGTTGGAAAAAGTGTAAGCAACTGTTTTCCGAATATTAATGTTTAACTGGAATTGCTATAATTTGGAACATAAGTTTCAATGTGGAGAAATGTAATACAATTATTACGAAGTATTTTTTATATAAATGATAACCATTGAAAGGAATCCGAGGACGAAATTTAGGAAGCTGAACACTTTTGCTATATTTCTCATCCAATTTTATAGAAATTCAGTTCAAACCACTCACATATAAGACCATTGTACGTCTGCTACAAAATTTAATCAATTGCTAGAATATTTTCATTAAAACTGCCCTGAGCATCTCGATTTTCCAGAGTATATTCAGGCACTAAATGCCGAATCGTTACAAAAGGACGCATAGGGTCTGGGTCTCAAAGTGAATGCAGACAAAACAATTGCAGACATCACGAATTCGAGATGAAACTGTTAAAATTTGGAGAACACAATTTTGAAATAGTCAATAGTTTTATGTATACTTAGGATCGATGATAAAACAATTCGAATCGAAAACATTACAACTTGAAGATCTTAAGTGCAAGCTATATACAACATTAATACGTCCAATATTAACGTATGGGTTGGAGGCTTGGTGCATCACACAGATCCAGGAACAATTACTTCGGATTTTCGAACGAAAGGTACTCCGTGTCATATTTGATCCCGCCGTCAAAGAACAGAATGGTTGCGAAGACGAAGATACAATTTGGAATTAGACAAGTTATACGCGGTCAATCAAATATTTTCAAAACAATCAAAATCAATAGATTAAGATGGCTTGGACGCACGTATTACGCATGGAGAAGGAGCGTGTGCCGAGAAATCTGTTAAATAGTAAACCCGATGGTAGAAGAAGAGCCGGAAGAAATAAGGGAGATGGTTAAATGCAGTAAACTGTGATATAATGATTGGAAGACATTGACTGCGGATGGGTTAGGTTGGAAAAGCGTGTTGGAGAAGGCTAAAACCGTACTCCCGCCATGGAGTAAGTAAGTAAGTAAGTAAGTAAGTAAGTAAGTAAGTAAGTAAGTAAGTAAGTAAGTAAGTAAGTAAGTAAGTAAGTAAGTAAGTAAGTAAGTAAGTAAGTAAGTAAGTAAGTAAATAAGTAAGTAACATATCTAAATTTCTGATAAGGAATTCTCAAGCCTGATCAGGAAATTACCCAAAGTATCAATTTTTCAAAACTACTTGATTAGAAACGGTTCCTATAATCGCACATTTCACACCTACACATACCAAAGTTCATGAAAATCGGATAAAAAATTCTCAAGCCTTATCATAAAATTGACCAGAGCATCGATTTTCCAGAAATTTCTTAGTGAAACTGTTCATGTAATCCCATTTCATACATACATACTAAATTTCATCAAAATTGGATAGGAAATTAACCAGGATTTTTAACCATTATCACGAACACTAAGCTGAGAATCGATTTTCCCGAATAGTAGTGGCCAACATGGCCACCATATAATACCAATTTTGAATGTGCATACTAAATTTGAACAAAATGGTACTGTTGCCTGGTAGTTATCCACAAAGTCCATTCCTGGCCATAGTTTTGTAGAAACTATCCTATAACTATTCGTATTAGACTTAAATTTCAAATTTCAACAAAATCGGATGAGAAATTTTCAATTTGCTTATATAATTTGTATTTTGTTGCCTAAGAAATGTTGAAATGCTCTTATTGGCGTTTGCTCTTATCGAGATTTGACTGTAAATATTTCTTTGTATACATTACACTTTTTTGCTGTAATTGAATATTGAATAATTTGTTGTTGTTGTTGTTGTTGTTGGTACACATCTTTCATTTTATTTTTATACCCTTTTTATTTCATTAACTGTTTCAATTTTTCAAAAACCATTTGGTTAATATTTTATTTCACTTATTTTCCATTTCAATAAAGTGAAAATGTTAAGTATACACCCACCGGTCTGTCCCATAATAAACCGGAATAGCTTAAAAACAAAAATACATAAAAATAAATATTAAATTTTCACAGAAACCATTTTGTTTATTCGAAATAATCTTCATCAACTGAAATACATTGATTTGAATGCGTTCAACAAGTTAATCAAATGACTTTTTTAATTTCTGTGATTGGAAGGCGCTGTTGAGAACGGTGGTCGTCGGTTGTTTTAAATTTCTTCAACTGATGCAAAACTCATAGCCAAATAAAGTTTAGGGATTAGAAATTAGTCGCAGCGTAGTTAAATTAAGTAAAAAAATTTGATTATTAGTTCAAATCCGTCCAATTTTTGATCAACTGTTATTCGATGTTGGAATAAACTTCGCATTTGGCTGCCGTTGACCAATTAAAATGCAATGAATTGTTGTTTTAGTTATACCTATAGTTCCATTTTCATGAATCTAATCAAAAATTTCATACACACTTTTACGAAATCACTTTCTCTTTCAAAGTTTTCTTCAGTAATCACTTCACGGGGTAGACCTGAATGTCCATTATCATTAATCGCTTCGCGACCATATTTGAATTTTTGAAATCATACAAAAAATTGTGTTTTGGATAAACAATTATCGCATCACCATAAGTGATTTTAAGTATTTGAATCATTTCTATAGCTATTTTACCATTCTTATAACAAAATTTTATAAAATTTAAACTTTAATTTTTATACATTTTTCGACGACCGACGAGAGATTAAGGCACTACGAGTTCTATGGTTTACATAGTCCAATTCCTGTTTCTTATGGGACAGTGATTGTGCCATAGAAATACAGTACTTTTGAATTAACGAATTTTAAGGTATACGAATATTCACGGTGTCATAGGCGAATCAGCAGCGCCTTTATAACTACTTTCCCATAGAGATGTATACACCAGTAAATAGTCTACGAACATAGATTTACCAAAACACTTCAGACTTACGTATTTAAATCCATTTTTGTGTGAAGTGAATATTATTGGTGTTGTTGAAAGACTGCAAAAATGCAATTTGCCTTACACTTCCATACACCCAATTGTCTCTTACGCAATGGAGTTATTCCTTCAAGACCATTCTCTTCATGTGTGTGTGTGTGTGTGTGGATTACTGTGGTCGTTTTGTTATGCGACCAATGATTCGTTCAAAATAATAATTGCGGATTTATTTAGTAGCATTTGTATGGTATGTATTGTCTCAAGCGATTTGACTTCTGAATTTTTCTTTCGACCATTTCGTCGATTCACGTACATTTATGTTTTCTGATGATGCCATTAATAACGTTGATGCAAATAAATAATTAAAAGGTTTTTGACATTCTCTGAATCAAAGCCTATGCGATTAAATTCAATATTGATTGACACTTTATCGTTGCGAGAGATCACCTCATATGGGTGGTCTTTGAGAGGCCGCAGTTAAAGACTGTCAAGAGAGTCATTTAAAGGGTGTTTTATTAATAGTATAAACACTTTTATACACTTATTGTAGAGAATGAGGGATTACTAAATTCCCGTTCCAACCTGTCCTCTTTCCAACAATTCAAATGATTTGAAAATCCTCACTACAAATCAGCTCGCTAAGCCAAATGGGTCGAAGTACTGATTCTTTTATTGAATTACCAAATAATTAATTCAAAACATTATCAACTCATCCAAAACCTAAAAAATAATTAGAGGGAAAATTTAAACAGACTTTTATTTACATATTTTAGAAATAACAATCGAATCAGATCAGTTCAGAACTATAAAATAAAGATTGTATGAAAGGTTAAGTCCTCTAATTTTTTTTTTCAAATAATTAATATTTTGGAAGTACTGGAAGCCAAAAGTGAAGCAATGTACCATTCAACATATGGTTCGGATGGTATATACATTCCTTCGTGCTTACACATTACCACTGCCTATATTCTCGTCAACTTGTCTCATTCGCGTACAAACAATTTCTAAAAATTTGAAAATGATTGAAGTGTGGTCCTAGAGGTGATGTCATTAACTATCGACTACATAATGGTAAAACCACATGCCATTTATACATTCCGTAGATTGCGGATTCGATTCCCAGTAATAACATGAAAAATTATTCAACAAGAAGCGAATATCTTTGAGCGTCTTTGGTGTTGGACGCTATTCATAGATTATTAAAAATGGATCCACACACAACGATATTGGGGCGATTCACTCAGAAGAATAATTGAATTATTATAATAACCATCTCTCATCTAGACTGGGCAATGTTAGATAGTGCCACAATTAGATAGGGATGGAAAAGAAACTCAAATAATGATCTGATTCAATATCCCGCCCAAAAATATTTATAAATATAACTGTCTAAATTATTAAGATTATTAAAACTTTGTTTGTTACTTTCGGCCCGAATAAATTTCTCGATTGCGCACAGGTTAACTTTATTTATACAGATTTTTAGTAAGACTTTAGACAAATTATCACATAAAATTTTACTACTCAAATTATCCAAACTTGGTTTTAATGAAAATTTTGTATTTTGGATCGGGCCTAAATATAAAAAAAATTGCATAAATTTTCACGGTAAAATACGAATTAAATTACCTTCCTCTTGTTTAATCAAATATCTTATTGGAAAAAAGACTTACTTTTACTAATCACATTGATGTTGATTGTGAACGAGGGTAATTCGGTGTTGGGGGTTTCTTTAACACGTTAATCGCCATGTCAGTCATATGTGTCTGACGCTAAGAAGTTCTACATGAGCCATGTCAGACATATATGTCTTACGTACGCGATTTGGTATACGGCCCATGGCCTATGTGAAAATTTTTCTGATATTATCGTGGCGATTAACTTGTTCAGCGAGAATTAGGAGTGAAATACCGCACCCATATTGTGGTAAAACATTATTTTTATTATATGTAGTCTTGTTAGATCCATAACTGAATATAAGTGACAGGTTTTGGTCACCACATTATGATATTAAAATTTCAAAAATTGAATCAATTCAGGACTGGGCCCCAATTACATTGGCTACCTATCGAACAAAGATCAATATTTTAGAGCCATAATGCCAACAATTTAACTGACACAAAAAATATTGAAATAATTTGTGTGTCCACGTTCGGCGTACGTGAACTGAATTTGACCAAGAGGCGAACAATGATAGTGATACAGGTTGTGTGGGCATCATTTATCGAAAAAACCATAAATTTTATGTGTGGAAATTTTAACTTTTAAATTATATTAACCCTTAGCGAACGAATGCGACCATACACGCGCCAGTGCAAATATTCAGTATCCTTTTGTGTATGGACATATCTGTTCATATACTACCTATTTTATTACTGAAAGTTTACATAAAATCCAATAAAGCGATATTAATTATGCACCTTTTCTCGCTTAAAAATCCTTCGACCTACTGGTCATCGTTCTAGAAAAATGCGCTCGTTCGTTAAGGTTTAAATTATTACTCTTGCCATATACCAAACTAATTATAATTTCTCATTTAATACTCTTAGTATGCAGAACAAATTGCTAATGCATATAATAACTAAAATAATACGACAAAAGGATTAAACCATTTTTTTAATTCTAGGTTATTGTATTCGTTTGTTTCATTTCCATACATTGCATAAGGATATCCACACCCAAACACACACACACACACACACAGTAGATTTTATCCTTTATATAAAATAATTCATAAATATAAATGATATTAAAGAATTCCGATGAGACAGCATTTAATTGTATATTTTACAAAACGCTAAAATAGTAATATAGTACACAAATAATTCACTATAATCTGAAAAATGTGTTATTGTGTATTATTATTATTATTGTTGTCGAGAACCACGTTCATATTAAAATAATTTCAAAACTTTTAACCTCTATCGGTACTAAATCCAAATTTATGTTTGTGGTGTATTGCATTTCGTATTCGAGTATATAAAATATAACAAAAATACATAGGACTTACGAAATGAGGATACATTTATTTGGAAAACTAAAACTGAAAAACTTTTTAAATAAATATAAAACAATATACAGCAGAACCTCTACTCTCACGATGTCAAGATGTTATCCCTATATGGAGACCCAATCTGTTATCGAGCCTTTTTAAATTGCAAATACCCGTTTTTTAATAGATATTGTAACTCAGACTGAATATGTGTTACGTGTATTCGAAAAATGTCTTTCTCTATTACCTTCAAACCGAAGCATATGACATTAAAAGTATAAATAACTTTTATTCGCAAGAAAATGGAAAGTGTTGTTCCAAATTGCTGCGGGGAAGCGTTATCATTTTGCTCAACAGAGAGCAAAGATTTCTGTATCGCATTGTAACGAAAGCTAAAAAATAGATTTATTGATTACAGGTTGCCTGAATAGTTTACCATAACGATATGGTAAATGTGTTAGCTGAAAGTGCTCCATGCTCATATGCAACAGTAAAAAATTGCGGGTTGTTGAATTTAATCGTGTGGTCGTACAAGCCTTGAAGACGAACCACACCGGAGACGTCCATAAACTGTATCAACATCAGAAGATATTGAAAAGATACACTAAAGATGTTACTGAAGATCTAAATTTGACTATTCGTGAATTTGCTGATACTTTAGGCATCTCAGATGAATGAGTAAGTCACATATTACATGAAGAATTACAAATGTGAAAAAGTTGTTTGGAAATGTGGTGCCGTGCCGCACACGTTGACAATTCAATAAATTCAACTCAATCGTAAACAAATTTTTCATCAGCTGTATTTGGATCGTTTTAAGAAGAATAAAACCGATTATGTGCGTCGTTCTATAACTATGGATAAGACTTGGCACCATGATCTTAAATTGAAACAAGAGTGTTTCCAGTGGTATAAAGCTAGATGTTCAGCTCCAAAGCAAACTAAGCATGAACGAACGACAAAAATGGTTATGTCATCAGTGTTTTGTGATACAAAAGGAATTTTATTGATCGATTATCTTCAGAGAAAATCGTAAAACAATCAACTCAGAATATCATTGTAACCTTTTGGATCAATTGGACGAAAAAACCCGTAAGAAAAGACCCGGTTTGGAATACAAAAAAAAAACATTTTACATCAGTTCACAAAAGTGTTTTGACCATGACTAAATGCAAGGATTTTCAAGTACGATTTGCACTGTATTCACCAGATTTGGCGCCCAGAAGCGATTACTACCTTTTAAGAAATCTCAAACAATTTCTCCGTTTTTTTTCTCAATTTTCGAAATAACGAAAGTGTTTCCGTACGGATAAATGGTGATGGTTCTATAACTTTGGGTTGTAAATAAATCAAATGCGGCAATATTTTTATGAAAACTAAAGGCAATTATTTGATAGAATTAAATAACTTTATTCAATAATGCATTGTCAATTTCGTTCGATTACGTTTTGCCATTTTTTTTTTTTTGGTAAAGACATTATCACACATCACTGTGGAACTTCTGGGTTTTGTGTGCAAAAAACTGATTCATGTGAATTTTATAGGCCTCTACGAAATTCAATTTTAAACAATTAAGAGAATTCTGCGGCGAACGGAACAAATGATAATGTGAAGGTGCAAGGTTCGAATTATATGGTGGATGTACCAACAGTTCTCTACCAAGCTCCAGTAATTTTTGACGAGTGACCAAAAATATTTGCTGTCACGGAAGATTTCGATTTGCCGATTCTGATCACTTTCTTTTCAATTTTATCGTCCCGTTTGGTTAGATGTAGAATGTATACCTCTCAATTGATCGTTTTGGCTGCGTTGTATTTTTGTTTAAAATACATAATGCCTTTGGTCGCCAAAACCAAAATAATAACCAGAACACGAACTTAACAAAACAATTACGATACTGTACATTTTTTCCTTATAAAAATATTAAATGTCATTCCTCTAAGTAGACGTTTCACTGTATACATTACAAAATTGTGATCACAGTTTAATTATTTTAAATTTATTGTTGATTTTGGGTTTTTTGGTTAACCCGTATTTTGTAAAACCTTCTTTTTTTTCTCTTGTTTTTTTAGTTTTATTTATTATTATAATTCGTCATATAAACTTGTGAATTGTATGTGTGTGTGTGTGTGTGTATTTAATACTTATAATGGAATGTTTGGAATATAATCTGAAATAAATTATTGTACATTTGGTGCATTTATAATAGAATAAAGTTTTCCTATATACTATCAATTTTGTTTGTTATTCAATTGTTGGGATGCAGGTCTGATAATAAATATATGTACATTTGACCAGTTATCGTGTGTGTGTGTGTGTGTGTGTGTGGTTATGAGAAATAAAAACAAGCTTAAATAAATATGTTACGCTTTAAATGTCAATGTTTAACGAGGTATAGAACATAGACGAATCTATTTGCTATGAATCGACCCACAACGCGACAGCAAAAATTCCGTAGTCAAAACAGTTAATAATTCAAAATCACATATAAATTAGTGCAATGGTAGAAACAACACAATGCCGTTGCGTTCATTGTGCTCACTGGTAACGCAGACCTTCCACAATGGTGCTACCAAAAAAATCTCTCACTAAATTTTAAATCAGATTCTTTGACAGTATTCGCAGTTGTTTAGTTAATTGTCTGTGTGACACTACCATAGGTTTGAAAGTGCATTTACGATCTCAGAATAACAACAACATAATAGAAGGAAGAAAAGTACACTGCTCACTATTTAATTGTATTATTACAGGCAACGGTAGCTGTGAAGACAAAAAATTAGTAACAAGTTAATTCCAATAGATTAAGATGGTTTGGGAACGTTTCACGTATGGAAGAGAAACGTGTGCCGAAAAAACTGTTGAATCGAAAACCAGAAAGCAGAAGAAAACCTAAGGTTAGATGGCTAGATACAATGAACTGTGATATTAGGATCCTTAAAATTCGGGAACGGAAAACGTTGACTGCAGAAAGAAGACAGAGAAAGCTAAAACCGCACCTAGGTTTTAATGTCCCATGAATAGCAAGTAAAAATGTAAATATATTAACAATTCCTTCAAGTTGAAGTGCCTTCGAGTGTACTGTACGTAATTTTATCGCACCTAGTTTCAGCGTAGTTCTGCACTGAAATTTCCCCGAACTGAAATTGAATACTAAAAATAGTACCTGACATCTATTGTCTTGTTTGTCTTTATGCTCTTTGTTATGTTGTTGCTTCTGTTAGAAAATTCTCGTCACAAATATTACGAAGAAATAGCAATTCATTTGTCCATAACAATGGTTCAAACTGTATTTTGTATGGGAAATATTTTACCCACGTGAATAACCAAAATGAGGATAGTGTCATTCGATAAATAATTTAAAATGATGCCAATCAGCGATATTTAATGAAATTCTTATGGAGAGAAAGGTCCAGCCTCTGTGAAAAATAAAATGTATCCACAATTGGTTCAAACCATATTTTGTATGGGAAATATTTTACCCACGTGAATAACCAAAATGAGGATAGTGTCATTCGATAAATAATTTAAAATGATGCCATTCTGCGATATTTAATGAAATTCCTATGGAGAGAAAGGTCCACCCTCTGTGAAAAATAAAATGTATCCACAATTGGTTCAAACCATATTTTGTATGGGCAATATTTTACCCACGTGAATAACCAAAATGAGGATAGTGTCATTCGATAAATAATTTAAAATGATGCCATTCTGCGATATTTAATGAAATTCTTATGGAGAGAAAGGTCTAGCCTCTGTGAAAAATAAAATGTATCCTCAATTGGTTCATACCATATTTTGTATGGGATATGCTTTAATTCATTGCTTTATTAAAACACTTATAACTTTCTTTGCTCAATCAAAATCTACAACATCTTGTAAACGAAGACAACGTTTGGCGGACAAATGTGTGCCAACAGAAACGGAACCATTTATTGTCGTTGAAAATGTTAAAATGGGTTATAAGTTATGGATGACCAAGACTATGAAAAATGCATAAAGAAACGGCCTGATCTACCCTACAATACATGTACATCAAAATCAATATTATAATATTAATAATTTCATCACATCATAAAATAATATGCATTTTAATGTAGTACATTACAAAAACGCAAACAGATTTTTTTGGTTAGTTGTGTGTACACCATATGTTTATTTAATGTGTAAATTCAGTGCATGCGATTTCCCTTTAGTAAAACTCAACAATCTATGTCTTGAAATCATAATAAAGGCAAAACTAGGGAAAAAAAGTGACTAAATTTCCAAGCACGTACACGTACAGAATAGATTATGCATTATTATATAGAACACTTATGTCTTGTATACACCAACCGGGCGTTAATCCGAACGCGGTACTTCTGCGACTAAACAACTTTCTTATTTTACACAATAGAATTATGAAATAAAAAGTATCCTATGGCCCCTCTTTTTTTAAAACGGTAATAGAATACCGTACATTGCTGAACAGCAAATATAGCAAAACAATAAAAAAAAATGGCACCCATGCTTACCAACATTGCAAATAAAACAGAAAAAAATTACTGAACTGAATCCGCGGAATACGAAAATGACAAATGACATTATACACATTCACGTTTACACACACACAAACATATTCGGCGGTGAACATGGCATGTCGAATCTGGTGTGAATGTAAAAGGTTATATTTTTATGCATGCAAAAAGGAGAAAAAAATATTATACGATTTTACATTCTGGTATTACCCTTTTAATGCAGAGATGCCATTATGGTTGGAATCTTCTAGGAAACTTTTTAATAAAATAATAATTATCACCATCATTTCCATTTCCAAGACTACGCCTGGTATCGTAATTGGACCAAGGACACCTATTTTTCAAATAATTTAAAAATTAATTTAATAAAGTTATGGTATTTTTTCAGGTACGTCAACGAAAGTCGGCACCTATCTTTGAAAATGATGTTGTCTGAGTACATTCAACTAGATTTCTGAAAAATTAACATACAATTGGAAGTGATTGGAAAAAAAAATCCTAGAATTTTTTCTATTAAATTGATTATATCCTAACCTTTGATTAAATTTAAAATATATGTTCAATTCCAGTTCCAGTTCCTATGAAAAGGTGTCAGGAATTTACCAGGATTACTTAACATTGATATTGATGAATTTTCATAAGTATTAGTATGTTTAAAAGTAATATTTTATGAAATATTTCTATGAAAATTTTGACAAATCGATAAGGATGTTTTCGAATTGTTACACAAAAAGTCTAGGCGGTTCTAGGTCTAAAAATGAATGCCGACAAAACAAAATATATGGTGGCAACGAATGTATCAGGAATTCGAGATCAGACTGTTAATATTGGAGAATATAATTTTTGAAATTGTAAATAGTTTTGTATACTTAGAATCGTTGGTAAATGTTTGAAAAAGATATTGAAGAGGAAATTTACGGCAGAGTAGCAATTGGAAACAGAAGCTAGTACGGGCTAAGAAAATTATTCCCATCGAAAACATTACAACGGGATCTTAAGGTTAAGTGCAATCTGTATAAAACATTAATACGTCCAATATTAAAGTATGGATGCATCAGTGGCTTGGTGCATGCACACAAAACCAAGAACAATTACTTCGAATTTTTGAACGAAAGATATTCCGTGGCAAATTTGGTACCGTCAAACTGCGGTTGAAGACGAAGATACAATTTTGAAATAGACACGGTCAACCAAATATTATCAAAACAATTAAAATCAATAGATTAAGATGGCTGGCTCACGTATTACGTATGGAGAAGGAACGTGCGCCGAAAAAAACTGTTAAATGGTAAACCAGAAGGTAGAAAGAGAGCCGGAAGACCTAAGGCTAGATGGCTATATTCATGGAACTGAAATATTATGATCCTTAAATTTTGGGATAAAGCCACATCAAGATCATTTAATTAATACCAGCAAAAGATGGTTTCAATGGTTCAGAAATAATGATTTTGATGTGAGAAATAATGAAAGTGGAAGACCACCAACAAACTTTGAAGACGCCGAATTGCAAACAATATTGGATGAAGATGACACTTTAAATCAAAAGCAAATGGCAGAAATATTAAATGTTGCACAACAATCAATTTCTGACTGTTTAAAGACAATGGAAAATGGGTGCCTCGCATGAATTGAGTTGAAAGACAGATGGAAAACCGAAAAAACACTTGTGAAATTTTGTTTGCCAAACACGAAAGAAAATATGGTTTGCATCGAATTGTTACTGGCGATGAAAAATGGATTTATTTTAAGAATCCTCTAAACGGAAAAATCTTTGGTTAATAAAGGAGAACCATCAACATCGACTGCAAAACTAAATTGTTTCGGCAAGAAGACAATGCTGTGTGTCTACCAGAAAGGTGTGGTGTACCAAGAGCTCCTATAACCTAATGAAACTGTTAATGCTAATCGCTACAGACAACAAATGATCAATTTGAACCATGAATTGATCGAAGAACTACCAGAATGCACCAGACGACACGGCAAGGTAATTTTGCTCCATGACAATGCCCTACACACAAAGAGCAACTCCTTCCGACTACCATTTGTTTTCATCGATGGGACACGCATTGGCTGAGCCGCACTTCAATTCCTACGAAGCAGTCGAAAATTGGGTGTCTGATTGGTTTACTTCAAAAGACGAACAATTCTATTGGCGTGCGGTATCCACAAATTGCCAGAAAGGTGTAGAAAATAATGACCAATATTTTGAATAAAATGTTGTTTATTTTCCCACTTAAAATTAGTGTTTTATTTTCCCCAAAAAAAACGCTCATTTGATACCGGTACACCTGATAGAGCAGGTGTTTATTGCGAACGTTATGAATTTTTATCTATACGAAAATTTAGTAATTGCCATCAAAATGTTTATGAAGAGGATTTGATGTGAAATTCATCCAGAACATTTTTATGCCTTCAATTTTATTTAATATTGTGTTAATCAAATTTTTTGTAAGGCTCTGGCTCTATTATTTTGGCCACCACTCAGTTTTCACTATCATAAATACGTGCCTGGAAAAATTATTATTACCAAATCCAAATTGAAAAAAAAAGGCTTACAAAATCTTAATAACAAATAACTCAAGTTTTACACAAATTAAAAAATGTAATTTTTTCAAGACATCACAATCTTTTATCGCACAACTTTTATGTGGCTGCACAGCTGCTTGCATTATATGTACAACACCACAATGTTTTCACAGACAATACAAAATCATTCCGTTGCTCTTCAAATCCATAGCGAATAGATAGCAAGAAAAAAAAAGGGATTTTATAATGACAGAAAATATTCTTAATATTAAGACATTTAACAGGCCAATTGAAAAGTCCCCGGTCTGACACACAGATGGCAGTGCTAGTATTAAATCCATATGATTTTTAGTTAGTAACAACCTTCAAACGATACGTGTCAAAATTTGACAGCAGTCCGACCATTAGTTTGTGAGATATTGCGTTGTAGCTACTTTTGTTATTTGAAAAAAGATGGAAAAATAAAAATTTCGTGTGCTGATAAAATATTGCTTTTTGAAGGGAAAAAATACAGTTGAAGCAAAATCTTGGCTTGATGAAGAATTTCCGGGGTCTGCACCAGGAAAATCAACCATCACTGATTGGTATGCTAAGTTTAAACGTGGTGAAATGAGCACCGAAGACGGCGAACGCAGTGGACGCCCAAAAGAGGCTGTCACCGACGAAAGCATCCGAAAAGTTCACAAAATAATTTTGAATGACCGTTAAGTGCAGTTGATCGAGATAGCAGACATTGTGAAGTTATCATCTGAACGTGTATATCATATCATTCTCAAATATTTGTACATGGGTGCCGCGCGAGCTCACAATCGATCAAATGCAACAACGTGTTAATGATTCCCGAGCAGTGTTTGAAGCTGTTCAAGCGCAATAAACCTGAATTTTTGCGTCGATATGTGACAATGGATGAAACATGGCTCCATCATTTCACTCCAATTGACTGTCAGCTGAGTGGACTGCACGCGATGAACCGAATCCAAAGCGAGGAAAAACACAACAGTCAGCTGGCAAGGTTATGGCATCAGTATTCTGGGATGCGCAAGGTACAATATTCATTGATTACCTCCAAAAGGGCCAGACCATCAACAGCGATTATTATATAGCGATATTGGATCGTTTAAAGAATGAAATCGTTAAATAACGGCCCCATTTGAAGAAGACAAAAGTACTGTTTCATCAAGATAATGCACCGTGTCACAAATCAATGAAAACAATGGCAAAATTGCATGAATTGGGCTTCGAATTGCTTCCGCATCCACCGTATTCGCCAGATCTGGCCCCCAGCGACTGTTCCTCCTGTTCTCAGACCTCAAAAGAATGCTCGCTGGAAAGAAATTTAGCGCCAATGAAGAAGTAATCGCCGAAACTGAGGCCTATTATGAAGCAAAAGACAAATCGTACTACAAAAATGGTATCGAAAAGTTGGAAGATCGCTATAATCGCTGTATCGCCCTCGAAGGCAACTATGTTGAATAATAAAATCAAATTTTGCCAAAAAAAAATGTGTTTTACTATGGTAGACCGGAGACTTTTCAATTGGCCTGTTATAATATTATTCAAATGGTTGGGTCTTGGTAACGATACACTTCTTTCTATATACCATTTGTTTGTGTATGGTAAATTGAACACCATCTGTGGACATACACACCTCTATGTGCTGGGTAAGTACAAGCTACAAATTATATATATATTTTGTGCATAATACCACAAATACAATACCTATCTATTTTCTATATTAAACTTACAAACAAAACATACATTTCTATGCCATTCAGTTATGAAATCTTGACACATCCGCATATGATGTACACCCAGCTATAACTATATATGTCTGCCTGCAATATATAATACGATAATACTTATGTTGTTGAATATAGTCTCGCATAGAGTCGTAGGGAAGAGGAAAATTGTTGGTGCATAATAAAATAGTTGCTTTCTATAAATATCTATTCATTCACATATGCATGAAATAGTACCTGTTGCAAAAATGTAACCAGTAAAACGTGACAAGACAATTATGATGACGATGGTGATGTACATAGCGGATGATGATGGTATGAATGATATACTAAATTATACATGATACAAGTAGAGACTAATACGTATATGACATGAATATACGGTCGGTACGTACGTTTATGTTACGTGGTGTGGTATATATTGTAATACCCATTTTTATATTCTATCCGGTGTTTTTGTGCCACACTTTTCTCTTTCCCAAAATTTTTTTTGCCTTTTATTTGATCGGTTTTTTTGTCTGTGGTGGCTGAAGTAAGAGAAAAATAATGTATTCCGAAAGAGTATTTATTTATAGTTGTATCACTTTTTTTGTTATAACTATACATATTTTTATTGGGTCTATAACTAAGTCCTGCGGGATAATCTGACAGGTGTCATAAGTAGTAAGTTGCTTGTACGCAGTGTGAAGTGGCAATACTTTGCTATTGTAGTAGTTGAATCCACCTTTCATATTCAGTGAAATGACCAGTTCCGTTGAAGTGTAAACAAGTATTTTTTTGTAGTTGATTAAAAATGGAAATGTTTTGTACTAACACCAAACAGCATTTGCGGGAAGTTATGTTAAGTAATTATATTCAGAGAAGAAAACAGCATCAGAAACTTATCGATTTTTGTTATAAATTTATCGAGAACATTCCCCATCACAAAACAATTGTGAGTATTGGTTTAGCGATGGTTTAAAAATAATGATTTTGATGTTAGTGAGCAGAAGAACGCGTTGGAGCACCAAAAAATTATTTGAAGAAGAAGAATAGGAAACTTTACTCAGACGAAGATCCATTTTAAAACGGAATAAGAATTAGCATTGACATTAGATGTTACCAAAAGCAAGTGTTCCCAAACGTTTAAAGAAGATGGGAGGAATGGTCCAAAAGCTATCGTATTGGGTACCACATGAATTGACGGAAAGACAAGAACATCGGGAACAAGAAAATCGAAAAACAATGTGTGTGAAATTTTGCTTCAAAGACATTCAATTTTGCAACGAATTTTGTGACTGGTGATGAAAAGTGGATCCAATACGATAATCCAAAACGTCTGAAAGCATGGGTGAAGACAGGTGAACCAGGTCCATCGACACCAAAACGCAATATTCGTGGTTCTAAGGTTATGCTGTGTATCTGGTGGGACCAGCTTGGTGTACAATCGTACAATCTTTTGGGTATTCTTCCTGTTAACCATCCTGATTTTATTTTATCTTTCATTACCACCTTCACCAATTGATGTTCCGCCATTCTTTCTACGTGGTCTTTACAATTCCTTTATGATATCGCTGCTGCGCTTCTTAACTCCCATAACGTGTATCCACATATTTGTCTTAATTTTTTATTGAATATAATTGCCATCGTTAAGCATACAATCCCAATTTCCCAATTTTTTGCCAATTTATGAATACCATCAAAGCAAAATTTCTCATCTTTTCAATCCTAGATCCAAGAATCGAGCCACTTTCGGACGTCGTCATAATTGTGGAAGCTGTGTGTGCAGAGTCCATGTGCCATCGATCTGAACACTGAACAAGTGGTAATCGAATGGAGCAACATCTGGTGAATGGGGTGGGTATGGTAACAAATCCCATCCGAGTGCTTCTAATGTTTCTTTTACCGGTTTAAGCTATTAGAAATGGTAATTTGACATACCATACATTTAATGAATCTGCCGGTTGTTGTTGCGATTGTGCATCGTCTTCATCCACAAATGCTTGCAAATCCGAATCTTCAAATTATTTGGGTGGTTTTCCACGTTCTTTGTCATTCAGATCAAAATCCCTGCAATTAGTTTAATATATTATTTGCATGTTCACCATAAGCTTCGACAAGAATTCGATGACTTTCAGCAGTAGTTTTCTTTCAATGAAACAATAACAACAAAATCAACCCGCAAATCAAATTTTTCTGCCGAACAAAACACGACATTTTCAACAAAATGTTGTTTAAACTTTTCGCTCGTAACACAAACTGAATGATAACGATATAAAGTGAATATTATTATCCACTTAAAGGAGTTGTCGGGAATTTTCCGATCCATTCGTGTTGAGGAACTTTTACTGTGCTTTTGTCACATCTCAATTGGAATATGCTTCAGTAGTATGGAACTCATATTACGATGAAAACTCTGATTCCATTGAGTCTGTACAAAAGCGATTTGTTTTGTATGCTCTAAGGAAACTGGGCTGGACGGATGGTTTTCGGCTTCCATCTTATATGTCAATCAATTCAATTTGGAATTTGGATCAATTTGGAATCTTTAAAACATAGGTGGTGTGTGAAATCGCTGGTGTTTTATTTATTTTTGATCTTTTGTCGAATAGAATCGATGCGCTAAATTTGCAAACACTTATTGATTTTAACGTATCTAATGCGGGGCGGCGTCTTCGTAATCCATGCTTCTTGCGTTCGAGCCACCATAGAACAAACTATGGGAAATATGGTCCATTAAAAACAATGTGTCACGATTATTTAATGATTATTCGAGTATTTTTGATTTTGGTTTGTCCCGTGATGTCTTTACGGGCAATATTAGATCTATGGATTTTCGACGGAATTAAGTGTAAGTTGCCTTTTTTTTTTTTTAATCTTGGATTTTAACTTACAAGGGAACCACCTGATGTCGCCTACTCCGAATCCAATGACATTTTGCCAGATTTTAGTACTCATCAAAGTTTTTTTATGGTTCCCAATTGCACTTTGAAGTCGGTAACAACCACTCCGAATGAATAAAAACGATATCATTTTATAAAAATCGATAACTTTTGATGCCGAAGTGCCACAATAATTTTTGAAGGTGTATCCAAAGTATCGAATTTTGAATTTTGAATTTTGTTAAAAAAATGTGAATTTCGGCATATAACTTTGTCAGGTGCAAGTTTTTTTAAATAAATTAGTTTCAATAAAGTCGATGGAGAAATTCTTCACCTTTAATTTGAGCCATACATACGATATACGGCCTACGTACTTGGCGGGAAAATTGGCCGCAAAGCAAAAAGTTATATAACGAAGCAATTATTTTGATACAAACCCATACAATTTCAATAGAGGAGATGTTCCAATTTTATAAAAAAATTTGATTCTTTATATAACTTTTCGCTTTGCGGCCAATTTTCCTGGAACGTATCGAGGCCGTATAGCGAGGTATCGATGTATAGGGTTACCAGCGATGAAGTTATGTATACTTTTAATATAACAGGGTGTTTGATATGTACAATATTTTTGAAGGTAAAATTTTAATTTTTATAATTGTATCTGAGGAACTTTGGTTCGAGGAATCTAAAAATGATATCAGTTTGGCGATTGAGCTGTCCAAAATGGCGGTAATACAGTGTGGCCCAAAAAATCGAACACAATATTTTAATATTATTTTCTCAAATTTTAATCCATTTTACAGCAGATTTCATAAATTCCGATAATTTTTAAAGCTCTTGAAATACATTTACATATAAATAAAAGATTGATAATAATTAATTATAAATTGGTTTTCTTTAATGTGCATTATTTCGAAATGTACTTATTTAATCGTTAGGAAAGTGATAATTAGTAAAAAAAAAAGTGCCCAAAGATATATTACACCATGAAAACCAGATTATGGCCACATTTGTGATTCGTTAAAAGTGTAGTGTCGCGGGTTTTTCAAATTTTGGTGGTCTCTCGTTCAGGTTCTCTGTTTGCAATCCATAAAAATTTAAATAAGTTAATATATCTTGGGGCAGACAGTTGATAATGGACAAATGATTGTAATTTAATTATATATTGTTCCGGTTATGTAGATTAATGTTTTGGTTATTTAAGAAAATGCCATTGAAGCCCGTTGGCCAGTAAATAAATAAATAATGTCGCTTCACACGAAACGCATAAACAGCATGAGTTACACAATTGGTATATGTATTATAAAAAGGATATGTTCAATTTCTACGCCCAAATGAATTCTATAAACTTCAAAAAGGACTGACTACCATCATTGTCAAACATCATATATCCAAACTATTGGTCCATGACAATATGTTACCATTTAATGATCTTAAAAATATTATAAATAGAATATTATATGTTTAACACCAATAAAATCACAATGAAATATGTCACACTGTACCTTTTTCTGTTGATATCCCATTAAATAATACATTATTTATTCTATACAAGGAAACCTTATTTAAAATCTACGCAAAATATCCATCGAGATATGGTGTATGGATGGATATTGGATAAATGTACTACAACGGTCGAGACTATCTACACTGAAAATAAAATTATGCACTAAAAACAGAAAATACCCACTGAAACAGCAAATCTTCTGCTTATATACGTCCGATCAAATAGTCTGCTGTTAAAGCAGAAACGCATATGTTAAATTCGCAAATGTTGTTTATTCCTCTATAGCAGAAATGTTTTGCTTTACCTCGAAATTTCTGCCATTTACGCATATATATCAACAGAAAAATCTGCTGCGCAGGCATATATATTTGTAAATTTTTTAAATATTCTGCAAAAGATTTTGCTGATTTAGAAGAACTATTTGCGTACATGCAGATTTACTAAATATACTAGCAGAAGTTTTCTACTTATGCAGCAAATACGTTTAACTCATTACAAAGATAGTTTCTGCGATATGAGAAAAGTTTATTTCGACATATAATAATCTGCGGTCACGCAGAATATTATATTTGCTAGCAGAAGTTTTTTGCTAATTACGTTACAGATAATATTACTCCGCCCGAATAGAATATCTGCTCTTTTAGCCGAGGTATTGTCGATTATGCAAATGAAGTCTGCTAATTGTACGATTTTTCTGCTTCCGTTGCAAATAGGCATATTTAGTAAAAATATGCCTTTTTGCTAAATTTATGCTTTAATTATCTCCCTTTTATGTATAGCAAGCACTCCACTCAACAAAAAATTCCGCAGTTAAGAAAATTATTTTCTTAACGACGTAAAATCTCGTAAAGAAAAGGTCTTTAGTTTCTTATAAAATAAATACGTAAAAATAAAATTTACAATATATTAAATATATATTATATTATAATATAATTATTTATAAATACATTAGTTTATATTACAGAAAATAGAAGATATAAAAATATTAAAATTAAAAAAAAATATAAATAAAACAAATTTCACATTTTAAGAATTCAATTATGTGTTTCTGTGTATCTATAACAATGATTTAGATGAATATTATATTCATTTCACAACTTCAAAATAATAAACATAATAATTACTAGCAAACATATGCTATGTCTTCACTTGAGTTTACAGTAAACATAAGAGTAATTAAACTTTATCCATCCAAAGAATAATATAATCTTTATTCCATAAAGTTAAAGAATTTGACATTTCTTCGATAAAGTTTGAGTCTTCACTTAACTAATATTACACAAGATAATTTTATGCTCTATAAACTTCATCAAGTGAAGACATAGCAATAATCTCTAGTTTGTGTGCCTTTATTTAAATTAAATTTAATTTAATTAATTAAATTTTATTAAATGTTAATTAATTTTGAAAAAAAAAAATATATATACCTTAAATAATCAAATCTAAATTAATCTAAATTTTAATTTAATTAAATAACATATTAGATTTATACCTGTAATATAAATATAAGATTTAATATTGATACTTAATACTAACAACTTTAAACATATTTGTAAAATAATTTTATAATTAGTTTGTTTCTAAAATAAGATTTAAGAAATAAAAAAAAAGTGCGAGGATTCAATTTATTGCCAAAATTAAAAGCAATTCATTTTGTCGAATTATGTTTGTCATGTAATTATAAAATATAAATTTTTAAAACATTTCACTGAAAAATTCGATGTAAAGTTTCAAATTAATAAACCCATAACATTAAATAAATTATATTAATAATATTAAATTTGTGTTATCTTAGCAAGCTTTACATTATTTAATTCATTTCGTAATACATTGTGGATGGGATAAATTTTATCATATTTGGTTTTTATTTTATAAATAGTAATTTGGTAGAATTGCCAAACAGAAATGGATTCAACTGGGTATTGTAATTGGAATACATGAAAAATCTTAAAACACGTGTCAAGTGCTTTTAAAAAAGAGTGCATTTTAAATTTTGTGTTATCTAAATATACATAAAATTCATTGGGTTTTAGAATATCGGAACCTACAACAATTATAAATGGTTGCACAGATTTAAAAGATGAACATCTCGCATTTATTTCACCATTTAACACTTCAGCCGATGATACAAGCATAATTAAAGAATTTTGTCCATCTCTTATACTATATTTTCTTTGACTAATTTTATTATTGCTGTCCTTAGTTACAAGTTTTGTCACAGGTATTATAAGTGCGTGTAATAACCATGCTATCGCTAAATTTTTACCATCTGCAATTACGTAAAAAGAAAATATAGAATTTTTTACCAAACTATAGTATATAAACAATATAATATTAATGACATTATTATATGTTAATTTACCTTCAGTCAGAGTTGTGTCACTCATTCGTTGCATTATGTCACAAGAAAATTTATCCTTTATTTTATTTTTCATTATTGCATATATATTTGTTGAAAATTCATCCCATTCTAATAGCAAATCAGAAGCATTAGGAAACAAAAATGTAAAATCATCATCAATCTGAAAAGTGAAATTTCAAAAAGGAACAATATATTTATATTATTTGCAATTATTTCAATTTTAATGAACTTACCAACATATAACCATAACTGTGTTTGTATAAAGGCCATCTTTTAAATATGCCACCTAAATTGTTTTCTATTGTATTATGAACATCAATCATGCGATGTTTTGTGCAATTATTCCAAGCTACTTTAATTTCGGACCAAGGTTCTCTGTGGTGTTGCAACCAAACGCGCAAATTTTCAGAATTAATTTCACTTTCGAAACTAATATTGTTAGTAAGTTCATTTTGTATTTTGTTAGACTTAGCTTGCAATAAACCGGATTTTCGAAGATTATATGGACCACCTTTTACAAATTGCTTACATTTGAAACAAATCATTTTTTATATATTTTTTTTTATTCTGGAATTTTTTTAATTCAGTATTTTTAATATTAAATTTATAGTTTAAATTTACCTTATCAAAGATTTGTATATATTCTAAAATTACTTTTCAATATATAGAATACGATTTTTATTTATTCCTACCAACTTGCTTTGATGAATTTCCAATCAAATATAGTTTTGATTTATATAAATTAATAGTTTATTCTTTTTACATTTATAAAATTTAATAGTTATTTATTACAAAACGCACACTGGATTTTTTAAATATAACATATACACATATTAAAAAAAAATATGAAATAAAATATAAAAATACATAACTAAACACATATACTCAAAATTATTTAATAAAAATAATGTAATTTTAATAATTTATATTATCACTAAATTGTAAAATAATTCTTACAACACAATTTTACTTTCAATCACTACGAGCACAAAACCAAAACTGACTTGTTTAATATTGAAACTGAAACTGAATATATTTAACTACGAATAAATAGATGAGCAGAATATTTCTGCGCTTACAACAAAAATTATACACGGCCGCAGAAGTAACTGATTTATAAAGCAGAACTTATACCAATAACGCAGCTGCATTATTCTAAAAATTTAACGGACATTTGAAAGCAGAAAGAATCTGCGAATATAGCAGATCTTCTTTTAAAACGCAGAAATTGTGAATTTATGTCGCAGAAGATTTGCTTGTGAAGTAGAACGCATCTGCGACCACAGCAGATGTTCAAAGAAAAAAAAAAACGCAGAAATTATTAATGTATAACGCAGAAGATTTTGTATACATATATTGGCGATTCCAAAATTTTACAGACCAAATGGGATAAAAGTGAATTGTAAAAGTGATTATATTTCATATTTTAATTTATACAATTATACTAAGCAATCATTCGTTGCACAACGTTTACCCATCGAGGGATTTTTCAGTCGTGGGAATAGGTTAGGTAGTCATAATCATCAAATTTGGTTGATGTGGATGCTCTTCGTAATCTAATCGATACAATTTGACTATTTCCATATAACACACTTATGATCAGTTTTTTCTCTGAGACAAAAATTACACTGTTTCCCATTCTCATCCTTGAAAATATTTATTATGGTCGCAATAGTAGATAACTCAATCAATTCATTTCACACCAAATTGACAGAAGTTTTTCTAAATGTTTCCATAGCCGAAAATATATTTTACGGATCAGTAGAATATTTTACGGATAAGGCATAATGCATCTTCTGATTATTTTATATAAACAGTAAAACTTGTTTTGCTGTATCAGTAAATATTCTACGCAGAAGCAAAATTTTGATCTGCTTTATTAACAGAAATTTTACTAATTCAGTTAAATTTCTGTTTAAACAGCAAAAATACTTTTACTAACGTCCAGCAGAACTGTGTTTTACTGATATCGAATAAAATTTTTTTCAGTGTATATATTATAAATAAACGGAGATATAAATAATATACATTTACGAGTAAATACAATGCCCTTGATGGATAGGGGTTAATGTCGTCGTCCGATCCGTCCGTAATATAATAAATTTTCCAAAAAATTAAGTTTAAATTCGGAAAAGAAGGTACTTAAATTGATTCATTTTCGGTGAACTTATGAAATGTATACCCATTGAAAAGTTTTCCCATTTATGGTGATTGTTTTGTGAGATATATATTTGTATAGGAAAATATTATACTCTTGTTGCCCCGTCCCCATACGTATCAATTTTGTGTATTAAAAAAAAAATATACACAAATTTAGGTTGGGAAAATATTAAGGGTTTTATCATGCGAAATATTATATGGGTAAAATTTTTTTTTTGATTTTATTATTGTGTTTAAATAATGTAAAGGTAAAGGATTTCAAAAATTTTGTGTAATAATAAATTATAAATCAAAAAATTGATTTTTGTTGTGTGGGGCGGGCGGGTGAGGGTTCTCTTTTTCAATGTTTGCATATTTTTGGAATACACACAACTATAACTTATTGAATTGTTGTTCGGTTACTTTCAGACGATAACATTTCTCATACACGTGAAGTTTGACATTTATTCATGTACATTTACTTGATCAATTGTGTTACATTAATCGAATAAATGATACGTGAATCGAATCTTGAACTTAATCCCAAATTAAATTAATTGTTATTTTTGCAAAAACTTGATATTGTTGAAGTTCTGGCATTACAAATGATTGATTAAATCTTCCGAGTTGATATCAACAGTAAAATGTGTATCAACAACTTTCTACATCAAACGCCATTTTCGGCGGCTCACTATACTCGGGCAATCGATTAAATCATCAGGGTGGTTATCAAAAGTAAAATGTGTCCAACACCTTTTTACATCAAATACTTTTCTCGGTGACTCGTTATGCTCGGACCATCGATTAGATCCCCCCGGGTTTTTACAACAGTAATATGTGTCCACCACCTTTCTACATCAAACATCTTACTCGTTGGGTCGCTACGCTCATGCAATCGATTAAATCACCAGGGTAGTAACCAGCAATAAAATATGTCCAACACGTTTCTACATCAAACACCTTTCTCGGTGGTTCGCTACGCTCGGGCAATCGATTAAATTCACCGGGTGGGTATCAACCGTAAAATGTGTCCAACACCTTTCTACATCAAATGCTTTTCTCGGTGACTCGCTACGCTCGGGTAATCGATTAAATAGCCCGGGTAGTGACCAACAGTAAAATATGTCCAACACCTTTCTACATCAAACACCTTTCTCGGTGGTTCGCTACGCTCGGTCAATCGATTAGATCTCCCGACTGGTTATCAACAATAAAATGTGTTCAACATCTTTCTACATCAAACGCTCTTCTCGGTGGCTCGCTACGCTCTGGCAATCGATTAAATCCACCGGGTGGGTATCAACCGTTAAATGGGTCCAACACCGTTCTCGGTGACGACAAAGCCCATAAAATTGAAAATTTTTACAAAATTATCAAAATTTGATATTATTGGAATTTTTTGAGCTCAGCTATTGAGAAATTTAGCAAAACTACGTGTTCATTTTTATACAATTTCTGGAACAATGGATACACCCCAGATAAGATGTTATGGAAATTTTCCAAAAATTAAAATTATGTTAATGGAATTAAAATTCAATCTATCATTATTAGTTTTCTTTAACATTAATTGCCGTAGTGACCATCATTTTTAACATTTTACAACACAAATATGGTGCATTAATTGTAGAGCGATGGAATGAAATAGTGATGGCTGAATAGTAGTGTGCTCGAATCGAGTGTGCGTGAATCGCGAATTTTTACTGTAATATAAAACTATAATATCAAAACGGTATCACGAACATAAAATGGAATTTTGAGTTGGTCTTGATCTGGATATGTTCCACATTTGTCATATGTATCTGTTCAGGCTAGTGTCCAGGTCCAAAAATTGTATCTGGCAATTTGATATCTCTTTGTGATATTTGAAAGCGATGGGTAAACATCCCAAACACATTTTCCACAACGCGGCCGGCTCTACTTAACCTATCGTAATTTTTTGGGTGTTAAAAATAATGTCTAGAATAATAATTTCGTAATATTAATGCTCGCTAACCTTTAATTTAAGATATTTTCTTCTTTTGTCGATCTCATTCCATATGCTTTAATTAATATTGTTGTTAGTTTAAAGGCTTCATCTGTTACAATTACGTACTGTGTGGATAGGCATTAGAGTTGGGTATCATTTTTTCATCTCAGGAAAATCTAATAAATAGTTTTCCACACCATTATAGAGTGTAGACCCACTATAAACTCGTCCATCACTAACAAGCCCATTGCAAACAGATTTTAGATAAAGAAAATTATAATTTTGACATCCACAAGGGTGAGCAGAACTATGCTTCTTGAATCCTTTGTAGTTGTAGTAGTACGCGCCATCAGACTTCTGCGAGTGAAGAGCAATGTGCTTTCCATCCAATGCGCCCAGGGCAGTTAGAAAAATTCCATTGATGCTTAAATTCATTTGATACGACTTTAATATGATATTCAAGTATACTTTACTTTCAGGTAATCAACCTTGAGCACTTCGTAAATTATTTTTACCATTTTCGATTACTACGATTACTGATATAATGGGTACTGAAACTCTGAAAGAGTACCTCAATGTTTTCTAGTTCTCAACAGTAGCCATGCAACTTAATGTCAGAAGTAATCTTAAATGAAAATTAATACAATATTACTTAATGTGGTACAAATTTTACAAAAGACAATAAAATTGATCATAGTTTGATAGGGCTGATCCAATAATACCTTTACACTCTTAACAAAACAAAGGTCAAATCGAACAACGAATTTACTGAGGATATAGAAACATCAATGGGTATACAAACATCAATGGGTGACAAACTCAGTCCAACGCTTGTTCAATTTGGTAATGGATAAAATAATCAGAAACCTAACTAACAGCTCCTTGGCGATATATGGAATTGGTGTCAAGAACATTAACATATGATATGTTAAGGAGATGACGCAGAAAATGTGCATGATAGAAAAAATTAACTTTATGGCTTTAATCGAATAGAAAAAAAACTAATGTAAAGAGAAAAATATTTTGTGCCTTTAAGAACCAATAAAAAAATTTAAAAATTCCACTAAAAACACACCAGAAATTATTCAGCACCCACTTTTTCCTGCAGGCGCATCGAATAACCCTAATTTATTTTGGAATAATTGTTAATTTTTTATGCATGTCATTTGGCGTTCTCATTCGACATTTCAATAAAAATCAATTTGTTCACATAAATTCGCACGCAAGGCCACAAATTATCCATAAAAACAATGTGCTCAAATTCTTTGATTGTATTTTAAAATCCAAAAAAAACATTAAAATATAAAACAAAAGATGTCGAACCAAATGCAACTAATTTAATTTACACATAAATGAAAACACAAAAAAACAATGTACAAAAACAATAAAAACGCGATGAATTAAGAAATTTATTGAGAAATTGAATAACAACAAATGCTGCTAAAAGTTTAATTTAAAATTTATGTTCATTTGTGAAAATACGTATTCGTTGTTTTATGGCAGAAGCAATAAATTTTATGTATACCATTTGCCATTGTGCAACTTCCTTATGGGCTGCATTACACATAAAAACATGTATGTACTTATCTGGCTGATCGATAAGTTCTTGGTGCAAACAAAATTATTTTGTTTCATTTATACGCTGGTACTATTTGTTATAAGCCAAAATGACAAGTAATTCTATAAAATAGTTAGTGTAAACAACCTGTAAACCTGTGAAGTGTGTGTGTGTGTGTGTCATAGCCTAAGGTATACAAATGATCCACGTTAAGAATTTCTAAAAATTGAAATATAATAAAATAACGGGTTGCAATGTGTCGTTTCGATAATCTCTAATTTTAGGTTAAAAAACACATTATAATAATTTTGGAAACATTGTTATTTATTCAAAATAGGTTCCATTTGACTCAATACAGCGTTTTTGGCACGGTTATGGCAGTTTCCAGTTTTGGGAACAGACGGTGATAGATCAGGTGAATACGGAGAGAGTGGCTGATGAGCGAAATCCATTTTTGCATCATAAATTCATTCACTTTTTTGACCTTATGAGATGAAAGTTATCGTGCAATAAAAACAGATGTTTACCCTCTGGATATTCGAGCCTTATAGCCTCCTCTTCATTAAAAAGGTAATACCAGAATAAAAAACCGTGTAATATTTTTTCTTCTTTTTGCATACATAAAAATAATATCTTTTACATTCACACAAGATTCGACACGCAGAATATGTTTGTGTGTGTAAACGTGGATGTGTAATATGTCATTTGTCATTTCCGTATTCCGCGGATTCAGTTCAGTAATTTTTTTTTGTTTTGTTTGCAATGTTGGTAACCATGGGTGTCTTTTGTTTGCTACATTCATATGCAAGCAAAGCATCAGGTATGCCGGTTAATGTCCGCCGTTTTTTAAATTCTTTATTCAAAATATGTTCCATCACTGGATACACATTTTGTCCACCTTTCAGGCAATTTGTGGATACCACGCCAAATGAAATTGTTGTTCCTTTGATGAAAACCAGTCAGAAACCAAATTTTCGAGTTCTTCAGACGTTTTGAAGTGCTGGTCATTTAGGAGGGTGTGGCCCATCGATGAAAACAAATGGTAGTCTGAAGGAGCCAAATCTGGTGAATAAACCGCATGCGATAAAACTTCCCAGTTAAGCGCCTCTAACGTTTCCTGGACCGGTATTGCTTTGTGTGATGGTGCATTGTCATGTAGGAAAATTACCTTGTGTTGTTTCTCTTTTGATATTCTTGTCGTTTTTGCAGCAAAGTACGGTTCAAATTAATGATTTGTTGTCGATAGCGATCAGTATTAACAGTTTCACCAGGTTTTAGAAACTCGTGGTACACCACACCTTTCTGATCCCACCAAACACAAAGCATTCTCTTCTTACCAAAGCGATTTGGCTTGGTGAAACCCATGATTTTTTGCGTTTCGAATTCCTAAAATAAATCCACTTTTTATCACCAGTCACGATTCGATGCAAAAAAGACTTCCTTTCGTATCGTTGAAGGTGCATTTCACAGATGGTTTTTCGGTTTTCTTGTTGCCAATTCAATGTGGCACCCACTTCCACCTTCCTTTTAGATCTTTCCCATTGCTTTCAAGCGATCGGAAACGGTTTGTTGAGCAACTCCTAGTTATTCTACAAGTTGTGGTTGCGTTTGTGTGTCGTCTTCATTCAATAGAGACTGCAATACCGACTCAAACTTTTTCGGCTGTCCAGGGCACTCTTTGTCTTCCACATGAAAATCACTACTTTTGAATCGGTGAAACCATTCTCTGCATGTTCTTTTTGATAAAGTGTTATCGCCATAAGCTTCTACGAGCATTCAATGTGATTCTACCGCAGTTTTCTTCAAACGAAAACAAAAAAACATTTTACTGACACTAAATTCGACATTTTCAATTATTTTTTTAACAATGTTGTTGCTCGATAAGAGGTCTGCTGTCTGCAACTAATTTTTGGAGAGAAATGTCACAGATTTTAAACAAAAAATTCAGCCATTTTGGTTTACTACTATCGCTTGTAGCGCCATATATGTGTGAGCGGCGGACATTAACCGGTATACCTGGTAAAATGTTATTCAACGGCATTGTATTACCGTTTTAATGAAGAAGGGTCATAACTCGAACATGTCTCGACCACAAACAACCATAAATATTCTCACAGTAAAATTCCATTGAAGGTAAAGAATTTTTCCACTCATTCAGCACGATTTTTAAGTTTTGGACGTCCAGGTCTTTGATTATCACTTAAATCCAAACATACTGTCATCACCGTAAACTTTTATCAACAATTTGTAAGTCATGTACATTTTTTGGTTCCAATTTTAGAACAAAATTTAATATTATCACTTTGGTTCCATTGCATTTTTAGGACGCAAGCAACAACAGTATACGGACACTCAATTGCGTGTAAATTTTTATCTTGTCAACCGATTTGCACACTGTGTTTGTTTTGTGTCTGAGTATTAACGGTAAAAATAACAAAAATGAGATTTCAAATATTTTGTACAAATACCAGTAACGAAAAATGTGATTTCGGTACTTCTCGTTACACGAAATGTATAATATAAACTTTCGATTCAAAAAATAACCGGAAGTTATTAGGAAAAAAAACAAACTATTTATTTTTACAATAATGTCATTCCAGTTATTTTTCGAACGGATTTATTTTCCTACAACTAAAAATATTGAATCATCGATGTCACTCAAAAGCTTTTGTATTGGATAAATAAACATTTCAAGCGTTTCGGTAGCATTTTTTATCGAACTACTGTCACTATGAATGCTTTGATTACATTACGTTTTTTATCAATTCCACAGCTCTGGTTTATAATAACCAAAATAGAAATCTCATTTAATTTGAACTTTGTCGTCGCTCACAAGTTTAAAATTCAATCGTTTATAATTATAACTATACCACATGACACACACTTAATTGTTGATAGGTTCACTATAAACTAACATTATTAAGATACATTATCAGCATCTGTGTCCATTACTATTGTGCACAACAGGCAATTCGAATTACCACACGATCAATTGGTAGAGAATAAATGTATTGTGTGTATTCGTCAGTGTATTGCGGTTAATAGAGATTAAAAGAAACCATAACTCAACCATTTATTAGGTCGAGAATTTATTGAATAATCAATGTAATTTATACAATATCTCTGTACATCGTTTTTATTTTGCCACCATAAAAATGAAGATGCATTTTAAAGAAATTTTTCCCGATATATCCATATACCGTAAATGTGTTTTATAATGTATTTGGAATATGGCCAATCTTAAAGTACTTTAATCGTTTAACACTTACTAGGTACATTTAATCGAATTACATTCATATATGCTTTCCATTATGATTTTTTAACATATACATTTACATTATGTGTAACATCATAGACTATTATTATCTGGTAGATAGTTCAACGCCATATAACGACGTATGCAGTAAGTGCAGTTGCATTTTATAGGGACGCATAATATTACATTATACTATGGCACAGTAGCAAAGAATGAAAAAATATTTTAAGATTACAATTTGATTATATTTTTCTGGTAGCCGAGTTTACAATACATTATAAAAACAATTTGAATGGCCACTTATTAAATTTTCCGGCAATACCAAGTGTAGCTGTATGAATTGAGAGTCCGAGATACAAATGTCTTGATGGGACACACAATGGCATTGAGCAGCAATTCGATTCATACGAAGAAGTCAAAAATTGGGTGTCTGAATTGGTTTGCTTCAAAAGACAAACAATTCTATTGGCGTGCGGTATCCACAAATTGCCAGAAAGGTGGTCAAAATGTGTAGAAAGCAATGGCCAATATTTGCAATAAAATGTTGTTTACTTTCCCATTTAAAATAAATCTTTTATTTTCACAAAAAAAACGCTCATTTCATACCGCTAAACCTGGTTAGCACTTAAGAATTATCATCATTTTGAATTACGGACTAAATTACAAATTATAATCAATGTGCAATCTTTCATGCATTCAAAAGATATGATCAATTGATCCGTTTGGTGTCAGTGATAGTTTGTTTTCACAAATGTTTTTGAATTTTCTCTTATATGAAAGAGATCCGTATCCGATTAGTATGTTGGGTATAGCATACTTGCAATGCCAGTTGAGATCGAACGCGTCCACGGGTTGCGGATAGTGGAACAGCCTATGCTACTTATGGGTTAGCTACGAATAAAGAATAAGTAGCCACGGACAATCTGGCTGCTGTGTATGAGAATTACTTTGGGGTGTTGTGTGAAAGCAGCATCCGATTAAAATTGAGTTAATGTTTCAGTGATTACACTGTAAAGGAGAATCAGCGGCGCTAATGTAACTGCTTTCGGCAGAGGTGATATACCTCTGTAAATGACCCTACAAATTTACAGAATGATTCAGTATGTTGGCGTATGGTTAACTACCAACTTCGGACAAACAACCAGTTATGAACTCTACAACACGGCCTCGGATCGGACAGGATTTTACTGCGGATGGGTCAGGTTGGAAAAGCGTGTTGGAGAAAGCTAAAACCGCACCTGGGTTATAACGCCATGGAGTAAGTAAGTAATAAAGAGATCCGTATGTAAAAATGGAAACCCGTTTTTCTAGAAAATTTAGTTCGGTGAACGTATAATTTTTTTTATCATAATTTAGTCTAATTTCACACAAGTGATGAGAAAAATAGAGTGATATTAAAACTAAATATACTAATTCTCACTCTACGTCGCTATTTATAATACATAAACCCGTAGCATAATCTGTTAGCTGCTAATTCCTTTATGCAGTGTGAACCGACCCTAAGCAATTGTTAAAGTTTCATGACATTTCATACAACGCATTAAGTGACGCAATAGTTTTTAACTTATAGTGTATTTTATTCTATTAGCTGTACCGTACACATCACCACAGTTCACTACGAATATGTCAAAAATAATACGTTCCGATTAGATACAATTTAGAAATAAAACAATATTTATGTTAAAATTAAGTGAAATTGAGGTTAGGAAATGCGTTACACAATCGTCACATCGTCAAAATCGACGGTGTCTGATAGTACGAGTACAATACACGATGTCATTTTTACTGTTTTACTGTGGTGATGAAAACGTAAAAAAATCGTGAGTTTTGATCCAGCCCAACCATCAACATCGACTCCAAAACGAAACATTTAACTATGAGCTGCTAAAACCAAATGAACAACTATTGATTAATTTGAACTCATGTACTCACACTGAGTGAGAATCGTTCAATACCAGCCAGCAATCAATTTAATTTAATTTTGCTGCAAGATAAGGCTCGACCACATGTTGCAAAATGAGTAAAAAAAATACATTGGCAGTACTTAAATGGGAAATTCTACCGCACATGCTCACTATTCGCCATCGTATTACCACTTGTTCTGATCAATGCAAAGTGGTCTTCAAGACCATCATTTTACAACGTTTGATGACATCAATAATATGGATAGCTTCGAAACCAAAACAATTTTTCTGACATTCACAAATTGCTAGAAAATATTTTGAATGAAATAAAATGTACCATTTCCCCAGAAATATCTAAACCATTAACACTAAGTTTGGCTGTTTAACTATAAATATTAAATCTATTTTCAAAGAAATATGTGTTAAGTGTAAACACACAAACCAACCCACCAATCATTTTGCTGTCAAATTTTGTCCGTTAAATAAATAAACATGAAAATGATGAATTGCGCACGGGTGTATACGTAAATGTATTAATTTTTATTTTCCGCATTCGATTTTATCGATGGCTTAAAGGGATATTAAAATGTCGTATAGAGATCTCTTTTGAAAATATTTATTTTAAAAATATAACGGGCCAATTGAAAAGTCCCCGGTCTGACACACAGATGGCAGTGCTAGTATTAAATCAATATGATTTTTAGTCAGTATCAACCTTCAAATGATACGTGTCAAAATTTGACAGCAGTCCGACCATTAGTTTGTGAGATATTGCGTTGTGAGTTTGTAGCTACTTTTGTTATTTGAAAAAAGATGGAAAAAAAAGAATTTCGTGTGCTGATAAAATATTGCTTTTTGAAGGGAAAAAATACAGTTGAAGCAAAATCTTGGCTTGATGAAGAGTTTCCGGGAACTGCACCAGGAAAATCAACCATCATTGATTGGTATGCTAAGTTTAAAAGTGGTGAAATGTGCACCGAAGACGGCGAACGCAGTGGACGCCCGTCACCGACGAAAACATCAAAAAAGTTCACAAAATAATTTTGAATGACCGTTAAGTGCAGTTGATCGAGATAGCAGACATTGTGAAGATATCATCTGAACGTGTATATCATATCATTCTCAAATATTTGTACATGGGTGCCGCGCGAGCTCACAATCGATCAAAAGCAACAACGTGTTAATGATTCCCGAGCAGCATTTGAAGCTGTTCAAGCGCAATAAACCTGAATTTTTGCGTCGATATGTGACAATGGATGAAACATGGCTCCATCATTTCACTCCGGAGTCCAATCGACAGTCAGCTGAGTGGACAGCACGCGATGAACCGAATCCAAAGCGAGGAAAAACACAACAGTCAGCTGGCAAGGTTATGGCATCAGTATTCTGGGATGCGCAAGGTACAATATTCATTGATTACCTCCAAAAGGGTCAGACCATCAACAGCGATTATTATATAGCGTTATTGGATCGTTTAAAGGATGAAATCGTTAAAAAACGGCCCCATTTGAAGAAGAAAAAAGTGGTGTTTCATCAAGACAATGCACCGTGTCACAAATCAATGAAAACAATGGCAAAATTGCATGAATTGGGCTTCGAATTGCTTCCGCATCCACCGTATTCGCCAGATCTGGCCCCCAGCGACTGTTCTTCCTGTTCTCAGACCTCAAAAGAATGCTCGCTGGAAAGAAATTTAGCGCCAATGAAGTAGTAATCGCCGAAACTGAGGCCTATTTTGAAGCAAAAGACAAATCGTACTACAAAAATGGTATAGAAAAGTTGGAAGATCGCTATAATCGTTGTATCGCCCTCGACGGCAACTATGTTGAATAATAAAATCAAATTTTGCCAAAAAAATGTGTTTTACTATGGTAGACCGGGGACTTTTCAATTGGCCTGTTATGATATTGTTCCAGCTGCCGCCATATTTCGTAATAAATATATAAAAAATATACAAAATAATATAATTGACATTTTTATGATAAAATTTAATGTATCACATATGACTCATCATCTGCAGCATCATCAACAGCATCATTATAATATGCATTTATAAAAATAAGGATATATTGCAATATATATAAATAAAAATGCATATACGAAATGAAGGAATAATACATTTTATTATAAAGAATCCAACCCAAACCCACATTTATTGCAATCAATATGAATGCAATATTTCAACTATTATTATAAAAAAAAAGTTGTTGTTGTTAGCCTTTTAGGCTTTTAGTAATACAGAATTTTCCACTCATTTCTATAAAATATCAATAAGTCAAACAAAATATTTTGTCGCTCTCACATATTCCTATTCATATTAAATGACAAGTGAACTTATTTAAACCATTGCGGCATTCATTGTATTGAACATATATTCTATGCCCTTATATGTTTGATGACAATCTATGGAAATTTATATGTAAAATACGTAGAAAGTACCGCTATAGTACAGGATGTCACAGTAAATATAGTCGATAACATCTATAAAAATCCATAGAACAACAAATTGTAGCATCGATTGCGACAGGTATAACAAATACATTGACTAAAATGAATTTAAAACAATTTCAAATCTGTTCAACAGTTTTTCGATTTAGATTAAAACATAAAGAGTGCTTTCGCTTTCTTACCTTCCCACCCGCACACCATATCACTCACTTGTGAATTATTTGAAATGGGTCAACTCCAGATATAGTTGCTCTATTTATTTATTAATTAACAATTACAAATAATTTTTGTTGATATGAAATATCTTTTAGTTTTCGATAAAGTCTCCTCGAACTTCAATGCACAATTAATCCAATTCAATATCACATCACACATTAAAGTGTGGTGCCGAAAGGTTCGTAAAATTTATCCATTCAAGGATTCAATGGCTTCGTCGCCAGATATAAAACACAATTCCAGCCGAGGAATGGTAATAGATAATAGTTAGAGATAATAGTTAGAGGGAACCAAATCGGGTGAATAAAATGTTCTGGATTGTTGAGTAATTTGTATTTTTATAGTTTGTTGTATTTTGCCTTTGTCAAAACACTGGTGTGAAGGTCTTTTCTTAACAATTTTTACATCCAAATTATCTAACAGATTACAACAATATAATATTCAGAGTTAATTGTTTTACTTCTAATTCTGAAGATAATCAATAAACCGTTTTAATCCCAATAAAAGAAAAAAACTGTTGTCAATTTATTATAACCTTTTCGGTTGATGGAACCGTTTGTTCTTAATTTGGTGTACATCCACCTGCGTGCAACCTATTGTATTAATTGTTTCCGATGGAACCAGCTTTCATCAACCGTTGTGAAATGTGACATATGAAATTTTAATTTAAAAAATAGAACACATAGTGTCATCTATTGAAAATTGGTATCATTAAAAAGAAACATTTAGCCTCTTTCAAACGCACACAACTTCATGCAAATCCGTTGACAGTTAGTTAGTTATAGTTCCATGATTGACAAACATTAAATTTTTTGTTTTAAAATTGTCTCAACGACAAATTTTTTAATTGGTTTTCAAATTTCAGTAATGATCCAATCCAAGACCAGGACGTTCAGAACGTAAAAATCGTGCTGAATTAATGGAAAAAGTTCGTGAAATCGTTATTTTCAATGGAAATTCAACGGTGAGAATGTTGACTCATATTTTAATTCGGTACAGCAGTAAAGACACTGTTTGTTGCAGTTACATCCGAGTACACAGCGGGAAAACAGACAGTTTTTATTGTATGGTGGTGCACCACCTTACAAGACCAAAAAAGTGAATGAATTTTTGACAATTTATTTACATATTCGCCTATTCTATCCAATAATTTTATCCCGTGCGGCTGAATAACGATACCGGATGGTCTGCAAAATATCCATCGCGCTGCAGCTGCTATGGTCTTTTCATTCGACAACAAATACTTTCCTCGGAGAAATTGTTTGAGATTTCTGAAGAGGTAGTAGTCGCTGCTGAAAAATGATTTTGTTGTTTTTCAAGCCGAGTCTTTTCTTACGGATCTTAGCGTCCAATTGATCCAAACGGTTACAATAATATTCTCAGTTGATTGTTTTACCTCTCTAAAGATAATCGATCCATTAAATTCCTTATGCATCGCAAAAAAAAAATGATGCCATAGCCTTTTTTGCCGTTCGTTGCTAGTCCGCTTCTTTGAAACCGAACATCCAGCTTTAAATCAATTTTATTCTACAATACTTAAAATGATCCAAATATCGCTGATGAATTTGTTTACGATTTAGTTTTTGTTGAATTATGTTATCGTGTGCGGCACGTGTGCACCACTTTTCCAAACAACTTTTTCACATTTGTAATTCTTCATGTAAAATATGACGTACTCGTTCATCGGAGATGACTTTAGTATCAGCACGTATTTCACGTGTAGTCAAACTTGGATCTTCACTAACAATTTCATGCATTTTTTCAATATTTTCTGATGTTGATGCAGTTTTTGGACGTCCTCGGCGTGATTCGTGTTCAAGACTTGCACAACCACACGTTTAAATTCAGCAACCCGCAATTTTTTACTGTTGCATTTCTTGTCTGGCTACAACTTTTTTAAATAAATATTCAATAACTGCTCGATTTTTTAATTTCCCCTATGTTAAAAAAAAATCACTGACACGTCAACTTCAAATGGCTTTGTTTACCAATAATGAATTGACAGATCGAATTGAAATTTTCCAGGTATTCATATGACGGTGATGGAATATTCCAATACAACTTATTTATTTGCCAGTATTGACGTCATCCATTTTGTATGGCTAGAAACTATTCACGCAACGTGTATTATAAGATTATGATTATAATTTACTATATTTTCCCTTTATATTGCTCCACTTATGGTTCCAGAACATTGTGTCAAAAATTTGTTATCGGTGTCTCAACTGTAAAGAAACACAGCTTTCTAATGACGTTTATATTATGAATTTATCTTTTCTGATTGCACAGGTCGTAAATTTATGATCGTAATAATCCAAAACGGGCACAATTCATGAACCACACTTAAATGAAGAGATGTCTGGCGTATATCCATTTAATTCAATCCAATTTTTGTAGATGATTTTATCATTTATCATAATTTGTAAATGGTCAAATGCTGTCTAACACCGACGGAACACATTGGGCGGACATAGGTCTAGAAAGATTTCTACATACAATTAATCCAGTCATATACGTTTGGATTAAACTTACTGCGATATCCTGTATAAATAAACATAAATATGTCTATGATTTTTTCGTACATAATATTAATATAAATATAACCATTAACTTTGTATCCATATTTAACCCTACAAATAAAAAAAAACCCCACATCCTTTTTTATCCTTGCAGATATTTGTATATAAAAATACAATATATTATAATACAAAATGATTTAAATTGTGTACTCGCGTATGGATATGCATTTTATTACACACATGTTTATACATGCTTTGGTAATACACAAGCGGTCCCCTTTTGTTTATTCACAAAAAAACGTATAACAAACAATTATTGCAGAGACAAAAAATCAAACCCCAAAATATAAAGAAATATTCTCGTAGAAAAGATAAAATGTTAGGGCTGGTAATCGATTGGGAGTGGAGTATATTTAGTGATTTTGTTTTATGTTAAATTTATGACACGCATAAAATGCGAAAAACTGAATTGAATCATTTTAAAATTCTTATTTTTTTGAAGTCAAACAACATAATTTGTTTTTATTGTTTTCCATAAATTTTTCAAAAATTAAATCCTAAACCCTAAATTTGTGAATTTATTTCATTGTTTAAGTTATTGTAAAATTCGCACTCGGCTAATATTAGTTGCTTATTGTAGTTTTGAATAAAATCAAATTGAAATTCAAGTACATAATGTCCGTAACCATGCGGGGGACTGGTATCGAATATCTGTTAATAATAACAAAATCATAGAAATATTTTAAATTAACCCTTAGCGAACGAATGCCGCCGCATACTCACGACATTGCAAATGTTCAGTATCCTTTTGTGTATGAACATATCTGTTCATATACTACCTATTTTATTACTGAAAGTTTACATAAAATCCAATAAAGCTATATTAACCCTTAACGAACGTGCGTATTTTTCTAGAACGATGACCAGTAGGTCGACGGATTTTTTAGAAATGTAATGCTTAATTTCCAGAGCGAGAAAAGGTGCATAATTAAAACCCTTAGCCATACTCGCTACAATGCAAATATTCTAAAAAAATCGAATGCCCCCAATCATGCGGCATTACGTAATATATATGTTCTCTCATTACTAAAAGTTTACATAAAATTCAATAAAGCACCTTTTCCCGTTCTGAAAATTAAGCATTTAATTTCTTAAAAATCCGTTGACCTACTGGTCATCGTTCTACAAAAATCCGCTCTTTCGATAAGGAGTTAAAACCAGGAAAATTAAATAAAGAAATAATTTTTCACATTTTAATTTTTTCACTTAAGTCCTATAACAATGGAAAGTTAGTATATGTGTTGCACTATAAGTTAATATACAATCATCAAAGCGATGCCAGAAATTTTTCAAGCACAAATTTTGGCATGAGACTGCTCTGTATAGATTTAATGAGCCTGAATTCGTACAGACCAGGCGTATTAAATCTATAGTAGTTTAATAGTAGTTTTTTGTTTCACTGTACTGACTGTATTAGGTTGTAAATAAAGCAAGTGCGGCGATTTTTTAATAAAAAAGGATAGGAAATTATTTAATAGAATTAAATAACTTTATTCAATAATGTGTTGTCCATTTTGTACGTTGATCTTCGGCCATTTTTCTGGTAGAGACATTATCCCATCACTGCAGAAGTTCTGGGTTTTCTGAGAAAATAATGCATTTTGCAGGCCTCTACCCGAATTCAATTCGAAACCATTAAGGGAGTTCTACAGAGACCGGACCAAATGATAATCAGAAGGTGCAAGGACTGAACTATATGGTGGATGTACCAACAGCTTTCAATCAAGCTCCAATAATTTTTGACGAGTGACCAAAAATATTTGCTGTCACGAAAGATTTCAATTTTCCTATTCAGATCACTGTTGTTGAATTTTATGTTGAATGTATACCTATGAATTGATCGTTTGGCTGCGTTTTAACACTTCAAAATTCATTGTCTTTGTAATCCCACCAAAATAATAACCAAAACGGAACTTACCAAAACAATTGATAGTTTTATTAAGGCTTCGTCACCAAACACAGCAAATAACTTTTTGTAAGCTTACGATAAGTTTTTCTGCTTACCGGAACCGAAAAACCAAAATTAGACAAAAATTTACATTTTAATTAACCATTTTCAACAAAAACTAAACAAAAAATACACAACCGATCGATACAAAATTTTTTACAGACTAAAAATTGAAGTACCTTCTATCAATAACAAAATATGATTCGACATTTCGAATGATATATTTTGATAGACGTCAAAATTCATCAAAAGAGATCTATAAGTGAAAACCGGTTGTTTTTACAACCAAATAATTGGTCTAAACGAAGATGACTTCATACGTGTTCTATTTATTGCATGTACAAAAGAATGATGCAAAGGTTATTTTGGGCGTGTCATTACAAAATTGATTATCGCAAACTCCTCAAAAAAGCACAACTATATTTAATTATTGGCTCCGGATGGCATTAAGAATCAGGTGAAGTGTTAGCCATCTCCAAACCGAACCTTTCTGCAGCTAACGTTTTCTAATCCTTAATTTTAAGGATATTATTATCACAGCGTTCAGAATTAAAAATCTTTTGTTGTAATTGTATAAAACACTCACTTGGCTGTGTCGTTCTCCGAATCCAATGAAATGTTGCCAGGCTGTAATACTCATCCGAGTATAGCACAAGGTTCTTTTTTTTTTTCCCGTGCAAAAAAAAAAGATGTGGCGAACCTCTGAAGTTAATAGGTTTGTTGAGAGGGTTACGTTCGGTACCGAGTATAGATATAAAATGATGCATCCAATGCAGTTTTAGAATTTGGAAAAAAGCATTAGGCAGCCGACCACGCAGCAACATTTTGTTTCAGCAATTTTTTTTTTGTTGTCACAATAACTTTTCAAAACCTATAACTTTGTGCTGCTCGAAAATTGAAACTTTAAAAGTCTCAAAACGAACAAAATCGAAAAAAATTCATTCATTTTTGTAATAAGAAAATCTCACTGATTACGAAAAAGTGTGTGATTTCAAGAAAATTTCTCAGAAATCTTCAGCGAGATTCATCGAAATGGAGCTTGGAATACCTAATACTATAATTCATCGAATTTTAAGTGGTCTACGATAGGTGAAAGTCAAAGTTTGTTCCACATCAATTAAATGATGATCAAAAATTGTAAGGGATTGAATGAATCACAATTACCTAAACTTCATTTGCAACAGTTGCAGGCATTCAAAAGGCGACGACCATCGTTCTCAACAGCATTCACAGATATAAAAAAGTCATATGACTCACTTGTTGAACGTGTGCAAATCGATGTATTTCAGTTGATGGAAATTACTTTGAATAAATAAATTAGTTTTTGTATTTTACTTTTTAACCCTTTCCGGTTTATTATGGGACAGCAGAGGTTGTTTTGTAATATATACCGATAGCATGTGAAAGAAAATGTAAAATTGTATAACAAAATATTGTGCTGCAATAAATAATAGTCGAATCATTGTTGGAAAATCATAAATTGTAAACGTAACAAAATAAATCATAATAAATATGTGGGAAAAAAATTCACCCAGGCTAATTAGTGAGTTTTGTTGTTAAATAGAAATAACATACAATTTAAATAGAAGGAAAAAAATCAACCGAACCGCAATAAATAAATAAATATGGAATTGTGTGCGAGCCATATGATTTTATTTTAATTTTTATTAATTAATTCAAATTCATTGCACGTATATTTAACAATAATAAACGCAAATACATCGTAGATAAATAATAACCCTACAAACAGCCTCGCCCAGAGGGTTCGTCTGTACGTCTGTGACTTTTCATCTCGTGCACACGCAATGGATACTTAAAATTCACGGGTATATCGCCAGCGACAAATGTCATAGAAATGTAAAAGAAATTCAAAAACACTTCGACTATTTCGTTTTCACAGTTGCGGATTCAATAGGCTTACTTACTTACTCGATGGCATTATAACCCAGGTGCCGTTTTAGCCTTTTCCAACACGCTTTTCCAACCTGACCTATCCGCCAGTCAATGTCTTCCAATCCCGAATTTTAACGATCATTACAGTTTACTGCATCCAACCATCTAGACTTGGGTCTTCCGGTTCTCCTTCTACCTTCTGGATGGTGCCATTCAACAGTTTTTTTTTTAGCACACGTTCTTACTCCATGCGTAATACGTGCGTCCAAGCCATCTTAATCTATTGATTTTGAATGTTTTGACAATATTTGGTTGACCGCGTACAACTTGTCTAATTCAAAATTGTATCTTCGTTTTCGCAACCATTATATGATCTTAGACGGTACCAAATATGACACTGAGTACCTTCCGTTCAAAAATCCGAAGTATTTGTTTTTGGTTCAGATAGAAATCATTTGAAATACAATTAAGTGAATGTATTTCAAACAATGGTTGCCTGTTTAAAATTCAATCGTCTGATTTCGTCTGAAATTCTTAACAATTACTAATGATAGTTATTTGGCTGCGATTAAAAAATGTTTCTGCTTCAAATGCTTAAAAAGGCATTTGATATCACACATCATAATTTGTTGTGTGTAATGTCGGCGGCAGGATGTTAGGGTTTTCGAATTATGTGGGTAATCTTCGTAGATATTAACTATCTTGTCGTTCGCATTATGTGTATTACAATAATGATACAACGCGTTTGCGATTCCGATTATAAGTGGCGCGCTTCGGCGATTCATACTGTGTCCTTTGTTATTTTCATTATTTATTAATGACTTGCCTCGCTTGTCCTAAACTATACTATAGAGATGCCATATTTTTAGCTGAGATGTTCAGTTATATTTACATTTCATATCCAACCAACTATCACGGTCTATCGGTTGCCTAAATGATAGTTCTAGACACCAATGCTTTACCCGCCGCGGTGGTGTTAAATGGAAACGATATTAAGTTTTGTACCGTTGATCAGAATCTCGGTGTGATTATCAATAAAACAATGACATAGACTGACCATTTAGAATTTATCTCTGGTAAATAAATACGTGTATGTTATCCTTCGTTTGTGTTGGAGCTTTTCCTCTTTACTCCTCTGTTCCAAAACGTAAAAATTTTGCTATAGCAATTGTTATGCCAATCTTAACGTAAGTGTGACATTGTGCTTTCCTCGATGGGTGCCGCTATAATGAGTAGGTTGATTATTCTTTTTCAATAATTGCACTAGATATGTGTACGGTTTGCTCAGATATGATCATATTCCAAATTATAAAACCCATATCCCGAATACAAGGTTTGAGAATTATCTTAGATGCAGGTACTTATCATTCTTCTTTAAATTTTTATTTGAAACAAATGCTTGTTGGTATAGTCCATTACTTTATAAAGTTTTTGTTTAAACCTTGGATGTTTGACGTAAATACAAAAAAATGCTAGAATGTATTTGAGGAAAATGGAATTATCGCAATCAAACAACAAGGCGAAACAAATCATTTGCTGGGAACGTACATTAATAATACATCATCATTTAAAACATAAATGTAGATACACGAATATATATGAACAGGGTATTCATGAGTACATGAGTAGTGATGGATGTACTATAATAGTTCAAGCAAATGATGTGAAATGTAATTAGAAATACCGATAATACTATTTACATAACACATACTTTAGGGCTCAATTTTCGACATACAACCCTCTAAGAATTCATTCATTGGCTATGGTTGTAGGTTGCAGTTTTTTAATCGAATTTCGCCAGCAAATACTCATAATTGCATATCAAACTACGATTCACCAACATAATTAATTGGATGTTCCCACAAAAACATATTGGTAAATATATAAAAGTACCGCGACACAAAAGTTAATATTAAAAAACCAAATGGATGATACCAAATTTCGAGTATTAATTCGATTATTAAATTTTTCTAGCAACCTGGACAATTAATTTAACCGCTTAACAAATTACATATAAACGAATTCGCTTGATTCTAATAAAATTATTAATTTTTTTTTAATAATAATTCACTTCATTCACTTCGATGCATTGATGGACCGGCTTATGTTCAATTATGGCCCCTCTTCATTATAGCGGTATTACCAAATTGTAAAATTTTATATTTTTTCCTTTTTGCCTGCATAAAAATATAACCTTTAACATTCACACAAGATTCAACACGACATGTTCACCACAGAATATGTTTATGTGTGCGTAAGCGTGAATATATAGTGTCATTTGTCATTTTCGTATTCCGCGAATTCAGTTCAGTAATTTATTTTTTTTTTTTTATGTTTACAATGTTGGTAAGCATGGGTGTCATTTTTTTTTTTATTATTTTGCTATATTCATATGAAAGCAACGTAAGATAAACACAACACAACAATTTTTTTTTCCTAATATAATGAATGTCAAAATGGGAGAAATGTTTATAATCACGCAAACTTCTATAATATTAATATTACACAAAAGCGTTTACCGTTTTAATGAAGACGGGGGGCCATTTGTATTTTGAAATGTTTGTTTAATTATCATTTGTTTTAAGTAACATTTAATTTCGATTATTTATGAACACACTGTTTAATTTCTTTCAAATAATTATAAATGTAGTTTTCTATGTATTATAAGACACTGCCATTTTAATCAATCATTTAGCCTAGGCCGTGGCCGTGGAGTTGTGTTTTTTTTGGAAGACCAACCCCGAGTAATGTAAGAAGGAGAACATGTCGAATGATATTGAATTTTTTACATATTTTTATATTAACTTCGACTAGATAAGTAAAGTGACTTATAACAAAACGTCATCTAAGAATCGACTGAAAATTAAGCTTAAATTGGTTATTTATTATTTTACAACTTTTAAATTGTGTGTGTGAACTAACTAATATGAAACGTTTTACTTTAATTGGTTAAGTTTTTACAAAATTTAGAAAGCTTCATGTTAATGCTAAATTCAATAATTCGAAATTGCAATATTCTATGGACACGAAGTTATAGGTACTTTTTACAGATTGAGCTATCGAAATACCTTTTATTTTTTTGGTCAATTAGTATTTTCGACTTGCATTTATGTATCCCATCATCCAGTTAAAGGATCGCACAGCACACGTTAACACCCTGTTTCTGTATTTATATATTATTCAATATATTACACGGGAATATAAACAAATAACATATTAACCGCTTTCACACCGTCACTTCAAATTCGTTGACGATGTGAAACGATTTTTTTTTGGTCGGATGTGATTTGGTGTGTACCAAATTTTAGTATTCTATTATTTTAGTTGATCGGTTTGCGGTGTGAATCGATTTTGATTTCTTCAAATTTAAATCAATTTCGCATCGACTACAATATCAAATTTTGGTTCAGTATACGGTGTGAAATTTTATCAAATTTGACATTCACACCAAATTAGTTGGTCAAAACTAATTTGGTATGACGGTGTGAAAGCGGGAATATGTTTGTGAAAATATTTATTTTCAATTTATAATCGAACATATTTGAATATTAAATAAACAGTAAACATAGACTTTTCATTGTGTTTGATTAAATTTTGTTGTTTGCCGTTCTTAACATGTATCCAAGGAAAGGGTGTATTTAGGTGAGAGGTTAGGGGCTCGATCCTCTGAAATATAGCTGCATGTTTTGTTATTAATTTGACACGTACTTTATGTATATAATTAAACATTTTAACTCATTCACCTACAAAATTCTCGTCTTCGTAAGTACTGGTGTTGCTGTTATCGATATGCCTCAAATAATCGAATTATTTATGACAGTAAAGTGTGGCATCTTTATTAATTTTGTGTAGTTTTAATTAATTGCGAAGCAATACATGAATTTCAAAGACGTTGACAGCCGAACCAAACTTATCAAAATTTGGTATGGAGCCTACGAATAACTTTTCTCACATTTTTTTTATTGTATAACTGTTTTACGCTGACTTAAACGTTTTAAAGAAGGCGCACAGATTGACATAGCTAAGGTGCCGATATACGGCAATATCTATGCTAGGTTTTTTTACTTAAAATATGAAAAATGAGAAATGCAATAGTGAAAAATTTGGTAGATACAGAAATCTTTGTATAAGTTTGTGTTTGTGTGGGTGGTCTTCTTAAAATTTCTGATGATATAACTCAGTTTTTCATTGTAAAAAGAAATTAGTTATACTTGTACTCGCTGAGTTTTATAAATGGCTTTCGGTTCTGTGCATCATGACATATTACTTCGTAAGATTTCCGATATGTTTTCATTTTCTACTTCTGCTATTAATCTAATGAATCGTTTTTTCTGATCAATAATTCTTCTGTTTCACTTTCTTTTTCGCTGCATTTTTCTCTTTGACGTGCCGTGGCCCGTTACTTGTGGGCCTACTTGTACGCCTGTTTATGTTCAATAATTATCCGGATGGTATTCAGAATTATGCGACCGATTTACAGATATATTAAATTCTTGTTCTTACAATGATTGTTCATTTGTCTTGTATTGATCAGCTAAACTCTGATTCATTAATTATTTCCCACTGAAATTTCGCTAACGATTAACTAATCGCTAGCTGTGGTTATGAGTTAATTGCTTACCGCAAATAATCACGTGATTATTAAATTGTTAATTTTATTTTAATATATAATTCAACGATAAATGCAGTATTAAATCAGTTTGATATAATCGGGTTAAAACGTCAAGTTGATGGAAACTACCGAATTTATATTAACTTTAATTAAAATGTTAATTAAGTAATTCTTCAATCGCAATGTACCTGCGAAATTTCATCTATATTGAATGTAGAAATGACCAAATAGTGCTGGTGTTCACTGTACTGAGTGTCATTTTTTTAGGAACTTCATTAAAATTATTTATTTATTCTCATTCTTAACCTGCCAAATTTTATCAATAGTTGATAAGAAATGGTGAAATTGTCAAGGTTCCCAGAATCCGCTACTGGTGAACGGTTTCGTAACTATTAATTTTTTTTCATTCATTACATCCAGTAATTTGATTATTAGGTAAATTTGTGAAAAAATATCATTAACATCACGTACAAGTTCAGTAAAATATGTGATCTATAGATGGAAACGTGTCAATTTGTGTTTCTTGAACAAAATCAGGTGATTTTTTCATGTTTATTCACATTTTCGACGGATAAAGTATAAGGAAGTAAATATAAACGATCTTTCAGGTGCCACAAAATTACTAGAATTATTTTCTACTAATAAATATATCGCATCAAATAGAATTTCGTCAATGTCCAAATTCTTCATAAATCGATCAAAATCTTTTGATGTTTGAATACATTTATCTATCAGAGGCCTTTTTTACAAAATCCAAAACAAATTTGTATCCTCTATACAGGACCGTCCCAGTGTAAATTTCATGTAAATTCATTTAGTGTTTCGGATTTTATATTAACTTTGACGTATCGTTCGGCACATTGTTTAAATGTTCTTCAGTAACATCAGCGAATTCGAAAGAGACGTCTATTAATTTGGAATACGATATGTTGCCAGCGTTTAAAGGGCACAATCCGCAACCTCGAAACCAGATGACCAAACTATGTGCTCAAACTCATCAGTTTTCAAAGTTGTGTGATTAAGTAAAGGAGCTTTTCTTTCTTAAATTTTTCGCCATTCTGTTGCGTGAACCAATTGCGTACTATTGTTTTCTATTTTAATTTCAGTGGATGAAAAAATTAGACGGCCAAAGGATTAGGCAGCAAAGTCATTTTATTGTATACGTACTTTTGTTTTATAATGTCAACTTCTTGATAGATTATTCTTTGTACTGTTCTGTAGATTGTTCTTGTGATAATTCAACTGATCTGTGCAAATTTTTGATGCCCTATCAATTATGTTACAACTTCTTAAAAAATAACTTTTCCTGTATAGTTTCTAGTGATTGAATATACCTTTGAGTTAACAAATTTATCATTTTTTTGTAAAATACGTTCTTGGCAACGCATTGTGCAGTTGTTACTGATACATAAAGTACACAAATTCAATAATTTTTAAAATATTTACAAAACCATCGTTTTTTCTGCATCCAAAGCTTCAAAATACATCCAATGAACAACTTAATTTGTCTTTATAGTTGATAAAATTTTGCATAAACAATTTTATTATGAGCGAATCAAACCAACAAATAAATAATTATTATGAAAGAGGATGTCGTGAATTGGAACCAAATAAGGTGGATTCTAACGTTCTGTTTAAAAGATCATTCACTATCGTCTAGGCGATGCAATGTTTCAACAGTCTAGATCATAAACTATTAGAGATGTAGAGTGAAAATTATATCACCTGTAAGATAAATCACAAAATACCCAGAGTTGATATGCAGAAATTAATATTGGAACATAAATTAATAATAATAATAATAATGTTTCTAAACGTGTATCATAAAATAATGAAGTTGGATTTATTGCTATTGGTAACTAAAAATATATGTTGTGAATTATGACCCTTCTTCAATAAAACGGTAATAGAATACCGTACATTGCTGAATAGCAAATATAGCAAAACAATAAAAAAAAATTGCACCCATGCTTACCAACATTGTAAACAAAAATGAAAAAATAAATTCTGAGCTGAATCCGCGGAATACGAAAATGACAAATGAAATTATATATATTCACGCTTACACACACACACAAACATATTCTGCGGTGAACTTGTCGTCGAATCTTGTGTGAATGTAAGAGGTAATATTTTTATGCAGACAAAAACGAGAAAGAATTTAATACGGTTTTAAATTCTGGTATTACCGTTTTAATGAAGAGGGGGGCCATTAGAGTAGATTAAAAATGTGACAAAATATTTTCCTACTACGAGTACTAACTAATATCAATTTTATGATACATTGTTTTGTTAGGCATTCGGTTTTGTATCACACTTGCTATCTCTGAATTAAAATTGTTATACACTAATTAATTTACATTTTAATTTCGACCACTTTTCGGAATGAATTATTGGACCACGTCTTTCCTATGGGAATGGGTTTTTTTTCGTTTTGTATATAAAAAGCAGTAGCGAGAATAGAATTTTAGCTAACTTAAATTACAATTAGTTACAGAGAAATGTTATAAAATACAATAAAACACTAATCAATCAAACAATTATAAAATACATTTTATATACGGTTATAAACCACAAAAATATATATATTCAGGACAGGTATATTAACACATCGGTCAAAAAGTCCCGGGCCTACGCACCAGATGGCGCCTTTAATGAAATATTCATATGGTATTTCAATTTAGTGTCAACCTTCAAAAATATATGTGAAAATTTCATCAACAATCCGACCAAAAGTTTAAATATTAAAGAAAAATGGATTCAAAACAGTTCCAGTGTGTAGATTCTGGATTCTGAAGTAAAATGGTGGATCCATGTTTTATCTAATTTGATGTACCGATGGAAAAACTCAGGTTTATTCCGCTTAAATCGGTCCAAAAAGCAGCCTGAATCATCAATTCGTTATTATTTTGTTTGAGCCCCATTTGGAAAACAACTTTTTTATACCCAAATGTTTGTGTATTATACAGAAAATACTGCATTTTGATAACCTCAGGGTAACAGTTATATCTTATAATTTCACTTTGCCATTACCCATAATAATTTTCAGGGTTTTTTTTCGATATTTTCAGGATTAACAGCTTCATTTGGACGTCCAGACTGTTCAACATCATCGGTGTCTGAACGACCACGTTTAAAATCGCAGCAAACCAACGTTTAATGGTTGTGGTTAATGGAACAGAGTCCGAATAATACTTTTGAAGCTATTGCTCTACTGGAACGATATGTTTTCCCATTAAAAAAAAACTTACAAATCACGAAACTGCTTTGAAACCATATTTCTAAAAATAACAAACAAAGTGTCAATGAATCCAAGGTAACGTCTAAACTAATGATCGGATTGTTATGAAATTTTGACATATATCCGTTTAAGGTTGGCACTATTGATACAAAATACGGATATTTAGTTAGAGACGCCATCTGGTGGTTAGACCAGGGACTTTTTGAGCCATGTCTAATAATTGAATATATCCAAATGTTATATAATGTACATCACCACACCACATACGTTAATAATATATTCCATATTATAATAAATTAATAACAGAAACATGAGTTGCTCAAAATGCGTATCTATCTATATACAGAACTCATCGTATATGTGGAATGTTAGAATGAACAGAAATAACCCTTCTGTCAATGCGAAACTGCTTGCCTATAAGTTTTCACTTTTCAAATTTACATCAACTGCAATGAAAACGAAGGTGAATCGACTTGAATTTTTCGGTAGCTCTTTAAAAATAGGAAATAAATACATTTAAAAAAAAAATGCAATTATTTTAAAAGCCGCCCCAACACGAATTCTATTTTTTCTACCCCCCAGGCAATACTAGTCGTATAAATCTGAACTAGCTCATAATACAATGTGTCAGGAAACGGAGGACCATACATTTAATAGTGATTGAGAGGTTGATTCAATATACTGATAAGGAATGTTTCTATATTCGGCATATTTTGGGAAGGCTTAGATTTTAAGTAACCAAGATACAATCCATTTATAGTTGAAAACAATAAAGACATAACATTGGTATATCTTGTGCCATGTGAAACATACTTTGAATGCAGCTTGAAAATGACATTATATGTATAAACTGGTCTCAATAAAATACTTGGATTTGATCACACCGGGCAACTATTCTAATCTGATTCCGTAATACTTGTAATCTGGCTAATTGTCATTCAATTTTGATGAAATTTTTGTTTTTCAAGTTTAAAATGGTATTATATGAACAGTTTCTATGGCTGTTCTGGAAATATGAAACGATAGCTGACGCATTAATCGCTGTAGCCACTTAAACTGATGGCGATTTAGGCTGCAGATTCTTTGTGAACAAATTCACTTTAAATCTTTTTCATTTATGTGTTACGAGCTAAAAGTTTAAAAGTTATGAAATTTTGATTTTGAAAGATAACAAAGGAAGTCGTTTTTGTATCATATTGTCACACCGGTGATGAAAATTGGAATCTTATTTTGATAATCCTAAACGAACTAAACATTGAACTGATACAAGTCGACCAGTAAAATCACCGCCAAAACGTAATATCCATGGAAAGAAAGTTTTACTGTGTATTGCTGAAGAACCAGAAGAGCGTGGTATATTTTGAATTGTTGACTCCTGGTCAAACTCGTCGTTACAAACAACAATCGATTGAATTGGATAGTGCATAGTGACTCTGTGCACAGCGATTCCACAATTATGCAAACATCAACAAATGGCTACATGTTTGGATCGCATCAAAAGAGAAGACATTTTTTGTTTTGATGGTATTTATAAATTGCCAAATTAATTGGGAAATGGTTGTACTTAACATTGGTAATTAGATTCAATAAAAAATATTTTTACCGGTATTACCGAAATTAAAAGTGTTTCACTTTAAAGAAATTCGGTCGTTTCACATTTTTCTATTTCTATTTCATACAAAACTATTGACGAATTTCCAAAATTTCTAAAATCTGGTCCGTAAAATTCACTCTGTATCGATTTTCCCGAATATACTTAGGAACTGTTCATATTATCTCATTTTGAAACCGACATATATTTAGTTTCATCAAAATCGGATAAGTAATCCTCAAATTAACCAGGATATATTTAACCAATTCTGATAAGGAATACTAACCTAAGTTTTATATTTCCAAATAAACCCGCCTTTAGAAACTGTTAACATATAATCCCATTTCGAAATTGTATATCAACTTTCAATAAAATTAAGATCATGAAATAAAAAGTATCGGATAGCTGAAACCTTCTCTGTGACTTGTTAACAAGAAAAAAATTTAATCACCCAAATATCTTAGAAGTTCTGGGATCATAAGTGAACCTATAGGTTCCCTATTTTTTAATAATGTTAAAATCAATTCGATAAAGTTATGGTAAATTTTAGGTTTGTCAATGAAATTCGGCACATATTCTCAAAATGATTTTGTATTGATATGTTTAAACCAATTTTTTTTTTGCCATTAATATTCAGATGGAAATGCTTGTGAGACGAACTCCTCGGAAACTTGTAAATGAATCATTTCTTAACCAATTTTGATGAAATTTTATATGTATTCAAATTTGGATTATATGAACAGTTCCAAAGGTAAATGTTACACAATCAACGCTCAGGGCAGTTTTACTGCACAGTGTTTGGTGTCCTGGTTAATTTTGGGTATTTTTTATCTGATTTTCATGAATTTCAGTATGTAAATGTAAAATGGAATTATGTAAACAGTTATTATGGTAATTCTAAAATATCGATAATCAGGGCAGTTTTACAGATCAGAGTGTCCTGGTTATTTTGGGGATTCTTTATACGATTTTGATGAAATTTAGTATGTAGGTGTAAAATGGGATTATATGAATAGATGCAAAGGTAGTTCTGGAAAATCGATACTCTGGGTAGTTTTATTGATCAGAGTTAGATATCCTGGATAATTTGGTCATTCCTTATACGATTTTGATGAAATTTGGTTGGTAGGTGTAAAATGGGATTATATCATATAAACAGTTACTAAGGTAGTTCTAAAATATCGATAGTCTGGGCGTGATGGCATTATTTATACTTTACCTTGCGGATTAACACACGTGCGGTTTATATGGCATTCTGATTAAACGTACGGTTGGTGTATTTCAAATTTTATCCACGAGAAATATACCAATATTATTTCTTTAGAATTCTTTTCAATTAAATAAATAAATAAAATCCCAGAGCTTCCAAAATATCCTGAATATAGAAACATTCAATATATCGGTAAATGAACAAGTTGGATAAAACCTTTCAATCACCGTTGATTTCATATTTCTATTTCCTCCGGTGCCCGACATAATACATGAACACATTCAAAGTTATACATGCAAACCAGATGGAATTGACTGGTGAAGTGTAAAATCCACATGAACAGAAGTGTTAGGCCTATATTTTTATACAAAGAACATTGTTATAATACATTCCTATACGAATTTATCGTTTGTATTTAGAATTACACATACACAAATTTTATATGAATCATGTTGTGTGGATGGTAACAACAATTCTAATTAAAGGATGATGTAGCTTTGTTTTATAAATATATTTAATGCATATCTGTTTATATATTTTGTGGGGGGTATTCATCATTTATGTAATGTTATGTCATGTGTACAGTGAATACAAATAAAATACTTATCTGTCTACATTTTATGTTTTTTTGGTGTAACGTGTTAAAACACAAAAGTAATAAACCGTCTGTCCAAAAAATAATGAGCAAACAGCATTGTTTGTAACATACATATGGAATTCGTAGCGCCAACTGTTACAGTTTTATGACATTTCGTTCAATTGGAATTTAAGATCAAAACTCATTAATTAATAAAAATTAACACAAATTTTTGTACATCGGGTGAAAAATGTAGGAACAAAAAATCAATATTAAATTTGGTAAAAATGTTACAGGATTAATTATTTGCAAAATCAGTTTGAGCCAATTTGATTAATTCTAGTTGATTTTTGTGACTATCCAGATAACTCTAAAGCACCGGGGGAAACGCAGCCATTATCGTTCATTCATTGTACTCCTACTCTTGTTACTAAGTGTTTAAATGAACATTTCATAAACGGCCTTAATTGCACCTTAAATTTAAAAAAAAAATTTGATAAAAATGATATCGGAATATTTTCTTCTTCTTCAAATTTAGCATTTTCCAAATCAAATTCAGCATTTTCCAAATCAAATTCAGTATTTTCCAAATCAAATTCAGTATTTCAATAATAAACAGTTAAAAAATTAGATAAAAAAAAAAGGTTTTTTAATTAAATTGAGGAATTGAATTAAATAAAAATTAACATAATTTTAATTTAATGCAAATGTTGCTCAGAAACAATTGATAGTAATTTCAATTTTCATATCCAGAAAATAATTGCTACAATCAAACCAGGATTGGTGTGATTGTTCTCACAGATTCTTCAATTATATTAACTAAATTCTGGTTATCCGAAAGAATCCGCCGGCCAACAATTCTAGAGCTTTGTTTTACAAAAATTAAGAAAACCTTTTCAATTGAATTCAGCATTGGAGAATATGGTGAAAGAAAGGATAAGGTCCCAGTGGGGTTCGGTATGTATGATAACATCGATGATTGTCTACTTAATTCTTGTCAGCACAACTCCATTTTTGCAATACTTTCTAGATTACTTTTGTACAGAGATGTCACTGATGGTAAGTATTACTTCTCTAGAAGAGTTGAATAGGATTGGGTGAATTTTTCTTGGGTTCGGATAGGATGAACTGATTGGTTCGAAATGGATTACTTATTCATACGTTCTGGATGGACTACATTTTCGTGACTTCGGAATGTACATACACTATCAATTCAGAACACTTTCTAAAATCTCAATGTAACCGGCAGCATTAATTCGACGGGAAAAGATGTGAGGTAGCATAACATGAACTTCGTTGCTCTTAACTCCTAAAACAATAACAGTAGCTAGAAAACCTCTGTAGGTTCGGAACATAGCCATCTATCATTTCTCCGATTAATTTTTTGGTATTGCTTGAAATTTTTATCATCAGAAAAAAACCATATCATGTTGAGAAACTAAACAGACTTTCATGACAAAACGAAAATATCCTGTGTATAAAGATTGTCCAAAACTTCTGTGGAAAATATTCTTATATAATAACGAATGCATTACATAAGCCTTTTGGTAAAATTTTATTCAAAAATGTGAAGTGAGAAATAACCAAATTTCCAGGTTGCTGGAAAAATTATTCTGCGTCTAAAAATTATGCAGAATTTTCGTATGGCAACTATTCATAGAAATCCAATATAATAAGTCTTTTTGTAGAATTTCATTGGAATTGAATGATCTGAACGAGTGATGATCAGATGGAGCAACATTTGGCTAATAAACGCGGTGTGAGAACTGATCCCGCATCTAAGTGCTTTCCACGTTTCTATGACCGGTTTTGCGACATACGAGGGAGAATTGTATTGTTGTGCAAAACCATTTTTTCGTGATTGGCAAATCTTGGTTACTTTTCTTGTAATAATCGATTTAAATTGTTTCGATGACTGTAGAGTTTAATATTAACAGTTTGGTTCACTTTCAACCCAATTAATGTAATAATCCTTAATGGTCTCACCAAATGAAATAACCAAAATTTACCAAATTGCAGAACCTCCACATCGAATGTTAAATTTTCATTTATTGACAAAATCATTTTGAAGTTATGTGCCAAGCTTCATTGGCGCACCGGAAACAATACCATAACTTTTATGAATTAAATTTTAAAATTATAATAAAAAAATGGAGTACTTTGGTCTAATCGCGATACCACGATTCTCATATGTTAGTAAATCAATTTTTCACCTACAGTTACAATTCGATGCAGAAACCCATACCTTACTGTATGGGGAGCAACAATTCATAACTGAATTTTTAATTTTCATGGAACCCATTTGTCAAGTTTTCGAACCATTCCTATCTTATCATAATTAAACGGTTCGAACAATTTCGAGTGACATACAATGCTGCTATCAATTGTGATTATGTGTGAGACAATTATCTACTTTAGTACGTTAAGGAATTGTTGTAATTCTGCATATTCGAATTTTTTGTTTCCTGTCCTGGACGTTGTGAGTCTTCACCGTCAAAACTAACCTTCTTTGAATTGTCTAAACTATTTTCTGCATGTACTATATCGTCTAGCTAGAGCATGTTCACCATAAACTTCTTGTAGCATTCGATGACTTTCAACAGTGGAATTTTTTAAATGAAAACAAAATAATAATTCTTCCCGGAGTTTTTGGTACAAAACTTTACGTTTTAGTGTAATTAAAAAAAAAAAAGTTATTTATACTTTAATCAAATTGAATGTGTTACGTTTTGAAGGTCTCACCTCGTAATACATACAAGGTTTGAGTTACAAACACCAATTATAAAAAGGGTATCTTCAAATTGCACAATTATCATGCCATTTGCAACTATATTCTTTTCACAATTAGTTTGGAATGAAAATGATATTTTGTGATGATGTTCCATACATTCAATATCCTTTTAATCCTTTGAAACCTACATTTTTAATACATATAAAAACTTTTAGACGCCTGTGTTCTTGTTGTATTCATAAATGGTCTTAAATTATAGGTTAATATAGAGATTTACAAAACATGATGGGCATGTTTCATTGTTCCTTTTCAGGCACGTGGTTATCGTTCCTGTACTTATATTTTATTATGTATTCAAATAATTAACATATGATATGAGAATCGTTCGAATTTATACATTTACACAATTATTTCTTATAAATTAAAATTCAAATTATCAATTTGGTATTGGTAAAGACATCTAGAATTGAATTTACCATAACATTATTTTGTATATCTCTAAATACTATCAATACTATACTCAAGGCTAACAATTATGTACACAGTACACAGTAATAATTTCGCATATCTATATTCAATGAACATAAATTTATACACCCACTGTCCCATAATAAACCGGAATGGCTATGTAAACCATTAAAAACGTAGCGCCACCTCTCACTTTTTGTTTGGGATTAAGTTCTATGAACGTACCACAAGAAACTGTCAAAATTTCATGACATTATATTCAGTAGAAATGAAAATACGACACTTATAGTGATGTTTATTCTTGCTGTACCGTACACATCACCACAGTTCACAACGAATATTTTAAAAATAATACTGGTATTGTAAAACTGTACCGTTCCTGCTAGATACAATTTAGAAATAAACAATATTTATGTTAAAATTAAGAAAAAATTGACGCTATGAAATGCGTTACACAATCGAACCGTGCCAGATAGTACCGTACCGTACAGGTGCAGTACAATATTTGGATAAGAAAAAAACGACTACACCGCAAAAAATGGGGTACAGCAAAGTGGAATCAAATATGTTTTTCTGTACTGGACTGTACTGTACTGTAACGAACAGTAGAAGAAAGTACAGTATTAAAATTACGGCAATTTTGTGCCTCAAAATCGCATATGGTGCGATAATTGTTTATGCGAAAAACAAATTTTTAAGTGATTTTGAATATTCAAAGTTGGTAGCGTTTGTAATGATGATGAACATTCAGGTGGACCCGATGAAGTGATTATGCTGAAGAAAACATTGAAAAAATAATTGATTTCGTAAAAGTTTGCAAGAAATTTTCAATCAAGTTCATGGAAATGAAATTTGGTATACGTAAAATAATAATTCGTCCCTAAACGAACGAATTCATTGTATTTTAAATGAAAAAATTGATTTCGAAGTTTGTTCGATATCGATTAACGCAAATGATCAAAAATTGCACCGAAGTGAGTATTGCAAAGACATCGCATTGAACTCGCTCGACGTCATAAAAACTTCCTGAAATCGATTGTTACTGCGTGACGAGACATGCTGCTCTTATTTTGAGTCAGCAACCAAAGGTCAAATTACTGAATGACTGTCACCAGACAAAATAAATCCAAAAAAATCACGTTAAATGAAATTAAAAGTCAAAACATTGGGTATAACTAAGTTTTGGGAATATTTTCGCACAACTTTTGACCATCTTTGTGGCAAATTATGGATTCCCTCATAGAAGAACTTCTTAGGCGTTGAAGCAATCCATGAATCCAGCCATTGTTTCATATATTCGTATAAATTGAACCGCTGTGCAGAAAGGGCTGACTACATCGACCGGAACAAATGGTAGTCTGATGGAGTAAAGTCTGGTGAATATGGCGGGTGGTTTAGAACTTCCAAGCCAAGTGCTCCTAACGTTTCTTTGACCGGTCTTGCAACGTTTGGTCTAGCATTATCATGCTCCAGAATCACACGGTCATATCTGTTGACATATTCTGGTCGTTTTTGATGCAATGCTCGGCTGGCTCAATTGGATTAATTGCTCTCGGTAACGTTCAGCAGTGATGCTTTGTCCCACTGTAATCAACTCATAGTACACTACACCAAGCCGGTCCCACCAGATACACAGCATAACCTTAGAACCACATGAATATTGCGTTTTGGTGTCGATAGACCTGGTTCACCTGTCTTCACCCATGCTTTCAGACGTTTTGGATTATTGTGATGGATCCACTTTTCATCACCAGTCACAAAATTCAATGCAAAATTGAATGTCTTTGAAGAAAATTTCACTCACATTGTTTTTCGATTTTCTTGTTGTCTTTCCATCAATGTTTATGTGGTACCCAATACGATAGCTTTTGGACCATTCCTCCCATCTTCTTTAAACGTTTGGAAAAACTTGCTTGGGTAACATCTATTGCCAATGCTAATTCTTCTTCCGTTTTTACATGGATCTTCACTGAGTAAAGCTTCCAATTCTTCGTCATCAAATAATTTTTTTGGTGCTCCAACGCGTTCTTCTGATCAGTAACATCAAATTCATTATTTTTAAGCCGTTGCTAAACCAATACTCACAATTGTTTTATGATGGAGAATGTTCTCGATAAATTTGTAACAAAAATCGATAAGTTTCTGATGCTGTTTTCTTCTCTGAATAAAATTACTTAACATTGTTTCCCACAAATGCTGTTTTGTTGGCACAAAACATTTCCATTTTTAATCAACTACAAAAAAATACTTGTTTACACTTCAACTGAACTGGTCATATACTGAATATGAAAGGTGGATTCAACTATTACAAATAGCGAAGTATTGTCACTTCACACTGCGTACAAGCAATACTATTTACGACACCTATCAGATTAACCCCAGGATTTAGTTATAGACCCATGCTGATTTCGTTTTACTATTCCAAAGGAATTATTCGTAAAGATTGTGTTCCAACTAGTTCAATGGTTAAAGTGTTTACTAAGTCGTTCTGTATATGGAGAACCAACCGGTTGGAGGTTACTATGCATGATGAGCCTTCAAAACACATCTTTCAACATAATAATCACTGATATTTTATTAATTAAAAATCACATTATTTTGCTTCAACATTCATCGTATTCGCCAGACTTAACTCCTTGTGACTATTTTCTATTCTCAAAACTTCATTTGACTATATGAAAGGAAGCATCACGTGAAGAACATTCAATGGGGCGACGACCACCGTTCTCAACACCATTCCAATCGCCGACATTAAAAAGTCATTTGATTCACTTCATTCATTACTTCATTCCCGTTTATTATGCGACAGAGGCTGTACAATTTTTCGAATTATTCACTATAGCAAATAAAAACACCTTTGTATAACTATAAGAATTTGGAATTTGTCTTTTTTCTCCAATGTTTATCGTTCACATGCAGGATTACTTATACGAAGGGAAAAGAAATAAATAATATCTTAATATTTAGTCTACCATAAAATTAAATACGAAATTTTCTGTAAATAAATATTATGTTACGAGTCTTATTACGCCATTGCCGTTGCGTTTAAAATGTATGTAAGACAGTGAAAAGACATACACAAACTTTGAGAATTTGTAACTACACGCTATTTAATTATATACATTTTAATGTGTAGATTGTACTAGGTATGTACTAGTCGTACTACCATTCTTCAAGGTATAATACTATCACTAGCACATATATTAAATATCAAAGAAGAAAGACCCTCTCCAATAAGGCTAATTTGTATATTAATACAGTTGGTTCTGTAAGATTGGAATATTGTAAAACATCGATATCCTCTTTTATTCGAACATTTTTTTCACTCTCTTCATTTTTTAATTTGTATTTTATTCTGTGTAAATCTGTCTAATTCCAATTTTCGATATGTGTCTGTGCAATTTTTGTTTAGCCAATCGTTCACCGATTTTGATGAAATTTGGTTACGTACCAGTTGTCAGAGTAATTTCCAGAAACCTAGAAAAATTGTTCATTCTTCACCAATTTTAATGAAATTTCTACAAAATGATAATCACAATAGATTTCCAAAGTAAATTTCAGATATTATAAGGTTCCTCGTGAACTTATAGAATTTCACATTTTATACTGGTGCTGAGATGAAAAAATAACTGACATCTCATAAGCATCACTGAAATCCTTACCATTCAAGAAATTGTGTGCCACGAAACAAAATAAATAGTAATCTGAATGTGTAAGGATTAAGAATATAGAATATACCAAGATGTAATGATAGTTACCGGCAAGTGACTCCAAAAATGTGTGGGTGTTAGTTACTGAATGGATGCATTTTTGATCGTTTAGTTGCGCGGTTTTAGGGTCAAAAAATAGATAAATTTTCATTAGCAAATCGAAGATGGAATACTAATACCAGTTGAGTTAAGTGAATTTCTACAAGTTTATGTGGAAATACTTTCTTTGGAAATCTGTCCTGTGATTATAATTTTTTTGGAATTTCATATATCTGTTTATCTGGCAATCATTTTCTAGAAACCCTCATAATAAATTGTTTATGTAATCCTTTTATAGAAACACACAATCCAAATAATATTATCGAAATTGGTGAAAAAATGATAAATATTTCTAGCATTTTGGAAATCTGACCTAATAGCTGTTTTGGGAACTTCGTAAAAATTGATTATATAATCCTATTAGAAACGTAAATTCGAAATAATATCAAAATTGGTGAAGGTTTTTTTTGACATGGGAAAATTAAAAAAACCGAGCAGTCATTGAATATTTATTTAAAAAAGGTTTAGCCGGACAAGAAATTCATAACGATAGGGTAAATGTGTGATGGGTGAAAGTGCTCCATGCTCAGATGCAACAGTAAAAAATTGCGGGTTGCTGAATTTAAACATGTGGTTGTACAAGCCTTGAAGACGAACCACGCCGCGGACGATCAAAAACTGCATCAACATCAGAAAATATTGAAAAAATACATGAAATTGTTAGTGAAGATCCAAGTTTGACTACACTTGAAATACGTGCTGATACTAAAGTCATCTCCGATGAACGAGTACGTCATATTTTACATGAAGAATTACAAATGTGAAAAAGTTTTTTGGAAATGTGTGGTGCAGCACACTACTCGTTAACAATTCAACAAAAATTCAAAAGTAAACAAATTTTTCAGCAGCGGTATTTGAATCGTTTTTTAGAAGAATAAAACCGATTTTGTGGGTCGTTTTATCACTATGGATGAGATTTGGGACTCTACCACCATGATCCTTGAATTGAAACAAGAACGTTTACAGTGGACTATAGGTAGATGTTCGACTGACAAAATCGAAACCGAAGCTTAAACGAACGGCAAAATATGTTATGGTATCAGTTTTTCGGGATGCAATAGGAATTTTATTGATCGATTATCTTCAGAAAAAAGGCGAAACAATCAACTCAGAATATTATTGTAACCTTTGAGGATCAATTGGACACAACAATCCATAAGAAAATAGTCGGTTTGCAACACAAAAAAATCATTTTTCATCAAGACAATGTGAATCAGTTCGTAAAAGTATTTTGACCATAACTAAATTCAAGGATTTTCAAGTACGAATTGCTTGACCATTCACCAGATTTAGCGCCCAGCAGCGACTACTACCTCTTCAGAAATCTCAAACAATTTAGTTATAGGAAAGTATTTTTCGTTGAATGAAGAGGCCATAGTCAGTCGCAGACGGGTATTTTGTATAGCTTCCGGCATCGTTTTTCATCCGCAAGGGATAAAATTATTGGAGGCGCACTGGAGTAAATATATTGAATTGTCGGCAGATTATATTGAATAAAAGCACAGCATCAAGCCAAAAATAACTGTCTTTCATTTCTAATGGTTCGGTTTCTAGAAATTACAGATCATCATTTGGTAGCCGATTTATAAAAAATTTTTATATAATTCTTCCTGTTAGAAGCTCCGGCAGAGAATGACCAAAAATTTGGAATCTATTCTTGGAATCTGAGACCTGACTGAAATGTTCTAAGAAACTAAATTCGGTTTAGATTTAACAAAAAATACTCAAGTTTTAAAAATTTAAATAAAACTTTTCTATTACTCGATATTCTCCATTGGATCGACGCACTCCGCCGTGAAACGTAGAATAATACAGAGTCCACTGTATATATTTAAAAAAAACTAATCTTCTTACGTATTGGTGTGTGTAAATATTATTTAATATACAAAGTATTTAATTTAATTATGATTTTAAAATTTAACTGAAAGATAATATAATTAAATAATTATAACGTAATAAATTACCCAATTACACATTGAGATTTCGGTGGAGATCATTTATTAGTAAATTTATCATGTTATTGTTAAGAGCATCTTATTCATTGTATACACTTTTTCTATTCTACAAAATATATAGTCTTCGGATGAGCGCAGCGTGAAAAAATTGTTTTCAAATTACAATAGGACTACATTTTTTGCTGGTAGACGAGTTGTACGAAAAACATTGTCCACTTACTAAATTTGTCGGAAAATCGATTTTTAAGAATTAACTTCTTTTTCAATTAACGAGCCATAGTTTTAACGTATTTCCGTTTTTGTACGCAGATTTGTAAATGTTTTGGTTCGGTGAACACTCAAATTTTTTCATCCAGGACATATGGAAAACATGGTGATATTAAAAACGGAAGGTTATTTCTTTGGCTACGCCACTGACTCGTCTATTGTATAATATTATAAACACAAAGGATACACACACACACACACACACACACAAACATATACATTTTATATAAAATATATACGCAATAAAATTACTAAAAACGATGTGTATTCTAAGATTTCAATGATTTTGAAACATTTTTCACAGTTCATAAATTTTCGAATCAATTTTAATTCAATAATATTTAATTGAAAAATGGAATAGAAAATAAAAATTAATGTAAAAATTATAATAAAGTAATCATTCAATCAAAACAGAAATTATCTATTTTTTGGGGTTCATTAAAACCTTTTCTGTACGGGGAGGGGGGGGGGGGGCCGGCTGTGTGCGGTGGTGTATCGTTTTTCATTTAATATTTTTCCTTTCCTAATGCGTAAATTTAAATACAACCCAGCAAACGTTTTTATACGTTTTTGCTTTTGATTTATGGTACTTATGGGCGTCCCTACTTTTGAATTCTACTCTGAGAAAAGGCTTGCTGTTAAATCATATGGCGGACTAAACGTATTCTAAACAATCAAAACCGAATCATAAAAGTGAAATGTAAATAGTAGAACTTTGCACTGATACTGTAGTTACAGTGTTCAAATTATTATTGGTGACAAAACCCGTAATAATCCAAAACAACAGCATCAACTTTTAAACGTTATGAAAAACGATACTGTACTTAAGTAGCAGGCAATTCGATTAATTTGGAAAGTAAAAATTATGTGAACTTTTGATAAGCGTCATGAACTATACTAAAAAACAATACAACTTAACAATTATCAACGATTGAACCATAAATTTTAGGGTGGACTATAAGTTGGTGAATAGCTTCCGTATGTGAACACACTCGTATAACAATTCACAAATTGGTCTGCCATTATGTTTCGATAGATTTTTTAATACAATTATTCTTATAAGTTAATCGTCTATAGCTTTGTGTTTAGAAACATTGTTAATCTATATATCGTTCAACACCATATTTTCAAAGTTATTCCCTTTTTTTGATTTATTTCATTAACTAACACATAATAATTCGGTTGATTTGATTTTTAGTGCTACGAGAAATACTGAAACATATTTTTACTGTCGAAGTCACAATCTCCAGATTTATTGACATGAGCTTTATAACCACTGATCCACTGTACTATACCTTTTGTTGAGTCATCGATTGCACATAAATATGCAAATGTAAATACTTTCTGTGTTTGTTATAAAGATTATTCGTTCCATTATTAATTACTCTAATTGTAAGAGCACACAGCACAGAGATAATATTTAATTAATAGACGCACTCATTGGAATTATAATACTTCATAGCTCAGAGTATGTTAATTAAAATTGTTGTTGGACACCATTTTGATTTTGTTTTTATTTTACATATTAAATATAATAAAATGGATAAATTTCGCAATGGCATAGGGTGCTTATTAACATTCTTATTATTTCTGGTTGCCGATTTTCCATTTGATGCCGGTTAAATTGTGTATGAAATAATGATACTGTATCTAAATTGACACGCGAACAAGAAATCAAATAGATCACGTTGCTATAAGTAAAAAATGGGAGAGATTATTACTGTCGATGACATGATGGATTGAAGAAATCCGACTAAACTATTTCACCCAATAAAAATAGGATAAATATCTCTATCAGAAATGGAATTGGTCCACTTAAACTGTGTAATCCAACAATTTCAAGTGAATTTAAAATGAAACTAAATCTGTCACTGTCTCAACATCAACGCGACGGAATGACTTCAACCTCGAATGGCAAAATGTTTCCAAAATAAGTAAGGCGGTTGTATAATAACATATGCTTCTATTGTGTGGTGGTATAACGCCGCACCCATGTTAGTTGGGGTATATGTGGAAAGATTACAAAGACTGACTTGTGTGACAATCACTGGTGCTTTTCGCATTACGCCAACTACTGTCATGGAGGCGCTACTGACACTGTTAGCGCTGAATTTTTTTGTTACTAAAGTGAGGACTCCTATCTAGAAATGGATCATGCAAAAATATCGGAAACGTTGGAAACAATCAGAGTAGATGCGGGCAATCTAAATTAGCTCTTAGGATTTCTATAGAATATAACACCAGGATGGTGCTAAAATTTATGGAAATTTTTATGAGACATGATGCTTTCGGGTATCATTTGTGACTGATGGGAATGTGAATGGAAGACTTGGGAAATTATGATATTATGATATTAATAGCAAATGAATATAGTAAAACAATAAAAAAAAATGGCACCCATGCTTACCAACATTGCAAACAAAACAAAAAAAAATGATTGAGCTGAATCCGCGGCATACACGAAAATGACAAATGACATTATATACTCACGCTTACACACACACACAAACATATTCTGTGGTGAAAATGGCGTCGAATCTTGTGTGAATATTTTAGTAATAATTAGTTCAATTTTCTATTTACATAATTGTGGATCAATTTGAATGATTTGCTCAATTAAATTTTGTTTTTCAGATGCTGAATGGTTTGAGGATTGGTCGTATATTTCCCATTTAAAAAGTAAAATATCTGGTACAGTTAGTAAAAATTCAGTCAATCAAGAAAAACTAACAGCAATTCACAATGAAATAATTGAAAAGGTGAAAAACTTTACGTATTTTGGCTGCTATTTAAACGAATCTTGGGATCATAAAGATTAAAATCGAAAGGGGTCTTTGTTGTCATGATAGTACAATGGATTTAAAAATGCGAATGTTAAATTGTTTTGTGTACTCAACGAGATTTTATGATGTGGAGACGTGGACTTAGTCAGAAAATACAGAAAAACACAATCGTATGCATTTGAGCTGTGGCTGTTCACTTGTATTCTAATGATTTCTTGGATGGATCACATCACTATAATGATGAAGTTATTCGAGTCATTATTGGTCGAGAACCTGATCTTTTCAATAAAATAAAACAATGAAAACTGGATTACTTTGGACATATGATGCGGAATGACAAATATCGACTGCTACAAGTTATTGTACAAGAAAGCGTTGAAGGTCATAGGGAACCAGGTCGAAGGCGCAATGGATTAGATGAGTGTGTGTCAGCTGGTCCTTATGTTATTCTTTTCTCTATGAATATGTATTACATTACAACTTAATGGTATTAAAAGTATAAATATAATTTCATTTAATTATGCAATCAATTCTTATCATTAATAATGCGTGTTACTTTATAATTTACTTTTCACATGTTTTAAGAAATGTTCATTATTTACTTATCAACATTAACTTAGTACATGCATTTATTTTATTTATACTACGATTTATAATCCACAAGTACACACACATACATATTTTAGATTAGCATAAAAACTGGCACAATCACAATTTATAACAAATTTTATACAGTTAAATCAAAATATGATGGAAATAATAAAAAAAATTGCATCAGATATTTTCACCGGAAAACTCTTTCGCATGATCAACGTCATGAATATATTAGGTTGTCAACTATCTCCCTTCCGCCTTTTTGCTCTTTATTCAATGCTTTATAAAAAGTGTTACAGTAATCGGATTTAGTTCAAATATGCGCCGTTTTGTTCGATAATCTGTTTCCATCTAGACTGCAACTTCATAATACCTCCCTCGTAGAAGCCCCCCTCCTTATTTGCGAAGAACTCGGACAGCCACTTTTCACAAGCCTCTTTTGAGATCAACTTTACACCACCAAGGGCGTTCGCCATGGACAGGAACAGGTGGTAATCACTTGGCGCTATGTCCGGGCTATATGGTGGATGCGATAAAACCTCCCATCCGAGCTCCCGTAGCTTCTGACGAGTCATCAACGAAGTGTGTGGTCTGGCGTTGTCCTGGTGGAACACTACACCCTTCCTTTTGGCCAATTCTGGACGCTTCTGGTCGATCGCCTGCTTCAAGCGGTCCAGTTGTTCGCAGTAGATGGTAGAATTAAGCGTCTGGCCATATGGGAGCAGCTCATAGTGGATGATTCCCTTCCAATCCCACCAAACACACAGCAAAACCTTCCTGGCCGTCAATCCCGGCTTGGCCACTGTTTGGGACGATTCACCGGCCTGCGACCACGACCGTTTTCGCTTGATATTGTCGTATGTGATCCATTTTTCGTCGCCAGTCACCATCCGCTTCAAGAATGGGTCGAGTTCGTTCCGTTTCAGCAGCATTTCGCAAATGGAAATTCGGTCCATTAGATTTTTCACTGTTAATTCATGTGGCACCCAAACATCAAGCTTTTTTTTGTATCCAGCCTTCTGCAGATGGTTTAAAATGGTTTGGTGACTAACTCCCATCTCCTGGTCGATGTCACGAGATGCCACATGCCGGTCTAACTCGATGTATTCCATGATTTGATCGGTATTTGTCGTCACAGGTCTTCCGCCGGCTGGCTTATCCATGGTGTCGTTTTCACCGGCTCTGAATCGTCGAAACCATTCCTCCGCGGTTCGAAGTGATAGAGTACCATCCCCCAAAACACCATTAATCTCACGGAACGTTTCTCTAGCGGATTTGCCTTTAACGAAGGAAAACTTTAAAATAGCGCGAATTTCGGCGTTAGTGAACTCCATGTTTACACGTCTATAACTGTTGAACGCAATATCCAAACTAATCATACATAGCGTCGTTTTGTTTGTTATGTCAAGAGCTTTCAAATTATGTACAGTGTTGCCAGATACGAGCTCTGTAGCGCTTTGTACATAGCCGCGAAATTAAAAAGACAAAAAGGCGGAAGGGAGATATTTGACAACCTTATATTAAACATTAAATTTCTGTTTGTCTAATTCTAGTTATAATATAGCGAGATGTTACTGTATTGAAAATCTTTTACGTACGACACGACACCAATAAAATGCACGGCAAAGGTAAACCAATGAAAATAGTCCGAAAACATTGTTGACATTTTGACAGATTGAATCATGACAAAATTTTACTTTTGTTATGTTTAATAATTGTAAAAAGGGGAAATTAATTACAGTTTTCTAAAATTTTCCTACATCGTTCCCACATAAAATTAACATTCCCATTGGAGTAATTACCCCTAACCGAATTTATTCGAATGTCTTGAAAATGTCAAAAGAACTGTTTAATGTGATCCGAATCCGTCTGATTCCACCCGATCCCGACGACATCTCCTATAGGAACGAAATATTCCTATTAGACATTGTACAAGTAATTTTTCAAATGGTTTCGGGCATTAAATAATTTTGCAAGGATTTAATGCCCTCTAGTTTATAAGCCGTCAATCAATGACTTAAAACTGTATCAGAAATATACAATATGTCAGAAATATGGTAATACGGTGGGTAGTGGCGAAGTAACACTGTATGACTGTACTGTTCCGGTGTGTTACAATTTAGAAAAAAAAATATTTATTGTTAAAGTAAGTCAAATTGAGGTCATGAAACGCATTACACAATCTTCACACTGTCAAAATCGAATGTGCCAAATAGTACTGTACAGTACAGGAGCAGTACAATATTTCGATAAGAAAAAAAGAGCTACACCAAAAAAACGGGGTAGAGCAAAGTAGAATAAAATATGTTTTGCTGTACTGGGCTGTACTGCACTGTAACGTACAGTAGAATAAAATATACTATTAATCAATATACCAATGGAACACATATTGCTATTATTATGGATTATCAAATTCAATCGAATTAACGATATTATGAGGAAAGCAAACGAATACTATAGTTGTTAGTGTACTAAAAAGACTGCCCATTAACACCCATCCGGAATCCAGTGAGAAACCCAATAAACAGTTATGGATAGCAAGAATATACGGACAACAGTCTTGCGTACATGAATCTGAGGAATGCGTAAATGCGTACATTGTTTTGCGGTGCGTAATATGTGAACTGGTTTGTCGCATTGCAAGACGTCGTTTACTCTGCGATATTGGTTCCGATATGCAGAAAGACACGCCTCATTTACATATACGCCATAAATAATAAGTATTGCAATATGATTTAATTGCTCACGGATTAATCGCTGTAGCCGCCTAAAATTGATGGCGGTAAACAACATATTTTTTTTCGTTTGTTGAAAATTGTCGTGGTTTGTACCAATAAAATCTGATTTGCCGCGAGGTTTGTTGTTATAATTTCACTGGAAAAAAATTGCTGCTTATCGAATTCTTGTCGAAGCTTATGCTGAACATGCTTGATCCTGAAAGTCATTGCAGAAAGTGGTTTTAACGATTCAAAAGTGGTGATTTTGATCCGAATGACAAAAAACGTGGCAAATCACCAGAATGGACCAACAAACAAGAAAAAGTGATTCTTTTGCACGGCAAAACTCGTCCTCACGCAAAACCGGTGAAATAAACATTGGAAGCACTCGGATGGGATGCGTTACAACACCCTCCCTATTCACCAAATGCTGCTCCAACAGATTACCACGTGTTCAGATCGATGGCACATGGAATCTGTACACAGCGCTTCCACAATTATACAATTATGCAGACATCCAAAATTGGCTCGATACTTGAATCGCATCAACAGATGAGAATCTTTATGTTGATGGTATTCATAAATTGCCAAAAAAAATTGGGAAAATGGTTATACTTTGAGATGGTAATTATATTCAATAAAAAATTCCCTGATAGAGGTTCGGAAGTATTCACGTAGATGTGGTCGTTTGAAATTTCAAACTTACGCTTAAGCTATTATAGTCCGTTGTTCCATTGCATCCATGTACAATTGTTTTACCACTGTCGTCTGTTAAAGTCTTTCAACTCTCCAATTCGTCCTTACGTGTTTACCTACAGTTGGGTGATATATTGATATCTGTCCCACTGAAAACGATGCTAATTTCGTGACCGGATACAGTCCCATATGTTGATATCAGTTTTTTTCTTACGCGTTATGTACAAATTCGTTGATCAATCGAATTAAAAGCATGAATTTCATTACCAAAAACTACAAAATCGGTTCCGAACACTCTTCGTTTACTAATACAATCTTTGCCGCTATAATAAAATGTGTATCCTTTTCCTTTAAGATACGTTTATTGTATTGTAATCAGGAAGTGTTCTTAAAGCACTTTGCTGCAACAAAGTTCTTACATTTGTAGAGTCGTTGTCTTTTATCCTGTCCACTGCGAGGCCGTGTGTAGAGTTCATAACTGGAAATCATTTCCACCATTAATGGCCCCTCCTTAATTAAAACGGTAATACCAAAATGTATTATATTTCTTTTCCATTTTTACATGTATTAAAAATATTACCTTTTCCATTCACACAAAATTCGACACGACATGTTCATCGCAGAATATGTTTGTGTGTGTGATGTGTAAGCGTGAATATATAACGTCATTTGTCATTTTCGTGTATTCCGCGGATTCAGCTCGGTAAATTTTTTTTCTTTTTTGTTTGCAATGTTGGTAAGCATGGGCGCCATTTTTTTTTTTTTTTATTGTTTTTGCTACATTTACTATTCAGCAATGTACGGTATTGTATTATTATTACTGTTTTAATGAATCAGCGGCCATAAAAATCAACATCATAATTTGCTTGTAGTGAATTCAATAGTCACATTACATTTGTTTGTGTATAGTTAAAAATTTGTGGATAACAGAAATCAAAGAAATTTGATAAAATAAAAAATATTAAAATTAAAGAGATAGAAAAGTTTTTCATTGAAAAAAAAATTTGGAATTTAGTCAAACAAAAAAAAATCAGAACGCAGAAAAGAGGAAAAAATTTGTATGTGTCTTATTTTTTTTATGCGATAAGTAAATAAACCATTTCGATTCATTAAACAAGGTGTTTTTACATGTTTAGCATTATTTTTCCTCTGACTTTATTTATTTCCTATATACAGAAATAATTCGATAATCCGGACCATCAAGATAAAATATTAAAACCGATCCATCAATCATTTCAATCATTTACTTGTAAGTATACCATAAATTTAATTTAGTTTAGCACTTTTTCGGTACGATGCAGATCAGAGATGATAAGTATTTCTACCAATTTCCATGAAATTAGTTTCTCGTCTATGAAATATCTTGCGGCATGGTTACATCAATATTTGACACCTTAAGAATTTAACTGACAAATTACGTATTAGGAAAACCATTAATTTTTATGGAATAGATTTTTTAGGGCACATTGATAACAGAAGAGAAATGTGGAAGTGTTCTTTAATCCTATAAAAAGTTTTGGTATTTTGACAGATTATCCAATTATCACTGTATTGGGTATCATACAATTTCATATTTTTCATATTTTTCATACTAAATTCGTACATTTTGATTTATTTACTTTGAATTTTGTGTACACATTTTTAATATTACAATATTTATTTATTCAAAATATTTTCAGCTTTATTGTTGTTAGTTATTTTTTTTTCTATTTATATTTTTCTACTAATATTATTTATTGTTTTTATATTTATTTAATATTGATCAATTTATGATTTTTTCTATATTTATACTTTTATTTAATATGAATCGTATAACAAATACGAGAGTATATTGTAGACAGACGTTGAATGTAATGTATACAGGTATCCCTTGATGTATGCGCCGTATACTTCAATTGTTCGGTTTTGGATTAGTAAGATCATAAATTTGTGACACTTCCCTGTTTGAATTATACGTTATCGAATATCTTTGTTTCTTTAGTTGATACAACTGATAACAAATTTTAGAAAATTTTTGACATCTTGGAAGGTCTGGAACCATAAGTGGATTAAATTCTTCATTTACTCATTAATGCGGAAATCAAGCGGTAGACAGCTTTAGAATTAATAATGTTAACTGGTATAAAGGAATAAGTGGAAAACTATTGCTTAAAAATACCCAATGGAACTTTTCATATGTAGTTCCAATTTTCTTCAATGAATACATACATAAATTGTTCACCAATGAAGTCATCAATTAATTCAATAAAGAATTCACCGATGAAGAGATCGTTGACGAAAATCCTTCAAAGTCAATAAAAAGTCTTCGCAAGAGATCATAAAATCTCTGAGGGCCTAGTTTGTCGATTCGTTTACGAGGCGCTACGCTGCAAGATCTAAGTTATGTGAATATATCGGCACCATCTCGTCAGCAGAGAACTATCTCAGGAAAATGTCGTTTTAACAAGCTTAAGCACACAGAAGCTTTCATCAACATGTTAACAACTGATAATAAAAATGTCGATCAAAACCAAAAAATTAATCGGAGAAATGATAGATGGCTATGTTTAGAACCCACAGAGGTTACCCGTGTTATGCACACGCAATTTTCAGTTACTGTTATGGTTTTAGGAGTTGTGAGCAACGAAGGTCATGTTATGTTACGTCACTTATTTTTACAAGGGGATTCAAACTAATGTTGCCGTTTACTTCGAGGTTTTAAAAAGTGTTGTGTGAAATCCAGAATTGATGGTGCATATACATTCCGAAGACATGGAAAAGCAATCCATCCAGAACTCATGAAAAAGTAGTCCATTAAACAAATGAAGAGTTCATCCATTCCGAACCCAAGACTAACTCACCCAATCCGATTTCATGAAAAACCCATCCATTCCGAAGCCATGAACAACTCATGTAGAGAGGAAGTACTTACCACGAATGACATCTCCGTACAAAAGTATTCTAGAAAGTATTGGGAAGAATGGAGTAGTGCTGACAAGAAGTGAGTAGACAATAATCGATGTTAACATACCGGTCCTTCGGGATAGTTTTCCTGTTGAACTTCTGCAAACATAAAACTTGGCCAATTCCTATGCAATTTCTATCAGAATTAGTATGTACAATAGATGTATAACGGGATTTATGTGAGTAGTTCCTACTGAACTTGACCCATTTTGGATAAGAATTAGTTGAATGTCGCCAGGATCTGGTCGATAAAACTATTGATTTAATATAATTTCAGTATGAACTGTTTATAAAATCCCATTATACTTCTACATATAAAATTGGATAAGAATTAGCCAAGTTTGGAAATTTCAAGTTTACCTTTATAATTGCCTATTTATAAAGCCTCACCCACCTATTTTGAAATTTTCATTAATCTAAATGAGTAAATTATTAATCTAAATTGATTTTATCTTAATTTACTATACATTAAGCTTCAACCATAGCTTTCAGAACTTCCATGATATTAATTATTTAAAAAAAAATAATTATCGTAATATAAATTTAGGAGGACTTAAGCTTTGACACAGACTTTATATCATATTTCTATCTATATGATCTGGTTCGATATAGATATTTAAAATAAATATGTAAATAATGGCCCCTCTTCATTAAAACGGTACTACATACCAGAGATACCACAGAATGTAAAACTGTATTAATATTTTCTGTCCTTTTTTACATGCATAAAAATATTACCGTTTACATTCACACAAGATTCGATGCGCCATGTTCACCGCAGAATATGTTTGTGTGTGTGTGTGTGTAAGCGTGAATATATATAATTTCATTTGTCATTTTCGTATTCCGCGGATTCAGTTCAGTAATTTTTTTTCATTTTTGTTTGCAATGTTGGTAAGCATGGGTGTAATTTATTTTTATTCTTTTATATTTTATGAAATGATTTTTGTACCTGTTACCATTATTGTTATCAATTGCTTATTTAATAAAAATTAATGAATTAATTTTTTGACATTTGCACCTTGATTTGCACCGCAGTTTTATAAGTTTTACAATTTATATTTGAAGAGCAAGTTCATTATCAAAAGAAAATACATTTAGATAAAAACCAATCCCGTTTTACCGTTTTAATGAAGCGGGTCCATAAAAGTCTGTTTAAATTTTCCCGCGAATTATGCGGTAACGTAACTATCGCACAATTCAATAGGATACCTGTATTTTATAGAAATTGTATTGATTTTAGTGTATATATGTCGAATGACAAAGGATTATTTCAGTGACACCTCCATGGGAATTATAATGGACTTTTCATTAAAAGTATGTTAAATATTCTCATAATAATTGATCGTAGTTTATTTTAATTGTTCCATCACTAAACACTAATAAAAAAAAGTCGAGTAATTACGGCGAAACATCAAATATTTTTTATATTATATGTATAAATAAGAACTTCGCCGGTTAACATTTCAGGCATTTAAAAAGGAAAGTACATAGTTTCTGTTTACTATACAGTAAAAGCTAGATAAGAGCAACAGTTTTTCGAATATTATGTTTAACCAACTAGCTACAATTAAGTCTGTTCTAGTACGATTTTAATAAAATTTGGATAAGTTGAGAGAGGAGTAATACAATCAATTGTTATGAAGTTTCTTCAGAAGAAATGCAAGAGGGGAATTTAAGAACATAGATACTTTTGATATTTGTCATACGATTTTGATGAAATTTGATATGCACATTTAGATTGGGATTGTATGACGAATTTCTAAAGAAATTCTGGAAAGTCGGTACCAAGACTTTATTAAATATCCTGGCTTATTTGTAATTTTTCTATAATCCGGTTTTGATGAAATTTTGTATGTCCGTTAATTGTATGAATAGTAAGAATGTTCTTGGAAATCGATGCAAGAGAGTCGGCAGTGACGCTGGAAAACAATACCAATACAAAAAATCATTTGAAGCACTTAGAGGTGGGTTGGTTGTAGCGAAATAAAATTCTAATTGCATTAGATTACAAGGTGGTGATAGAAGTATGCACCGGACAAAGATGAGTGACTTTAGATTTGGCGAACACGTATAGTATTAAAGTTTGCCAGCCTTGATTTTCCATGGTACGGCGACGAATCCATATTATGTCATTGAAGAGGTAATATGGTGAGAGATATAATCGAGAAATGTATCATGTAGGAACATCGGAAACTTTAGGATAACAGAAGAAAATGTAGGTAGGGTTAAATAGTTCTTAGATTTTATATTGGTGCATGATCCGAGGAACCCTTCAGCGGTTGAGGTGTGAATTGTTACGGACATGGTTATATCGTGGGTATCATCTTGGTTGGATGGGAATGCTATCGGAAGATACATTTATACTATGCATGGAAGATGAGAATGATTCTGGAAATGACGAGAGACACTGATGTGGTTGTTTTTCATTACAACAAACCAACCGCAGTATAGTTTATTGGGAATTTAGAGTGGTTACTAAAAAGGGCCACTACAATTTCGCCCGAAGTATTTATATATCGTCGCAGTCAGTTATATCGAAAACGATGGCCCAAACGAAAAAAAGTTTTAAACAAAAGTTTTAGATATCGAAGAGGGACATCTGATGATGGTTTTTCTGGCAACGCATATTTTTGACCGCAGATTCAGAAAGAACGGGAAATTTTACGTCTGACAGTTACCTTGAATATGACTTTGACCTTGACCGTCAATGGTCATTTGAAGGTAAAACTCATTTTTTCAAGAGCAAATCTTATTTTTTACTACAGATTCCGAAAAAGCGGGAAATCTTGCAATCGATCATACATTCCAAGGTTTAAAATAAAAAAAAATTTCATGCAAAAGTTTTTCGTTTTCGAAATGAGACGTGACCTTGGCCGACCATTTTAAGCAAGACTTTACGTGTTTCCGGCCAGTTAAGGCAAGAATAAATTTACTTTTGCCTTAACCGGACCGGAAACACTTAAATTCGTGTCTTAAATGGCCGGCCAAGATTATTTAATTTCATCTTACAACTGTCTCCAAAGTGTACAAGGGGTACAATATGTATCAACGGGGTATTTAAAACTGGGTTTTTTACAATTTCACTTACGGCGGTATTTAATTCAAAAACGATAGCAACGATTTTCTTTAAATTCTCTCAGATTATATAGGCAATTTCATTATCGTTCCAACTGGTTATAATATATCTTCGGCAAAATCCGCTATCCAACAGTATTTTAGGGTATTTTGATGATAAAACATGGTTTTTTCTTTAATTTTTTTTCCTATAATTCGAGAATGTTTAAGATTTTTCAAATAAACTTGAGAGCTAGTGTATGGTACAAGTTCATACGACGATTGTGAACATTCAGTATCAGATCTAATATTAATTTATTGTTGTATGCAGTTTAGATTAAAGATTGTTGTGTAGCATATGGACGGGGGGTAGCCGCCGCCGTGGTTTGTCGGGCGCAGTCCTCCACTCCGTACAATTTAATGAATGAATTACAATACAATTTCTAAATACCCAAATTCTAAATGGTAAAATATTTTTAGTGAGTGCTCTTTTAATATTAGAAATTTATTATATAATTTCAAATCTTTGTAATATTAAAGTAAATTATATAATTACAAATATTCGTATAACCATTTTTCGGAATACGTCTTTTAACAAAATGTAAATTTATTATAACTTAAACTTAATAATAACCTAATAATTTACATAATTTTATGGTGGAATATATATTAATATTCCTATTCGGATGTATATCTGTCGTTTGTCAAAATTAAATTACCTATACATGTTTTGTCGTATACATTTACATCGTACAATTCTTGTTATATAATAACACCTTATTTGGAATTGTGTGTGTACGCTATAATTAAGAGATAATTGTATAATCGAGAGTTACAAACAGCATGTCAGCACGCAATGTTTTTAGCAAAACATATTTTATATGAATACTATGTATGGGTCTATAACTAAGTTCTGGGGATAATCTGATAGGTGTCGTAGGTAGTTTTGCTTGTACGTAGTGTGAAGTGGCAATACTTTTTGTTACAAATTTGTGGTGCACATTCCCCATCACAAAACAATTGTGAGTATTGGTTTAGCGACGATTTATAAATAATGATTTTGATGTTAGTGATAAAGAACCAGCGTTGGAGTACCAAAAAAATTTGAAGACGAAGAATTGGAAGCTTTACTCAGTGAAGATCCATGTCAAGCGGAAGAAGAATTAGCATTGGCATTAGATGTTACCCAAGCAAGTGTTTTCAAATGTTTAAAGAAGATGGGAATGGTCCAAAAGCTATCGTATTGTGGTACCCATTTATTGACGGAAAGGCAACAAGAAAATCGAAAAACAATGTATGACATTTTCCTTCAAAGACATTCAATTTTGCATCGAATTGTGACTGGTGATGAAAAGTAGAACCATTACTTTTATCCAAAACGTCTGAAATAATGGGTGAAGACATGTGAACCAGGTCCATCGACACCAAAACTCAATATTCATGGTTCTAAGGTGTGTATCTGGTGGGACCAGCTTGGTGTAGTGTACTATGAACTACTTAATCCGGCAAAAACCATCACTGCTGAACGTTACCGAGAGTAATTAATTCAATTGAGTCGAGCATTGCATCAAAAACGACCAGAATATGCCAACAGACATGACCATGTGATTCTGCTGCATGATAATGCTAGACCAAACCTTGCAAAACCGGTCAAAGAAACGTTACCAAAACATCCCCAAAACATCCCCAAAACTTAGTCATAGACCCAATATATTTGTATATTTGTGTAGTCACATACTAAGTATTTATATTTAGTAAAATTTAGTATATACTACTCCACTACTTGTGTAAAAATGTATTGTAATGTGGAAAGGTGGATTGTGTGCGGTGGTAATGGTCTCTATAGTCTAATACATTATTATTGCTAATGATTCAAAGAGAACATGAAAAAAAACCCCTTTTACTATTATAATATTCAACACATTCAACTTAATAATTACATATATTTAGAATTCTATACATTTATTTATAATATATTTATTTAGAAGTGACATATAATTACATAAATTTATATCATTGTTATTTCAATTTGTGTGTATAAACCCTCACCGGGGCGGTATTGTACATAATACAAAATGCGTAGGGTAGAGCGGTGCAATGTTTGGGAATGGGTGAATGTAACGAATTTTGTTGAAACTATATATTATCCAGAAATTAAAATCATGCGTTGAAGGTGTCGCAACAGAGGTGTGATTGGAAAGGGGATGATAGTAAGAAATGAGTTGTTTGATGATGAATGTGGAAATGCTCGGTATGCAAAAAATGCATTCAGGCTGAAAATGGTAACGCAGACTACACGAACCTCTGTGGACGACTATTGCGAGAAGAGGGATTTCAAGCGTAAATTGATTGTTAAGACAAAAAGGGTGACAAATTAGATTGTAACAACTACAGAGGAATAACTTTATTAAACATTAGCCGTAAGGTATTTGCTAATCTAATATACCATAGACTTATTCCATACGCCAATGAAATTATCGGAGAATACCAGTGTGGTTTCTGCGCAGATCGATCTACATCTGTTCAAATATTTAGTATACGGCAGATCTTGGAAAAGTGTACGGAATTCAATGTTGATTTCAAAGCGGCATATGATAGCGTCAATAGGTCAAAGTTATGGAAAATTATAGAAGAGTTTGGTATTCCAAAAAAACTGATAGATTTGGTGGATTTGGAAAATGTGAAATCATAAGTACGAATCCGAGGTAAATTATCTGATCAATTTGAGACGGTTGATGGTCTACGACAAGGCGATCCATTATCAACGCTACTATTTAATATTAAGCTGGAAAAGGCAGTGAGAGTCGTAAATATTGCTAAACAATGCACGATTTTCAAAAAATCGGGTCAATTGTTAGCGTATGCTGATGTTATAGACATAATGATAACTGTCAAGGATGCTTTCGAATCATTACAAAATGAGGCATCGGGTCTGGGTCTCAAAGTGAATGCAGAAAAAACAAAATATTTGGTGGCAACGAATACATCACGAATTCGTGATCATACTGTTAATATTGGAGAACACAATTTTGAAATAGTCAATAGTTTTGTACCATATACTTAGGATCGTTGATAAAAATGTAGAAAATGATATTGAAGAGGAAATTCGCCGCAGGGTAGCAACTGGAAACAGTTGTTATTACGGGTTAAAAAAACAATTCCAAATGAAAAACATTACAACGAGATTTTAAGTGCAAGCTACATTAATACGTCCAATATTAACGTATGGGTCGGAGGCTTGGTGCATGACACAGAACCAGGTACAATTACTTCGGATTTTCGAACGAAAGGTACTCCGTAGCATATTTCGTCCCGCCGTCAAAGAACAGAATGGTTGGAGGCGAAGATACAATTTTGAATTAAACATGTTGTACGCGGTCAACCAAATATTGTCAAAACAATCAAAATCAATAGATTAAGATGGCTCGAACGCTCGTATTACGCGTGGAGGAGGAATGTGTGCCAAAAAAACTGTTGAATAGTAAACCAGAAGGTAGAAGGAGAGCCGAAAAGACCTAAGGCGAGATGGCTAGATGCAGTAAAGTGTGATATAAAGCTCCTTAAAATTCGGGATTGGGAGACATAGACTGGCGGATAGGTCAGGTTGGAGAAGCGTGTTGGAGAAGGCTAAAACAGTAATTTAATCATTTGTAATGATATCTTACACAAATTACTTTGAAATTAAAGCATTCACAAAATTTTTCCGCCTATGGCACAATCTTTCAAAGTAGTAGTTATCGCTTTTAACATCGAATAAAATTCCATAGACCAAATAAAATCATTCGATAATACATTTAAATCATAGTCTAAGCCGAGGATTGTTTCATATTAAATAGTATATATTGTTAAGAAACAATAACATATAAAAATTGGTCCGCTCTAACCTATCCTACCCTACCCTATGTTACACATAAAATATCATAAATATTAAATTAAATTAAAGAACAAGAAATAATATTAAATTCTTTTGTATTCAAATACACCTAACTTTCTCTAATTATGTTTATTTATTTTACAAGAATTATTACAATATAATTAAATATACAATAAAAAAATATGTGAGTGTTAAATTAATTGGAGATTTTATGGAAAAATAAATACAGAAGTTCTCTACACAAAGTGATACAGCCATTATGGCATGCTAAATATTCGTATACAGTCGATTACTCTATAAGCAATCGTTCAAGGGAGTTAAGCTGGAAGAGGGGTTTTGCTCATCGTGGGGTTTTCTTCATAACTTGGTCATTTCTTAATCGAATTTTATGAAATTTTGAATAAAAATCTTGGAAAATGATACTCAGGTCAGTTATCCTAACCAATAAATATCGATATCGTAAAAACTTTTGAATTTTATCAGTTCAATATCAATAGAGTTTTACTATATTTTGTATGTGCGTTCAGCATTACAAGAACATTTGCTATGAAATTTTAGAAAAAGCTATACTCAGGTCAGTTATCTTGTCTAGTTTCCTGAAACCTGTTAAATTTGGTCATTTCTCAATCATGTATTACAAACTTTTGTATGTCGATCCATACAAGGATTATTATAACAGTTCCTAAAAAAAATTCTACGAAATTGATAACCAGGTGAGTTATCAGGTTTAGTTTCCTGCAACCAGATAAATTTGACGATTTCTTAATCAAATTTCATGGCAATTTTGTATGTTGGTGCACTGTAGACATATAAGAACAGTTCTTAAAGAAATTTTTGAAAATTCGATACCCAGTTCAATTAGCTTGACCAGGAAACTAGAAACCTGATTGTAGTGTCCTAAAATAACAAAAGCGTAAACACAGCTTCAACAAACAAAACATATAAAAACAAACAAACAACTTCAACATATAAAAGTAATAAAGATAACCAACCGTACATAGAGAAGGAGAGTAGTATGATTCGGAACGTGCAACAACGTGCAACAACACGCATCAATCAAGAACATTAATATATTTTATAATCGAGTATTAAAAGAAAGAGTAGTCATTTTATACCTGTGATATTAGGACGTAATAAACATTCCATCATTCAAACATATTCATCATTAGTTATTATTATTATTATCCCTTCAACCTATCTTACCCAAGACACAACACAGATGATTTTGGTAATTTCTCAATCAATTAATAATGTTAGTATTACTATACGAACAATAAACCAATGCATATCATTTACTGTATTTTCTATACTAACATTATTTTATATGGAATTAAAATGTGACCTCAATGCATTCAAAGGAGTAAACATATTTGGAACATTGACAATGAGCAATATATTCGTGCAATATAGACAGTACAACTGACATGACTATCAGATATTGTGCTATGTAGTTTATAAATTATCATACTGAATTTAAAGCTTAAAATTATAGCAACATACTAGTAGAAGAAGTTGGTCGGAATAACTGACCTGACTATCAATTTCCCAGAGTTTCTTTCGGAACTATTCTTATATCTTACTTTAAACCAACCAATACAAAAGTTCGTGAAACTAAATTGAAAAATGGCCAAATTCACCAGGTTCTGGAAAACTGCTCAGGACATGGGTTATTAATTTCCCAGCAGCATTTCTTTAGGAACTATATATTCTTATAATCAAACCAAAAAGGAAATTTACAAAATTCCGTGAAATTTGATTGAAAAATGGTCAAATTTATCAACCTTCAAGAAACAGGTCAGGATAACTCATATAGTTAATTGATTTCCTAGAATATTTTTAGGAACTATTTTTAAAATCCTACTTATAAACCTACATACAAAATGCCGTGAAATTTGATTGATAAATGACCAAATTCACCAGGTTCTTGGAAATTCGGGTCAGGTTAACTGACCTCTGAGTACTGATTTCCCAGAATTTTCTTCTTTGTGTTTGTCTTAATCCCAATTTTAACCTACGTTCAAAATTTCATCAAAATCTGATAAGAAATGATTAAATTACCAAGTTCCGGGAGTATCAATATCAAGATAACGCTGGCCTGGATAACGATGTCTCCAAAGGCAAATCTGTATATTATAAATTTTCCCAAAAATTGCGGAATAAATCCCAAAAAAAGGCTTGACATGAAAATTTGCTTATATAGAGGGTTTTTGCGTATAGAGGGTTATGTATATCGAGAATCGATTGTGAATATTGCCTTATCTTAGTAAGCCTTTTCCACGTAGAAATTTTGTTATTTCTTAGACGGATTTTGATCAAAATTGGTTTTATTATAATTTTTACCACTTTGAAGAGGGTAACGATCCCTCCCTGCGAAGGACTACAAAAAATGACATTTTATAAAAATCTATAACTTTTGATCCCGAAGTGTCACAATAATTTTTGATGTTGGAAATAATACCTATCTAAATTGTGCTTCATTTCACAAAAAAAAATTTATTGGATTTGGTCACAGGGTGTATCAGAAGTTACTAATTTTGAAAAATTGTGTTAAAAAATTGTGAATTTATGCTTATAACTTTGACAGAGCAAGTTTTCCGAAAAATTATGTTAAATAAAGTCGATGGAGAAATTCTTCATCTTTAATTTGAGCCGTAATTTTTTAATATAGGATTACCAGTTATGTAAAGTTATGCATATTTTTTATACCAGGCTGTTTTATAGTTCCAATATTTTCATTTTTATGATTGTATTTGAGGTACTGTTGTTGAAAGAATGTAAAAGTGATGTCAATTTGGCGATTGAGCTGCCCAAAATAGTATAGTGAAAATACAGAGTGTCTCAAAATATGGAACAAAAAATTATTATTAATTTTTTTTTCATCAAATTTTAATCCATTTTATAGCAGATTTCATAAATTCCGATAATTTTTAAAGCTCCTGTAATACATTTACATATAAATAATACATTGTTTATAATTAATTAGTAAATATTGATAATTTGTAAAAAAAAGTGCTGTAAGCACAAAGATATTTTACACCATAGACACCTGATTATGGCCACATTTGTGATTCGTTAAAAACGAAGTCTACTGGGTTTTCAAATTTTTGTGGTCTCTCGTTCAGGTATCTGCTTGCAAACCATGAATATTTAAATAAGTTAATATATGTCGGTGCTGACAGCTGATTATGGCCACTTGATTGGTAATTTAATTACATTGTTCTGGTTATGTAAATTAATGTCTTGATTATTTAAAAAAAAAAGAAACTATCGATGACTGCTTCAAAGTGAAATTGAATGAAAAAAAAACTTTTGTTCTATACTTTGATGAGTGCTATAATCTGGCAATATTTTATTGGATTCGAAGTACGACACCTCAGGTGGTTAACTTGCCAGTTCAATTTACATTATTTGACCAAATATTATTAACTTCTACGTAGTGATAATTTCTAAATAGTGATCTTTTTTTTCAAATCCCCTTTAAATATCATTATATAGAGCGTTCAACTGTTTGTGACAAAAAAAAAGCATTATATAGTGTAGGAGCACCAGAAACCGGATCGGTACCAGTAGTGATTTTCTTACTCGTAACACTAAGTGTCCGGCTATTGGTACCTTTCCGGTTACTAGTGCTCCAGCCCTACCACTAACAAAAACCAATTATATCATGTACTTGTATCTATAAAACATAACTTTTAAGATTACGTGTCTGTTTGAATATATAGGAAATAAAAAATTTATTTATAATTCTTGATGCATTTTCAAAATAAATAATTAAATTACTTATATATTTATTTATACTAAAATTAATCCTATTACATCGCGTACACAAACAACTATTGCATCGGTAAGCAAACTAAAGCATAACTATTCGTATACCAAACTATGTGTGTATGTGTGTGTTTGTGTATATAATTTTCATTTGTTTTCTTTCATATAAATGGTATAAAATCACAATTGTGTGTACATGTCGGTATGGTATAAATATACAGTTATATATGTTATGTATGTGTATGTGTATGGTCTATGTAATTAATTATTGTGAAAATGGAAATGGTTGACTGGTTGTCTGCTATCACAAATTATATTTCACTAGAACCACCCCGCAAGGACACAAATAATAATAATAATAATAATAATAATAGAACAAATAACGTTAACGATTTTTAATAGTTTATTCTTTGTTTATTATATTCACGTTTTTTATGGTTTATTGTGTAATTTCTATTTACACTAATTTCCTTTTGTTCAAGCCATATAATTATAACACTTAAAAATATAAGGTGTTGAAAGAGAACGACGGAAACGGAAATTTAAGTTAATGTTTGTGGTATTTGAATTGGTTTTTATTATATTCGCAGTACGGCTATGTAGTTTTTCAACATTTTTTTTTGTTTGGTTATGTTTTTGGTTTTTGTGGCTACTCTATAGGATTATATACTACACACACACGTACGTTTATATACGGTATTTGTACCGTTGTAACTATATAGTGTGTGTGTGTGTATGTGTGTGTAAATGTAATATTGAAATGTTCGTACACAAATCTGATTTTGTAAAATTTGAATTGTTTTTATTCATTTGAACTTTGTTTTTTTAGTGTAGAAATTTGTAATAATTAAGAAAATTTAAACACATGTTTTTACATAATTTGGCGATAATTAATTACACATTGTTTTAATGATTGTTTTTACATTATATTTTTGTATAATATAATACTTTTATGTGTAATTTTGGTAGGTAACAGGTAAAGGAAGAAAAACACATTATTTAGAATAGAAAAATCAAAAATATTTTATTCAAAATAACTTCCATCGCTTTCTACACATTTTAACCACCTTTCAGGCAATTTTCGTATACCACGTCGTAAAAATGGTGTTGCTTTGGACGAAAACCATTCAGATAGCCAATTTTCAACTTCTTCAAATGTTTTGAAGTGATGTTCTTTCAAAGCATGTCCCATCGATGAAAACAAATGGTAGTCCGAAGGAGCCAAGTCTGGTGAATAACACGGGTGTGATAACAGCTCCCATCCAAGTGACTTTATCGTATCCTGAACTGGTTGTGCTTTGTGTGCTGGTGCATTATCATGTTGCAAATATACCTTAACAGGTTTTTTCTTTCTTTCTGTCCATTCTGGTCGGTTATCTAATAATGCATGGTTCAAATCGATTATGTGTTGTTGGTAGCGAACCGTATTAACAGTTTCACCAGGTTTCAGAAGTTCATGATACACCACACCTTCCTGATCCCACCAAACACAAAGCATTCTTTTCTTACCGAATCGTTTTGGTTTTGCAGTTGGCTTCTGTTAAGGCTTCTGCAAGTTGTTTTTGAGTTTGTCTATCATCTTCGTCCAACAATGCTTGCAATTCACTGTCTTCAAACTTTTTTGGTGGTCTTCCACGTTCTTCATTTCTCAAATCAAAATCTTTGTCTCTAAATTGTTGAAACCATCTTTTGCATGTTGCTAATTATAGAGCATGATAACCAAAAGCTTCTACAAGCATTCGTTGAGATTCAGCTGCGTTTTTCTTTAAATGATAACAAAAAACTAATGATTCCCGCAAATCGTTTGTTGAAGGCACAAAATTATTCATTTTGAACACGATAAAATTTTAAGTTGTTGTATTACAAATGCAATTTACCACACTGAATGTTGTTGACAGATGTCAAAACAATAAAAAAAATATCGCATTAAGGCTCTTTCACAATTACTAATATAAGTACAGCCATTTATTGGCAGCGGCTCACTTCATACTCCTAAACCTGGTATGTAGACGATATAACTAGGGTTAGCTACGAATACAAAATCTGGCGGATGTGTATGAGAATTATTAAAGGAATACTGTCTGAAAGTTGGATCCACTTAAAATTTAGTTAATGATTCAATGAATACACAGTGTCATGGCGAGTTATTATACCTGCTTCGGTAGAGGTGCAAGAAACCAATGTATAAATACCCTACGAATTTACAAAAAAAGATAAACAGCAAAGACTCAACCAACAAAATTGGATTGAATACTTGCATCATGGATTGTTAGAACTTTTTTGCTGCCAGAACAATTTCTGATTACAATAAAAAAAAGTCTTACTGGATATAACAGCCATCATTTATTACAGCGGCAACGATTGTGAAGCGATTTCAAATATATATATTTAATTATTTTTAATCCGATTGATGACCCTGTTGGTACCCTACACGTGTAAGAACGAAATTTTTCAATTTGACCCTCATCAATGTACATGCGCCCATTGAAGAGAAAACTATGGAAGGCTATCGCTCTAACGATAAGAGGAATGGTATTATCTGTTTATTGTACAAAAAACGGTGGGTTGTAATAACTATCTAGGAATAATTTTATTAAACATTGCCTGTAAGGTGTGTGCTATGATGTTGTACCATAGACTTATTCCATATGCTAATGTAATTATCGGAGAATACCAGTGTGGATTGTCCGCAGATCGATCTACATCTGATCAAATATTTAGTATACGGCAGATTTTGGAAAAGCGTACGGAATTCAATGTTGATACACACCATTTGTTTGTTGAATTTAGGGCGGCATATGATAGCGTCAATAGGTCAACGTTATGGTGAATGTGAAGGAGGATGCTTTCGAATCGTTAAACAAGAAGGTATCGGTTCTAGGACTAAAAGTGAATGCACAGAAGTAACAAAATGTATATAGGAATTTGAGGTCAGACCCGTTAATATTGGAGAATATAATTTTAAAATTATAAATAGTTTCGCATCCTTTTTTTTTTGTTCTTGTTTATGGAAGAGGAAATCCATTTATGAGCCCGTCGCAATGATATCTTACTAAAACCTCTCTCTTTGAGTGGAGAGTTTATATTGCTCCGCGTACTGCGATCCATATGATCTATTGTACCCAAAGATTCATTCGAAATTCAAAAGTCAAGGCTCAATTCTTTGATGAAGTTTAATAAATTATCCAAAGATATCTCTTCTCAACCTTTTGTTTTGTGCAGAAATGTCTTCTTCTATTTTCTTTTCTCGCATTCAAATATTAGATGCGCTGGTTTTTCCTTATCTACTTTGCAGAATCTGTACTTCTCTGTGTGCAATTTTTTGGAGGTGGCTGTTGAACGTTTCATGACCTGAAACATACCACGTAAGTTGTTTTACCTCTTTGCGATTCATGTTTATGGCATTTTCCAGCTCAATAATATTCAGTTAAAAAGAATAGCCTCCTGATATTTGTTCACTCAGGTAGAGAAAGCCAATATTTATTTCTCTCATCCGAACTCCAGGTTTTCAAGCATGTCGCCATACAACATGTCCAAACTCTGGTGACAGCCGTATATTAACCTCGAATTAAACTTTGACTTATCAAGGGCATTAATAATAGCCGCCTGTCTGCTTGATATAATATATATCTTCGTATTTCTGTATCACCTGCGTAGTCATTCTACTGCGCATATCTCTATAGCCCATGCTTGCGCCTAAAATACCGTGATCTGAGTACTTAAGGCACCTCGATATTCAAACCGTTTGAGGATGCTGGTCGTATAGAGTTTATTACACTCGACGACCTTGTGCATATTGTCTGAGAGGTTTAGGATATCCTCTGCCGGTTTTATTCTTTGGACTATCGATTCGTGTCCAGTTTTAGACACCTTGAATTGGTTTATGGTTTCTCGGCTGTCTACAGGCATGAAAAACCCTGTTTGACCATTTTATCATATATTTGGTGTGGGAGTTCTATGTTAATTTTATGTCCAATGCCACTCCCAGATACTTGAATTCTTTTGAAATACCATTTATATTGTGGGCACCAAGCGTACTATTTTAAGTTCTAGTTGCACCCTCTCTGCAACAGTATCTTCATACTTTCCCATACTTCGGATTTTTCAACGAAACTAAATCCGTGACATATTTGGTCCGGTCAAAGACCAAAATGGTTGAAGACGAAGAAAAAATTTTGAAATAGATAGGCTTTACGGTGAACCAATTAATGTGAAAAAAATCAAAATCTATAGACTTGTGCAGGGTGCTCGCATGGAAGAGAAACGTGGGTCAAAAAAACTGTTGAATGGTAAACCAGAATTAAGAAAACGAGCCCAAAGACTTAAAGCTAGATTAAATTGTGATATTAAGGTACCTACAATTTGGGATTGGAAGACATTTGCTGCAGTTAGGTGTGGTTGGAGAAGCGGGGGAAAAGGCTAATACCGCACCTGGATTTTAATGGCATGCAGTAAGTGCATATGTTAATTATTCCAAAATTTCACATTGAATTCTAAATTTAAAATTTTAAGAATCACTTCATTTGAGTTATCAAATTAATATTCTTATTTAAAATGTTTAATTTATGATTTAGGAAGTATCGATCGGAAATTTCGCAGCTAAAATAATTTGCATATTTCTGCGTTGAGGAACATTAAAATACATCAAAATGATAAGATGTGCATTTGTGGCGACACATCAAGACGACGTCGGTGCGAACCCGTCATAGGTTTGTGTTCAGCAATGAACACATGCTGATAACGGTTCACATCGACAGTGACAATTAACTGGACAATTTGAATTGACGTGTAGCCACAGTCGACTATCGATCCTAAGTCTAAGTGGAAAAGCATTAATTTTTCGTTACAACACTAACACCACAATATTAAATAATTTTTGTTAAATTCATTACAATTATTTCTTATCCAATAATCAGCAAAATGCAACCGAACTCGTTTGTATTATTGCCTTAGTCATTCTAATTCAAATATATGAATTCCTTATTGGTAGCGACATCTACAGAATTGCATTGAATAAAATTTTCATTATCCCTTTAAATAAGTGTATCGTAAGGACAAATATAATATGTATTTAAATATACAATGAACATATATCCACATAAAGAGAACGGTATATTCGTACATGGGTTTGAATATATCTGTATAAAATAAACAATGACATTATAATCTCGCATTAAATCAAAGGAAACGCAAAGAAAAAGCAACAAACATGCTCTATGTTAAGCAGGGGGTTACAATTTATATAAGTATTTTATATATGTACGATGCCCTTGTAAATTGAGTTCATGTATTGGATTATATGAATGTATATGTTTGTACAATATATATAATATATATAAATAAATACACACACATTCACATTAATATACATTATTATAAATAAATGCATTCATTCGTATAGAGCCCTCAATGTAAACAGCCCAAAACCTCTTTGCATTTGTGTGTGTGTGTGCGTGGTGGCCGTGAAATATGTACGTAGTGCTGTGCTTTTATCATTTTATATTATTCATTATTATTTTCAGTGCCTAAATGCAGATTGTGTGTACCGAATTGATAACACAATAAACCGGTGACATTATTGTGACATTATTGTGCATCCAAACATGAACAATAAAAAATGGGTAAAAGCAATGCCGACCAAAAATTGGACAATCATACGTTTGTCAAAAATACTTTAATGAAACTGATCTTATTAATCACAATACGTATTCGTGGTAATAACGAAAATGACAAACGTAGTAACACTTAACGACTGTATTATATCAATATTTATTAACGGGTTGTCACGAATATCAAACTTGTCCAAGTTCTAGTGATAAAAAAATAAATCCAGAAATTCGTTAACAACAAATACTCTTTATATATAATAGAACAACAATTGCAACGTGAATATTGTCAATTTCATTTCATTCCGACAAGTTTATTTAGTAAAGTGAATTTCAGTGGCTACCAAATACATATCCTGAAATTAATCGATAGTTACGTATACCGCACAAATCCCCAAAAACAAATATAATTGGAGGGAAAATTTTTAACAGACTTTTATTTATATATTTATTTTAAATATCTATCAGATAGAAATATGAAATAAAAAATCCTCCTAATTTATTTTACGCTAATTATTTTATTCAAATAATTAATATTTTGGAAGTTCTGAAAACAAGGGTGACACAATACAGCTTAAATATACAGTAAATTATATAATTAATTCCTAAATCATTTTACGGAACCAGTTTTTCTTGAAACTTTGAAACTTGGCCGATTCTTATCCTATTTTAATCAAATTTGATGTGTAGATGTATAATGGAATTATAAGAATAGTTCTTATTGAACTTCTGTAAAATCAACACTTTGGCCATTTTTATGGAGCATATCCTGGAAACTTTGGAACTTGGTCAATTCTTATCCAATTTTGATTCAATTTTTATTGGTATAGTTATATAATGGATTTATATATGGGAATAGATCCTATTGACATTCTATTTCCATATTTGACAATAAATAAATAAATAAATTCTGTATTTGTTACGGTCGTTTTATTCTTCTTCGTCATAAAACGGAAAACGTTGGCGTTAATACTAAAGCGCATATTTTGAGTTGATTATTTTACCTTTCTGAACTGATAATATCGATCAATAAAATTTTTTTGCATCCCGAAAAACTGATGCCATAACCTTTTTTGCGGTTCGCTCGTGCGCTTAGTCTGCTTTGGAGCCGAACATCCAGCTTAAGTCCACTGTAAACGTTCTTGCTTTAATTTAGGATCATGGTGGTAGATTCAAGTCTCATCCATATTTATAAAACGACGCACAAAATCGGTTTTATTCTTCTTAAAACGATTCAAATACGATAAATTTGTTTACGATTGAGTTTTTGTTGAATTGTTAACGTGTGCGGCACGGCATCACTTCTCCAAACAACTTTTTCATTTGTAATTCTTCATTTAAAATATGACGTACTCGTTCATCTGAGATGCCTATAGTCTTCAAGGCTTTTATGACTACTTGTTTAAATTCGGCAAACCCAATTTTTTACTGTTGCATATGATATGGAGCACTTTCTCCTAACACATTTACCATATCGTTATGAATTTCTTGTCCGGCTAAACCGTTTTTAAATAAATATTCAATGACTGCTCGATTTTTTAATTTTTCCATATGTGAAAAATAATCACTGACACACGTCAACTTCAAATGGCTGCTAAACAAGGAATGGACAGATCGATTTAACATTTTCCCGGTTTTCATATGACAGATGGAATATTCCAATACACTTATTTATTTGCCAGAATTAACGTCATCTATTTGTGAGACTAGAATCTATTCACGTAACCTGTATTGCAGTAGTGTGAAATGCATGTTGAATAAGAAAGTAAATAGACAAAGCGACGTCGGTTGGTAAAAGGTCTTAATTTCATATAATGTTTATAGTAATAATAAAAATATACAAATGTTAAGAATTGATCGAGTTATAAGTTTCTAGAAATTGGTCCATAAAACTGTCCAGGTTGTCGATTTCATAAAAGTTCTGTAAGAACTATTCATATAATCCCATTATAATTCTACATAATAAATTTTATAGAAAATGGATAAGAATTGGTTAAGTTTCAAATCTCCACGAAAACTATTTTTAAGTTGTAGTTTTCCACACATTCCTCAGATATATGGTAAAGAAACATTAATAAATTCTAAAGTGAAGTGTAAACAAGTATTTTTTTGAAGTTGATTAAAAATGGAAAATTTTGTACCAACAAAACAGCATTTGTGGGAAATTATGTTTTAATTAATTTTAGTCAGAAGAAAACAGCAGTAGAAACTTATCACTTTTTGTTACAAATGTATGACGAACATTCTCCATCACAAAACAATTGTAAGTATTGGTTTAGGCGGTTTAAAAATAATGATTTTGATGTTAGTGATAAAGAACGAGGGTTGGAGTACCAAACAAATTTGAAGACGAAGAATTGGAAGCTTTAGTCAGTGAAGATCCATGTCAAACGGAAGAAGAATTAGCATTGGCATTTGATGTTACCCAAGCAAGTGTTTCCAAACATTTAAAGAAGATGGGAATGTTCCTAAATCTATCGTATTGGGTGCCACATGAATTGACGGAAAGACAACAAGAAAATCGAAAAACAATGTGTGAAATTTTGCTTCAAAGACATTCAATTTTGCATCGAATTTTGTGACTGGTGATGAAAAGTGGATCCATTACGATAATCCAAAAAATGCAATATTCATGGTTCTATGGTTATGCTGTATATCTGGTGGGACCAATGCTTGGTGTAGTGTATTATGAGCTGCTTAAACCGGGACAAACCATCATTGCTGAACGTTACCATGAGCAATTAATCCAATTGAGCCGAACATTGCATCAAAAACGACCAGAATATGTCAACAGACATGACCGTGTGATAAGACTACACTTTGCAAGACCGGTCAAAGAAACGTTAGAAGCACTTGGCTGGGAAGTCCTACCCCACCCGCCATATTCACATTACTCCATCAGACTACCATTTGTTCCGGTCGATGCAGTCAGCGCTTTCTGCACAGCGGTTGCACATTCATACGAAGATATGAAAAAATGGCTGATTGCTTTAAAACCTAAGAAGTTCTTCTATCATGAGGGAATCCATAATTTGCCACAATGATGGTCAAAAGTTGTAGCTTCAAATGGCAAATACTTTGAACAAAAATATACTTTCAAATAAATGTGTTTTTCTTACCAAAATATGCCCAAAACATAGTTATAGACCCCAATATTAAATAATAAAATCAAAAAAAAAACAATAAAATTTTGAAAAAAAAATGGAAATTCTTTAGGTTTTTCAGATACTTCTTCTATTAATGGTTAAACAAAACTTACAACCGGCCACCTCGTTGATATAGATGTGTGTGTGTGTGTGTGTGTGTAAGTAAATGTAGTGTAAGGATATCTATATATTTGTTGGTTATGATTCCTTGTATTAAAAAGTGCATTATTTATTTTTTTCTATGTATTTGTATATTTTGTTGAAAAGCTGAACAAATACAAATGCGAGAACATGCGAGAGAAACGGTACATCAAATGTAGCAATGTATGTGTGTAAATTATAAAATACATAGAAAAATGAAAAGCCTCTCGCCGAACATGCGCTTTTCAATTTGAGAAAATTTCTATTTGTTTGTGTGTGTATATAAAAATATGGTCTCTTCTACGGTATTTTTATATTGAATATCCTTTTTACTGTTGCCTGTAACATTGTGGAATTTAATAAAAAAAAAAAACGATACTCATAGACACACACTTCAGTATCATATTTACTGGCATTGTAAAAGGACGATATTAACGATTTGAATTTATATTTTAAATTAATCCTTATACGTAATATTATCTCTGTAATATAATATGCGTTTTAAATTTCGTTTCGTTATTGGGCACGGATTAAACAAATAAATAAAGTGCGGTTAGTTTTAATATTTTCGGTTGTTCCAAATAATTGATTACATTTGTTCGCCTAACAATTTAATAAGGATTTAAAAAAAATAGAACAAAAAGGATTATATATATATTAAAAATTTTCAACATTTCCGTACAATAATAAAATAATTTGGTGTGTGAATTTTTGTTTTAACGTTTGTTACAAAGTGAAATTAATTTTGTAATTGTTTTAATTTTGTGAATAAATAAATTGAGTGTAAGGTGAAAAAGTATGTCATAAAAACATACAATTAATTTACCATTGGGACTTTTATTATTATTATTATTATTATTATTATTTCAAACATTGACATTAATTTTATATGTCGCTAAACATGTGTACGAGAAAACGCATATATATAAAAACGTTATTATTAATTTGTCGATATTTCAAATAGCTAATGGCAATTGTAAAAATAATAATAATATACCTACCGATAATAAAATAATAATGATAAAAAATATGAAATGTCAATAATTGGATCCATGATGGATTATCGATATAGATGATGAATGAGGATATAAGACTACCCTCAAATTCAATATTTCTATTGCTGATATGTATTTATTTTGTTGACCAGTCGTTGTTTTGTTCTCATTTCTGTCTTTTATACACTTGTGCATGACGAATGACATAATATTTTTATCAATACACAAAGTTTGTTCAATATATAACGACAATTTTTATAGCCATTCATCCATTGAATATTGGTGACAGCAATAGAAAGGCAAATTTTTTTTCTTTCAAACGCAACCAACTTCGTGCCAATCGGTGACAGGTTAAAAAGTTACGCGCATTTGAGTGTCACTGTAGTTTTGATGTGTGAACATATTTTATTTTAAATGTGTGGAGACTTACAAATTGTTGAAACAAAGTGTATGATGATGATTGTACTTGTCTCAACGGCGTGTCTTATGAATGGTTTCAACGATTTAAAAATGGTTGTGAAGATTTAAATGACGACCCAAAACCAGGACGTCCAGAAACTGAAAATTGTGCTGAATTGGTGCAATCGATGGAAATTTTACTGTGAGAATGTTGGTTAAACAATTAAATTCATCAATTTGGAATTATTTGAACAATTTTAATTGTAGATTTGGGTGAAAGAAAAGTCTATGCACGCTTTGTTCCACCCATGAATTAAATGAAGACTAAAAAATTAATGAATTTTTGATGAAAAAATGGATTTCTCTCATCGATCATCCTCCGTATCGGCATGATCTATTACCGTACCTATTTTGAATAAAAATAATGTTTGAAAGATAATGTATATTTTATTCTATTGAAATATATCTAAAAATTGTCGTTATATATTGAACATACTGTGACATTATATAGACGGACTAATTGCCGATATATATTAAAATTCGTGTATATACAGGGTATCCCAAATTGCGACGGCAATATGAAAACACTAGGTTCTCTGGGTCATTTTGCGTTGAATATATTATATAACATTTTGACCGATTCGACACTCGGTACGAACTTACACCCAAATAACGAAATTTTCTACTAGGATCATTGATCGAGTGCAGATGTGGTTTCAGCATGAGAGTGTCTGCCATCGCACTATGGACGGAATGTTAGATCCTGACTGAACGTAAACTTTTATCAAAGATTGATTTGTAGAGATGGATCTACAATATAAGGTGGTTGTCACGTTGTTCAGACTTAAATCCGTTGGATATATATTTATGGGGTTGCCTTAAAGAAAAAGTATATCTGCAACTGTGATTAATTCATGTGTAAAGTTGATTCAACGTATTAAAGTCTGTATCCAAGAACTTCGCCACAGCAAACACATAGAGTGATTCGGTCTTTTTTGCGAAGTGTTGTTGTCTATGTATTCGGGCTGAAGAAGAAGATTTTCAGCATTTACTTTAGGTTTTGTTTGTGTAAAATTGTGGCGTGCGTGTGCGTTTATGGGTTTATGTGTGTGGGAGTTTTTGTGTGTGAAGGTATGTGTGAATGCGTAGGAGTGTGTGGAACCAGTTATCTGTCTGGTTCTGGGTAAAACAGAGAACAGATAAAATTTATCCATAGCTAAAATCAATTTTATGCCTACATCGTTGTAATTATTTGTAAATATCTGTGAAACTAGTTGCGACCCATCGCAATGTTATAGCTTAAACGAAAGCTTATGAATGAATTTTTCGACTTATGCTTGAACAAATTTACAAATAGAAAAATGGCGTTTTAACTATATTGGTCAACATTCCTGTAAGTATCTGGATAACCACAGCCCCGAATTGCCTTAACTTAACTGCCAAATTAAAGATTTCAAGATTTTATTTAAAATTGATTAATTAGTTATTGATTATTGATAGAGTGGAAAACATGGTTTGATTGAAAATTTGGTTATTTGCGTGTAACTTCGCGTACCGAAGTTGAATCGGCCAAAATGTTATATAATATTTTCAAAGCAAAATGACCCGAGTGGATATGACCCAAATGCAAAAAAAAATGTTAAATAAAAGTTTTTGCTTTCGATATTGGCAAACTTCGTAATAAATGGTAATCGGATGGTGTAAGGTCGGGACGATATGATGAATGTGACAAGACTTCCGAAGCAATATTATAAATGTTACCAACTCAATATTTGCTCTTTGTTTCATTATATTTTAACTAACGCAAACATCAAAACTACTGACACCTGACACAAATGCCTATATAACTCTTTAATCTGTCAACCGATTTGCATGAAGTTGGGTGCATTTGATGAACAGGAAAGATGTATCTTTTGAATGATGCCAACTTGCAATAGATGGAACTACGTGTTTTATTTGTTTTTAAATTCAATTGCCGTTATTAGGTGGACATATTCTTTTTACACCATATAATATCTATTCAATAACTTGCAAATGGCACGAAGTGATTGTATGTGTACGTACGTAATATCACACTATAATAATATTGGTTACTAACTACCACAATTACCTAAATAAAGTTATAAATTTTATATAAATACTAGAATCAAAAGTTAGTAAACATTAGTTGCAGCTTATATACATCCAAAAACTATACCTTTTCCTCACGTCTGACATATTACGGGCTATTGAATAGATAATTTCTCACTTTTTAATACTTTTTACCACTTATTAATATATTCATAATACATATTATTTACACGTGTAAGGCAAAGGATACATTATTTATATGTATGTTATGCATATATGAAACATTAAAACACACATATACAGTTAGAACATATAATGATATATACAATATAAGAGGATTTAGTGTATTAAAACAAATGGAATATATTTGTAGGGTTCAGCCAAGTTTCTAAATCGACTAATCCAGCTTTAAGTTGGAAAACAGATTTTCTAGTAAATAGTTTTTGTTATTTATAAATAATTTCTTTTTTAATACTTTACCGGTATGAAGTCTTGTGTTGTGTGTGAATATGCCGACGACGACGACGACGACTGTAGACAAACATTAATAAATTATCCATCTTTAAAGAATTGAAACCCGTGGCACTATTATTAAATAATACACTTATTTATTATAATACTAATTTTATTTATTTATTTATTATTTTTTTATATTTATAGAAGCTGCTCATATTATTAGGGACACCCTGGCTGAAAATTACTTTACTGTTTTACCCTGACCAGCGAACTCATCAGAGATGAACCCGAAAGAGAACATGTGGGAACTTAACAAACGGGCGAAAAGTGATCACCACCAAGTGCCAGTTAATTGAAACTCTCAGCAAATAATAACATCACAACACCGAACGTTACAAAAAATGCAAAAGTATGTTTAGACAGCATCGAAACATTGTAATTTCAGCAATGGGTGGCATCACTAAATACTCACAATTAAATTTATTATATTTTTATTAATGTATTTATAATTTTTAATGAAATATATAAATAGTTTTGGCTATAAGTAACTTCTTGTTTTTATAATCTCTATTTAATTTGCTCTTATATTAAAGAAAATATAACTACCGACACCTAAAACCTATTATTTCGTTTGATTCATTTAAACTAGAAAACATAAAAATCTTACAATTAGTACTATGCCCCTAATAATTTGAGCACCTACTGTATTTTATTAATAATATTAGATTTCTGTATCACAAAACGAAGAGATGCTGTCGTCATAAAAAAAATTGAGGTAACTGCATCATATCACATGCCTATATAGGTTTCATTCTCATGCTAAAGTTACGAATGGCCGAACCGTAACCTGTAATCACCAAAGCACGAACTGGCAGCTCTTTGGTGAAAAGCTGTCAAAAACTCGCCAAGCCCTTGGACATACGGTATTAAAAATTGTCATGAACTTGAAACAAAGACGGAATATCTCAGGGATATCATGATGTTGGCATTTTTTTCATGTTCTTTAAAAATTGCCATATTTTCCATATTTGAATAAATCGATTGCGACCCATTGGTGTTTTAGGAAAAGATAGAAGTTTCTATATGAATGACGAAGTTGACCATTAATCATACAAAGTTTCTTTACGAACTTACCCCATCAAAATTATTAAATCCAAAAACTTTTTCATTTCTTGCATAGTAACATCGGTCCATTTTGCAATTTTATATTTCTTATATTTGTGTAAAACCTGAATACCAACACCTGTTAGGTTCTGTTACAAATAGTTCGAATGACTCATTTCCAACAAACAATTGCATTACATCCAAAACGGCTTTCTTTATTCTGTGGTATAATTTTAACAGCTGAAGTTCGTTGATATTCTTCTAAATATATGATTTTATCGTTTTCTGACCACTCATCTTCATCACTATCTGAATTGCTTGAAATTATTCTACGAATATATCTATTTCCTGGTGTAATATTGTCATCATTACTATCTTCGGTGTCGCTATCCTGGATATAACAATTGTCTTCTGAACATTCTGATGCAGTGTATCAAGGTGAAATTCATTAAAAGTATCTTCAATTTCATGGGACGTGCACTGACATTTTACAAAATGGGGAGATCTCCGCTCCCCAAGCAGTCGGCAATGTGTTAATATTTGCATATAATTTTTCACAATACTGTGTAATATATTTATTTATTGATTCATCAAATTGTCAACATTCCTGTAGGTGTCTCGATAACCACATACCCGAATTGACTTTTCTTAACGTCAAATTAAAGATCTCGGTATGCTAATGCTAATAGTGTATCAAAAATTTAAAATCGGTTAATTTGTTTTTGAGATATTGATCGCAGAAGAGTGCAAAACACGGACTGTTTGAAAATTTGGTTATTTGCGTGTAACTTCGTAACGAAGTTGAATCGGCCAAAATGTTATATAATATTTTCGACGCAAAATGACCCAGAGAACCTAGCGTTTTCGTATTGCCGTCGAAAATTTGGACACCCTGTATATTAAAAGGGTTTTTAAATGATTGTAAAGATTTTTAAAATACAATACATATATTCAAATATAATTATGTACAATATAAATTACGTTAAGTCATGTAATTACATTTATAAATAAAGTTAATTTCTAATTAATTATTTATAAACTTATTGTTACAATATATTAGTTAAGAAAATGTTATAATTTACAAAGTCATCGCAGCAGCAGCAGTGGCAACAGCACATTGTATTAAATTATTCTATATTTATAAAATATTATGGAAATTATGTTTATGAAATATATATTTTATTATATGTTGTACAAGGAGATGCGGTGGGTGTTCCATTATTTTACAAAACAGTATGACTCCGTTTATTTTAATATAATAATTAGAAATAGGAGAAAGATATGCTAATAATAAATTATAAATAAATAAATTAGAATATTAAATATACAAAAATAAGTGCATTATAATAAATATAAGTTTGTTATTAAAATATAAATCAAGTTGCCATCTTTATTTTATTAATATATTCAACCCAACCAGGAAACGAATAAGTAAAACCCAATATGAGAATGTTTAAAATTTAAATTAAATTATATATTTTACCGTTTGTTAAACTACAATGGGATTTATAAATTCTAGACAGATAGACCCAATATCTGCTAATACAATTAGTTAAATTATTATTGTTTAAGGTAATGGTGGTTATAGAAAGTACGTATTGTACGTAAATTTCATCTAATATAAGGTATACCGGTATAAAAGGTTCATTCTATATTAAATATAATTGGCAGCCACAATTGCTACAACTTTTGCTACATTTTTCACTCCAAAATTTGAGCCATTTTTTGACGTCTTCATAATTGTACGTACAGAATCAATCGTGCCATCATTCTGAAAAAGTGGCAATCTATTGAGAGAAACATCTGAAAAATGAGACGAGTATGATTTCACATATATACCATTCAAGTGCTTTCAACGTTTCAACGGTTTTGTGACATGAGGACGAGCATTTTTGTGCCAAAGAATCACTTTTTCATGTCCGTCGACCAATACTGGTCGTTCGTCTTCTATCAATGTAGGATTCAATTGTGCAATAGTATCAATGTGCCAGGTGAATCGCACCTTGTTAATCGAAACGATAGAATTGAAAGTGATTCGGTGGTGTAAAAAGTCACAACGTTCATGTCGTCCAGTTGAAGTTGATGAATTCTAAGCAATATTCGATGTGAATCGTCATAGTACAATATGTGATATTGTATATAGAAGCTAGACGTAAAGTGTGTTTCTACTTATATATTTCTGGCTTGACAACACCAACTGAGTATCGCTTTCCTATATAAATTCAGCAGGAACTACCTTATATTCATTTAAGCACATATTCTCATTCTATATAGACAAAATGAGAAATGGCCAAATTGTATTGGTCTACTCTTGAAGCTTCCCCCGAATTTTTTTGGAAAATTTATGACATTTTGACATCAATTTTCATATTTTATGTCGCTAAAAATGTTTTTGGGTGCCGGTGTAATAGTCAGTAGTCGTCGTCCATGAGTTTAAGTTCCATGTTCTTCCCTCTAATTGTCTAGTGGTCTGTCTGCTGGGGCCTTTGTAGCTATTTCTTTCAAGGTAGAGGTCTTTCATCTAGATATTTTACCTATTCGTTTAGTTTAATTATTGTTGCATTCATTTTTAAAATCTGAAAGTTCATTTTTGTACTTTTTGTAACAAGAATGGTCGAATTATGATTTTTTTGTATTAAGTTTTATCAATGTCAACTCATTATTTCGTACCATTTCCAAGAAACGATCGGAGCATTTTGAATCAGTTTAAGTATTGTATATTCATGCCTGTACATCATTATTAACGTGTAATGCCGTCAGCATAGCCTACGGGTTTGAATCCTATTTCGTATTGAACGTATAATAGGGGGTAGAGTTAACTGCTTTCTTTGTTCCACCATGGTTTTGATCCATTTTGTTATTTCGGTGTGGTTCCTACACTATTTAGTGCACCCTCCATTCGGTTATAGTTGTTTAAAAAACTAAAGCAATGTCCATATATAGACAACATAGGCGGATCTCTTTTGTCTTAATGATTAAAAAGTTGAACGGAGATGAAATAACATTGGCGGAATATAATGAAAAAAATGATTAACATCCAAAACAAATTAGTAATTAGTAAGTTAGCAATTTACGGATGAATGTCGTTAAGTTGTTGTTGTCACAACAAAATATTAAAAATATTAAAATTTTAATTAAAACTGTCACCATGCCCTTACTGTCACAGCATAATTATACAAAAATTCTTCCAAGGTGCTAATTTAGAAATATTTTTATATTGTTTAGTTATTTTTTTTTTGGGGCAACAACTTATCTTTTTTGCCTGTCAGATGACAAACTCTCATCGAACAAAGCGAACAATAAATTACTAAATAAAGTTATTTTATTCCAACAAATAGTTACCTTTTGCCTCCACTAAAAGAAAAACGAACGAATTATTAGCGTGCAACCTCCAATACATAACCTACAAACTATATATTTAAAATATAATAATACATTGAAGGGTTTTGAAATCTAATAATTGGATTAATGTTATACAAATTAAAGGTTTAATAAAATGCATTTATCAATTGTTATCAATAAATTGTATTCGATATTTTAATTATTGTGCGAATTCGGAACATAATGTGATTTCTGAAATGGTCATCATGTCATTCGACTTTCGACCGCCTCAAATTAGAAGTAAGCTCAAATGACTTTATGTCCGTGAAATTGTGGGCTTAATGTCAATTTATTTATGAACATTGACATTAAATCATCCCACCTATTCTATCAATCATTTGTATCATATGGTATTTTAAAAAAAATACTCATGTACCTATAATTAATTTATTTATTTACACCTTGAATCAAAAATAAAAAATAAATCCTTCGATAATAAAATAAAAATCTTTTATGCAAATTTACATAAATCAATTTTATTATTTCATTTCACTTTTTTCTCTATATTTTACATTCAGCCCCCACCCTCACAAAAAATAACTAATTCCACAACAAAACATACAATAAAAAAAAAACAATATTATTTCCTTTTCATCATTTTCCAACGCGTGCTCTCACACATTTACTTTTTAATGAAGTCCTTTAAATTCTAATCACAAAAAAGCATCTTGATTCATGAACTGCTGTGAATTTTAAAGATGCGTTTACAAGAAATTAAGGGAAAAGAACAGCAGACAAAAAAAAAAAAAAAAAAAACAGAGAACAGTGGGTGGGTGGAAATATTAAAATGAAAAAAACCACATGAAATTATAACAAAATACAAATGGAAAAAATATATTGAATATATGCAAAAGTTAGTTCCGTTTTAAAATTACATATTGTAATTATTTATTTAACATCAAATACATATAAGTGGTATTGATACATTATTCAAAGTATGCGGTGTATCGTCCGAATGAATCATTGGCCCATATTTCTTTTAAAATGAACACTTTGCAGCACCGTTACCATATCAATGGTGATCCGTATCGAACGATGTTTTTTGAGGCTAATTGTGGAAAACTATCCACAATTATGGTTCCAACAAGATGGAGCCACAGAACTTAATATTTCGCGCCAAAGTGATTTCAATGGAATTCACCTGACTTAACCGCTTCGGACGTTTTCCTCTGCGGAGATATTTGAGAGAACAATGGTGAGCGTTAATAAGCCAAGAACCATCCAGCAATTTAAAAACAATATCTGTGATGAAATCAAGGCCATATAACATCTGAAATTTTACGATACGAAAGGTTAAGGAAAATGTTCTTGAAAGAGCAACAATATGCGAAGCGAAAAATGGCCACCACACAGTGGAAGATATCATTTTTAAAAATTAAACCAAATATATTTTCCGATTAATATTGGAAAATCGGTCATATCTTTTGAACGCGTTAATGACTCATATAAACCCCCTGTCGGTCATACTTATACGTTATAATAAAATTCAAAAATCATACATACAGACGCGAATGCTAACACAATATAATACTTAATCATTTGGCGACCTATGGAGCTACGTGAAGTTGATGTGCCGATAGTATAAAATAGGATTTAATAAACAAAACGGTGGAGGCAACATTCTTTATACAAATGTTCGTCTTGTTCTATGTGGTTCAGCCTGTTTAAAATGTACCACATTTCTTTCAATGAATTTCCCTAAATGTTGTACGTTCTTTTATGTAAATCTTAAATATAAGTAAAGAGATAATAAAACATAAAATTATAAATAATTCAGTCGAAGAAGATGAAGCTTTATTTTTCTTTAGCCAATCCCATTGCGTCACTTATTATAGTTAATTCTTTTTATTTTAGGAATATTATTTTGTTATTTCGTTACAACAAAAATTATATTAAAAAATATTAAATTATAATATATATTTATGTTCTATCAATATTAAATATGAAATCTTTTAAAATAAAATATTGTATAAGAAAACTCACCATATCTTTGTCGATCATCTTTAGTATCTTAAAAGTTTACTGTCGATCGTTGTCCGTACAAATTATTATCTCCGCGTTAATTAATAAAATTGAAATTTACAACAAATAAATGGAAATCTTCGCGCACCCACACAATTACTTTTCAAAAACACTAAACACTATTTTGCGTTGCGAATTTAAGATTCGCATACATTTTCAGTATGAATTAAAAATAAAAAACTACAAGAAAAATAAAGCTAAAACAAAATTAAAACAAAAATTGGTTGAAGTTAAAAACTGATCATCGTTTTAAACTTTTACCAATTAAATTATTAAATATTACTTTAAATAATTAATTAATTTTAGATCACATTATCATACGCATTATTGTTAAAAACACAGATTCCCATTCTTATACTCTTTAAATTTAAATTAAAATACCATTTTTAAAAAATGCGACCGACGAGGACAACTAACAAAAAACGACAACCTGCAAAATCAAAAACAAAATATAATTGATTATTGAATGATTCGATTATTATTCTATTTATTCTATTTCTTTCTATTATTAATATTATAACGGTGAATCTCAAAGGCAATAAAAAAAAATAAACACACACATAGACGTAACAGTCGGTGTTCATTTCATATGCTGTTGAACTGCAACAGTCGAGTATGTGTACGAAGGACGACGAATAAAAACCAATTTAACAATAATATGTAACGCACAGTAATAGTTTTAAAATTGTTTGTGAATGGTACTACGCACACATGATGGTAAAACTTTTTTATTTTTCCGAAGTCCATCGTCTGTCTACGAAGGTGTATTTGACAATAATTCTTCGCACACCTCTTTTTAGGTATATATTTTTGATTTCATTTTTAAATATTAATTAATTTGCACATACTTTTTATGTGTTTTCATAAGTGTGCTTTTGTGTCTATGACATTGTAACATAATTGTGTGTGTGTGGTAATTGGTAAATTCAATGCGTGGTATTAAATTATACATATACCAAATTGTACCCTAATACTAATATAATGTAACTGTAATTAAAATAATGCATATAATAAGTGAATGTGTTTGTATATCATTCACATTCCTTTCATTTGTTTTCGATAAATATTTAATAATTTTATTCATTTTTTTATATTTTCAATCATTTTTGTACTTTTTAGTTTTATTTTGTTCTATTCGTTCATTATTAATTTATTATTCATAGGCTCTATTTTGACATCATCATCATTATAGAAATTCTTACAATTTTGTGTTGAAGTGTTCGGTGTAATAGTTTAAAATTCCATTAACGCTTGCCAATGCAACTATATTATTATTTTGTATTGGAAACGGCGGTCATATACAAAAATAAGAGTCCATATAGGATTTTTCAATTCAACTCGTCTCGCACGACATAAACGATAATTAATAGACTTCTTGCACGTTAAATAAAAATCATACAATCTCCAAAAATTATTAAAAATGAAAATTTGTTAGTGCTAGTTTACTTCTTAGGCAACACATTTTATCAGGCGGGAAATTTAAAGCGTTTACTTTACTTTTACTTTTTACTAATTAATCACCTTCCCAAATGCAAATTATGGTTTACTATCCCTAATAACACTGTCCGTAGTTTGTCCGTAAAATTGCTGCAGTATATGTAGTAGTCCGTAGTTTTAATCCGAGGATATATCTATGGATTTCTAAACAATGTCCGCTGGAATTTTATATGATGTGTGTAATCCTGTCTATGAATTTTTATAAAAAATATCCTTGGATTATCCGTATATTTCCGATGATAATTTCTACGGATTCTCCTAGTATTTCTCGTTGCTATTATTCCACAGAAAATCCATAGAATTTATATTCACATTTTTTGTTAGCGCAGATCCACGGATTTTGACAAAAATATCTTTGGATCGTCCTTGTATTTTGGCAAGTAATACCCGTGAATTGTTCGTATTAGCAGAATACATTTTCTTATGACGATGATGTCAAATCGCGGTTTGATTCAGTATTTTACCGATAGACCAGAAGTTCTATGAGCACCGCGGAATGAATATGCTGCCCGAACGATGGCAAAAATTTATCGATTGTTTATTTTTTTTTTTTGTAATAAACAAGAAAAAGTAAACCGCGGATAAAATCCATGAAAAGTCTTACAAAATTCCAAGGAAATATAGAGATTTGAGGACCTTTTTTGGACAAATTCCAATATATCTTTTCCATGGAAAATATGTGCGTTTTTTCCACGGAAATTTTCCTCATTTTCCAAAGTACGGACACATTGTTACTAGGGATGTTCCCTATAACTTGCAATCAAACGGGTGTTAGTATATGTGTAATGTTGTGAAAAACTACATAAACTATGCGAATTGTTAAGTTTTAGTTTAGTGTAGAAAACTATGCGTAGTTTTAATGGAGGCAAAATGTAAAAAGGCTTTTATTTCACATTTTTTTTAAATATCTATCGATCCAGATCAGATAGAAATTTGGAATAAAAAGTCTGTGTCAAAGCTCTTATATCCTCAATTTATTTAATGATAATTATTTTTATTTTATAAAGGTAATAATCGACAATCCATTCATTCCATTCTGGTCCGGCTTTGTCAAAAATTTGATATTTGAGCAATTCTTAACAAATTTTAATCAAATTTTATACGTAGTTGTATAATAATGGAATTACATGAACAGTGCCCATACTGAATTTCTATGAAATCGATATTCTGGGCAGTATTATGGACCAAATCCTGCTGAATTGGCCGAGTTTCTTATTTTCAAATTAATCAAAATTGGATAAGAATTGGTAAAGTTTCAATGTTTTATAGAACTTCTCCGCAGTGAAACTATTTTTTAGTAGTATTTTTCCACACATTCCTTTATAGCAGTTAATATTATAAAAAATTCTAAGGCTATTTTCTCATATTTCCATTTACACATTGCGTGCCACGTTATATTCATAGATCTTAGCAAAAATATATGTGTGTGTGACGGCAACAGCTGAATAAAAACAAACCTATTTCACTTTTGCATAAAGTTGCAAGGAAATGTTTAACCGATAATTTTTTGATTTGCATTTTAAATTAAAGCAATTTTTGGCATAGCTAAGATAACCCAGAGCACTAACCACTGAGTATATGTATATCCTATTGGAACTCACTTTCTTGCTACTTCTCTTCCTTTACACATTTTCTACGTATTTTTTTGGTCATTTTCATTGGTTCTGGTTTTCAAGAATATGCTAATTCAAATAAGTTACCACCTATAATTATAATTATAAACAACCAAATCTCAAATCTATATATTTCCTTGGAATTTTGTAAGACTTTTCATGGATTTTATCCGCGGTTTACTTTTTCTTGTTTATTACAAAAAAAAAAAATAAACAATCGATAAATTTTTGCCATCGTTCGGGCAGCATATTCATTCCGCGGTGCTCATAGAACTTCTGGTCTATCGGTAAAATACTGAATCAAACCGCGATTTGACATCATCGTCATAAGAAAATGTATTCTGCTAATACGAACAATTCACGGGTATTACTTGCCAAAATACAAGGACGATCCAAAGATATTTTTGTCAAAATCCGTGGATCTGCGCTAACAAAAAATGTGAATATAAATTCTATGGATTTTCTGTGGAATAATAGCAACGAGAAATACTAGGAGAATCCGTAGAAATTATCATCGGAAATATACGGATAATCCAAGGATATTTTTTATAAAAATTCATAGACAGGATTACACACATCATATAAAATTCCAGCGGACATTGTTTAGAAATCCATAGATATATCCTCGGATTAAAACTACGGACTACTACATATACTGCAGCAATTTTACGGACAAACTACGGACAGTGTTATTAGGGATAGTAAACCATAATTTGCATTTGGGAAGGTGATTAATTAGTAAAAAGTAAAAGTAAAGTAAACGCTTTAAATTTCCCGCCTGATAAAGTGTGTTGCCAAAGAAGTAAACTAGCACTAACAAATTTTCATTTTTAATAATTTTTGGAGATTGTATGATTTTTATTTAACGTGCAAGAAGTCTATTAATTATCGTTTATGTCGTGCGAGACGAGTTGAATTGAAAAATCCTATATGGACTCTTATTTTTGTATATGACCGCCGTTTCCAATACAAAATAATAGTTGCATTGGCAAGCGTTAATGGAATTTTATACTATTACACCGAACACTTCAACACATAATTGTAAGAATTTCTATAATGATGATGATGTCAAAATAGAGCCTATGAATAATAAATTAATAATGAACGAATAGAACAAAATAAAACTAAAAAGTACAAAAATGATTGAAAATATAAAAAAATGAATAAAATTATTAAATATTTATCGAAAACAAATGAAAGGAATGTGAATGATATACAAACACTTTCACTTATTATATGCACTATTTTAATTACAGTTACATTATATTAGTATTAGGGTACAATTTGGTATATGTATAATATAATACCACGCATTGAATTTACCAATTACCACACACACACAATTATGTTACAATGTCATAGACACAAACGCACACTTATGAAAACACATAAAAAGTAAGTGCAAATTAATTAATATTTAAAAATGAAATCAAAAATATATACCTAAAAAGAGGTGTGCGAAGAATTATTGTCAAATACACCTTCGTAGACAGACGATGGACTTCGGAAAAATAAAAAAGTTTTACCATCATGTGTGCGTAGTACCATTTACAAAAATTATTAAAATTATTACTGTGCGTTACATATTATTGTTAAATTGGTTTTTATTCGTCGTCCTTCGTGCACATACTCGACTGTTGGAGTTCAACAGCATATGAAATGAACACCGACTGATACGTCTATGTGTGTGTTTATTTTTTTTTATTGCCTTTGAGATTCACCGTTATAATATTAATAATAGAAAGAAATAGAATAAATAGAATAATAATCGAATCATTCAATAATCAATTATATTTTGTTTTTGATTTTGCAGGTTGTCGTTTTTTGTTAGTTGTCCTCGTCGGTCGCATTTCTTAAAAATTGTATTTTAATTTAAATTTAAAGAGTATAAGAATGGGAATCTGTGTTTTTTTTCAATAATGTGTAAAGTGATCTTAAAGGAATCATTTATTTAAAGTAATATTTAATAATTTAATTGTTTAAAAGTTTAAACCGAGTTTAGTGTTTTTAAAAAGTAATTGTGTGTGGGTACGCGAAGATTTCCTTTCATTTGTTGTCAATTTCAATGTATTTATACGCGGAGATATTAATTTATGCGTTCGAAATAAATTAAATGCAATGATGACTTTATCAACAGCAAGATCTACAGTAAAATTTTAAGAAACTAAAGATGATCAGAAAGTTATGGTGAGTTTTTTTATACAATATTTTATTTTAAAAGATTTCATTAAATATTAATAGAAAATAAATATATTTTATAATTAAATTTTTATTAAATAATTTTTGTTGTTAAGAAATCAAAAAAACAACAACAAATTAATATTCCTTAAATCTTGCAATTACTGTTGCTTACGCACAATAGGCATACAACACTAAATTAAAAAGAATTAACTATAAAAAGTGACGTAATATAGGTTTTGTTAAAGAAAAAGAAAACTTCATCTTCTTCGACTGAATTATTTGTAATTTTAGTTTTATTATCTCCTTACTTATATATGACTCGGTGCACCAACAGATGCAATGTCGTTCAATGCTTGCTTGAAATCCATGCTTGTTTTTATTCGAGTGAAATTTCTTCATCATATTGTGCCTTCAAAGTAATCAGACACCATCCTTACCATTGCATTTAATCAGTCAACGATGTCACGCTAACCGGTATGAACGGTTTTGTTTCGGTGTAGTTCCTCTTATTCGGCTTTGAAAGGAAAATCAGTTTTGTTTCCTTTCACGTTGTTGGTATAAGTCCTGTCTCAAGACAAATCACAAATATATTTACTATAAAACAATACTATTTTTGATATTTTTCCAAAAATAATGCATCAATAAATTTATCCATTTCATATATTCAAAGATAACATTAACATAATAATCCCTAACAAACAAAAACTTAATATGGTATGACACTTCGAATGAGTTGGTCAAAAATCATCAACGGCAATGTTTTTGTCACCAACTTAAAATGACCGGTTTTGTGACATGTGGACTGAGAATTGCATTGTTGGAAAACCACTTTATCGCAACTTTGACAAATTTTGGTTGCTTTTCTTATAATAATCACTCGAAATTATTTAGTTGTTCGCAGTAGAGTTCAATTTTTTGACGGTTTGGGTCAGTTTCAACGGAAATAATGCAATACTCTGTTCTGGTACCACCTAATACTGAAACATTCAGTCCACGACTACTTTTGAAGATTAATCGTTGACGTGAGCGATCGTTTCATATTTCTATACCTAATATTATTTTGAATTATGTATAAACAAAAACACAACCAACAGCAAAATGTTCACCTAATAAAGTAAATATTTTCGCTTCACAATAGAAGATAAAATGTGATTTATGCAAATTTCTGTGTATCAAATGACTTTGTTTTATTTTACATTTTTCTTCCATTTTTTAAAATATTGTGTGTCAGGTGTGAGGCGACTGTGCGGTGAGGTGGTTATATGCGATATCTCAGTATATAGATACGTTTTATCACAGCCTATTCCTATATTTCTGTATATTCTGTGTGATTATTATTATTTTTTTATTATTTAAACATTTTTATTATTTGTACAAAAGGAATTTATATTTATATATTAGCTATGTATTTAATATACATCCAACCAACCATTCGTTCGTATCCTATATATAAATCCATTATGCAAATAATACAACTCAAATAATATACATATACACGGAAATATGTGTAGTGTTTACACAGTACGTACATATAGTATTATAATATAATACATTAATATAGTTACAATGATAAAAATATATTGTATAGCAGAGCAAAGAATAAAAATACGATGAGTATATAAACCAGATACCCTGCCACAAAAGACTTTTCATCTCATTTATCCACTTTATGTCTTCAAATAATATTTCAAAATTTTATTTAAAATGGTATTTATTAATATTATGCTGGTACATGAAATACTTTTCTCTCAATATAGTACATTTATAACGTGGGTCCCATAATAAACCGGAATGGTTATGTAAACGATAGAACAATGTAGCGTCATCTCTTAGTATCTATGTTCGGTAAACGTGCCTCAACAATCTGTCACAATTTCATGACATTACATTCAGTCGAAACGAAAATACAGCACACATAAAGTTACAGCTGTTTTGTGCGTTGGTTGAAAAAAACATATTGTAATAGGTAGTGTAATATGATTTGATCGGATTAAAAGCTGTAGCCGCCTAAAACGATGACGGTTTCGGCTGAATATGAATTTTTGTGACCATATTCACTTTATATCTTTATAATTCAGTTTTCGTTTGTTGAAATCTGATTTGCGGCCAGGTTTATTGTTATTGTCGCATTGGAAGAAAACTGCTGCTGAAAGTCATCGAATCCTTGTCGAAGCTTATGGTGAACATGTTTGAACATGAAAGTCATTGCAAAAAGTGATTTCAGTGATTCAAAAGTAGTGCTTTTGATATGAATGACAAAGAACTTGGAAAACCACCCAAAAAATTTGAAGATATGGAATTGCAAGCATTGTTTTTTGATGAAGACGATGCCCAATCACAACAACAACTGGCTTATTCATTAAATGTATGTCAAAAAACCATTTCCAATCGCTTAAACGAAATGGGTAAGATGTAAAAGGAAGGAAAATGAGTGAATTGACTGAAAGAAGCAAAGAATAGCTTAGAACCACTTGTGAAATTTTGATTGGAAGACATCTAAGGAAGTCGTTTTTGTGTCGTATTGTTACTGGTGATGAAAAATTGATTTATTTTGATAATCCTAAACATTAGACTGACCCAGGACCCAGGAAAGAAGATTTTACTGTGTATTTGGTGGGACCATAAGGGCGTGGTTGTTGAAATCTGGTCAAACTATTACTGGTGACCGCTGCAAACAACAATTGATTGAATTGAATTGAGCAGTGCGAAAAAAAAACCACCAGAATGGGTCACCAGACATGGAAAAGTAATTCTTTTGCACGACAATGCTCGCCCACATGTCGCAATTTATTACATTTACAATCCATTTTATTTTGCTCATACTATTAGTCTATTAGTGGCATCGTTACGCAAGCCTTTCGAATTGAATTTATGTATACATATTTCCTTTCGTAGCCAAATGAAGTTTAGCAAATAGAAAATAGTAACAGTCAGTCAAATCAGGCGAATATAGGGTGAATGGTTAAGTGTTAACACATCGATAGTCGACGGATACGATGATGCAAACGTTTCATAATCTTTAAAATAATATACAACAGTGTCAACAGTGTCATAAAATTTTGAAAGTTTGTTAAGGTCTGTTCACACAACATAAATCAATTAGTAGGTAACATATGGCGCTAAGGGCTCTCTATATTACAAAAGCCATTCTCGTTATTTTTGTGACCGATGTTGTATATTATTTTTATATTAGATGTGCCTTTAGTTCATATAATATTAATAATAATAGTAATAATAATCCGAAATAATATAAAGTCATCGTCATTTATTATTTTTGAGAATGGTTTATTTATTTTACCCCCCGCCGTACAAGTCTGTAATCCACAAACAATCAACTCACAAAAAAAAATACAAAGCCAACATTTTTTTATTTTTCTATATGATCTAAGTGTTGCATAAATAAATATATACCTATACCAAAAGAACGTTTCTAACCTAGAAATGAAAGACTGTTATTTTTGCCTGGAGGTAGTGTGTTTTATTAAATATAATCTCCCGACAATTCAATACATTTACTCCAGTGCTCCTCCAATAATTGTATCCCGTGGCAGAAGAACGATTTCGGAAGCTCTGCAAAATACCCAACTGCAGCTGCTATGGTCTCTTCATTGGACGAAAAATACTTTCCTCGGAGATATTGTTTGAGATTTCTGAAGAGGTAGTAGTCGCTGCTGGGAGCCAAATTTGTTGAATACGTTGGATGCTCAATTATTTTTTTGTGTTGCAAACCGGGTATTTTTTTACGGATTTTTTCGTTCAATTGATTCAAAAGTTTACAATAATATTCTGCGTTGATTGTTTAGCCCTTTTTCTGAAGATAATCGATCAATGAAATTCCTTTTGTATCCCAAAAAACTGCTAACATAACATTTTTTGCCGGTCGTTCATGAGCTTAGTCTGCTTTGGAGCCGAACATCTAGTTTTCGTCCACTGGAAACGTTCATGCATCAATTTAGGATCATGTTGGTAGAGTCTCAAGTATCATCCATAGTTATAAAACGAAGCATAAAATCAGTTTTATTTTTCTTAATACGATTAAAAATACCGCCGCTGTTAAATTTGTTTACGAGTTTTTGTCGAATTGTTAACGTGTGCGGCACTGCACCACTTTTCCAAACAACTTTTTCATTTCTAATTCTTCATGTAAATTATGACGTACTCGTTCATCTGAGATGCCTATAGTATCAGCGCATATTTTACACGTAATCAAACTTGGAACTTTACTAACAATTTCATGTATTTTTTCATTATTTTCAATATTTTTTGATGTTGATGCAGTTTTTGAACGTCCCCGGTGTGGTTCGTCTTCAAGGCTTTTACGACCACACGTTTAAATTCAGCAACTCAATTTACTTTACTGTTGCATATGAGTATGGAGCACTTTCATCTAACCCATTTACCATATCGTTATTAATTTCTTGTCCGGCTAAACCTGTTTTAAATAAATAATCAATTACTGCTTTTTAATTTTTCCATGTTAAAAAAAAATCACTGACACGTCAACTTCAAATGGTTTTTAAATGAAGGAATGAATTGACAGATCGAATTGAAATTTTACGGACATACATAATACATATGGAATATTCCAATGCCCTTTTTTTAATTTACAGTATTAATGTCATCGATTTGTGTAAGACTAGAAACTATTTACGCAATCTGTATCTGTTGGCAGAAGTTTATTCCGAATTTTGTTTTGGCATATTAAAGATGAAGTATTCAGTATTTCAGACCATATCGCAAAATTTGCATCATCGAAGCATAATTTGCATATGGAATTATATTCAAAATTACCTTCTGGTATTTCTAAGAACATAGGCTTCAGTATTTCAGACCATATTTAGGAATTTATATAAGTATAGCACAATCCGAAAACAGCATAGAATATTCCAAATTTATTTCTGATATATCTAAGGAATTAGGATTCAGTATTTTAGACAATTTTTGGCAAATTTGGTTCAGGAGAGCATAGTTTGCAGGCAGTATTATATTCAAAATTTACTTCCGGTATTTCTAAGAACATAGGCTTTAGTATTTCAGATCATTTTTAGGAATTTATATAAGTAGAGCACAATCGGAAAACAGCATAGAATATTCCAAATTTATTTCTGATTTCTAAGGACTTAGGATTCAGTTTTTCAGACAATTTTCGGGAATTTGGATCAGGAGAGCATAGTTTGCAAGCAGTATTATATTCCATATTTACTTCGGACATATCTAAGAACGTATTATAGAGATACACAGTTTGTTTTCTTATAAATTCACTTTGAAAATCGATGTTGACGATTTCTTGAAATACTTCACTAGTGCATTGGCCACTATGATTATTTATTATAACTTCCTCCTGCCTTTTCATTTCAATACTGAAATTTGTTCATTTTGCCGAAAACATTGAAAAATAATTTAATTTCACAAATAGTCATGAATTTATATAAACTTTGTTATAAATAACTAAATTAAATGTAGTTAAATTAATTAAATTTAATAGTATTTTATTTAGGTCAGGGTAATATTTCCAAATAAGAATATACGAATAATCCAATGACATTTTTTATAATAATCCAACTTTTTTATTTTATGTTTTAAGTGTTTCAATTATCATATCTTTGTGTACGTATACAACACGTACATAACATATAATAACGTCGGATATATATGTCAATATGTCAATATAATCATGTGTATGCATTACGTACATATATTATAGTCCTATACCAATCCTACTACAATATCCAGATGATAATAATAATACAAAATAGATATTAAATTCAGTTCACATAATATTTCACATATACTCGTATTAAAAGCAAAAATTCAAATATTGACACACTAAAAAAATTGAATATTAATTTAATTAAAAATTTATAATGCAATTAAATTTATACGTGCAAGTACATGCAAGTTTATGTATTGTATAGATATTGCTATTTGAGACTGGGTTGGGATCGACCGCCAATATAATAAAAATGTTATATAATTTGCATATAAATATTTAATTAGGCGACAGGTTCATTTTATTTGCGAGTATAATTTTTTATATTTTAGTTGATTTTGCGATATGATGGTGTACTCTGATCCGAATACATTTTAAATAATTTAAAAATATATATTCCATATAAAAATGAAACTCATGACACAAATAATATATATGCATTCGGTATTGGACACCCATCTTGTATAATATACAACCTCTGTCCCATAATAAATCGAAATGGATGGAAAAACACAAAAATTATTATACTGAATCACATCGATTTGGACAGGTGTTCAACTAGTGATCAAATGACTTTTTTGTGTCGGTGTTTGGAATGCTGTTGAGAACGCTGGTCGTCGACTTTTGATTGTGTTCAACTGGTGCATGACGCCTTCTTTACATTGCCCATTGAAGTTTTGGGAATAGAAAATCGTCACAAGGTGTTAAATCTTGGGAGTACGGTAAATGTTGAAACAAAAAAACTGCAGTAACCTCCATTTGCCTGTTTCTCGATATTTAAGACGAATACAACTTAGTACATCAAGGTAATACTTAGCATTAACAGTTAAACCAGTTGGAAGAAACTCTTTATGAATAATATTCGTTTGGAATAGCAAAAAGAAATCCGCATTATTTTGGTTTTTGACTTCATTAAACGAGATTTTTTTGGATTTACTTCGTTCGGTGACCGGACTTTGATGAAATCACCATGCGTCTCATCACCAGTCACAATCGATTTCAAGAAATTTTTATGATGTCGAACGTGTTCAATTCCAATGCTCAATTCGGTGCAATTTTTGAACATCATTTAATTGATGTTGGGGAACAGAATTCGAATTAACCAATTTTTTCATTTAAAATGTGATGAATTGTTGTTTTAGGTATACCAATAGTTCCATTTCCGTGAATCTGATTGAAGAATTCTTGCAAAATTTTATGAAATCATGTAATTTTTTCAATGTTTTCTTCAGTAATCACTTCACCCGGTGGACCTGAATGTTCATCATCATTAACATCATCTCTACCATCTTTTAATATTCGAAAACCACTGAAAAACTTGTGTTTTGGATAAACTATTATCGCACCATAAGCGATTTTCACCATTTGAAACGTCTCTGTAGCTGTTTTACCATTCTTACAACAAAATTTATTGTTTTATCTTTGTTTTTATATTCATTTTACGTCCGACGCACAAAAACACCTGAAATTTTAAGGGTTGTATTTTTGTTTCTACTGAATGTAATATATTGTAATTTTGACATTTTGTTGAGATACGTAATGTTGTGTGAAGTGTTGGTCTTAAAGAGTACTTTGCATTGATCGGAACAAGTGGTAATCCGATGGTACACAATCTGGTGAATACAGATGTAATAGTTTCATTAGATTCTATCAGTTCATAGTACACCACTCCTTTCTGATCCCACCGAATGCACAACATAGTCCTGCTGCCATTAATGTTTCCTATTGAAGTCTATGTTGATGGCTGGCCTTGATCAACATACGATTTTTTTTTTGCTTAGTAGATTCGCTTTTCATCACCAGTTACTACAATGTGATGCAATGTAATGAAAATTCCATCTTCGGTGCCTTGTAAGTATAATGAATTGCTGACCATTGAACGATTTTCACAATTGGTTTCAGTCAGTTCATGTGACATCCATTTTCCTTCTTTTTGAATCGTTCCCTTGGATCATGTAAACGTTTATTTACGACTGATTAAGTGACATTTAATCCTTGTGCAAGTTTTTTTAATGCAAAAATCACCACTTTTAAATCTTTCAAATGTTTTGATAGTTGAAGTAAATTCACCATAAGTATTACAAATGTTTCTGTGAACTTCAGCAGCTAATCGCTTCGTATTGAAGCAAATACGTAGTAATACACGCTTCGAAAATGATGATTATTTCATTCCATTATGAATCGTATTAAAAACTGGAGTTATGTTAACCATTCTCATATTAAGTATAACATTTTCGATGAGAAATGATCTTTAAAGTGACTTTATGTTAAACATTAAAATATTTGAATTATTGTAGACTACAGCCAACCAAATCTGCAAATTAAGTTAAACTACTAATTTATCGTAGTATTTTGTTATTACCATAAACGAAAGTTTATTATTATTCTTCGCCCTGACACATAAACAAAATAAAGTGAAAATCGAAGAAATATTTACAAATATACACTAGGTGTAGCGGTATGAATTGAGCGTCAAGATAAAAATGTCTCGATAGGTAACATTTGTTGTGACCGAGCCTTGATTTTGTTGTTGTTTGGTTGCTATGACATCTGTCAAACATATTTACGTATACATAAAGTCATTGTACAAACAACATCATATTTTTTCATCGTGTTAAAATCGTGTCGAATTTTGTACCAGAAAATGATGATTTGAGGAAAGCATTAAATTTTTGTTTTCATTTCAAGAAAAAAAGCTGCAGAGTCGCATCGAATGCTAGTTGAGGCATATGACAAATGGAAAACCTAAAAAAAAACTTGTGAAATTTTGCTTGCCAGACACGAAAGAAAATCAGTTTGCATCGAATTGTTACTGGCGATGAAAAATGGATTTATTTTTAAAATCCTAAACGGAAAAATATATGGGTTAAAACAGGACAACCATCAACATCGACGTAGCAAAACCAAATCGTTTCGGCAAGAAGACAATGCTGTGTGTCTGGTGGGACCAGAAAGGTGTGGTGTACCATACGAACTATTAAAACCTGGTGAAACTGTTAATGCTGATCGCTGCCGACAACAAATGATCAATTTGAACAATGTATTGATCGAAAAACAACCAGAATGGGTCAGAAGATACGGAAATGTCATTTTGCTCTATAACAATGCACCTGCACACAAAGCAAAACCGGTTCAGGATACAATCTAAGCACTTAGCTTGGAGCTGCTACCCCACCCGCCGTATTCACCAGACTTGGTTCCTTCCGACTACCATTTGTTTTCATCGATGGGAAACGCATTGGCTGAGCATCACTTCGATTCCTACGAAGAAGTCGAAAATTGGTTGTCTGATTAGTTTGCTTCAAAAGACGAACAATTCTATTGGCATGGTATTCTCAAATTCCCAGAATGGTTGTCAAAATGCGTAGAAAGCAATGGCTAATATTTTGAATAAAATGATTTTTACTTTCCCATTTAAAATTTGTGTTTTATTTTCACAAAAAAAGCGCTCACTTGATACCGGTACACCTGGTAGAGAAAATAATATATTAACAACAAATTATATTATTACAAATGGATGTAGATGTAGATACGGAGCAAAATAAAAATGTGGTCAAGCACGTACTGTTTATTGGAATGTGGAGAAATAGTACAGTTATATATACGTACGTGCAGACATATTACATACGTATGTACAAACAATACATTTGTACGGAACGAATGTACGAAATTGGAATCGCACGTGTGATTCTTTAATTGGAAAATCTATCTAATATATTGAAATTGGCACATATGATACGATTGTTTAACATTGACACGCATAATTAGCTGAGAGATATTCATTGACCTTATACTCAACTCATATAACATATAAATAACTAACAATAAGTAAATGGATGTCTTATCTAGTGATATAAAGTTCATACCAAATATGTTTTCGTTGTTTAGTTGTTTTATATTTTACGCACAATATACTTTGTATAAATATGTTATAATTGAATTTATAAGTTAACAAATAATTATTTTATTTATTAGTAACTTTGTTTAATCTCTTAATAAATAGTTTATGACAACTTAAATTAATAGACAAAAGTATAAATAAAATTGTTTGTATAATTATTATTACAATAGAATTATTACAATCCCCTGCTTCATGGTAATACACAATGCCGTATATTGCTGAATAGGAAAACAATAAAAAAAATGGTACCCATCCGTACCAACATTGCAAACAAATAAGAAAAAAAATTACTGTCCTATTGCATGATAACGTTCGGCCACATATTGCAAGAGCGATCCGTGAAGGACGTCCTGTTGTAGCTCGAATGAGAAGTGCTCTTGCACCCAGCGTACGGACATACGCAGATATATGTAACACGGCCTGGTTGCTACGCATTTGTTGAAGAACTAAGAAAATGGATAGACGTTTGGATCGCTTCAAACCTGACACATAGATTTTAGCATTACATTACAAATATAAATTGTATTGTTATTGAATAAATTATTTAATTATTTAACTTTCTATTCTATCGTATTATAAACTTAGTTAATAATTTGTCGGTTTAAATACATATATGGGTTTAAAAGAATTTAAATAGTCTGATAGAAGCAACCCCACTTGGCTTGGGGAGGAGTAAATTGATAATTTACTCAAGTCAATTTACTCCGTAAGTGATGCGCTACAGTTTGAAACGGTGGTTTATTTAATATAGGACCATAAGTGATCGGCTATATACTAAATCTATCGGTTTCAATAACAATCGCCCCGGACTCCGAAATTTTGGGTTGTACGCGTTTATTTTAATGAAAACAAATAATATTAGGTATAGTAATATGAGGAGGTTTATTGTTATTGTCGCATTGGAAGAAAACTGCTGCTAAAAGCCATCGAATTCTTGTCGAAGCTTATGGTGAACATACTTTACATGAAGGTCATTGCAGAAATTGGTTTCAACGATTCAAAAGTAGTGATTTTGATCTGGATGACAAAGAACGTGAGAAATCAGCCAAACAATTTGAAGTTACGGAATTGCAAGCATTATTTTTTGATGAAGACGATGCACAATCACAACAACAACTGGCCGAACTAAACATTGGACTGATTCAGGTCAACCAGTAAAATTGACGCAATTTTCATGAAAAGAAAAGGAAAAGGATGTGGTAAATTATGAATTGTTAAAACCTGGTCAAACTATTACTGGGTGAGCGTTACAAACAACAATTGATTGAATTGAATCGTGCATTAAAAAAAAACAAAAACGACCAGATTGGGCCAACAGACATGAAAAAATGATTCTTTTGCATGACAATGTTCGTCCCCATGTCGCAAAACTGGTAAAAGAAACATTGGAAGCACTCGTATGGGATGTGTTACCACACCCGCCCTATTCACCAGATTACCATTTGTTCAGATCGATGGCACATGGACTCTGTGTTTGGCTCCATTCTTTGATGAGAAATTTTATTTTGATGGTAATCATAAATTGCAAAAAAATTGGGAATAGGTGATACTTAACGATGGTAATTATATTCAATAAAAAAATTTTTACGGTTATTACCGAAATTAATTTAATTAATTTTTAAAAAAACGATCAAATCATATTACTGTATGTATTATTAAGGTATGGTATATTATGTTCGATGGCATTTTGTTACCTTTGAGGCAACATTATAATTCTGCTCTCATAAAACTTTCGATCGGCATAGATCTGAACTAAGTGCGTTTTGACATCATCGCCATTATTGAAATATTGTTAACATTCCATAAGTTTTTTTACGATCTTCGAAATAAATGATAATCTGAGGGTGCAAGATCAAGACTATAGCACATTTCCGAACCAAGCTTGAATAATTTTTGAGGCATGACCAAATATGTCGGCGGCCTTCTGCAGTCATGGTGGAACACAATACCTTTGGCTAATACCGGTCGCTTTTCTTGAATTGCATCGTTCAGTTTGGTTAGTTGTTGAATGTATACCACACTCTAAATTGATTGTTTGATTGAGTGGTAAAAGTTCAAAATAGGCAATACCTTTGTAATTCCACCATACTGATAACATAACCTTCTTTTGATGGAAATCCACTTTAGATGTTGTTTGCGCTGGTTTTCTCTTTCTTACTCCATGATCTTTTAAACGATCAATTTATTTGTATTTTGTGAATTTTTTTAATGAGGAATTTTAAACTTGACGTTGAAATATACAGTCATTACTGCATAAACTTATTTCAACAATTTGTAAAAATCTGCGTACATATTTTTTCCAATTTTAAAACAAATTTTAATATTTGCTCTATGTTATTTGCTCCATTCTATATTTTAGCGAAACAAGCAATAAAACAATTGTTACGTGTGTTACTTGTTGACCTGTCAACCGATTTGCATGAAGTTGGTTGCGTTTGAAAGAGGAAAAATGTATATTTTTATTGAATTCGAATAGATGGCACTTCGTGTTCTATTTTTTAATTCAAATTGAGATTATTTAAACGACACACTGTGTAAGTCTATATATTCTTTTATTTTTATAATATTTTTATGCTATACAAAATACTAACAACTATGAGGGCACCAGAACATCGAATTTACACGTATAATTGTTAAATGTATGGATAAATATGTATAATAAATGAGATAGGCATAGGTATATTGATTGAGGTATTACTTATATTTATTCTATGTATGGAAGTAAATGGAATAAATTGGAAATATATATATGAATGTGACGCTTTATTGATATTAATTGAATTGATTTTCTATCAAAAGAATAAACCTAATCCAAAAGGTGTGTTTTTGTGTGTGTGTGATTATTATTTTCCGATTAAGGGAATATAAAATTATTTTGATATCCTATTAATACATGCGTATTTATAAAACGTACACATTGGGCCTATACCAGGGTTCGATACACTTATATTATATCCGACCAGATTGAGTATTTGATATTTTGTATTAAATACCATCATTTACAAAGTTTCTAAATCCCTCAAAAATTCTTGAAGTTGCCAATGAATCAAACAATGTGTTCTTATAAAATTTACAATAATAGATACAACCGTGGCATATTTGGTCCCGTCAACGAACAGAATGGTTGGAGATGAAGATACAATTTTGAATTAGACAAGTTGTACGGTTAACCAAATATTGTCAAAACAATCAAAATCAATAGATTAAAATGGCTTGGCCGCACGTAGTACGCATGGACGAGGAGCGTGTGCCGAAAAACCTGTTAAATAGTAAGCCAGAAGGTAGAAGGAGAGCCGGAAGACCTAAGGCAGTAGATGGCTAGATGCAGTAAACTGTAATATAAAGATCTTTAAGGTCAGGTTTGAAAAGCATGTTGGAGAAGGCTACAACCGCACCTGGGTTATAACGCCATGGTGTAAGTAAGTAAGTAAGATACAACCATTACCGCACACAAATTTTTCCAGTTCAATCCTATAGTGAATTAATTGAATGTTCAACTTTATTTAATATGTCTTTATAGGTACAAAAAGCCATTCAGGTAATTCTTCAAACACAACAAAATTATCATTGACACCTCATATTTTTAACCACACTACTCTCAATTGAATAGAATAGAAAAATACCCGAAAAAGACGTTGAATTTATTTTTGTAAAGCCGATATTTTTTATTCGCCTTGTATTAATGTAGTTCGAGTAATTAATTGTTTATTTTACGGGCACAATTCTTCCATCGCTGCTTTCACGCAAAAAAAATTTGGTAATGAAAACCTTTGGAGGAGGTGTAACGAAACAATTGATTGATATTTGGATTGGGAAACTTAAATGGATGGTTAAACATTAAGGAATTAAGGTGTGGAGGACATAACAACGAAATCCTTGGAATGGAATCCACGAAGGATTAGGAGTAGAAAAGCCAACCAAGAAGCACATAATGCAGAACTGTGTTTGGCAAGGCCGAAGCCCAGTGCAAAACCTGAAATGATGTGAAAACGTTGGCTCAAAATCGAATCAGACGACATATTTTTATTGATTCTCCTCTATGCTCTCCGGCAGAGTAACAGAAATAAATGATGATGATGATGATGATGATGATGATGATGCTGATGGATTTAAATTTATTTCAAACATTAGCTTTATTTTATATAAACAAGAGATTCCATATCAGAAATTCAAATTAATTTTTTTTTTTCTATTTATTTATGGTTTTGACAAGTAAATTCCACAAACTGATGGAAAATGCTATTTGATATATATTTTCGTTTAGCTTTTATATATAGATAATATACCCTCTGTCCCATAATAAACGGGAATGAATTAAAATAAAAAACACACAAATATATATATTTAATTTTCACAGAAATTATTTTATTTATTCAAAATAATCTATTACATCAACTGGAGTAGACATCGATTTGCACACGTTGTTCAACAAGTGAATCAAATGACCTTTTTATGTCTGTGACTGAAATTCTATTGAGAACGGTTTTCATGGTCTTCGGTATGTCTTCAAATGATGCATGTTGGTTTCTTTTCATAGCCAAAAGAAGCTTAGCGAAAAGAAATTAGTCGCAGCGGAGTTAAATTAAGTGAATTTGGTTGAATGATTAAGCAAAAAAATGATTATTAGTTCAACCTATTGTAGACCAAATAAGATTTATGGAATTATTGTTTTTTTATGTATTTCAAGCTCCATTTCCATGAATCTCGCTGAAGATTTCTTAGAAATTCATGAAATCACACACTTTTTCAATGTTTTCTTCAGTAAATTTCTTCAGATGGACGACCTTACGACGTTAATCATCACTTATAGCTTCTCTCGCTGCTTTCTGTGCATCATTTATGCCATTTAAAAACTACACGTACAATTATCATTATACGCGATTTTATGCAAATCATACGTTTAAGTAGCATTTTTACCAATTTTAAAACAAATTTTAATATTGACTCTTTGATTTTATATTAATTTTTCAACCGATACACAAAAACAGTTGTAACTTTATGAGTATTGTAATTTCGTTTCTTACTTACTTACTCCATGGCGTTATCACCCAGGTGCGGTTTTAGCCTTCTCCAACACGCTTTTCCAACCTGACCCACCGGCAGTCAATGTCTTCCAATCCCGAATTTTAAGGATCTTTATATTACAGTTTACTGCATCTAGCCATCTCGATTTAGTTCTTTTGATTCTCTTTCTACCTTCTGGTTTACTATTTAACAGTTTTTTCGGCACACTCTCCTCCTCCATGCGTACTACGTGCGGCCAAGCCATTTTAATCTATTGATTTTGATTGTTTTGACAATATTTGGTTGACCGCATACAACTTGTCTAATTCAAAATTGGATCTTCGTCTTCGCAACCATTCTGTTCTTTGACGGGACCAAATATGCCACGGAGTACCTTTCTATCGAAAATCCGTAGTAATTGTTCCTGGTTCTGTGTCATTTCGGTTCTACTGAATGTAATGTCATGAAATTTTGACAGTTTGTTGAAGTACGTTCACAAAATAGAATCACAAAGAACCTAAGAGATGACGCTACGAGTTCTATGGTTTACATATGCCATTTCGGTTTATTATGGGACAGTGGTTGTATAACGTGTATGCATACGAATGTGTACGTATACGCACGTATATATGACAATAACAAAAGAAACAAACATTATTACAGTACATCTATACCCGCTTAAGGGTAACATTACCAGACTTTTTTCTTTTCTATTTATTTTTCATATATTAGGTTGTCAACTATCTCCCTTCCGCCTTTTTGCTCTTTATTCAATGCTTTATAAAAAGTGTTACAGTAATCGGATTTAGTTCAAATATGCGCCGTTTTGTTCGATAATCTGTTTCCATCTAGACTGCAACTTCATAATACCTCCCTCGTAGAAGCCCCCCTCCTTATTTGCGAAGAACTCGGACAGCCACTTTTCACAAGCCTCTTTTGAGATCAACTTTACACCACCAAGGGCGTTCGCCATGGACAGGAACAGGTGGTAATCACTTGGCGCTATGTCCGGGCTATATGGTGGATGCGATAAAACCTCCCATCCGAGCTCCCATAGCTTCTGACGAGTCATCAACGAAGTGTGTGGTCTGGCGTTGTCCTGGTGGAACACTACACCCTTCCTTTTGGCCAATTCTGGACGCTTCTGGTCGATCGCCTGCTTCAAGCGGTCCAGTTGTTCGCAGTAGATGGTAGAATTAAGCGTCTGGCCATATGGGAGCAGCTCATAGTGGATGATTCCCTTCCAATCCCACCAAACACACAGCAAAACCTTCCTGGCCGTCAATCCCGGCTTGGCCACTGTTTGGGACGATTCACCGGCCTGCGACCACGACCGTTTTCGCTTGATATTGTCGTATGTGATCCATTTTTCGTCGCCAGTCACCATCCGCTTCAAGAATGGGTCGAGTTCGTTCCGTTTCAGCAGCATTTCGCAAATGGAAATTCGGTCCATTAGATTTTTCACTGTTAATTCATGTGGCACCCAAACATCAAGCTTTTTTTTGTATCCAGCCTTCTGCAGATGGTTTAAAATGGTTTGGTGACTAACTCCCATCTCCTGGGCGATGTCACGAGATGCCACATGCCGGTCTAACTCGATGTATTCCATGATTTGATCGGTATTTGTCGTCACAGGTCTTCCGCCGGCTGGCTTATCCATGGTGTCGTTTTCACCGGCTCTGAATCGTCGAAACCATTCCTCCGCGGTTCGAAGTGATAGAGTACCATCCCCCAAAACACCATTAATCTCACGGAACGTTTCTCTAGCGGATTTGCCTTTAACGAAGGAAAACTTTAAAATAGCGCGAATTTCGGCGTTAGTGAACTCCATGTTTACACGTCTATAACTGTTGAACGCAATATCCAAACTAATCATACATAGCGTCGTTTTGTTTGTTATGTCAAGAGCTTTCAAATTATGTACAGTGTTGCCAGATACGAGCTCTGTAGCGCTTTGTACATAGCCGCGAAATTAAAAAGACAAAAAGGCGGAAGGGAGATATTTGACAACCTTATATTTTCAACACTTACACGAATTTACAAAAAAAAAATCAACACAAAAAAGTGGAAAATTTTCACCACGAAGACATTTTCGTTTTTATAACAATTTTATTTTCAATGTATATTATTTTGTTTGGCATAGAAATGCTCGTAACGTCGTACGTAATTTGTTTTGTGTTACCAAATAATTTGAATAACATTGTTTAAATTATACTTTGTGATCATCCTTGCGGCCAAATTAGTTGTAAACGATTTCAGTTGGTATTTATTTTCTGGTTTTACTATATAAAAAAATAAAACAAATATCAGAAAAAATGGTCTAAAAAAACTGATTGAATTCACATGGCAAAAAAAAAGAGATAATGAATCTAACTGTTTTTGTACGGTAAACCATTTTGTGGTTCGAATATCCTGTTTTTTCGGTGATTACAATATTATTCTATGCAACATTATATTACACTCACCTTAACCAGTCACTGATATCAGCCACCGACGATACCACCACCACTACCATCACCATCATCAGCCACCGATTAACTGTAATATGATGAATTTCCTTTGATAGTATACCTCATGTACATAAGCTATATATTATAAATACCAGGTGTATGCATATGAAACTGCAAAGTTTTAAACTAAAAAATAAAACGTTTATTTAAAAAGAATGATTCGAAAAAAACTACCATTGGCTAGCTGTAAATTTCTATCATCTCTTTAGCAATTTGTATATGATATTCCAAAACCATTTGATAGACCCAATGATCCAGTTCTTCAGATGTTAAAGTGCGTGCCCCATAGAAGAAAACAAATGGTAATATTGTATACGGAGCTAAGTCTGGTGGTAATAAAGTCCTGCCGTACATATTCGTAACCGACTTTGTATTGTGTGTGACGGTGGCGTTGTCATGGTGATAAATTACCGTACCGTGTATTGTGGCCCATTCTAATCGTTTTTCCATCAAAGCACGGTTCATTTGTTTTAGCATTTGTTTTCGGTAGCGATCAGTATTATCTGTTTCACCAGGTTTTTATAATAATTTCACAATATACCATATCTTTCTGTGATCCCACCAAACACAGAGCATTGTTTAAGTATTTTTTGCGTTTAGACTTTTAACCATCGCAGTTACAATTCGATGATAAAAAAAACTTACTTCTTTTTCATTAAAGCAAAATTTTATCGATCCTTTTTCGGTTTTTCATTTGACTTTTGGATCTTTCCCATAACTGTTAAACGTCTATGGATCGTCAAAGTCGATCAACATTCAAAGCTTTTTGGCTATTGTTTTTCAGTTATTTTGAGTCATTTTCATCCAGCAATGTTTGAAACTCAGTGGTCTTTCACGTTTTTCCTTTTCCACGTGTTTCAATAGTTGAAAACACGCACAGCATTTAACAGATTAAAAAAATATAGAAATCGCATTTTAATAATTTTTGAAATATGATTTTTATTCAAAATAGGTTACATTTGACTTAATACACCGCTTTTAGTATGATCAACTAATGCATACATAGATTATTTTTGGTCAGTTATAGCAATGTTCTTCATCAGTTGCGTCATAACGACTGCTTTGGATGGCTGGAATATCACTATAAAATTCTCTATTCATGGCAGTTTTCAATTTTGGGAACAGAAAATAGTCACACGGTGATAGATCAGGTGAATTCGGTGGCCGTCTGTTGAGTGAAATCCGTTTTTCCATCAAAAATTCATTTAATTTTTGTTATCTTCAGAAGTGGTGCATATACTTGCAATAATAATAGCTGTTTTCCTGCCTTATATTCGGGTCTAATTCCAACAAGTAGAGTCTTTACTGGTACTTAATTCATTGCAGTCAACAATCGCACAGTGAAATTTCTCGTCGACAGCAATGATTTCAAGAAAATTTTTCCACTAATTCAGCACGATTTTTAAGTTCTGAACGTCCTGATCTTAGGTTATCATTTTAATCTTCATGACCATTTTTGAAAAAGTGAAAACCAATTATAAACTTGTCGTACAATCGTCACCACAAACTTTTTTCAACAATTTGTAAGGTGTATCTCTTTAACGATGCCGACTGCCAATAGATGACACTACGTGTTCATTTTTAAATTCAAATTGTGGTTACTTAAACGACACTCTGTGTATACAGCCAAGCCATCTATGTGCAGTTTCATAAGCATAAATCTATCAAACTCGTACAAAACATGAACGTGTATATTGGGTCTATAACTAAGTTTTAGGATATTTTAGTAATGGTATGAGTCAAGCCATTTTTTCATATCTTCGTATGATTTGAACCGCTGCGGAGAAAGGGCTGACTGCATCGACCGGAACAAATGGTAGTCTGATGGTGCAATGTCTGGTGAATATGGTGGGTGGGGTAGGACTTCGCAGCCAAGTGCTTCTAACGTTTCTTTGACCGGTGTTGCAACGTGTGGTCTAGCATTATCATGCTGAAGAATCACATGGTCATGTCTGTTGGCATATTCTGGTCGTTTTTGATGCAATGCTCGGCTCAATTAGATTAATTGCTCTCGGTAACGTTCGGCAGTGATGGTTTGTGCCGGTTTAAGCAGCTCATAGTACACTACACCAAACTAGTCCCATCAGATACACAGCATAACCTTAGAACCATGAATATTGCGTTTTGGTGTCGATAGACCTGGTTCACCTGTCTTCACACATGCTTTCAGACGTTTTGGATTATTGTAATGCATCTACTTTTTCGATGCAAAATTGAATGTATTTGAAGCAAAATTTCACACATTGTTTTTCGGTTTTCCAGTTATCATTCCGTCAATTCATGTGGTACCCAATACGATAGCTTTTGGACCATTCCCATCTTCATTAAACTTAGGACTTAGTTATATAGCCAACATTTTTATATATTGGTTTTCTATATAACAAACCTGAATGTAAATTTAATTCAATGTAAAGATTGCCAGCAAAAAAAGGAACATTACATTGAAAATAAATAAAAGAGTGTTTGTAATTTAAGAATATCGTAAACTCGTTTTTTTTTCAATTAACATATTTTTTTTTCTAAAATAAAAAGGGAATTTAAACATTTTGGCTCTTTGAAGTTTTTTCTATGCGTTTTTGTTGTTGATGGTTTTTTAACTTATTTAATTTAAATTTTAAATGAACATTGTTAATAGAAAAAAAGGTATTGGTAACAACAAATTTAAAGGTTATTTATTAAATTTTAATTCGTTTAATTGTTTTAGAATTATTACCATTGTTTTAAGTATAGTATCGTAAATTCTTATGATACTTCTGTGGGATTTACTGTATTATATTTAAGTAAACAAAAAGTTACCCCTAGATCGATGCACTTGTTGTACACGGCAGATATGCTGTGGTTCTGTTCTGTATGGTGGCCAAGGTTAAGCTTACATTCTGTTCAAAAACAACTGACAAAAGATACAACGTCTAATTTATAAATCAATTACGGTAGTTGTGCCCACCACTTCTTCGATTGCGCTGGAGGTTCTGTTGAATGTGGTTTCCTTGAACTTAATCGCTTGACAATCTGCGGCGAATACTGATCAGGGGTAATCCAAAATTTTGCGGGTGTTTGACGGGTGGTGTGAAAGTCATAGATATGATATCTCCGATAACTCGACACACCTAGAATATTATTTAATAAAAAATTCAAACTTCATATCCCATCCAGGGAGGATTGGACGGCTGTGAATAAAACACTGCTTCCATCGGGTAATTGTTGGTATATACGGATGGCTCTTTATTGGGAACGTCATCCGGTATAGGTATTTACGCGGCGAATAAGTCTGTACGGTTGGCCGTACCTATGGGTGTGTGTGTACCATTATTTTCTAATTGGAAGTGGTTGCGGCGATCGTAAATTGATTGAAATTATAAGTTCGGAAGTTTCTGGTGGTCTGTACTGATGGCACTCAACGTAACGACAATAAGATCGACGTAGTTAAATGTATGTAATGACACATTGTAAATGAAATATCACTGTGCAACAATTTCAAACTCTTATGGGTATCGGCGCACAGTGTTATTGTGGGTATCGGTGACACCATCTGATACCTGTTACCGGTAAGTGGGTTCGACTGTGCATTGCTGACTGGATAGATGTAGATATTGGTAGTGTATGGAGCATTGATGCATTGCTGGGGTTACCCAGGCACAAGTTAATATTGGTTATTGGGTTGCTTAGGGGGCACTGCGCACTAAACTATCTCCTTCACAAAATGCGTTTGGTCGTCACAAATTCACTTTGGGATACAAGTTTCTTGTCGCAGAAATACGAAATCTAAGTAGAAGATATTTGGAAAATACACAATGGATACTTCCACAATAAACGGAACGTTTTCCATTTTATGAAACGACACACTTCGAGGATTAATTCGTAGGGAGAGGTACAATGTACATTCTTTGGTCTAGGCTCCGGCATTAATTCCCCCTTATATAAAATCAATGCACACATAGTGTACCATAAACGTCGTGTAATTCGTTTACTCGTTCGTTTATGGTACAATCCAGGTAATAAAGAAAGTTTTTTTAAAAGTAAGACAATTGATTTGTTACAGCTAAAAATAAAATGTTCAATGGGATCTTTGAAGTTTTTAAAACAAATACGCATTTAAATTTCTTAGCCGCCCCTTAAAGTTGGAATCAAATATTAGGCTAATGTTGTTGTTGTTAGAATGTTTCATTGTGTTTGTGTTTAGTTGAACTCAAACTAGTTTCTCATAAAATTTTAATTGATGGAATTTTAATCCTTCTAAATTTAATTAGTTATGCATGAGATTTAATCCATTCTATTGCGTGGCTTTTCCTAAAATATCGGATATACGGATTTCAACCCTAATTCTTATGTGGCAGAGTTGTCAGTATATTAAATTACTCAGTCATGATGTTTTTAATTAGAGTTTCGTAGTCACGGTGTTTAAAATACAATCGCTACAATGAAATATAAACGATATGGACTTGTGGACTCGAGTGTACAAATATTATTTAAAAATTGGAATCATAAATAATTTGTACAGAACATTTACTAATTGTTTAACCTACCCAGATTGAAATTAAATGCTAAGATGTAGTTAAAATAAATATAGACAATACGTGGGTGGGTATTATAAAGGGGCCACTCTTTATTAAAACGGTATTACAATAACGTATATTGCTGAATAGCAAAACAATAAAAAAAATGGCACCAACATTGCAAACAAAAAAGAAAAAAAATTACCGAGCTGAATCCGCGGAATACGAAAATGACAAATGAAATTATATATATATTCACGCTTACACACACACAAACATATTCTGCGGTGAACATGGCGTGTCGAATCTTGTGTGAATTGAAAAGGTAATATTTTTCTGCATGCATTCTGGTATTACCGTTTTAATGAAGCGGGGCCATTAATCTTCAACAATATAATATTTTTAATTAATCACTATTTAGAGCAACAAACTGCAGTACATAGTCTGACACTACAACCAATTTAAAAGTGTCTAATTATATAGAAATAGATAGAACACATAATATAATGCAACACATATATTCTCAAAAGTTATAATTGCAATAAAATGGGAGCTAATAAACAACAATGACAATTATTACATATTCAATGAACAATATGATAAAGAAAAGGGTTTGAACACATATTTTAAAATATATATTAATCACTTAAACATATGTAATTATTCATTGTATAACCGAAAAAGGTTTTAAAACAATACACATTTTATACAATAATTTCCTTTACATATACAGTGTGTCAAAAAATGTTTAAAATAGTATCGATAAAATGAAATAGAAACAAGTTATTATTATTTCGATTTAATTTTTTATTAGAAAATTCACTTGTTACAACGATTCAATAATGACATTCGAATGTATATTCAATTTAATTTATTGCGGAATTGTCTCCAAAGCGCGCATCGAAGTTGTTTGAATCGTCTAAAGTTCATCAAATTAACGCTCGTTTATGTTCATTTTAATTTTTGCAAATGTCAAGAAGTCTTACTAACTTATTGCACATAGTATTTAAACCCAGATGCGGTACACCAATACACTTCTCCAACTTATCTGCAGCAGCACACGCCTATAAATTCTGAATTTTAAAGATTTAAAATCACAGTCTATTGGACATACAACCACGTACGTCTTCCGGTTCTTCTGCTGCTTCCCTTCTGGATTAATAGTCAACAGTTTTCTTTTGTACACTTTCATCCCCCCCACGTACAAATTCATCTTATTATATGTTTAGCTTAGATTGTTTTCACATTATTTGGTTCACCGCATTCTCTAGCCATTTTGTTCTTTAACGGGAACACACGTTGCAGCACATGTTTTCAATTGCTATCCTGAATTTCTTCTTCAAATTTGCGAAACTATTTCAGCAATTTCAAAATTATATTCTTCAATATTAACAGTCTAATCGCAAATTTCTTATGCATTCGTTGCCACCATATATTTTATTTTGTCTGCATTCACTTTGAAACCCAGAACCGATCGAAGTCTTGTTATTTAACGATTCGAAAGCATTCTTGAATGATTTTATAAAAATCCTTCCATGTTTATCATTATTTATGTTCCTTACTGCTTTCTGCCAAAGTATTAACATTAAAAAGTAGTGTCGACAAAGGATCGTTCTTTCGTAGTCTATCACAACCGTCCCAAAATGATCAGATAATTTATAGCGGATAAACGTCATAGCCACCAAATCTAACCGGGTTTTCTTGGAATACCAAATTCTTCCAAAATTCGATCTGCATAGAAACCATGCTGGTATTCTCCTGTAATTCCATTGGCATCTGGAATAAATCTATGGCATAGTATACTGGAGAATGTCTTATAGGCTTTTTTATTATTCTTCACTTGGTCTATAGATATTGTTTAGCTATAAATGACAGAGCACTTTGAAATTGCACATTCACCCACAAGTACTGGCGTGTTTATTATTTTATAAATTTTTAAAGTACTCGGCCCATCTTTGCTCTTCCGCCATAATCTGTCCGTCCATGTATGTTTTTGCAAAAAAAGAAAACGGTTGTTGATTATATGCGCTGCGAATACGGTTAACACACCGTTACAATCTTCTGTTATCATTGTTTCAATTGGATTTTTCCATTCCGGCGTAAACCCTATACGTTCGACTGCACATTTCGAAGATCTTGATATATTGATATTAGTTTTTTGTAAAACACATTCTTCAATGTGTACATTGATGAGGATGAAATTGAACGATGTGGTTCGTACACAAAGAATACAAATGCGTTTATCAATCGGATTAAAACCAAAAATACTGGATTTCTTGTCTTACCAAAAACTATTACAAATCGGTACCGAACTCACTTCTTTTACTACAAATGATTAGCGCTGTAATAACATGGGTATCCTTTTCCTTTAAGTAACTTCTTTTCGAACCACGCATTTCTATTTCGCCATGACACTGTGAAATCCATTAAATCATTAACTATAAGTTTTAAGTGGATAATACTTTCAGACACTAGCCGGAGTACTGTGCCCCCTTTATAATTCACCTACACAGTTCTAAGATTGTCCGCGGTTACTTATTTTTTATTCGTAAATACCAAATTTGTTATAATTTCCCTACTGCTGGTATATGGAAAACTAACCGTTCACATCAGTCAAAGGCATAATATATACAACCTCGGTCCAAAAATGTATGAGACAATGACTCTATATAGAATATAGAACCAGTAGAGCGTATCGCATAAGTGATTCACACAGAAACTAGAGCAGAGAAGCTATATAAGTGATGATGAACGATCAGGTCGACTATCTGAAACAATTACTGAGGAAAATATTGAAAAATTGTGTGATTTCGTGTGAATTTCTAAGAAATTTATAGTGAGATTCATGGAAATAGAGCTTGGAACACCGAAAACATAACTTCAATGAATTTTAACCGGGAAAAAAAATTCCTCTACGGATATTCTTTTCAAAGTTTGTTCTACTTAAATTAAATGATAATCAATTTGATTCCAACGAACATTGAAAATTTGTAAATAAAGTCAAAGTTACTATATTCACCAGATTTAGTTCCCAGCAACTACTTTCTATTCCCTAAATTTCATTTGTCTATGAAAATCTAATAAAAATGAGTTGCCTAACAATGACATTTTTAGTGTGGTAAAAGTTGTAGAGGCTAATGCCACAGTGTAATACAGGTTGCGTGAATAGTTTATAGCCTAGAAATGAAAGACTGTTATTTTTGTCTGAAGGTAGTGTTTTTTATTCAATATAATCTGCCGACAATTCAATACATTTAGTGCTTCTCCAATAATTTTATACCGTGCGGCTGAAGAACGATTCGGGAAGCTCTGTAAAATACCCGTCCGCCATTGTTATGGCCTCTTCATTCGACGAAAAATACTTTATTCGGAGAAACCGTTTGAGATTTCTGAAGAGGTTGAAAAAGAAGTAGGAGGGAAATTTGTTGGCGATTGGGTTAGGAAAGTTATCGGTTTTTTGGTGTATGTCAAAAAAAATATATAGACTTGACTATAAATGGAGTTACCTAGAGGTTAATTATAGGGTAGCCACCAAATTAAAGTCTTTGGCAGCCGTGTATTATAGAATTACTAAGAAGTACTATGTGTGAAAGCAGTATCCACATCTTAGTCAATAATTCAGGTATTACACAGTCATGACGAGTTACCAGCGGCACTATCACTGTTATTATGTATAGAGATGAAGTATGCTCCTGCTTTTCGAATTTACAGAACGATTAAGATGTTTTGACGTATGATTAACTGTCAACTTCTAAGAAACAACAAGCTATAATCTTAACTTTACTTAAAGTAAAAGAATATACTCATTTTGTTACAGCGACAACGATTATCGTAAAAGATAAGAGTTCGGAACCCATTTGTGATTGTTTTGGGTAAGTCAAGAAATTCAGTAGTTGATTTTAATCCAGTAGATGAACGCAAATGTTCACTACGTAAAACAACGAAATTTCTCAATATGAACTTCTTCATTGTACTCGCATCCACAGGTAAACACATTCTTAATGAAGCCACAAACAAAAACGGGCTGCAAATGATTGCGATTTGCTATATCTAAAAACGTGATTATTAGTGGTACATACTTCCCACATTCATAAACTGACGGAGGTCTCCAGATGGGAAAATAAATAATCAAATTGATCATATAATCAAAATTTCAGCCATTAATGACACACAATCTGCAGGATCGAAAGACAGACTGCGGTAAAACAATTGCACATGGATGCAATGGAACAACGAATTGTTACAGATTTGGAAGATTACCATCAGTAAAGCAACATAAATAGTATGTGTGACAAATTAAAATAACCTACAATCGGTATTGAAGTATACCGCTCTAAGAGGAATTTCGAGCGTAAATCGATTCGTAGTTTACTCCAAAATGGAGCCATTCAACAGAAATAATAATAACAGAAAATTGTATGGGACTGTCAATCGTATTATCGGAGTATATACAATCGCTTTTGCGCCTCGAAAGATTGGTCGCTGACGAGTTGCAGTGAACTATAATATTAATATGGTCAAAATTCGGGATTGGAAGATATTAGCTGGTTAATAGGTTCGGTTAGAGAACCATGTTGGAGAAGGCTAATACCGCACCTGGGTTTTAATGCCATGCACCAAGTAAGCAGTAATGCCATTGCCACTGCTCAGTTACTTAATTTTTTTTACAAATCCTTCTCTGTATGTGCCTGAGAGGGATTTTTTTAATACATTTTATGCTCGTTTAACTGTTAAAATTCCTCTAACTAAATCATTTTCTATATAGTCATCCATCATGTTCATGAAATTAAGGAAGTGAAAAATGATTGTGCAATTTTGGGTAAACATTCATTTATCGATAAAGCTAATTAATAAAAGATCAACTTATTTTTAATTTGTTAATTTCATTTAATTACGCTAATAATAAATAAAAATAAAAATAAATAACAATTAATTATAAGTGACAACATTTGTATTTTACTATAAACACTCAAATAATATAATTCACTTTTAAACATGTAATATTTTCAATAAATTGGCCTAAAGCCGGTATTTGATAAATTATTTACTTTTTTAAAAATGTTTGTTGTTGTAATTAATTTACATAAATCATAATTATTCAAAATGTTAACGGCTGTAATTTATTATTTATTTATTTCCTCGATGTTTCGACAACAAATTGAATAGTGATCATCAGTGAAATCAGAACCGAAACAATATAATGCAAATAAAAATTGTTCGATCACTAATAATGTCGAAGAAATGTCGAAGAAATAAGTCTAATACGTAGGTTTTCGAAAAGTTTCCTGTAATGCAATTTGTTTTTATGTTTTCAAAATATAATTTAAACTCTAAACGTGAAATATTTTTGGTATATTGATGTGTTGGTTTTTATTCCATAGCAGAACTCATCAATTACTTCGTAAATTGATTAAAATTTCTTTCCAACATGATTTGGATACAAGAAAAATTCATTTAGTGATTTTATCAATTTTCCTGTTTCATGATGTATTTGAGCACTTTTTTCTCACTAATGAAATGTGTGAGATCGATATTTCTTCATTCCCACATTCAATCGAATCTAAAATAATGCACAAAGGGATCTTGTTATTGATTTTTATTCTTTTTCTGCGAAGACATGTTCATCATAATTCCCATGACAAGTGAAAAGAATGAATCGTGTAATACTGCATTTTTTATTTCAGAAACCCAAAAATTAATGGTTTCATATATCTGATGCGATAAGGTGTCTAACGTTTGTTCTTCTTATCCATATCCGTTGTAACGTTAATTACTGATCCACCTTTTAAATAATGAATAAGAATTATAGCACCAACTTCAAATTTATCCATTTTAATGAGAAAAAATGCAAAACACACCAGCTTCAAAAAACTGAATCCAATAAATAAATGTATGTTCATGTGAAATGGTTATTTGAAACGCGGTCAGTCATTACAGGAACCTTTTCGATCGAACCTACACACATAATTAACTTAAATTCATTTAATTGTTACATATAAATAATTTTGAATTAAAAATATATCAATTAATAATTAAACGATTAATCTTCGGATTTTGAAATTAAAAATCTAATAACTTCAAATTTTATTGTAGGACAATATTTATTTTAAGCAAACAACATTTTCTGATTGACACAAAAAATCATAATTTTTCCATATTATTTTACTTTGCGACACATTTTTATTAATTACTTATTTTATAAATTTATAGTTTTGGAAAAATTGGAAACCAATTAAATATCTATAGAATTAAGCAGTTACAATTATAACTAACGTCAAATACAAATACATTTCTTATATTTTAAACTCCTGACGCGATTAAATGATATTTTGTAGTGTACCAACATGACAACAAATGCGTTTGGGCTGCAGTTAGTGTTGTTCGTTCGGACGTTCGCTACCGGTAAATCTTGAATTTAGAGTTAGGGTATGATTAAAGTGTTTTCGTTAATATCCTCTTTAACTTCATCATTTTTTGGATTATTACGATGTAATTTTGAGGGGTGGATGATGCGACACTATGGAACAATTATGTTTCAGAACAATTGGATTTTTGAACATTCCACCCACTCATACCTTCTCTATTGTTTCTTTTAAAATTACAACTTAAAAATGTTGCTAGAGAACAGAGTCGAATAGATGCAATTTTTATTTTGATTTTTTTTTAAGAGTTTCCAAACATTTTCTTCGTCATAAATTTTCTTTTAGAGTTAATAAAAACGATCGCTGTAATAAATAATTTATAAATACAAAAACCTAATGGATGGATAGAGAGATCAAAAAATCAAAAAGTTCAACTTTTATTTAAGGTTTAAAAGTGTGTACAAACATTTTGAAATGCCACGTTCCACCATCGTGTCAGTTATAGATATTGGTGTAGTATTCTAGACTTCTAGAGACATTTGGCAAAAAATCTGTGATCCAAAAAGGGGTATACGAAATAGAATGTTCAAATTTCATGCTAATTTTAACATTCAATCTGGGGGTCATCCAAAATAACTCTTAATACCAAAACTGCATATTTTTCATGTTCAGAAATATCAGAAATGTTTCATTATACTTATGCGAAACTTAAAGAGTCACTACTGTGATCACATCTCGCCTACAGGTTTTTGTAAATAAGTTAAGTGCCTTCGAAAAGTCTTTGGTGTTCGATGATCTGAAATAAATCGTAATGACAAGTTGTGCACGAAGTACAAACAGCAAAGAATAGATATTCAAATCAAATAGGAAATACCAGTGAATCATTAAAAGCAATACTATAAATAATTAGTTAATTTTAAAGGAACTTCAATATCGGTAGATTTTAAATTGGAATCTATCCACAATATGTGTACGGTAATAATACTGACTTAGAAAATATTGTTTGCCCGGTCTGGAGTCTACTCGTTTCGCTGCTGAAACTTAACGTTATTATTATCTGTTACTGAGAGTATGTCTACAATTTCTTTCAAGACTTTATTTTCTAAATCTTGAGCAAATTTTTCTTGTGCTATATTCAATGGAGTTTTTCTATTATTATCGATAAGAGTATGACCTGCGGAATTTTTCAACAGTAACTGTACGAACTCCAAGTAACCTTTTTCAACAGCTTCATGTAATGCTGTTTGACCATCTAAATTAACAGCGTTAATATCTGCTCCATAATCCAATAATATTTTCGCTGCATTTATTTTGCATGTTTCAGCAGCCCACATTAATGGAGTATCACCCTCTGTATCTTTAGCATTTATACTTTCATACATTTGCTCTGAATCTCCATTAAATCTTTCTTTGATCTTGTCCAATATCAGTAATATTACTTCTTTATTACCACTACTTATTGCTTGGTGTAATACGGTATCATGACAATTTCTTGCAAGAACATCGGCTCCCTTATCTAAAATGTATTTCACTGTTGGCAAGTTACCACTACGAGCAGCCATGTGCAAAGGTGTTTGGTGCACCAGAATTGTTGATGATTTTTCATAAAGTTCATATGCTTTATGATGATAACCTAAAGTACCATATGCGTTTCCTAGGTTTTCTAGTATTCTAGCTACATTAAAATTATCTGGACCAAAATGCATCTCATTAATTTTTAATGCTCTTTCTAACAAATCCTTTTGTTTCTGTGGATCACCTAAATAACCATATGCGTTTCCAAGGCCTTCTATTATTCTAGCTACATTAAAATCATCTGGACCATAATGAAACTGATTTATTTTTAAAGCTCTTTCTAACAAATCTTTTTGTTTCTGATGATCGCCTAAATGCCAATATACGTTTCCAAGGCATTCTACTGTTCTAGCTAAATTAAAATTATTAGGACAATAATGCATCTCTTTAATTTTTAAAGCTAGTTCTAATAAATGTTTTTGTTTCTCATGATCCCATAAAGCTCCATATGCGTTTCCAAGTTTTTCGAATATGTTCGCTACAATTAAATGATCAGTTCCATAATGATTTTCATTAATTTTTAAGGATCGTTCAAAATTCTCTATGGCTGCAAGAGGTTTGTCTAAAACTCTATAAACGATTCCAAGGTTTTCTAGTGTTCTAGCTACATTCAAATTATCAGTTCCATAATGTTTCTCATTAATTTTTAAGGATCGTTCAAACTTCTCTAGCGCTACAAGAGGTTCGTCTAAATCTCCATATACGATTCCAAGATTTTCTAAAATTCTACCTACATTAAAGTTATCCGGACCATAATGCATCTCATTAATTTTTAAAGCTCGTTCTAAATACTCTTTATTTTTCGGATGATCACCTAAACTACCATATGCCTGTCCAAGCTTTTCTAGTGTTATAGCTACATTAAAATTATCAGGACCAAAATGCATCTCATTAATTTTTAATGCTCTTTTTAATAAATCCTTTTGTTTCTGATGATCACCTAAATTGCCATAAGCGATTCCAAGATTTGCTAATGTTGTAGCAAGCTTAATATGAGCAGGACCATAATGATTCTCATTTATTTTTAACGCTCGTTCTAACAACTCCTTTTGTTTCTGAGGAAAACCTAAACTATCATAAGCGCTTGCATGATTTATTAATGTAGGGGCTATTTTAAAATTTTCAGATCCGTAATTTTTTTCGATAATTTTTTCGGCTAGCTCTAGTAAGTCTGCTTTTTTCTGATGTTGATCTAAATATCCATACGCGACACCAAGATTTATTAACGTTACAGCTGTAAAATAGTGATCGGGACCATAATTTTTCACACGGCATTTTAAAACTTGTTCTAACAACTCAATTTGTATCTGATGTTCACCTAAAGCTCTGTAGGCCATACTGAGGTATTCTATTGTTGTAGCAACCTTAGGATGATCTGGTCCATAGTTTTTCTCATTCATTTTTAAACACCTTTCTAGTAAATCCTTTTTCTTATGCATTTCACCAAAATCGAAGTGTACGTTAAATATCCATTTTAATAAATCTTCAATGTAATGTCTTTCGATTCTTTCTTTATCGGCGGGTTTCCTTTCCATCAAATTATCAATATGTGACAGAAATATTTCCAAATGTGGTAATAAATGCCTTTTCTTTTTGTAGTCCTCTACTTTATCACTGTAATGTGGAAAATTAATTTTTAATAATTGAAAAACCTCTTCTACAATCATGTCCTCTTTATTTTGATCTTTCAAGTTTATCCTTGTTACTTGTTGTACTAATCGATGAATACTCAATATACTTTGGTATTCCACACCATTTACCATTGAGTACTTAACAAGTAATCGAACAGCTGAATTTAATAGTTTCTCATTACCGTCTGCTAAATTTAAAAATATAATTCTATAAATATTTTTTGGTGCAAAATAAGATACAATATCGAGAATTTTCATTGCCAACTGTCCACATTGAGTATCGGCCTGTATTTTATCAATTGTTATTTTCCATGTGTTATAAGTAGTTTTAGTGTAACGATAATCAATGCCTTGAAATACTTCAGAGTTAAGTAGATCCTTTTCCATTTCATCATATAATTTTAAATAATTATCTATTTCAAATTTTCTTGAAACTCCTTCGTTTTGTATATAAGCTATTGCTTGTTGTATCGCTAAGGGGAAACATTGTAGTTTTTCTACCAATTCCTCTATTACTTGATCCTTCGATTTATCATCAGTGGGTACACCAAACCCCTTTTTAACAAATTCTATAGCATTGCTTAACTCTAGTTCGTTTAGTTTGATAACTTCGATTCCTTTTTCCCATTCTTGTGTCCGAGAAGTAATTAAAATGTAGGGTATATTACCGCCAGCTGCCGTAAGGCATATTGGTAAAAACCTTTTCAAATCTTTATTTGTTTCAGCATTATCGAAAATAAACAAGCTTTTCTTCTTGGCAAAAAAATGATACACTTCCTTTACAATAGACTCTACTGTTTTTTTTCTTCCATTTTCCGTGTCAATTGTAGGAATATCTAATCTTTTATCTTCGGCTAAGTTAAAAAAGGATTTTGAAAGCGATTCATAATTTTCGGCATTTATCCATAAAACCTTTTTTAGTATAATTTGTTCCATATTCTTTCGCATATTTTCTAGCCAATTCACTTTTTCCAATTCCTCCTAAACCACTGATGGAGGTAATTTGTGAAACGACAGTAGCGCTAGAGCTTTTTTGTATTGTTTCATGTAACTTTATTAACTCCTCCTTTCTACCTGTAAAAGACTGTACTGGATCTTTCATATTAAACCAAATGTTTCCGAGGATTTCTATTCGTAATTTTTCAAAAAAATGTTTTCCTTCTTCGTTCGATATAAATATTCCTTGCTTTGTTTTCATCCAATCCAGCATTCTCGTATGAAATCTACTATAAACATTCTTTTTATCAGCATTATTAAATGTCTCACCAATCTCATTTTCAATGATTTCACCTAGCTCAATCTCGTTAGGTAAATTTACTGCAAAAACTAATTTATCCAAAAAACTTTCTATATCTTCTTCTTTTATATTGAAATTGAAATCATCATCTGGATAAGTTTTCTTGGCATGTTCCATTATTTTCTTAATTAGTTCTTCCTTATAAGGAAAATTACCTTCTTTCAATTTTAAACGTTTTTGATGCTTGTCTTTAAGTTGCATATCTAAAATGTCATCCTTATCTTCTATTCGGTCAAAATGATTTGTTTGTAATTCTTTTTCCAAATCAATGTTTGTACAAATAATAAAATCTTTAAATTCACTATTCTCCTCTATAAATTCCGGATTTCGTATGATTTTAATGTAAGAATGAAAATATTTAATTAAACTGAATGGGGCATTATTTCCCGAATCCAGTAAATCGTCACTCTTAATCTCTTTAGATTCCTCTTGTTTATGTTTTGCCTGTAAGAAACGATAAATAATTTCGTTTTTATTCTCATTATAATATTGAAAAATCACATCATCAAATTGTTCGGCGGCTTTCATTTCTGTAGCTAAGAGGAAAGAATAATTCTTTCTTACTCCTCTTAGTAGAAACAGCATTAATAACTTTAGTTGAAACATATAACCATGCAATACTTTAACCTTTAACCCACCAGCAGGGTAAAATTTATTTGTACTCAAAGTAGATATTGTTGACCCTCCCGCAGTAGAATTAAACTCTTGTTCAATTTCATCCTGAGGTTTTTTTAAATCAGGTTGATCCTGTTCTTCTTTATCCGAACACCTTGACATTGCACCTTAAAATATATAGTAAAATTTAATATTATTTGTGTGTCCTCAATTGCATTATTATTAAACAAGGTAATATTGTGACAAGCTTTACGTTGAATGTTTAAAAGCACTAACATGCAAAAAGTAATCTTTTCTCTTTTAGGAAAGTTTTTCAAAAGATCAATCCAAACACTTGTTAGATTATCTAAATATTATTTATTGCAGTTAGATTTGATGAAGGCTTTTTATGGAATTTGGCATAAAACATTATTATCCAAAATTCATGATTTAATGTTTTCGGTTCTGTTATGTGATAAGATTACCGGTATCTTATTGAAAAGAATATTAAGAAGGTAGATCAGCCAAAGAATATTATTGATCAGCAAAGAAAGAAAGATGTATTCATAATTCTATTATTTTTATATGGGTGATTAGTCCTTAGTGATGTGTGTGTGTGTGTGCAGACATTGTTAATCTTTGAGAAGCATCCAACACCATATTTTCAAAGATTTCCGAATAGCAAGAATTGAACCCGTTGTATTACACTATACCAATGCGCTACTGAGTGTACAGTAACAAATAATACAGACACCAATATTAACAATCATACCGCAACAAACGAACCGATTCGATAAATTGACTAAATTCAATGAAAAAAATAATGAAGATACGCCACAAAAGAAAAATGAACCTATCCCCTCCGATATTTGTTGGAGGAAGTAAAAAAAACTTAACAAAACTAATGAGGGAAATAGATGATGAAGATTTTTATATTAAAGTACTTACTGAAAATGAATTAAAAATACAATCGAAAACATCAGAAAAATACACAACAATAATCAATAGTGTCACGGAACGTGGTACTGAATTTCATACTTACAAATCAAACGATAAAAGAAGTTTTCGGGCAGTGTTACGAGGGTTACACAGCACAACTGACATCGAAGAAATAAAAGTTGGAATAGAAAAATGGGGACACCATAGGTAACCAATATCCACAATATTCAACATAGAACCACACGAAGGAAACTACATCTTTTCTACTTAGATTTGAAGCAGACGGAGAACTGCAAAGAAATTTACAACATCAAAAATATACTACATACTAAGATACAAATAGAACAACCACATGTTAAAAGGGACATCCCTCAATGCACTAATTGTCAGAGATATGAACATACAAAGCATTTCTGCAATAGACAATCAAGATGTGTCAAATGTGCGACCCAACTAAATTTTGTCAAAGGCACAATAAAGCCGAAAATGTAAAGTGTGTCCTATGCTCCGAAAATCGTCCTGCTAACTATAAAGGATGCACGTACTATGAGGAGCTACAAAAAAGTAAGTTCTGGGCGCTCCACAATTAACAATTGCCAACATCAACGATGTTGCAAAATAATCACCAATTAATGGTACCAATACTACACTAGGCAACACTAGGCAACCGTTTCTTTGCGGTTGGTGATTACAATGCCCAGCACACTCATTAGGGTTCCACAAACATTGCATACAAGGACAGACAATTTTTAATGGCAATGCAAGAGAAACACATGGATCGCTTATCAACGGGCCGACCAACATACAGGCCGACCGACACCAATAAAACACCTGATTTAATAGACTTTTGTATAATCAAAGGTATATCAAAAAGCTGTTTGCACAACCCACTTTGAACTTGAGCTCAGGTCGCTCGCCAATTATAATAACAATATCGACGGAAGTCTTATGCAAACAACAAGAGTCTCTGATGCTCCAAACAATTAACACATATTGGCATTACTTTAAAGAACTAGCTAGATAGAAAAATCACTCTTCACAGTTCCTCTTAACACGAAAGAAAATATAGCAGATGCAATTGAAATACTAAATACGACAATACAGGAGGCAACATGGCTCTCCACACCGAAACAGACTACAAATCAAAATCTATACAAATGTCCAGAGGTAATTGTACAAAAGAGTAAAGAAAAAAGAATGTTGCGTAAAAGATGACAAACATCGAAAGCACCCTGTGACTAAGTCAAATTAAACACGGCCATAAAGGAAATTCATCGGCTTCAATACGAATTGAAAAATAATTGTAATTCAAAGATATTTGAAAAATTGAACACCTACGGAATTACCAGACTACTCTCTGTTTGGAACAACAAGAAACATTAAAAGGCCGCAACTTATAAATTCACCAATGAGAAAAAACAACGGCACATGGACCAGAAATTATAAAGAAAAGTCAACAACATTCGCGGCGCATTTATGGGGACTGTTTACACCATTCCCTTCACAAATCTCTGTTTAGAAAGAAATCAACATTACAAATTACCTGGCCGCACCATATCAAATGGATCCACCGATAACAAATGTCACCATAAATGAAGTAAAGCAAGTAATAAAAAGTTAAATCGATCCCATAAAGGCTCCTGGCTATGGGAACTGACGCAAAAGAAACTTACAGTACTAAGGACGACATATTATCCTGACCAATGGAAAATAGCACAGATAACCATTATTCCAAAGCCAGGCAAGGACCAGGGAAGGATAGAATTATATAGGTCAATAGGCATATAAGCCATTTTAAATCTAAATTATTTGAATAATTATTTATAAATAAGATTACAATTACAACCAATTTTATCAATAATGAGAATTATTCCGGAGCAACAAATCGGCTTCGGGGGAAAACATACAACGACCGAACATTTACACAGAGTGGTGAATAAAATCCTAAGCACCCTTGAAGACAAAACCTGCTGTTCAGCTGCTTTTCTTGCTATAACACTGGCATTCGACAAGTTGTGGCATAACGGGTACGCTTACAATAAAATTTTAAAATCATAAATGTCCATTAAACAATTTGCGGTTAAGGTCGGTGAAGAAATAACTGCGCTCCATGGAAATTAGGTCTGGGCTACGTCAGAATAATGTACTCGGCCCGATGCCTTACCTGCTATATATGCTACTTACTTGCCAATAATTACAGACATCACTGTAGCAACTTTTGTCGACAATACTGCCGTATTGGCAACACATTCTAATCCGGTATGAGCATCTCATATTTTGCCGCAGGATTTGGACAAGTTCCAATTTTGGCTCAAAAAATTGCGTATAAGTGCTAACGAACAAAAAATATATAATAGCAAAACAACAAACAGCTAAGATTAAATCGTAATAGGCCCTGTTATATTACACCTCATCGATGCAAGTGGATTTGAATTAAAATCAAAACAGAGCATGACATGAAGATTTTATAGTCAAAGTTGGAGTCTGTGTATAGTTGGAGCAATACTACACATCTCTATCTATAGTGTACGTATACGTAATGAAATGAAATTCAAATTCAAAATTGTTAAATGTTTGTTGCCGACCGAAACGTCTAAGAAAAGGAAGTTTATTAATCTGTGCTGCAAAAAAAAGGGCCGCCTTTAACCGTTGTAGTTTTTGACAATTGATATGTGCTGCATTTGGCACAAAAAAATAGTCGTGTTGTGTAATATAAAAGTACTGGCAGCAGACCACTTTAGCCGGACACAAGGACAAAAAAACATGTCCATACAATAAATCGATCAAATATTATTGATAAAAATAAATATTTAAATTTGGATATGCGTCCGGTTGTGTAACACATTTTTATCATTTTCTACTTATATTTTAGGCAGTTTAAATAATAATTAATTACATTTATTTTAATTTAATTATTACCTGAATGTAAAACGTAAATGTCCAGATGATTGCGGAATTATTCAGTAACACTAAACTGATAATATAGAAATTAATCACACTGAACTTTATTAAATTATTATATTTCTTAGTTTAAACACTTTCTGCATCGATATTTTCATGTGATCCCGTAACCACCACGTACCGAAACTAAATGCGATAAAAAATATTTTGTGTAATTTAAAATAGAAATAATCTATAAAAATAAGTAAAATTGTATAATTAATGCAGAGATAAGAGTTTTTATCAAATTCAAAAAGTTGGATTTGTATTCTTATCATTCAGTATGTGTTATCACTAATTTGTAAACATCATATTTGCGAGGTGGATTGATTGCTGTTATTGTTTCATTGGAAGAAAACTGCGGCTGAAAGTCATTGAATTCTTGTCGCGAAGCATATGATGAAAATACTTCACATGAAAGATGAAAGTAATTGCAGAAAGTGGTCAACGATTCGAAAGTAGCGATTTGAAGTGAATGCCAAAAAAAGTAGAAAACCATCTATAAAATTTGAATTACGGAATCGCAACAACAATTCTGTCAGATTTATTAAATGTAAGTCAAAAGCAGGGAAAAGCGTAAAACCACGTGTTAAATTTAGATTGAAAGACAGCAAAGGAAGTCGGTTTTGTATCGTATTGTCACACCAGTGATGAAAAATGGATTTATTTTGATAATCCTAAACGAACTAAACATTGAACTGACACAGCTCGAGCAGTAAAATCGATGCCAAAAATGCAATATCCAAGGAAAGACAGTTTTACTGTGTTTTACGGTGTGGTCAGAAGGGCATGGTATATTATGATTTGTTGAAACCTGGTCAAACTATCGCTGATGAGCGTTACAAACAATAGAGAAAGTCTTAAAATAATCATAAATGAAGTAAAATGTATTAGAATATCTGTTTATAAACAAGAAATATTTGTGTACTTTAACAGTGGGTGGAAAGGAAAAGTGTTGCCTGATTACTAATTTGCCAGTTTAGCATAGGATTATTCGACTATGATTCCGAACTAATCAAACAACTTCCTAAAAATCTAACAATGAGGTGTGGTATCCCGTTGCCATGGTGTAGTACTCATCAAAGTATAGAACCTATTTTTTATACACAATTTCATTTTGAAAGGGGTCAGAAAACATAACATTTTTTAAAAATCTATAACTTTTAAACCCTATAATTTTTCAAGTTGAAAATCTCTAAAATCTGAAATGTTCTTTAATGACACAAATATTTTTTTTTTAAATTAACTGGTCACAAGGTGTATCAAAAGTGAAGAATTTTGTAAAAATGTAAATTTTTGCAAATAATTGCAATGAAAAAGTGTTTTCTATTAAATTTACTCTTAATAACATCAATAAGAAGAATGTCTCCACCTTTACTTTGATTTAAAATAGGGTGACCAGTGATAAAGTTATACATAGTTTTATGACAACGGTGTTTCGTTAGCATAATATTTATAACTTCAAATTTTCCTTCCTTATATGATTGTATTTGTACCTTTGGGTACAAGAAGTGTGTACTAAATGATGTCATTTTGGCGATATGGTTAACCAAAATGGTGGAAGTTCAAGGTGGCTCGAAAGAGCAACACATGTAAAAATCAAAATAAAATGAACTTTGGATCGCATGTTGATATTATTACCAAAATGGAGAAAATGGAGAAAGGATTCCCAGACAAACCAACACACGAAACAGACCATATATTTATGAAACCAGACTTTAATTTGGCGTTGTCAAAAATCATGTTTATCATGGCTGGTTCAATATTTAGTTTCTATTTAGAAGAGTAATACGACCTGACGATATTTCATTGAAATCGGGAGGTGAGTCTTTACGTGGTTCCCTTTAGTTATTATGTTTTCGTTCACTTTGCGGACATTTATAAATTGGCCACTACTCAAACACATGTAGAACACATTTACCTACGGACATAAAATATTATACGGGACAGTTACCAAAATATGTGAGAGGTTAATTAATGGAAATTACTGCCTCGAAATTAAAGTCATGATAGAATTCAACTACTTTTAGTGTTTTTCACTTATCATTGACTGTGTTATAGGGCTTTTAGCATATTTTGTATACCTCTAAAATCCTATAAATGATTCTTCGATTATAAGTACAAAAATTAAATAAATATCAATTAATTATAAGTTGACAACATTTGTATTTTACTATAAACACTCAAATAATATAATTCACTTTTAAACATGTAATATTTTCAATAAATTGGCCTAAAGCCGGTATTTCATTTGATAAATTAAATATTTTAAAAATGTTTGTTGTTGTAATTAATTTACATAAATCATAATTATTGAAAATGTTAACGGCTGTAATTTATTATTTATTTATTTCCTCGATGTTTCGACAACAAATTGAATAGTGAATAGTGAATATCATCAGTGAAATCAGAACCGAAACAATATAATGCAAATAAAAATTGTACGATCACAGAAATATTAAGTTACCAATAATGTCGAAGAAATGTCGAAGAAATAAATCTAAATAATACGTAGGTTTCCGAAAAGTTTCCTGTAATGCAATTTGTTTTTATGTTTTCAAAATATAATTTAAACTCTAAACGTGAAATTATCAATTACTTCATAAATTGATTCAAATTTCTTTCCAACATGATTTGGAAACAAGAAAAATTCATAGAGTGATTTTATCAATTTTCCTGTTTCATGATTTATTTGAGCTCTTTTTTCTTTCTAATTAAATGTGTGAGATCGATATTTCTTCATTCCCACATTCAATCGAATCAAAAATGATGCACAAAGGGCTCTTGTTATTGATTTTTATTCTTTTTGGAAAGACATGTTCATCATAATTCCCATGACAAGTGAATGAATCCTGGACGACTGCATTTTTATTTCAGAAACCCAAAAATTATTGGTTTCATATATCTTACGTTTGTTCTTCTTATCCATATCCGTTGTAACGTTAATTACTGATCCACCTTTTAAATTCTTCTTCTACTTTAATTGCCCTATCCGTTCCGGACGTTGGCTATCATCATGGCAATTTTTACTTTATTGGCTACAATTCGAAATAGTTCCGTGGAATTTATTCCAAACCATTTTCGCAGATTTGCCAGCCAAGATATACGTCTGCGACCAGGTCCCCTGCGACCTTCAACCCTTCCTTGTATAATAACTTGTAGGAGTCGATATTTGTCATTCCTCATGATATGTCCAAAGTATTTCAGTTTTCGTTGTTTTATTTTATTTAATAATTCAGGTTGTCGACCAATACGTCGAATAACTTCATCATTAGTAATATGATCCACCCAAGGAATCTTTAGAATACGTCTGTAGAGCCATAGCTCAAATGCACGAATGCGTTTTTCTGTATTTACAGACATAGTAAGATATGTAAAGCTTTGAACCTTTTCAATTATTTCATTGTTAATTGTTGTTAGTTTTTCTTGATTGAATGAATTTTTATTAAATACCATGTATTTTGTTTTTTTGGTATTGATTTCTAATCCCTAGTTACTGCCTACAAATTGGACCTTGTTTACTATTACCTGTAGTTCATCAAATGTTGGTGCTATTAGGACCGTGTCGCCAGCATATCTGATGTCGTTTATTATTTCACCATTAATTCTTATGCCATGTTGTACATTGTCAAGTGCTTCGCCGAAATTATATTCTGTATTCATAATCGATGAAGCAGGCATACACGTCATTGAGAACGATGCTTCACGTGTACCCAATCCATTGCGAAAGCCGAATTGAGTTTCGCTCATATTTTCTTCGCATTTTCTATATATCCTTGCATGGATAATTTTTAAAAATAGTTTCAGGACATGACTCATTAAGCTAATAGTTCTGTAGTCATTGCATGTTTTCGGTGTTTACTTTTTCGGTAATACGACGAAAGTAGATGTCAACCAGTCTTGTGGTATTATTCCAGTGCTATAGATTTTGTTAAATAATTCAGTCAGTCTCCTTACACATTGTTCATCCATGATTTTAATTAGTTCTGATGGAATTTCGTCAGGACAGGACCAGTTGCCTTTCGCTGTTTTGCAAGTGATATTACATATTGCACTTCTGCAGTTGTAATTTCTGGAGCATCATTTGACTGAATTATTGGTTTGCCTGGTCTTTTTGTATCTTCAAAAAGTGTTTGGATGTAGTGTTTCCATAAATCCAACTTTTCTTCAAATTCCAACACCAGATTACCTAGATCATCTGTAATGTTACCGAACACCCGTTTTGGATAAATTCCACACATAACTTTAATCTTTTTATATAAATTATATGAATCATGTTTGTTGATAAGTACTTCTACCCCTTGACATTGTTCACTTAACCATTTTTCTTTAGCTGTCCTTACTTCTTTTTTTATATTGTTGTGTAGTTTCCAATATGCCGTATTATCTCTGGATTTTAACATTCGTCTTTGGTTCATCATATCAATTATAACATTTGTCATCCATGGCTTGCTTTTTTGAGGTCTATCAGTCTTGATCATAAGATCGTTTCGTACTGATATTAATGTACTTTTATACGCATTCCATAATCCCTCAACGTCATTCACTTCTTTTGTTATATTATTAAATCCGTTTCTAATTGACACAGCCGCTCTTTCAAGAGTTTCTGGATTTTTTAGCTGTGTTAAATCATATTTGATGACATTACATGGGTGTGTAATTTTTTGTTTAAGTTTAACACGAATTTTGGCTACAACAGGATTGTGGTCGGATGCTATATCGGCTCCGGGAAATGTCTTTGCGATCACTACACTATTTCTGTATCTTTGGTTGATTAAAATAAAATCTATTTGATTTCTGACTATATGATCAGGATTGTCGGCTGGTGATTTCCATGTGTAAAGGCGACGTGGTGGTAGCTTAAACATTGTGTTTGTAATGATTAGGTGTTCTTCTTTGCAGAATTGAACTAATGGTTCACCTCTTTGATTTCTTTGTCCAAGTCCTAATGGTCCGACCGTATTATCTGTCACACGTTGGTCCGTAGACTTGTATAACATTTATGTTAAAAAGATTTCCTCTTAGTTTTATCATAATTACTCTATCTGACAGAGGTATGCAACTAATTACACAGGATTTTTGTTGATTATTATACCAACGCCATGACGATGATTTTTATCTTCATAACCTTTTAAATAATGAATATGAATTATAGCACCAACTTCAAATTTATCCATTTTAATGAGAAAAAATGCAAAACACACCAATTTTAAAATGCTATGAAACTGAATCCAATAAATAAATGTATGTTCATGTGAAATGGTTATTTGTAACGCGGACAGTCATTACAGGAACCTTTTCGATCGAACCTACTCACATAATTAACTTAAATTCACTTAATTGTTACATATAAATAATTTTGAATTAAAAAAATATCAATTAATAATTAATTCGTTTAATCTACAGATTTTAAAATTACAAATCTAATAACTTCAAATTTTATTATAGGACAATATTTATATTAAGCAAACAACATTTTCTGAATGACACAAAAAATCATAATTTTCCCATATTATTTTACTTTGCGACACATTTTTATTAATTACTTATTTTATAAATTTATAGTTTTGGAAAAATTGGAAACCAATTAAATATCTATAGAATTAAGCAGTTACAATTATAACTAACGTGAAATACAAATACATTTCTTATATTTTAAACTCCTGACGCGATTAAATGATATTTTGTAGTATACAAATATGACAACAAATGAGTCTGCAGTTAGTGTTGTTCGTTCGGACGTTCGCTACCGGTATTGGAATAATTGTGAGAAAAACTCTTTTTAAATGAAGCTTGAATTTAGTATTAGGATATAATTAAAGTGTTTTCGTCAATAGCCTCTTTAACTTCAACATTTTTTGGATTATTACAATGTAATTTTGAGTGGGTGGATGATGCGACACTAAGGAACAATTATGTTTTAGAACAATTGGATTTTTAAACACTCCACCCACCCATACCCTCTCTATTGTTTCTTTTAAAATTACAACTTAAAAATGTTGCTAGAGAACAGAGTCGAATAGTTTCAATTTTCATTTTGATTTTCTTTTAAGAATTTCCAAATATTTTTTTTCCTCAAATTTTCTTTTAGAGTTAATAAAAACGATCGCGGTAATAAATAATTTATAAATACAATAACCTTATATTTGTGTAGAGAGATCAAAAAACCCAAAAGTTCAATTTTAGTTTAAGGTTTAAAAGTGTGCACAAACATTTTGAAATGCCATGTTCCACGATCGTGCCAGTTATAAATATTGGTGTAGTGTTCTAGACTTCTAGAGACATTTGACAAAAATTCTGTGATCCCAAAACGGATATACGAAATAGAATGTTCAAATTTCGTGCTGATTTTAATATGCAATCTGGAGGTCGTCCAAAATAACTCTTAATACCAAAGCTGCGTATTTTTCATATTCAAATATCAGAAATGTTTTATTATACTTATGCGAAACTTGAAAAGTCACTACTGTGATCACATCTCGCCTACAGGTTTTTGTAAATAAGTTAAGTGCCTTCGAAAAGTCTTTGGTGTTCAGTGATCTGGAACAAATCGTAATGACAAGCTTTGCACGAAGTACAAACAGCAAAGAATAGATATTCAAATCAAACAGGAAATACCAGTGAATCATTAAAAGCAATACCATAAATAATTATGTAATTTTAATGGAACTTCAACATCGGTAGATGTTTAATTGGAATATATCCACAATGTGTGTATGGTAATTATACTGACTTAGGAAATATAGTTTGCCCGGTCTGAATTTAGTGTTTCAACTCACTCTGACGTTATTTGAAATATACAATTTGTTATATTGACATTTCGGTGCTAAAACTGAACGTTATTATTAGCTGTTACTGAGAGTATGTCTACAATTTCTTTCAAGACTTTATTTTCTAAATCTTGAGCAAATTTTTCTTGTGCTATATTCAATGGAGTTTTTTTATTATTATCGATAAGAGTATGATCTGCGAAATTTTTCAACAGTAACTGTACGAACTCCAAGTAACCTTTTTCAACAGCTTCATGTAATGCTGTTTGACCATCTAAATCAACAGCGTTAATATCTGCTCCATAATCCAATAATATTTTCGCTGCATTTATTTTGCATGTTTCAGCAGCCCACATTAATGGAGTATCACCCTCTGTATCTTTAGCATTTATACTTTCATACATTTGCTCTGAATCTCCATTAAATCTTTCTTTGATCTTGTCCAATATCAGTAATATTACTTCTTTATTACCACTACTTATTGCTTGGTGTAATACGGTATCATGACAATTTCTTGCAAGAACATCGGCTCCCTTAACTAAAATGTATTCCACTGTTTGCAAGTTACCACTACGAGCAGCCATGTGCAAAGGTGTTTGGTGCACCATAATTGTTGATGATTTTTCATAAAATTCAATTGCTTTATGGTGACAACCTAAACAACCATATGCAATTCCAAGATTTTCTAGTGTTCTAGCTACATTCAAATTATCAGGACCATAATGAAACTGCTTAATTTTTAAGGCTCTTTCTAAAACCTTTTTTTTTTCCTGATGATCACCTAAAGTACCATATGCGTTTCCCAGGATTTCTAGTGTTCTACCTACATTAAAATTATCAGGACCATAATGCATCTCATTAATTTTTAAAGCTCGTTCTAACAACTCCTTTTGTTTCTGATGATCACCTAAACTACCATATGCATTTCCAAGGTTTTCTAGTGTTCTAGCTACATTAAAATTATCAGGACCATAATGCAACTGCTTAATTTTTAAGGCTCTTTCTAAAACCTTTTTTTTTTCCTGATGATCACCTAAAGTACCATATGCGTTTCCCAGGATTTCTAGTGTACTACCTACATTAAAATTATCAGGACCATATTGCATCTCATTAATTTTTAAAGCTCGTTCTAAATACTCTTTGTATTTCTGATGATCACCTAAACAACCATATCCAATTCCAAGAATTTCTAGTGTGCTGGCTAAATTAAAATTATCAGGACCATAATGCATTTCATTAATTTTTAAAGCTCGTTCTAAATACTCTATGTTTTTCTGATAATCACCTAAACTACCGTATGCATTTCCAAGGTTTTCTAGTGTTCTAGCTACATTAAAATTATCAGGACCATAATGCATCTCATTAATTTTTAAACCTCGTTCTAAATACTCTTTGTTTTTCTGATGATCACCTAAACTACCATATGCAATTCCAAGATTTTCTAGTATTCTTGCTACTTTAAAATTATCAGGACCATATTGCATCTCATTAATTTTTAAAGCTCGTTCTAACATGTCTTTTTGTTTCTGATGACCACCTAAAGTACCATATGCAATTCCAAGATTTTCTAGTGTGCTGGCTAGATTAAAATTATCAGGACCATAATGCATCTCATTAATTTTTAAAGCTCGTTCTAAATGCTCTTTGTTTTTCTGATGATCACCTAAATAACCATATGCAATTCCAAGATTTTCTAGTGTTCTAGCTACATTCAAATTATCAGGACCATAATGCATCTCATTAATTTTTAAAGCTCGTTCTAACAACTCCTTTTCTTTCTGATGATCACCTAAAGTACCATATGCATTTCCAAGATTTTCTAGTGTTCTAGCTACATTAAAATTATCAGGACCATAATGCATCTCATTAATTTTTAAACCTCGTTCTAAATACTCTTTGTTTTTCTGATGATCACCTAAACTACCATATGCAATTCCAAGATTTTCTAGTATTCTTGCTACTTTAAAATTATCAGGACCATATTGCATCTCATTAATTTTTAAAGCTCGTTCTAACATGTCTTTTTGTTTCTGATGACCACCTAAAGTACCATATGCAATTCCAAGATTTTCTAGTGTGCTGGCTAGATTAAAATTATCAGGACCATAATGCATCTCATTAATTTTTAAAGCTCGTTCTAAATGCTCTTTGTTTTTCTGATGATCACCTAAATAACCATATGCAATTCCAAGATTTTCTAGTGTTCTAGCTACATTCAAATTATCAGGACCATAATGCATCTCATTAATTTTTAAAGCTCGTTCTAAATGCTCTTTGTTTTTCTGATGATCACCTAAATAACCATATGCAATTCCAAGATTTTCTAGTGTTCTAGCTAAATTAAAATTATCTGGACCATAATGGGTTTCTTTGATTTTCAAAACTTTTTCTAACAAATCCTTTCGTTTCTGATGATCACCTGAATCCCAATATGAGCTGCTCAGATTTTCTAGTGTTCTAGCTACATTAAAATTATCAGGACCATAATGAAACTGCTTAATTTTTAAGGCTCTTTCTAAAACCTTTTTTTTTTTCTGATGATCACCTAAAGTACCATATGCGTTTCCCAGGTTTTCTAGTGTTCTAGCTACATTAAAATTATCAGGACCATAATGCATCTCATTAATTTTTAAAGCTCGTTCTAAATACTCTTTGTATTTCTGATGATCACCTAAACAACCATATGCAATTCCAAGATTTTCTAGTGTGCTGGCTAGATTAAAATTATCAGGACCATAATGCATCTCATTAACTTTTAAAGCTCGTTCTAAATACTCTTTGTTTTTCTGATAATCACCTAAACTACCGTATGCATTTCCAAGATTTTCTAGTGTTCTAGCTGCATTAAAATTATCAGGACCATATTGTATCTCATTAATTTTTAAAGCTCGTTCTAACAACTCCTTTTGTTTCTGATGATCACCTAAACTACCATATGCATGTCCAAGATTTCCTAGCGTTCTAGCTACATTAAAATTATCTGGACCATAATGCAGCTCATTAGTTTTTAAAGCTCGTTCTAACAACTCCTTTTGTTTCTGATGATCACCTAAACTACCATATGCAATTCCAAGATTTTCTAGTGTGCTGGCTAGATTCAAATTATCAGGACCATAATGCATCTCATTAATTTTTAAAGCTCGTTCTAAATACTGTTTGTTTTTTTGATAATCACCTAAACTGCCGTATGCATTTCCAAGAATTTCTAGTGTTCTAGCTACATTAAAATTATCAGGACCATATTGCAACTCATTAATTTTTAAAGCTCGTTCTAACAACTCCTTTTGTTTCTGATGATCACCTAAACTACCATATGCATTTCCAAGATTTTCTAGCGTTCTAGCTACATTAAAATTATCAGGACCATAATGCATCTCATTAATTTTTATAGCTCGTTCTAAATACTCTTTGTTTTTCTGATGATCACCTAAACTACCATATGAAATTCCAAGATTTTCTAGTATTCTAGCTACTTTAAAATTATCAGGACCATATTGCATCTCATTAATTTTTAAAGCTCGTTCTAACAACTCCTTTTGTTTCTGATGATCACCTAAACTACCATATGCAATTCCAAGATTTTCTAGTGTGCTGGCTAGATTAAAATTATCTGGACCATAATGATTCTCATTTATTTTTAACGCTCGTTCTGACAACTCCAATTGTTTGCTAGGATAACCTAAACTATGATAAGCGCCTGCAAGATTTATTAATGTGGGAGCTATTTTATAATGTTCAGAACCGTAATGTGTTTCATTAATAGTTAAGGCTCGCTCTAGTACGTCTGCTTTTTTCTGATGTTGATCTAAATATCCATACACAACACCAAGAATTGTTAACGTTACAGCTGTAAAATAGTGATCGGGACCATAATTTTTCTCACGGCACTTTAAAACTCGTTCTATCAACTCAATTGTTATCTGACGTTCACCTAAAACTGCATAGGCCAAACTTAGGTATACTAAAGTTCTAGCTACTTTATCATGATCACGTCCATAGTTTTTCTCATTCATTTTTAAACACCTTTCTAGTAAATCCTTTTTTTTATGTAATTCACCAAATGCGAAGTGTACGTTAGATATCCAATTTAATAAATCTTCAATGTAATGTCTTTCGATTCTTTCTTTATCGTCAGGTTTCCTTTCTATCAAATTATCAATATGTGACAGAAATATTTCCAAATGTGGTAATAATTGCCTTTTCTTTTTGTAGTCCTCTACTTCATCGTTGTCATGTGGCAAATTTGTTTTTAATAATTGAAAAACCTCTTCTACAATCATGTCCTCTTTACTTTGATCTTTCACGTTTATTCGTATTACTTGTTGAACTAGTCGATGAATACTCAATACACTTTGGTGTTCCGCACCATTTACCATTGAGTACTTAACAAGTAATCGAACAGCTGAATTTAATAGTTTCTCATTACCGTCTGCTAAATTTAAAAATACAATTCTATAAATATTATTTGGTGCAAAATAAGATATAATATCGAGAATTTTCATTGCCAACTGTCCAGATTGAGCATCGGCCAGTATTTTATCAGTTGTAATTTTCCATGTGTTGAAAGTAGTTTTAGTGTAACGATTATCATTGCCTTTAAATACTTTAGAGTTAAGTAGATCCTTTTCCATTTGTTCATATAATTTTAGATAATTGTCAATTTCAAATGTAACTCCTTCGCCTTGAATATATGCTATTGCTTGCTGTATCGCTAACGGAAAACATTGCAGTTTTTTTACCAATTCTTCTATTACTTGATCTTTCGATTTATCATCAGTAGGTATACCTAAACCCTTTTTAACAAATTCTATAGCATCACTTAACTCTAGTTCGTTGAGTTTGATAACTTCGATTCCTTTTTCCCATTCTTGAGTCCGAGAAGTAATTAAAATGTAAGGCCTATTAGCGTCACCTGTTGAAAGGCATATTGGTAAAAACCGTTTCAAATCTTTATTTGTTTCAGCATTATCGAAAATAAACAAGCTTTTCTTCTTGGCAAAAAAATGATACACTTCCTTTACAATAGACTCTACTGTTTTTTTTCTTCCATTTTCCGTGTCAATTGTAGGAATATCTAATCTTTTATCTTCGGCTAAGTTAAAAAAGGATTCTGAAAGAGAATCTAAATTTTCAGCATTTATCCATAAAACATTTTTATTATAATTTGTCCCATATTCTTTCGCATACTTTCTAGCCAATTCAGTCTTTCCAATTCCTCCTAAACCACTGACGGAGGTAATTTGTGAAACGACGGTAGCGCTAGAGCTTCTTTGTATTGTTTCATGTAACTTTATTAACTCCTCCTTTCTACCTGTAAAAAACTGTACTGGATCATTCACATTAAACCAAATGTTTCCGAGGATTTCTATTCGTAATTGTTCAAAAAAATGTTTTCCTTCTTCATTCGATATAAATATTCCCTGCTTTGTTTTCATCCAATCCAACATTCTCGCATGAAATCTACTATAAACATTTTTTTTATTATCATTATTAAATGTCTCGCCAATCTCATTTTCAATGATTTCACCTAGCTCAATCTCATTAGGTAAATTTACGGCAAAAACTAATTTTTCCAAAAAACTTTCTATATCTTCTATTATATCGGAATTGAAATTATCAACTGGATAAGTTTTCTTGGCATGTTCCATTATTTTCTTAATTAGTTCTGCCTTATAAGGAAAATCGCCTTCTTTAAATTTTAAACGTTTTTGATGCTTGTCTTTAAGTTGCATATCTAAAATGTCATCCTTATCTTCTATTCGGTCAAAATGATTTTTTTGTAATTCTTTATCCAAATCAATGTTTGTACAAATAATAAAATCTTTAAATTCACTATTCTTCTCTTTAAATTCCGGATTTCGTATGATTTTAATGTAGGAAGGAAAATATTTAATTAAACTGAATGGGGACTTCTTTCCTGAATCCAGTAAATCGTCACTCTTAATCTCTTTAGATTCGTTTTTTTTATGTTTTGCCTGTAAGAATCGATAAATAATTCCGTTTTTCCTCTCATTTTCATATTGAAAAATCACATCATCAAATTGTCCGGCGGCTGTCATTTCTGTAGCTAAGAGGAAAGAATAATTCTTTCTTACTCCTCTTAGTAGAAACAGCATTAATAACTTTAGTTGAAACATATAACCATGAAATATATCCTTTAAACCACCAGCAGCGTAAAATTTATTTGTACTCATCGTAGATAATATTGACCCTCCCTCTGTAGAATTATCCTCTTGCTCAATTTCACCCTGAGGCGGTTTTAAATCATGTTGATCTTGTTCTTCTTTATCCGAACACCTTGACATTGCACCTTAAAATATATAGTAAAATTTAATCTTATTTGGGTGTTCTCAATTACATTATTATTAAACAAGATAATATTGTGACATGGCCTTCGTTTTTAATTATTATAAGCATTAACAATGCAAACTGTAATCTCGGCGATATCTGAAATGTGAAAAATGATCGCCAGAAGGAACTTCTTAACCAGGCATTCTATTGGCGTACGAATAAACATTTTTCTCGAATCATATTGATAAAAGTATCCTTAACTTTGACGAATTATCTATTAGAATTGATTAAGGCTTTTGATGGAATTTAACATAAATATAATTATCCAAAATTGATGATTTAATGTTTGGGGTTCTGCGATGTGATGAGATTACCGACATACTTATTGCTATATAAGAATATTAAGGTAGATCTTGGTTGAATTAGTTCACATTGTTTTCTTATTCACGCGTTACTTTACCTTTGGGTTCAATACTTTTATCTTGAATTCCATAAATATAATTTATTGATTGCAAATACTAATTCTATATCCAATATTGACTTTACTAATTGTAAGTACAACGTAAATATTGACTTGGGTGATTTTCCACCTAATATATAGAGTTCGAGTAATTATTGGTGTTAATATGAGTTTATTTTATTCATTTCGATACTATTATTAGGAGGTCCTCTAGCTGTTCATGCACAACTGTCACTTTATTTTTGTAATATAAAGGTAAAGGCACCATGCATCGATAAGATTCTATTAAATGCAATTAAGTTCAAAAATACAAAATAATCGCAAAAATCTTGCTTGAACAATTCAATTAATAAAACATTTGGGTGGTATGATAGCGCTGGATCGGTAGTGTTACATAATACTAGAAATATTTGGAACTTACCACTAACTGCTGAAGTCCAATGTTTCGGGATAATCAAATATATGATAATCGTGAAAAAAATTTATTAAAAGGAAAAGGATACACATTTTATAATAACGGCAACCATTGTAATAATAGAAGAGAGTTCGGAAACGTTTTTGTAGTTTTTGGTAAAGCAAGAAATTAACTAATTGCTTACAATCCGATTAATGAACGCACTACGTGTAAACACGAATTTTTCAATTTGACCTTCATCTATGTACATGCGCACATTGAAGAGAAAACTGATGAGGCGAAGGAGGTGTTTTATGAAAAACTGATAGCAACATATAGAGCTGCACCCAACCACGATTGTAAGATCGTCTTAAGGTCTGGGTGGTACAAGAACGAATATATTAACCAACTATAGGAAAACACAGTATTCATAAAAAAACTAATGAAAACGGGCTACGATTGATGAATTTCGCCATGTCTAAAAACATAGTGGTACACACTTCCCACATAAAGAAACTCATAAGATGACGTGGAGGTTGCCAGATGGTAGAACAAATAATCAAATTAATCATATATTAATTGATGGACGACACTGACACGGTTCAAATGTAATTGATGTTCGAACTTGTCGTGGTTTGAATATTGACTCTGATCATTTTCTAGTTAGGGTAGTATTACGATTCAAAGTTTCAGTCATTAATAACACACTACCTGTTGGGTTGAAATGGGCAGTCAAAAGATTTGAACAATGGGCTGTAAAATAATTGTAAATGGATGCTATGGAACAACGAATTATTGCAGATTTGGAGTATTTCCAGCAGAATAATAGTATAAATAGTATGATGAAGAAATAAAAACATGCGTTGAAGGTGCCGGCCACAACAGAGGTTATTGGAAGATGATGATAGTTAGAAGTGAGTGGTTTCATGATGAATGTGGAAATGCTCGGAATGCAATAAATGCATCCAGGCTAAATATGCTAACGCGGACTTCACGAACCACTATTGAAGACTATCGCGCGAAGAGGGATTTCGAATGTAAATTGATTCATTGAAAAAAAAAAGAACTGGAACGAAGGGTTTACGTCGAAATGGAGAAGTTCAACAGAAACAACGGATACAATCAACAACCGTTTTTATGCTAAAAAAAACACAGATGGACAGGCTATGGCGCAAGAGGAAAGGTGCCTCAAAAGATGGTCCGAGTACTATAAAATCCTATTAAATGCGAACATGTCAGTAAATACTGTGGAAGATGTGCAATTTCAAACTGCCCAGACATTTATACCTGAATCATCAAAACACGAAGTAAAGAATGTTATTCAAAAGCTCAAGAATAATAAATCATCTGGATCTGATAACTTACCTGCAGGGAACTCTGTAAACATGGTGGAAATGGATTATGATATCAACTGCACGACTTAATGGTAAAGATTTGAAATAATTAACAGGTATGGCAGACGAGAGGAAGGATCTATTGTACAAATAAGTGTGACAAATTGCATTGCAACAAATATATAGAAATAACTTTATTAAACATTGCCTCTTGGGATTGGAAGACGTTAGCTGTAGACAGCTGCGGTAGAGTAGCGTGATGGAGAAATCTAAAATCGCACCTGGATTTTAATGTCATGCAATTCGTATTATTAATTATTATTACATAAATTGTTTGTTACACCTCATCGATGCAAGTGGATTTGAATTAAAATCAAAACAGAGCATGACATGAAGATTTTATAGTCAAAGTTGGAGTCTGTGTATAGTTGGAGCACTACTACACATCTCTATCTATAGTGTACGTATACGTAATGAAATGAAATTCAAATTCAAAATTGTCAAATGTTTGTTGCCGACCGAAACGTCTAAGAAAAGGAAGTTTATTAATCTGTGCTGCAAAAAAAAGGGTCGCCTTTAACCGTTGTAGTTTTTGACAATTGATATCTGCTGCATTTGGCACAAATAAATAGTCGTGTTGTGTAATATAAAAGTACTGGAAGCAGACCACTTTAGCCGGACACAAGGACAAAAAAACACGTCCATGTACTATAAATCGATCGAATATTAGTGATAAAATTAAATATTTAAATTTGGATATGCGTCCGGTTGTGTAACACATTTTTGTCATTTTCTACTTATATTTTAGGCAGTTTAAATAATAATTAATTACATTTATTTTAATTTAATTATTACCTGAATGTAAAACGTAAATGTCCAGATGATTGCGGAATTATTCAGTAACACTAAACTGATAATATAGAAATTAATCACATTGAAATTTATTAAATTATTGTATTTCTTAGTTTAAAAACTTTCTGCAATGATATTTTCATGTAATCCCGTAACCACCACGTACCGAAACTAAATGCGATAAAAAATATTTTGTGTAATTTAAAATAGAAATAATCTATAAAAATAAGTAAAATTGTATAATTAATGCAGAGATAAGAGTTTTTATCAAATTCAAAAAGTTGGATTTGTATTCTTATCATTCAGTATGTGTTATCACTAATTTGTAAACATCATATTTGCGAGGTGGATTGATTGCTGTTATTGTTTCATTGGAAGAAAACTGCGGCTGAAAGTCATTGAATTCTTGTCGCTAAGCTTATGATGAAAATGCTTCACATGAAAGATGAAAGTAATTGCAGAAAGTGGTCAACGATTCAAAAGTGGCGATTTGAAGTGAATGCCAAAAAAAGTAGAAAACCATCTGAAAAATTTGAATTACGGAATCGCAACTACAAATCTGTCAGATTCATTAAATGTAAGTCAAAAGCAGGGAAAAGCGTAAAACCACGTGTTAAATTTAGATTGAAAGACAGCAAAGGAATTCGGAATATCCAAGGAAAGACAGTTTTACTGTGTTTTACGGTGTGGTCAGAAGGGCATGGTATATTATGATTTGTTGAAACCTGGTCAAACTATCGCTGATGAGCGTTACAAACAATAGAGAAAGTCTTAAAATAATCATAAATGAAGTAAAATGTATTAGAATATCTGTTTATAAACAAGAAATATTTGTGTACTTTAACAGTGGGTGGAAAGGAAAAGTGTTGCCTGATTACTAATTTACCAGTTTAGCATAGGATTATTCGACTATGATTCCGAACTAATCAAACAACTTCCTAAAAATCTAACAATGAGGTGTGGTATCCCGTTGCCATGGTGTAGTACTCATCAAAGTATAGAACATATTTTTTATCCACAATTTCATTTTGAAAAAAGGGGTCAGAAAACATAACATTTTTTAAAAATCTATAACTTTTGAACCCAAGGTGCCACTATAATTTTTCAAGTTGAAAATCACTAAAATCTGAAATATTCATTTATGACACAAATATTTTTTTTTAAATTAACTGGTCACAAGGTGTATCAAAAGTGAAGAATTTTGTAAAAATGTAAATTTTTGCAAATAATTGCAATGAAAAAGTGTTTTCTATTAAATTTACTCTTAATAACATCAATAAGAAGAATGTCTCCACCTTTACTTTGATTTAAAATAGGGTGACCAGTGATAAAGTTATACATAGTTTTATGACAACGGTGTTTCGTTAGCATAATATTTATAACTTCAAATTTTCCTTCCTTATATGATTGTATTTGTACCTTTGGGTACAAGAAGTGTGTACTAAATGATGTCATTTTGGCGATATGGTTAACCAAAATGGTGGAAGTTCAAGGTGGCTCGAAAGAGCAACACATGTAAAAATCAAAATAAAATGAACTTTGGATCGCATGTTGATATTATTACCAAAATGGAGAAAATGGAGAAAGGATTCCCAGACAAACCAACACACGAAACAGACCATATATTTATGAAACCAGACTTTAATTTGGCGTTGTCAAATATCATGTTTATCATGGCTGGTTCAATATTTAGTTTCTATTTAGAAGAGTAATACGACCTGACGATATTTCATTGAAATCGGGAGGGGAGTCTTTACGTGGTTCCCTTTAGTTATTATGTTTTCGTAAAACAGCGATCACTTTGCGGACATTTATAAATTGGCCACTACTCAAACACATGTAGAACACATTTACCTACGGACACAATTATACGGAAGAGTTACCAAAATAAGTGAGAGGTTAATTAATGGAAATTATTGCCTCGAAATTAAAGTCTTTAGATTGCAACACTGAAAGTAGTTTTTTTACTTATCATTTACTGTGTGAGAGGGCTATTACCATATTTTGTATCCCTCTAAAATCCTCTAAATGATTCTTCGATTATGAATTCAAAAATTAAATAAATAACAATTAATTATAAGTTGACAACATTTGTATTTTACTATCGACACTCAAATAATATAATTCACTTTTAAACATGTAATATTTTCAATAAATTGGCCTAAAGCCGGTATTTCATTTGATAAATTAAATATTTTAAAAATGTTTGTTGTTGTAATTAATTTACATAAATCATAATTATTGAAAATGTTAACGGCTGTAATTTATTATTTATTTATTTCCTCGATGTTTCGACAACAAATTGAATAGTGATCATCAGTGAAATCAGAACCGAAACAATACAATGCAAATAAAAATTGTACGATCACAGAAATATTAAGTTACCAATAATGTCGAAGAAATGTCGAAGAAATAAATCTAAATAATACGTAGGTTTTCGAAAAGTTTCCTGTAATGCAATTTGTTTTTATGTTTTCAAAATATAATTTAAACTCTAAACGTGAAATTATCAATTACTTCGTAAATTGATTCAAATTTCTTTCCAACATGATTTGGAAACAAAAAAAATTCATAGAGTGATTTTATCAATTTTCCTGTTTCATAATGTATTTGAGCACTTTTTCTCTCTAATGAAATGTATGAGATCGATATTTCTTCATTCCCACATTCAATCGAATCAGAAATGATGCAAAGGATGTTATGGATATTTATTCTTTTTCTGCGAAGACCTCTGATCTTGATCTAAATTACATGTTTTATAACATTTCAGAATTAAAGCCGGGCCGCACGATCATTTACATTGTTGTTGGATGTGGCTTCATCATCTGACTTAACTATACTTTACTTTAATTATTCATGTAAACAATTTCTTCAGTGGTATGATTTTGCTGATTTTGAATGTACACACTCCATCTTCATCTTCATAAACTTTATTTCAGAAACACAAGAATTAATGGTTTCATATATCCTAACGTTGTTCTTTTTATCCATATCCGTTGTAACGTTAATTACTGATCCACGTTTTAAATAATGAATATGAATTATAGCACCAACTTCAAATTTATCCATTTTAATAAGAAAAAATGCTATGAAACTGAATCCAATAAATAAATGTATGTTCATGTGAAATGGTTATTTGAAACGCGGTCAGTCATTACAGGAACCTTTTCCATCGAACCTACTCACATAATTAACTTAAATTCACTTAATTGTTACATATAAATAATTTTGAATTAAAAATATATCAATTAATAATTTAACGATTAATCTACGGATTTTGAAATTAAAAATCTAATAACTTCAAATTTTATTGTAGGACAATATTTATTTTAAGCAAACAACATTTTCTGAATGACACAAAAAATCATAATTTTCCCATTTTATTTTACTTTGCGACACATTTTTATTAATTACTTATTTTATAAATTTATAGTTTTGGAAAAATTGGAAACCAATTAAATATCTATAGAATTAAGCAGTTACAATTATAACTAACGTCAAATACAAATACATTTCTTATATTTTAAACTCCTGACGCGATTAAATGATATTTTGTAGTGTACAAACATGACAACAAATGCGTTTGGGCTGCAGTTAGTGTTGTTCGTTCGGACGTTCGCTACCTTTTTTGGAATAATAGTGGAAAAAACTCTTTTCAAATGAAGCTTGAATTTAGTGTTAGGGTATGATTAAAGTGTTTTCGTCAATAGCCTCTTTAACTGCAACATTTTTTGGATTATTACGATGTAATTTTGAGTGGGTGGTTGAAGCGACACTTAGGAATGTTTTAGAACAATTGGATTTTTGAACATTCCACCCACCCATACCCTCTCTATTGTTTTTTTTAAAATTACAACTTAAAAATGTTGCTAGAGAACAGAGACGAATAGTTGCAATTTTAATTTTGATTTTCTTTTAAGAATTTCCAAATATTTTTTTTCCTTATAAATTTTCTTTTAGAGTTAATAAAAACGATCGCGGTAATAATTAATTTCTAAATACAATAACCTTATAGTTGTGTAGAGAGATCAAAAAACCCAAAAGTTCAATTTTTGTTTAAGGTTTAAAAGTGGGTACAAATATTTTGAAATGCCACGTTCCACCATCGTGTCAGTTATAGATATTGGTGTAGTATTCTAGACTTCTAGAGACATTTGACAAAAAATCTGTGATCCCAAAAGTGGTATACGAAATAGAATGTTCAAATTTCATGCTGATTTTAACATCCAATCTGGGGGTCATCCAAAATAACTCTTAATACCAAAACTGCATATTTTTCATGTTCAGAAATATCAGAAATGTTTCATTATACTTATGCGAAACTTAAAGAGTCACTACTGTGATCACATCTCGCCTACAGGTTTTTGTAAATAAGTTAAGTGCCTTCGAAAAGTCTTTGGTGTTCGATGATCTGAAATAAATCGTAATGACAAGTTGTGCACGAAGTACAAACAGAAAAGAATAGATATTCAAATCAAATAGGAAATACCAGTGAATCATTAAAAGCAATACCATAAAAAATTTGTTAATTTTAAAGGAACTTCAATATCGGTAGATTTTAAATTGGAATCTGTCCACAATATGTGTACGGTAATAATACTGACTTAGAAAATATTGTTTGCCCGGTCTGGAGTCTACTCGTTTCGCTGCTGAAACTTAACGTTATTATTATATGTTACTGAGAGTATGTCTACAATTTCTTTCAAGACTTTATTTTCTAAATCTTGAGCAAATTTTTCTTGTGCTATATTCAATGGAGTTTTTTTATTATTATCGATAAGAGTATGATCTGCGAAATTTTTCAACAGTAACTGTACGAACTCCAAGTAACCTTTTTCAACAGCTTCATGTAATGCTGTTTGACCATCTAAATCAACAATATCTGCTCCATAATCCAATAATATTTTCGCTACATTTATTTTGCATGATTCAGCAGCCCACATTAATGGAGTATCACCCTCTGTATCTTTAGCATTTATACTTTCATACATTTGCTCTGAATCTCCATTAAACCTTTCTTTGATCTTGTCCAATATCAGTAATATTACTTCTTTATTACCACTAATTATTGCTTGGTGTAATACGGTATCATGAATATTTCTTGCAAGAACATCGGCTCCCTTATCTAAAATGTATTCCACTGTTTGCAAGTTACCACTAAGAACAGCCATGTGCAAAGGTGTTTGGTGCACCTGAATTGTTGATGATTTTGCATAAAGTTCATATGCTTTATGGTGACAACCTAAACAACCATATGCGTTTCCCAGGTTTCCTAGTGTTCTAACTACATTCAAATTATCAGGTCCATAATGAAACTCATTAATTTTTAAAGCTCTTTCTAACAAATCCTTTTGTTTCTGTGGTTCACCTAAACTACCATATGCCATTCCAAGGTGTTCTAGTGTTATATCTATATTAAAACTATCAGGACCATAATTGGTTTCTTTAATTTTTAAAGCTTGTTCTACCAACTTCCTTTTTTTGCAAAAATCACCTAATTCACCATATGCGATTCCAAGATTCTCTAATGTTTTGGCTAGAATAAAGTGATCAGAGTCATATTGATTCTCATTAATCTTTAACGCTCTTTCTAACAACTGCTTTTGTTTGTGTTTATCACCTAAACTACCATAAGCACTTGAGAGATTTATTAATGTATAGACTACTTCAAAATTATCGGTACCGTAATTTTTTTCATCAAGAGTTGATACTGTCTAAATGTCCATACGCGTTAGCAAGTTGCGATAGAGTGTTAGATGTACGAAAGTGATCGGGACCATTATATTTCTCATCAAATTTTAAAACTCGTTCTAGCAACTCAATTTGTAGCTGATGCTCACCTAATTCTCCCAAAGCCAGACTAAGGAATTTTAAAGCTCTAGCAACTTCAACATGATCACGTCCATAGTTTTTCTCATTCATTTTTAAATACTTTTCTAGTAAATCCTTTTTTTTTATGTAATTTGTGGGATATAGTGTTAGGAATATTAACTTAATATAAACTAAGTTTCCACTATAATATATTTATTACTAATACAATTTATTTTTTAATATAATTTATACTTATTTTTATATATTTATTCTATAATTATTATTACTTTTAATATTTTATTAATTATATTATATAATATTTATAATAATTTTTATACGTCCTTTCGGCGTGACTGTTTGTAATCGTCTGTCTTGTCAATTTAACGTCATTTAATGTCATTGTCGATGCGAACCGTTATCTGCTTGTGTTCCTTGCTGAACACAAACCTATGACGGGTTCACACCGACGTCGTCTTGACGTGTCGCCACAAATTCACCAAATACTAAGTGTACGTTAGATATCCAATTTAATAAATCTTCAATGTAATATCTTTCGATTCTTTCTTTATCGTCAGGTTTCCTTTCTATCAAATTATCAAGATGTGACAAAAACATTTCCAAATGTGGTATTAAATGCCTTTTCTTTTTGTAGTCCTCTACTTCATCCCTATAAAGTGGAAAATTAATTTTTAATAATTGAAAAACCTCTTCTACAATTATGTCCTCTTTATTTTGATCTTTCAAGTTTATCCTTGTTACTTGTTGTACTAATCGATGAATACTCAATATACTTTGGTATTCCACACCATTTACCATTGAGTACTTAACAAGTAATCGAACAGCTGAATTTAATAGTTTCTCATTACCGTCTGCTAAATTTAAAAATATAATTCTATAAATATTTTTTGGTGCAAAATAAGATACAATATCGAGAATTTTCATTGCCAACTGTCCACATTGAGTATCGGCCTGTATTTTATCAATTGTTATTTTCCATGTGTTATAAGTAGTTTTAGTGTAACGATAATCAATGCCTTGAAATACTTCAGAGTTAAGTAGATCCTTTTCCATTTCATCATATAATTTTAAATAATTATCTATTTCAAATTTTCTTGAAACTCCTTCGTCTTGAATATATGCTATTGCTTGTTGTATCGCTAAGGGGAAACATTGTAGTTTTTCCACCAATTCTTCTATTACTTGGTCTTTCGATTTATCATCAGTTGGTACACCTAACCCCTTTTTAACAAATTCTATAGCATCACTTAACTCTAGTTCGTTGAGTTTGATAACTTCGATTCCTTTTTCCCATTCTTGAGTCCGAGAAGTAATTAAAATGTAAGGCCTATTAGCGTCACCTGTTGAAAGGCATATTGGTAAAAACCTTTTCAAATCTTTATTTGTTTCAGTATTATCGAAAATAAACAAGCTTTTCTTCTTGGCAAAAAAATGATACACTTCCTTTACAATAGACTCTACTGTTTTTTTTCTTCCATTTTCCATGTCAATTGTAGGAATATCTAATCTTTTATCTTCGGCTAAGTTAAAAAAGGATTCTGAAAGAGAATCTAAATTTTCGGCATTTATCCATAAAACATTTTTATTATAATTTGTTCCATATTCTTTCGCATACTTTCTAGCCAATTCACTTTTTCCAATTCCTCCTAAACCACTGACGGAGGTAATTTGTGAAACGACGGTAGCGCTAGAGCTTCTTTGTATTGTTTCATGTAACTTCATTAACTCCTCCTTTCTACCTGTAAAAAACTGTACTGGATCTTTCACATTAAACCAAATGTTTCCGAGGATTTCTATTCGTAATTGTTCAAAAAAATGTTTTCCTTCTTCATTCGATATAAACATTCCTTGCTTTGTTTTCATCCAATCCAACATTCTCGCATGAAATCTACTATAAACAATCTTTTTATCAACATTTTTAAATGTCTCACCAATTTCATTTTCAATGATTTCACCTAGCTCAATCTCGTTAGGTATATTTATTGCAAAAACTAATTTATCCAAAAAACTTTCTATATCTTCTTTTATATTGAAATTGAAATTATCATCTGGATAAGTTTTCTTGGCATGTTCCATTATTTTCTTAATTAGTTCTGCCTTATAAGGAAAATCGCCTTCTTTAAATTTTAAACGTTTTTGATGCTTGTCTTTAAGTTGCATATCTAAAATGTCATCCTTATCTTCTATTCGGTCAAAATTATTTGTTTGTAATTCTTTTTCCAAATCAATGTTTGTACAAATAATAAAATCTTTAAATTCACTATTCTTCTCTTTAAATTCCGGATTTCGTATGATTTTAATGTAGGAATGAAAATATTTAATTAAACTGAATGGGGCCTTCTTTCCTGAATCTAGTAAATCGTCACTCTTAATCTCTCTAGATTCGTTTTGTTTATGTATTGCCTTTAAGAAACGATAAATAACTCCGTTTTTATTCTCATTATAATATTGAAAAACCACATCATCAAAGTGTCCGGCGGCTGTCATTTCTGTAGCTAAGAGGAAAGAATAATTCTTTCTTACTCCTCTTAGTAGAAACAGCATTAATAACTTTAGTTGAAACATATAACCATGAAAAATGTTCCTTACCCCAGTACCAGGGTAATATTTGTTTGTACTCAACGTAAATTTTGTTGACCCTCCCGCAGTAGAATTAAACTCTTGTTCAATTTCATCCTGAGGTTGTTTTAAATCAGGTTGATCTTGTTCTTCTTTATCCGAACACCTTGACATTGCACCTTAAAATATATAGTAAAATTTAATATCACTTTGGTGTTCTCTATTGCATTATTATTAAACAAGGTAATATTGTGACAAGCTTTACGTTGAATGTTTAAAAGCACTACGATGCAAAAAGTAATCTTGGCGATTTCTGAAATTTTCTCTTTTAGGAAAGTTTTTCAAAAGTTCAATCCAAACACTTGTTAGTTTATCTAAATATTATTTATTGCAGTTAGATTTGATTAAGGCTTTTCATGGAATTTGGCATAAAACCTTATTATCCAAAATTCATGATTTAATACTTGCGGTTCTGTTATGTGATGAGATTACCGGTATCTTATTGAAAAGAATATTAAGAAGGTAGATCAACCAAAGAATATTATTGATCAGCAAAGAAAGAATTTATTTTTAAAATTAAATTAAAGTACTTACCGAAAATGAATTAAAAATACAATCGAAAACATCAGAAAAATACACAACAATAATCAATAGTGTCACGGAACGTGGTACTGAATTTCATACTTACAAACCAAACGATAAAAGAAGTTTTCGGGCAGTGTTACGAGGGTTACACAGCACAACTGACACCGAAGAAATAAAAGTTGGAATAGAAAAATGGGGACACCATAGGTAACACAATATTCAACATAGAACCACACGGAGGAAACTACATCTTTTCTACTTAGATTTGAAGCAGACGGAGAACTGCAAAGAAATTTACAACATCAAAAATATACTACATACTAAGATACAAATAGAACAACCACATGTTAAAAGGGACATCCCTCAATGCACTAATTGTCAGAGATATGAACATACAAATCATTTCTGCAATAGACAATCAAGATGTGGCGACCCAACTAAATTATGTCAAAGGCACAATAAAGACGAAAATGTAAAGTGTGTCCTATGCTCCGGAAATCGTCCTGCTAACTATAAAGGATGCACGTACTATGAGGAGCTACAAAAAAGAAAGTTCTGGGCGCTCCACAATTAACAATTGCCAACATCAACGATGTTGCAAAATAATCACCAATTAATGGTACCAATACTACACTAGGCAACACTAGGCAACCGTTTCTTTGCGGTTGGTGATTACAATGCCCAGCACACTCATTAGGATTCCACAATCATTGCATACAAGGACAGACAATTTTTAATGACAATGCAAGAGAAACACATGGATCGCTTATCAACGGGCCGACCGACACCAATTAAACAACTGATTTAATGAACTTTTGTATAATCAAGGGTACATCAAAAAGCTGTTTGCACAATCCAGCTTGAACTTGATCTCAGGTCGCTCGCCAATTATAATAACATTATCAACGGAAGTCTTATGCAATCAAGAAGAGTCTCTTCACAGTTCCTCTTAACACGAAAGAAAATATAGCAGATGCAATGGAAATACTAAATACGACAATACAGGAGGCAACATGGCTCTCCACACCGAAACAGACTACAAATCAAAATCTATACAAATGTCCAGAGGTAATTGTACAAAAAAGTAAAGAAAAAAGAATGTTGCGTAAAAGATGACAAACATCGAAAGCACCCTGTGACAAAGTCAAATTAAACACGGCCATAAAGGAAATTCATCGGCTTCAATACGAAATGAAAAATAATTGCAATTCAAAGATATTTGAAAAATTGAACACCTACGGAATTACCAGACTACTCTCTGTTTGGAACAACAAGAAACATTAAACTTATAATATTCGGGGGAAAACATACAACGACCGAACATTTACACAGAGTGATGAATAAAATCGTAAACACCATTGAAGACAAAACCTGTTGTTCAGCTGCTTTTCTTGCTATAACACTGGCATTCGACAAGTTGTGGCATCACGGGTACGCTTACAATATAATTTTAAAATCATAAATGTCCATTAAACAATTTGCGGTTAAGGTCGGTGAAGAAATAACTGAGCTCCATGGAAATTAGGTCTGGGCTACGTCAGGATAGTGTACTCGGCCCGATGCCTTACCTGCTATATATGCTACTTACTTGCCAATAATTACAGACATCACTATAGCAACTTTTGTCGACAATACTGCGGTATTGGCAACACATTCTAATCCGGTATGAGCATCTCATATTTTGCCGCAGGATTTGGACAAGTTCCAATTTTGGCTCAAAAAATTGCGTAGTGGTAACGCAGAGAAGAATGTCCACCGGTGACATTAAACGGAAAAACAACTGCCTCGTTCAGATAGCTCAAAATATCTGGACAAAAGACTTTCGCGGAAAAATATATAATAACAAAACAACAAACAGCTAAGATTAAATCATAATAGTTATATTACACCTCATCGATGCAAGTAGATTTGAATTAAAATCAAAACAGAGCATGACATGAAAATGAAGATTTTATAGTCAAAGTTGGAGTCCGTGTATAGTTGGAGCAATACTACACATCTCTATCTATAGTGTACGTATTAAAATTTGACATTCAATACATGGTATTTTGGGTAAAATTAATTCGTAACATTTCAATGCATTGTTTTGTATCTTAAATAAAAATTTTATTGTTTTTTAAGTTGGCTGAATGTTATAGTATAGGAAATGAAATTCAAAATTCAAAATTGTCAAATGTTTGTTGCCGACCGAAACGTCTAAGAAATTATAAAATTAATAAATTCTTCTAATCAACCGTAATTTCCATCAGAAAGTTTAGGAATCTGTGCTGCAAAAAAAAGGGCCGCCTTTAACCGTTGTAGTTTTTGACAATTGATATGTGCTGCATATGGCACAGACCACTTTAGCCGGACACAAGGACAAAAAAACATGTCCATATACAATAAATCGTTCGAATATTAGTGATAAAATTAAATATTTAAATTTGGATATGCGTCCGGTTGTGTAACACATTTTTATCATTTTCTACTTATATTTTAGGCAGTTTAAATAATAATTAATTACATTTATTTTAATTTAATTATTACCTGAATGTAAAACGTAAATGTCCAGATGATTGCGGAATTATTCAGTAACACTAAACTGATAATATAGAAATTAATCACACTGAACTTTATTAAATTATTATATTTCTTAGTTTAAACACTTTCTGCATCGATATTTTCATGTGATCCCGTAACCACCACGTACCGAAACTAAATGCGATAAAAAATATTTTGTGTAATTTAAAATAGAAATAATCTATAAAAATAAGTAAAATTGTATAATTAATGCAGAGATAAGAGTTTTTATCAAATTCAAAAAGTTGGATTTGTATTCTTATCATTCAGTATGTGTTATCACTAATTTGTAAACATCATTATTGCGAGGTGGATTGATTGCTGTTATTGTTTCATTGGAAGAAAACTGCGGCTGAAAGTCATTGAATTCTTGTCGCTAAGCTTATGATGAAAATGCTTCACATGAAAGATGAAAGTAATTGCAGAAAGTGGTCAACGATTCAAAAGTGGCGATTTGAAGTGAATGCCAAAAAAAGTAGAAAACCATCTGAAAAATTTGAATTACGGAATCGCAACTACAATTCTGTCAGATTCATTAAATGTAAGTCAAAAGCAGGGAAAAGCGTAAAACCACGTGTGAAATTTAGATTGAAAGACAGCAAAGGAAGTCGGTTTTGTATCGTATTGTCACACCAGTGATGAAAAATGGATTTATTTTGATAATCCTAAACGAACTAAACATTGAACTGACACAGCTTGAGCAGTAAAATCGATGCCAAAAATGCAATATCCAAGGAAAGACAGTTTTACTGTGTTTTACGGTGTGGTCAGAAGGGCATGGTATATTATGATTTGTTGAAACCTGGTCAAACTATCACTGATGAGCGTTACAAACAATAGAGAAAGTCTTAAAATAATCATAAATGTAGTAAAATGTATGAGAATATCTGTTTATAAACAACAAATATGTGTGTACTTTAACAGTGGGTGGAAAGGAAAAGTGTTGCCTGATTACTTATTTGCCAGTTTAGCATAGGATTATTCGACTATGATTCCGAACTAATCAAACAACTTCCTAAAAATCTAACAATGAGGTGTGGTATCCCGTTGCCATGGTGTAGTACTCATCAAAGTATAGAACATATTTTTTATCCACAATTTCATTTTGAAAAAAGGGGTCAGAAAACATAACATTTTTTAAAAATCTATAACTTTTGAACCCAAGGTGCCACTATAATTTTTCAAGTTGAAAATCACTAAAATCTGAAATATTCATTTATGACACAAATATTTTTTTTTAAATTAACTGGTCACAAGGTGTATCAAAAGTGAAGAATTTTGTAAAAATGTAAATTTATGCAAATAATTGCAATGAAAAAGTGTTTTCTATTAAATTTACTCTTAATAACATCAATAAGAAGAATGTCTCCACCTTTACTTTGATTTAAAATAGGGTGACCAGTGATAAAGTTATACATAGTTTTATGACAACGGTGTTTCGTTAGCATAATATTTATAACTTCAAATTTTCCTTCCTTATATGATTGTATTTGTAGCTTTTGGGTACAAGAAGTGTGTATTAAATGATGTCATTTTGGCTATATGGTTAACCAAAATGGTGGAAGTTCAAGGTGGCTCGAAACAGCAACACATGTAAAAATCAAAATAAAATGAACTTTGGAATGCATGTTGATATTATTACCAAAATGGAGAAAATGGAGAAAGGATTCCCAGACAAACCAACACACGAAACAGACCATATATTTATGAAACCAGACTTTAATTTGGCGTTGTCAAAAATCATGTTTATCATGGCTGGTTCAATATTTAGTTTCTATTTAGAAGAGTAATACGACCTGACGATATTTCATTGAAATCGGGAGGGGAGTCTTTACGTGGTTCCCTTTAGTTATTATGTTTTCGTAAAACAGCGATCACTTTACGGACATTTATAAATTGGCCACTACTCAAACACATGTAGAACACATTTACCTACGGACACAATTATACGGAAGAGTTACCAAAATAAGTGAGAGGTTAATTAATGGAAATTATTGCCTCGAAATTAAAGTCATGATAGAATTCAACTACTTTTAGAGTTTTTCACTTATCATTGACTGTGTGATAGGGCTTTTACCATATTTTGTATCCGTCTAAAATCCTCTAAATGATTCTTCGATTATAAGTACAAAAATTAAATAAATAACAATTAATTATAAGTTGACAACATTTGTATTTTACTATAAACACTCAAATAATATAATTCACTTTTAAACATGTAATATTTTCAATAAATTGGCCTAAAGCCGGTATTTCATTTGATAAATTAAATATTTTAAAAATGTTTGTTGTTGTAATTAATTTACATAAATCATAATTATTGAAAATGTTAACGGCTGTAATTTATTATTTATTTATTTCCTCGATGTTTCGACAACAAATTGAATAGTGATCATCAGTGAAATCAGAACCGAAACAATATAATGCAAATACAAATTGTACGATCACAGAAATATTATGTTACCAATAATGTCGAAGAAATGTCGAAGAAATAAATCTAAATAAAACGTAGGTTTTCGAAAAGTTTCCTGTAATGCAATTTGTTTTTATGTTTTCAAAATATAATTTAAACTCTAAACGTGAAATTATCAATTACTTCGTAAATTGATTCAAATTTCTTTCCAACATGATTTGGAAACAAGAAAAATTCATTTAGTGATTTTATCAATTTTCCTGTTTCATGATGTATTTGAGCACTTTTTCTCTCTAATGAAATGTATGAGATCGATATTTCTTCATTCCCACATTCAATCGAATCAGAAATGATGCAAAGGATGTTATGGATTTTTATTCTTTTTCTGCGAAGACCTCTGATCTTGATCTAAATTACATGTTTTATAACATTTCAGAATTAAAGCCGGGCCGCACGATCATTTACATTGTTGTTGGATGTGGTTTCATCATCTGACTTAACTATACTTTACTTTAATTATTCATGTCAACAATTTCTTCAGTGGTATGATTTTGCTGATTTTGAATGTACACACTCCATCTTCATCTTCATAAACATATGTACGACTGCATCTTTTATTTCAGAAACACAAGAATTAATGGTTTCATATATCCTAACGTTGTTCTTTTTATCCATATCCGTTGTAACGTTAATTACTGATCCACCTTTTAAATAATGAATATGAATTATAGCACCAACTTCAAATTTATCCATTTTAATGAGAAAAAATGCAAAACACACCAATTTTAAAATGCTATGATACTGAATCCAATAAATAATTGTATGTTCATGTGAAATGGTTATTTGAAACGCGGTCAGTCATTACAGGAACCTTTTCCATCGAACCTACTCACATAATTAACTTAAATTCACTTAATTGTTACATATAAATAATTTTGAATTAAAAATATATCAATTAATAATTAAACGATTAATCTACGGATTTTGAAATTAAAAATCTAATAACTTCAAATTTTATTGTAGGACAATATTTATTTTAAGCAAACAACATTTTCTGAATGACACAAAAAATTTTCCCATATTATTTTACTTTGCGATACATTTTTATTAATTACTTATTTTATAAATTTATAGTTTTGGAAAAATTGGAAACCAATTAAATATCTATAGAATTAAGCAGTTACAATTATAACTAACGTCAAATACAAATACATTTCTTATATTTTAAACTCCTGACGCGATTAAATGATATTTTGTAGTGTACCAACATGACAACAAATGCGTCTGGCCTGCAGTTAGTGTTGTTCGTTCGGACGTTCGCTACCTTTTTTGGAATAATAGTGGAAAAAACTCTTTTCAAATGAAGCTTGAATTTAGTGTTAGGGTATGATTAAAGTGTTTTCGTCAATAGCCTCTTTAACTTCATCATTTTTTGGATTATTACAATGTAATTTTGAGTTCGTTGATAATATTACCATAGAGAGATCAAAAAATCAAAAAGTTCAACTTTTGTTTAAGGTTTAAAAGTGTGTACAAATATTTTGAAATGCCACGTTTCACCATCGTGTAAGTTATAAATATTGGTGTAGTGTACTAGACTTCTAGAGACATTTGACAAAAATTCTGTGATCCCAAAAGGGATATACGAAATAGAATGTTCAAATTTTGTGCTGGTTTTAACATGCAATCTGGAGGTCGTCCAAAATAACTCTTAATACCAAAACTGCGTATTTTTCATGTTCAAATATCAGGAATGTTTCATTATACTTATGCGAAACTTAAAGAGTCACTACTGTGATCACATCTCGCCTACAGGTTTTTGTAAATAAGTTAAGTGCCTTCGAAAAGTCTGATGTTAAATTGGTATATATCCACAATATGTGTATGGTAATTATGCTGACTTAGGAAATATAGTTTGCCCGGTCTGAATTTAGTGTTTCAACTCACCCTGACGTTAATTGAAATATACAATTTGTTATATTGACATTTCGGTGCTAAAACTGAACGTTATTATTAGCTGTTACTGAGAGTATGTCTACAATTTCTTTCAAGACTTTATTTTCTAAATCTTGAGCAAATTTTTCTTGTGCTATATTCAATGGAGTTTTTCTATTATTATCGATAAGAGTATGATCTGCGAAATTTTTCAACAGTAACTGTACGAACTCCAAGTAACCTTTTTCAACAGCTTCATGTAATGCTGTTTGACCATCTAAATCAACAGCGTTAATATCTGCTCCATAATCCAATAATATTTTCGCCGCATTTATTTTGCATGTTTCAGCAGCCCACATTAATGGAGTATCACCCTCTGTATCTTTAGCATTTATACTTTCATACATTTGCTCTGAATCTCCATTGAATCTTTCTTTGATCTTGTCCAATATCAGTAATATTACTTCTTTATTACCACTACTTATTGCTTGGTGTAATACGGTATCATGAATATTTCTTGCAAGAACATCGGCACCCTTATCTAAAATGTATTCCACTGTTTGCAAGTTACCACTAAGAACAGCCATGTGCAAAGGTGTTTGGTGCACCCAAATTGTTGATGATTTTTCATAAAATTCATATGCTTTTTGGTGATAACCTAAAGCACCATATGCGGTTCCAAGGTTTTCTAGTGTTCTAGCTAAATTAAAATTATCTGGACCATAATGGGTTTCTTTTATTTTCAAAACTTTTTCTAACAACTCCTTTTGTTTCTGATGATCACCTACACTACCATATGCAATTCCAAGATTTTCTAGTGTGCTGGCTACATTAAAATTATCGGTACCATAATGCATCTCATTAATTTTTAAAGCTCGTTCTAACAACTCCTTTTGTTTCTGATGATCACCTACACTACCATATGCAATTCCAAGATTTTCTAGTGTGCTGGCTACATTAAAATTATCAGGACCATAATGCATCTCATTAATTTTTAATGCTTGTTCTAAATACTCTTTGTTTTTCTGATGATCACCTAAACTACCATATGCAATTCCAAGATTTTCTAGTGTGCTGGCTAGATTCAAATTATCAGGACCATAATGCATCTCATTAACTTTTAAAGCTCGTTCTAAATACTCTATGTTTTTCTGAAAATCACCTAAACTACCGTATGCATTTCCAAGGTTTTCTAGTGTTCTAGCTACATTAAAATTATCAGGACCATATTGCATCTCATTAATTTTTAAAGCTCGTTCTAACAACTCCTTTTGTTTCTGATGATCACCTAAACTACCATATGCAATTCCAAGATTTTCTAGTGTGCTGGCTACATTAAAATTATCAGGACCATAATGCATCTCATTAATTTTTAATGCTCGTTCTAAATGCTCTTTGTTTTTCTGATGATCACCTAAACTACCGTGTGCATTTCCAAGGTTTTCTAGTGTTCTAGCTACTTTAAAATTATCAGGACCATAATGGGTTTCTTTCATTTTCAAAACTTTTTCTAACAAATCCTTTCGTTTCTGATGATCACATGAATCCCAATTTGCGCTGCTCAGATTCTCTAGTGTTCTAGCTACATTAAAATTATCAGGACCATAATGCATCTCATTAATTTTTAAAGCTCGTTCTAACAACTCCTTTTGTTTCTGATGATCACCTAAACTACCATATGTAATTCCGAGATTTTCTAGTGTGCTGGCTACATTAAAATTATCAGGACCATAATGCATCTCATTAATTTTTAATGCTCGTTCTAAATGCTCTTTGTTTTTCTGATGATCACCTAAACTACCGTATGCATTTCCAAGGTTTTCTAGTGTTCTAGCTACATTAAAATTATCAGGACCATAATGCATCTCATTAATTTTTAAGGCTCTTTCTAAAACCGTTTTTTTTTTCTGATGATCACCTAAACTACTATATGCATTTCCAAGGTTTTCTAGTGTTCTAGCTACATTCAAATTATCAGGACCATAATGAAACTCATTCATTTTTAAAGCTCTTTTTAACAAATCCTTTTGTTTCTGATGATCACCTAGACTACTATATGCATTTCCAAGGATTTCTAGTGTTCTAGCATTTTTAAAATTATTAGAACCATAATGATTCTCATTTATTTTTAACGCTCGTTCTGACAACTCCATTTGTTTGTGAGGATCACCTAAACCATGATAAGCGCCTGCAAGATTTATTAATATTGGAGCTATTTTATAATGTTCAGAACCGTAATGTGTTTCATTAATAGTTAAGGCTCGCTCTAGTATGACTACTTTTTTGTGATGTTGATCTAAATATCCATACGCAACACCAAGATTTGTTAACGTTACAGCTGTAAAATGGTGATCGGGGCCATAATTTTTCTCACGGCAATTTAAAACTTGTTCTAACAACTCAATTTGTATCTGATGTGCGCCAAAATTTTCGTAAGCCATACTGAGGTATTCTTTTGTTGTAGCAACTTTAGGATGATCTGGTCCATAGTTTTTCTCATCCATTCTTAAACACTTTTCTAGTAAATCCTTTTTTTTATGCATTTCACCAAAATTTAAGTGTACGATAAATATCCAATTTAATAAATCTTCAATGTAATGTCTTTCTAATCTTTCTTCATCTTCAGGTTTCCTTTCTATCAAATTATCAATATGTGACAGAAATATTTCCAAATGTGGTAATAATTGCCTTTTCCTTTTGTAGTCCTCTACTTTATCACTGTCATCTGGAAAATTAATTTTTAATAATTGAAAAACCTCTTCTACAATCATGTCCTCTTTATTTTGATCTTTCACGTTTATTCTTGTTACTTGTTGAACTAGTCGATGAATACTCAATACACTTTGGTTTTCCACACCATTTAACATTGAATACTTAACAAGTAATCGAACAGCTGAATTTAACAGTTTCTCATTACCGTCTGCTAAATTTAAAAATACAATTCTATAAATATTATCTGGTGCAAAATAAGATATAATATCGAGAATTTTCATTGCCAACTGTCCAAATTGAGCATCGGCCTGTATTTTATCAGTTGTAATTTTCCATGTGTTGAAAGTAGTTTTAGTGTAACGATTATCATTGCCTTTAAATACTTTAGAGTTAAGTAGATCCTTTTCCATTTGTTCATATAATTTTAGATAATTGTCTATTTCAAATGTAACTCCTTCGCCTTGAATATATGCTATTGCTTGCTGTATCGCTAACGGAAAACATTGCAGTTTTTTTACCAATTCTTCTATTACTTGATCTTTCGATTTATCATCAGTGGGTACACCTAACCCCTTTTTAACAAATTCTATAGCATCACTTAACTCTAGTTCGTTGAGTTTGATAACTTCGATTCCTTTTTCCCATTCTTGAGTCCGAGAAGTAATTAAAATGTAAGGCCTATTAGCGTCACCTGTTGAAAGGCATATTGGTAAAAACCTTTTCAAATCTTTATTTGTTTCAGTATTATCGAAAATAAACAAGCTTTTCTTCTTGGCAAAAAAATGATACACTTCCTTTACAATAGACTCTACTGTTTTTTTTCTTCCATTTTCCGTGTCAATTGTAGGAATATCTAATCTTTTATCTTCGGCTAAGTTAAAAAAGGATTCTGAAAGAGAATCTAAATTTTCGGCATTTATCCATAAAACATTTTTATTATAATTTGTTCCATATTCTTTCGCATACTTTCTAGCCAATTCAGTCTTTCCAATTCCTCCTAAACCACTGACGGAGGTAATTTGTGAAACGACGGTAGCGCTAGAGCTTCTTTGTATTGTTTCATGTAACTTTATTAACTCCTCCTTTCTACCTGTAAAAAACTGTACTGGATCATTCACATTAAACCAAATGTTTCCGAGGATTTCTATTCGTAATTGTTCAAAAAAATGTTTTCCTTCTTCATTCGATATAAATATTCCCTGCTTTGTTTTCATCCAATCCAACATTCTCGCATGAAATCTACTATAAACATTTTTTTTATTATCATTATTAAATGTCTCGCCAATCTCATTTTCAATGATTTCACCTAGCTCAATCTCATTAGGTAAATTTACGGCAAAAACTAATTTTTCCAAAAAACTTTCTATATCTTCTATTATATCGGAATTGAAATTATCAACTGGATAAGTTTTCTTGGCATGTTCCATTATTTTCTGAATTAGTTCTGCCTTATAAGGAAAATTGCCTTCTTTAAATTTTAAACGTTTTTGATGCTTGTCTTTAAGTTGCATATCTAAAATGTCATCCTTATCTTCTATTCGGTCAAAATGATTTTGTTGTAATTCTTTATCCAAATCAATGTTTGTACAAATAATAAAATCTTTAAATTCACTATTCTTCTCTTTAAATTCCGGATTTCGTATGATTTTAATGTAGGAAGGAAAATATTTAATTAAACTGAATGGGGACTTCTTTCCTGAATCCAGTAAATCGTCACTCTTAATCTCTTTAGATTCGTTTTTTTTATGTTTTGCCTGTAAGAATCGATAAATAATTCCGTTTTTCCTCTCATTTTCATATTGAAAAATCACATCATCAAATTGTCCGGCGGCTGTCATTTCTGTAGCTAAGAGGAAAGAATAATTCTTTCTTACTCCTCTTAGTAGAAACAGCATTAATAACTTTAGTTGAAACATATAACCATGAAATATATCCTTTAACCCACCAGCAGGGTAATTTTTGTTTGTACTCAACGCAGCAGAATTATCCCCTTGTTCATTTTCACCTTGAGGCAGTTTTAAATCATGTTGAACTTGTTCTTCTTTATCCGAACACCTTGACATTGCACCTTAAAATTTATAATAAAATTTAATATTATTTAGATGTTCTCAATTGCATTATTATTAAACATTAAATATAATTATTCAAGATTGATGATTTAATGTTTGGGGTTCTGCGATGTGATGAGATTACCGACATACTTATTGCTATATAAGAATATTAAGGTAGATCTTGGTTGAATTAGTTTGTTTTCTTATTCACGCGTTACTTTACCTTTGGGTTCAATACTTTTATCTTGATTTCCATAAATATAATTTATTGATTGCAAATACTAATTCTATATCCAATATTGACTTTACTAATTGTAAGTACAACGTAAATATTGACTTGGGTGATTGTCCACCTAATATTTAGAGCTCGTGTAATTATTGGTATTAATATGAGTTTATTTTATTCATTTCGATACTATTATTAGGAGGTCCTCTAGCTGTTCATGCACAACTGTCACTTTATTTTTGTAATATAAAGGTAAAGGCACCATGCATCGATAAGATTCTATCCCTTTCAAGGCCCCTCATAATTTAATCATTCATTTATTTGTGTTATTCTTGTTTTGTGTATTAAGTCACATCTACTAGAGCGATTATATTCTGCCGTTTTGTGATTTTAAAAAGCACTGCGAACCATCAGGTGAATTAAGTACCATCTTCTTACGCTTAGGTCTAACGGAAAACTCCTAAAGTAGTGAAATTATATCACATATAATTTCACGAATCTTGTGAACTAAAATCATTAAATGCAATTAAGTTCAAAAATACAAAATAATCGCAAAAATCTTGCTTGAACAATTCAATTAAGAAAACATTTGGGTGGTATGGGTATGGCATGGTAGCGCTGGATCGGTAGTGTTACATAATTCTAGAAATATTTGGAACTTACCACTAACTGTTGAAGTCCAATGTTTCGGGATAATCAAATATATGATAATCGTGAAAAAAATTTATTGAAAGGAAAAGGATACACATTTTATAATAACGGCAACCATTGTAATAAAAGAAGAGAGTTCGGAAACGTTTTTGTAGTTTTTGGTAAAGCAAGAAATTAAGTAATTGCTTACAATCCGATTAATGAACGCACTACGTGTAAACACGAATTTTTCAATTTGACCTTCATCTATGTACATGCGCACATTGAAGAGAAAACTGATGAGGCGAAGGAGGTGTTTTATGAAAAACTGATAGCAACATATAGAGCTGCACCCAACCACGATTGTAAGATCGTCTTAAGGTCTGGGTGGTACAAGAACGAATATATTAACCAACTATAGGAAAACACAGTATTCATAAAAAAACTAATGAAAACGGGCTACGATTGATGAATTTCGCCATGTCTAAAAACATAGTGGTACACACTTCCCACTTAAAGAAACTCATAAGATGACGTGGATGTTGCCAGATGGTAGAACAAATAATCAAATTGATCATATATTAATTGATGGACGACACTGACACTGTTCAAATATAATTGATGTTCGAACTTGTCGTGGTTTGAATATTGACTCTGATCATTTTCTAGTTAGGGTAGTATTACGATTCAAAGTTTCAGTCATTAAAACACACTACCTGTGGGGTTGAAATGGGCAGTCGAAAGATTGGAACAATGGGCTGTAAAATAATTGTAAATGGATGCTATGGAACAACGAATTATTACAGATTTGGAGTATTTCCAGCAGAATAATAGTATGATGAAGAAATCAAAAACATGCGCTGAAGGTTCCGGCCACAACAGAGGTTATTGGAAGATGATGATAGTTAGAAGTGAGTGGTTTCATGATGAATGTGGAAATGCTCGGAATGCAATAAATGCATCCAGGCTAAATATGCTAACGCGGACTTCACGAACCACTATTGAATACTATCGCGCGAAGAGGGATTTCGAATGTAAATTGATTCATTGAAAAAAAAAGAACTGGAACGAAGGGTTTACGTCGAAATGGAGAAGTTCAACAGAAACAACGGATACAATCAACAACCGTTTTTATGCTAAAAAAAACAGAGATGGACAGGCTATGGCGCAAGAGGAAAGGTGCCTCAAAAGATGGACCGAGTACTATAAAATCCTATTAAATGCGAACATGTCAGTAAATACTGTGGAAGATGTGCAATTTCAAACTGCCCAGACATTTATACCTGAATCATCAATGCACGAAGTAAAGAATGTTATTCAAAAGCTCAAGAATAATAAATCACCTGGATCTGATAACTTACCTGCAGGGAACTCTGTAAACATGGTGGAAATGGATTATGATATCAACTGCACGACTTAATGGTAAAGATTTGAAATAATTAACAGGTATGGCAGACGAGAGGAAGGATCTATTGTACAAATAAGTGTGACAAATTTCATTGCAACAACTATAAAGAAATAACTTTATTAAACATTTCCTCTTGGGATTGGAAGACGTTAGCTGTAGACAGCTGCGGTAGAGTAGCGTGATGGAGAAATCTAAAATCGCACCTGGATTTTAATGTCATGCAATTCGTATTATTAATTATTATTACATAAATTGTTTGTTACACCTCATCGATGCAAGTGGATTTGAATTAAAATCAAAACAGAGCATGACATGAAGATTTTATAGTCAAAGTTGGAGTCTGTGTATAGTTGGAGCACTACTACACATCTCTATCTATAGTGTACGTATACGTAATGAAATGAAATTCAAATTCAAAATTGTCAAATGTTTGTTGCCGACCGAAACGTCTAAGAAAAGGAAGTTTATTAATCTGTGCTGCAAAAAAAAGGGTCGCCTTTAACCGTTGTAGTTTTTGACAATTGATATGTGCTGCATTTGGCACAAATAAATAGTCGTGTTGCGTAATATAAAAGTACTGGCAGCAGACCACTTTAGCCGGACACAAGGACAAAAAAACACGTCCATGTACAATAAATCGATCGAATATTAGTGATAAAATTAAATATTTAAATTTGGATATGCGTCCGGTTGTGTAACACATTTTTGTCATTTTCTACTTATATTTTAGGCAGTTTAAATAATAATTAATTACATTTATTTTAATTTAATTATTACCTGAATGTAAAACGTAAATGTCCAGATGATTGCGGAATTATTCAGTAACACTAAACTGATAATATAGAAATTAATCACATTGAAATTTATTAAATTATTGTATTTCTTAGTTTAAACACTTTCTGCATCGATATTTTCATGTAATCCCGTAACCACCACGTACCGAAACTAAATGCGATAAAAAATATTTTGTATAATTTAAAATAGAAATAATCTATAAAAATAAGTAAAATTGTATAATTAATGCAGAGATAAGAGTTTTTATCAAATTCAAAAAGATGGATTTGTATTCTTATCATTCAGTATGTGTTATCACTAATTTGTAAACATCATATTTGCGAGGTGGATTGATTGCTGTTATTGTTTCATTGGAAGAAAACTGCGGCTGAAAGTCATTGAATTCTTGTCGCTAAGCATATGATGAAAATGCTTCACATGAAAGATGAAAGTAATTGCAGAAAGTGGTCAACGATTCAAAAGTGGCGATTTGAAGTGAATGCCAAAAAAAGTAGAAAACCATCTGAAAAATTTGAATTACGGAATCGCAACTACAATTCTGTCAGATTCATTAAATGTAAGTCAAAAGCAGGGAAAAGCGTAAAACCACGTGTGAAATTTAGATTGAAAGACAGCAAAGGAAGTCGGTTTTGTATCGTATTGTCACACCAGTGATGAAAAATGGATTTATTTTGATAATCCTAAACGAACTAAACATTGAACTGACACAGCTTGAGCAGTAAAATCGATGCCAAAAATGCAATATCCAAGGAAAGACAGTTTTACTGTGTTTTACGGTGTGGTCAGAAGGGCATGGTATATTATGATTTGTTGAAACCTGGTCAAACTATCACTGATGAGCGTTACAAACAATAGAGAAAGTCTTAAAATAATCATAAATGTAGTAAAATGTATGAGAATATCTGTTTATAAACAACAAATATGTGTGTACTTTAACAGTGGGTGGAAAGGAAAAGTGTTGCCTGATTACTTATTTGCCAGTTTAGCATAGGATTATTCGACTATGATTCCGAACTAATCAAACAACTTCCTAAAAATCTAACAATGAGGTGTGGTATCCCGTTGCCATGGTGTAGTACTCATCAAAGTATAGAACCTATTTTTTATCCACAATTTCATTTTGAAAAAAGGGGTCAGAAAACATAACATTTTTTAAAAATCTATAACTTTTGAACCCAAGGTGCCACTATAATTTTTCAAGTTGAAAATCACTAAAATCTGAAATATTCATTTATGACACAAATATTTTTTTTTAAATTAACTGGTCACAAGGTGTATCAAAAGTGAAGAATTTTGTAAAAATGTAAATTTATGCAAATAATTGCAATGAAAAAGTGTTTTCTATTAAATTTACTCTTAATAACATCAATAAGAAGAATGTCTCCACCTTTACTTTGATTTAAAATAGGGTGACCAGTGATAAAGTTATACATAGTTTTATGACAACGGTGTTTCGTTAGCATAATATTTATAACTTCAAATTTTCCTTCCTTATATGATTGTATTTGTAGCTTTTGGGTACAAGAAGTGTGTATTAAATGATGTCATTTTGGCTATATGGTTAACCAAAATGGTGGAAGTTCAAGGTGGCTCGAAACAGCAACACATGTAAAAATCAAAATAAAATGAACTTTGGAATGCATGTTGATATTATTACCAAAATGGAGAAAATGGAGAAAGGATTCCCAGACAAACCAACACACGAAACAGACCATATATTTATGAAACCAGACTTTAATTTGGCGTTGTCAAAAATCATGTTTATCATGGCTGGTTCAATATTTAGTTTCTATTTAGAAGAGTAATACGACCTGACGATATTTCATTGAAATCGGGAGGGGAGTCTTTACGTGGTTCCCTTTAGTTATTATGTTTTCGTAAAACAGCGATCACTTTACGGACATTTATAAATTGGCCACTACTCAAACACATGTAGAACACATTTACCTACGGACACAATTATACGGAAGAGTTACCAAAATAAGTGAGAGGTTAATTAATGGAAATTATTGCCTCGAAATTAAAGTCATGATAGAATTCAACTACTTTTAGAGTTTTTCACTTATCATTGACTGTGTGATAGGGCTTTTACCATATTTTGTATCCGTCTAAAATCCTCTAAATGATTCTTCGATTATAAGTACAAAAATTAAATAAATAACAATTAATTATAAGTTGACAACATTTGTATTTTACTATAAACACTCAAATAATATAATTCACTTTTAAACATGTAATATTTTCAATAAATTGGCCTAAAGCCGGTATTTCATTTGATAAATTAAATATTTTAAAAATGTTTGTTGTTGTAATTAATTTACATAAATCATAATTATTGAAAATGTTAACGGCTGTAATTTATTATTTATTTATTTCCTCGATGTTTCGACAACAAATTGAATAGTGATCATCAGTGAAATCAGAACCGAAACAATATAATGCAAATACAAATTGTACGATCACAGAAATATTATGTTACCAATAATGTCGAAGAAATGTCGAAGAAATAAATCTAAATAAAACGTAGGTTTTCGAAAAGTTTCCTGTAATGCAATTTGTTTTTATGTTTTCAAAATATAATTTAAACTCTAAACGTGAAATTATCAATTACTTCGTAAATTGATTCAAATTTCTTTCCAACATGATTTGGAAACAAGAAAAATTCATTTAGTGATTTTATCAATTTTCCTGTTTCATGATGTATTTGAGCACTTTTTCTCTCTAATGAAATGTATGAGATCGATATTTCTTCATTCCCACATTCAATCGAATCAGAAATGATGCAAAGGATGTTATGGATTTTTATTCTTTTTCTGCGAAGACCTCTGATCTTGATCTAAATTACATGTTTTATAACATTTCAGAATTAAAGCCGGGCCGCACGATCATTTACATTGTTGTTGGATGTGGTTTCATCATCTGACTTAACTATACTTTACTTTAATTATTCATGTCAACAATTTCTTCAGTGGTATGATTTTGCTGATTTTGAATGTACACACTCCATCTTCATCTTCATAAACATATGTACGACTGCATCTTTTATTTCAGAAACACAAGAATTAATGGTTTCATATATCCTAACGTTGTTCTTTTTATCCATATCCGTTGTAACGTTAATTACTGATCCACCTTTTAAATAATGAATATGAATTATAGCACCAACTTCAAATTTATCCATTTTAATGAGAAAAAATGCAAAACACACCAATTTTAAAATGCTATGATACTGAATCCAATAAATAATTGTATGTTCATGTGAAATGGTTATTTGAAACGCGGTCAGTCATTACAGGAACCTTTTCCATCGAACCTACTCACATAATTAACTTAAATTCACTTAATTGTTACATATAAATAATTTTGAATTAAAAATATATCAATTAATAATTAAACGATTAATCTACGGATTTTGAAATTAAAAATCTAATAACTTCAAATTTTATTGTAGGACAATATTTATTTTAAGCAAACAACATTTTCTGAATGACACAAAAAATTTTCCCATATTATTTTACTTTGCGATACATTTTTATTAATTACTTATTTTATAAATTTATAGTTTTGGAAAAATTGGAAACCAATTAAATATCTATAGAATTAAGCAGTTACAATTATAACTAACGTCAAATACAAATACATTTCTTATATTTTAAACTCCTGACGCGATTAAATGATATTTTGTAGTGTACCAACATGACAACAAATGCGTTTGGGCTGCAGTTAGTGTTGTTCGTTCGGACGTTCGCTACCTTTTTTGGAATAATAGTGGAAAAAACTCTTTTCAAATGAAGCTTGAATTTAGTGTTAGGGTATGATTAAAGTGTTTTCGTCAATAGCCTCTTTAACTTCATCATTTTTTGGATTATTACGATGTAATTTTGAGTTTGTTGATGAAGCGTTAATGGTTGGGTAGAGAGATCAAAAAATCAAAAAGTTCAACTTTTGTTTAAGGTTTAAAAGTGTGTACAAATATTTTGAAATGCCACGTTTCACCATCGTGTAATTTATAAATATTGGTGTAGTGTACTAGACTTCTAGAGACATTTGACAAAACTTCTGTGATCCCAAAAGGGATATACGAAATAGAATGTTCAAATTTTGTGCTGGTTTTAACATGCAATCTGGAGGTCGTCCAAAATAACTCTTAATACCAAAACTGCGTATTTTTCATGTTCAAATATCAGGAATGTTTCATTATACTTATGCGAAACTTAAAGAGTCACTACTGTGATCACATCTCGCCTACAGGTTTTTGTAAATAAGTTAAGTGCCTTCGAAAAGTCTGATGTTAAATTGGTATATATCCACAATATGTGAATGGTAATTATGCTGACTTAGGAAATATAGTTTGCCGGGTCTGAATTTAGTGTTTCAACTCACTCTGACGTTAATTGAAATATACAATTTGTTATATTGACATTTCGGTGCTAAAACTGAACGTTATTATTAGCTGTTACTGAGAGTATGTCTACAATTTCTTTCAAGACTTTATTTTCTAAATCTTGAGCAAATTTTTCTTGTGCTATATTCAATGGAGTTTTTCTATTATTATCGATAAGAGTATGATCTGCGAAATTTTTCAACAGTAACTGTACGAACTCCAAGTAACCTTTTTCAACAGCTTCATGTAATGCTGTTTGACCATCTAAATCAACAGCGTTAATATCTGCTCCATAATCCAATAATATTTTCGCCGCATTTATTTTGCATGTTTCAGCAGCCCACATTAATGGAGTATCACCCTCTGTATCTTTAGCATTTATACTTTCATACATTTGCTCTGAATCTCCATTGAATCTTTCTTTGATCTTGTCCAATATCAGTAATATTACTTCTTTATTACCACTAATTATTGCTTGGTGTAATACGGTATCATGAATATTTCTTGCAAGAACATCGGCTCCCATATCTAAAATGTATTCCACTGTTTGCAAGTTACCACTAAGAACAGCCATGTGCAAAGGTGTTTGGTGCACCCAAATTGTTGATGATTTTTCATAAAATTCATATGCTTTTTGGTGATAACCTAAAGCACCATATGCGGTTCCAAGGTTTTCTAGTGTTCTAGCTAAATTAAAATTATCTGGACCATAATGGGTTTCTTTCATTTTCAAAACTTTTTCTAACAAATCCTTTCGTTTCTGATGATCACATGAATCCCAATATGCGCTGCTCAGATTCTCTAGTGTTCTAGCTACATTAAAATTATCAGGACCATAATGCATCTCATTAATTTTTAAAGCTCGTTCTAACAACTCCTTTTGTTTCTGATGATCACCTACACTACCATATGCAATTCCAAGATTTTCTAGTGTGCTGGCTACATTAAAATTATCAGGACCATAATGCATCTCATTAATTTTTAATGCTCGTTCTAAATACTCTTTGTTTTTCTGATGATCACCTAAACTACCATATGCAATTCCAAGATTTTCTAGTGTGCTGGCTAGATTCAAATTATCAGGACCATAATGCATCTCATTAACTTTTAAAGCTCGTTCTAAATACTCTTTGTTTTTCTGAAAATCACCTAAACTACCGTATGCATTTCCAAGGTTTTCTAGTGTTCTAGCTACATTAAAATTATCAGGACCATATTGCATCTCATTAATTTTTAAAGCTCGTTCTAAATACTCTTTGTTTTTCTGATGATCACCTAAACTACCATATGCAATTCCGAGATTTTCTAGTGTGCTGGCTACATTAAAATTATCAGGACCATAATGCATCTCATTAATTTTTAATGCTCGTTCTAAATGCTCTTTGTTTTTCTGATGATCACCTAAACTACCGTATGCATTTCCAAGGTTTTCTAGTGTTCTAGCTACATTAAAATTATCAGGAACATAATGCATCTCATTAATTTTTAAGGCTCTTTCTAAAACCGTTTTTCTTTTCTGATGATCACCTAAATTACCGTATGCAATTCCAAGGTTTTCTAGTGTTCTAGCTACATTAAAATTATCAGGACCATAATGGGTTTCTTTAATTTTCAAAACTTTTTCTAACAAATCCTTTCGTTTCTGATGATCACATGAATCCCAATATGCGCTGCTCAGATTCTCTAGTGTGCTGGCTACATTAAAATTATCAGGACCATAATGCATCTCATTAATTTTTAAAGCTCGTTCTAACAACTCCTTTTGTTTCTGATGATCACCTACACTACCATATGCAATTCCGAGATTTTCTAGTGTGCTGGCTACATTAAAATTATCAGGACCATAATGCATCTCATTAATTTTTAATGCTCGTTCTAAATGCTCTTTGTTTTTCTGATGATCACCTAAACTACCGTATGCATTTCCAAGGTTTTCTAGTGTTCTAGCTACATTAAAATTATCAGGACCATAATGCATCTCATTAATTTTTAAGGCTCTTTCTAAAACCGTTTTTTTTTTCTGATGATCACCTAAACTACTATATGCATTTCCAAGGTTTTCTAGTGTTCTAGCTACATTCAAATTATCAGGACCATAATGAAACTCATTCATTTTTAAAGCTCTTTCTACCAACTCCTTTTGTTTCTGATGATCACCTAGACTACCATATGCATTTCCAAGGATTTCTAGTGTTCTAGCAATATTAAAATTATTAGAACCATAATGATTCTCATTTATTTTTAACGCTCGTTCTGACAACTCCATTTGTTTGTGAGGATCACCATGATAAGCGCCTGCAAGATTTATTAATATTGGAGCTATTTTATAATGTTCAGAACCGTAATGTGTTTCATTAATAGTTAAGGCTCGCTCTAGTATGACTACTTTTTTGTGATGTTGATCTAAATATCCATACGCAACACCAAGATTTGTTAACGTTACAACTGTAAAATGGTGATCGGGGCCATAATTTTTCTCACGGCAATTTAAAACTTGTTCTAACAACTCAATTTGTATCTGATGTTCACCAAAATTTTCGTAAGCCATACTGAGGTATTCTTTTGTTGTAGCAACTTTAGGATGATCTGGTCCATAGTTTTTCTCATTCATTCTTAAACACCTTTCTAGTAAATCCTTTTTTTTATGCATTTCACCAAAATTGAAGTGTACGATAAATATCCAATTTAATAAATCTTCAATGTAATGTCTTTCTAATCTTTCTTCATCTTCAGGTTTCCTTTCTATCAAATTATCAATATGTGACAGAAATATTTCCAAATGTGGTAATAATTGCCTTTTCCTTTTGTAGTCCTCTACTTTATCACTGTCATCTGGAAAATTTGTTTTTAATAATTGAAAAACCTCTTCTACAATAATGTCCTCTTTATTTTGATCTTTCACGTTTATTCTTGTTACTTGTTGAACTAGTCGATGAATACTCAATACACTTTGGTTTTCCACACCATTTAACATTGAATACTTAACAAGTAATCGAACAGCTGAATTTAACAGTTTCTCATTACCGGCTGCTAAATTTAAAAATACAATTCTATAAATATTATCTGGCGCAAAATAAGATATAATATCGAGAATTTTCATTGCCAACTGTCCACATTGAGTATCGGCCTGTATTTTATCAATTGTTATTTTCCATGTGTTGAAAGTAGTTTTAGTGTAACGATTATCAATGCCTTGAAATACTTCAGAGTTAAGTAGATCCTTTTCCATTTCATCATATAATTTTAAATAATTATCTATTTCAAATTTTCTTGAAACTCCTTCGTCTTGAATATAAGCTATTGCTTGTTGTATCGCTAAGGGGAAACATTGTAGTTTTTCTACCAATTCTTCTATTACTTGATCCTTCGATTTATCATCAGTGGGTACACCAAACCCCTTTTTAACAAATTCTATAGCATCACTTAACTCTAGTTCGTTTAGTTTGATAACTTCGATTCCTTTTTCCCATTCTTGAGTCCGAGAAGTAATTAAAATGTAGGGTATATTACCGCCAGCTGCCGTAAGGCATATTGGTAAAAACCTTTTCAAAACGTTATTTGTTTCAGCATTATCGAAAATAAACAAGCTTTTCTTCTTGGCAAAAAAATGATACACTTCCTTTACAATAGACTCTACTGTTTTTTTTCTTCCATTTTCCGTGTCAATTGTAGGAATATCTAATCTTTTATCTTCGGCTAAGTTAAAAAAGGATTCTGAAAGAGAATCTAAATTTTCGGCATTTATCCATAAAACATTTTTATTATAATTTGTTCCATATTCTTTCGCATACTTTCTAGCCAATTCAGTCTTTCCAATTCCTCCTAAACCACTGACGGAGGTAATTTGTGAAACGACGGTAGCGCTAGAGCTTCTTTGTATTGTTTCATGTAACTTTATTAACTCCTCCTTTCTACCTGTAAAAGACTGTACTGGATCTTTCATATTAAACCAAATGTTTCCGAGGATTTCTATTCGTAATTTTTCAAAAAAATGTTTTCCTTCTTCGTTCGATATAAATATTCCTTGCTTTGTTTTCATCCAATCCAGCATTCTCGTATGAAATCTACTATAAACATTCTTTTTATCAACATTATTAAATGTCTCACCAATCTCATTTTCAATGATTTCACCTAGCTCAATCTCGTTAGGTAAATTTACTGCAAAAACTAATTTATCCAAAAAACTTTCTATATCTTCTTCTTTTATATTGAAATTGAAATCATCATCTGGATAAGTTTTCTTGGCATGTTCGATTATTTTCTTAATTAGTTCTTCCTTATAAGGAAAATTACCTTCTTTCAATTTTAAACGTTTTTGATGCTTGTCTTTAAGTTGCATATCTAAAATGTCATCCTTATCTTCTATTCGGTCAAAATTATTTGTTTGTAATTCTTTTTCCAAATCAATGTTTGTACAAATAATAAAATCTTTAAATTCACTATTCTTCTCTTTAAATTCCGGATTTCGTATGATTTTAATGTAGGAATGAAAATATTTAATTAAACTGAATGGGGCATTATTTCCCGAATCCAGTAAATCGTCACTCTTAATATTTTTAGATTCGTCTTGTTTATGTTTTGCCTTTAAGAAACGATAAATAATTTCGTTTTTATTCTCATTATAATATTGAAAAATCACATCATCAAATTGTTCGGCGGCTTTCATTTCTGTAGCTAAGAGGAAAGAATAATTCTTTCTTACTCCTCTTAGTAGAAACAGCATTAATAACTTTAGTTGAAACATATAACCATGAAATATATCCTTTAACCCACCAGCAGGGTAAAATTTATTTGTACTCAACGTAGATATTGTTGACCCTCCCGCAGTAGAATTAAACTCTTGTTCAATTTCATCCTGAGGTTGTTTTAAATCATGTTGATCCTGTTCTTCTTTATCCGAACACCTTGACATTGCACCTTAAAATATATAGTAAAATTTAATATTATTTGTGTGTCCTCAATTGCATTATTATTAAACAAGGTAATATTGTGACAAGCTTTACGTTGAATGTTTAAAAGCACTAACATGCAAAAAGTAATCTTTTCTCTTTTAGGAAAGTTTTTCAAAAGATCAATCCAAACACTTGTTAGATTATCTAAATATTATTTATTGCAGTTAGATTTGATGAAGGCTTTTTATGGAATTTGGCATAAAACATTATTATCCAAAATTCATGATTTAATACTTGCGGTTCTGTTATGTGATGAGATTACCGGTATCTTATTGAAAAGAATATTAAGAAGGTAGATCAGCCAAAGAATATTATTGATCAGCAAAGAAAGAAAGATGTATTCATAATTCTATTATTTTTATATGGGTGATTAGTCCTTAGTGATGTGTGTGTGTGTGTGCAGACATTGTTAATCTTTGAGAAGCATCCAACACCATATTTTCAAAGATTTCCGAATAGCAAGAATTGAACCCGTTGTATTACACTATACCAATGCGCTACTGAGTGTACAGTAACAAATAATACAGACACCAATATTAACAATCATACCGCAACAAACGAACCGATTCGATAAATTGACTAAATTCAATGAAAAAAATAATGAAGATACGCCACAAAAGAAAAATGAACCTATCCCCTCCGATATTTGTTGGAGGAAGTTAAAAAAACTTAACAAAACTAATGAGGGAAATAGATGGTGAAGATTTTTATATTAAAGTACTTATTGAAAATGAATTAAAAATACAATCGAAAACATCAGAAAAATACACAACAATAATCAATAGTGTCACGGAACGTGGTACTGAATTTCATACTTACAAATCAAACGATAAAAGAAGTTTTCGGGCAGTGTTACGAGAGTTACACAGCACAACTGACACCGAAGAAATAAAAGTTGGAATAGAAAAATGGGGACACCATAGGTAACCAATATCCACAATATTCAACATAGAACCACACGAAGGAAACTACATCTTTTCTACTTAGATTTGAAGCAGACGGAGAACTGCAAAGAAATTTACAACATCAAAAATATACTACATACTAAGATACAAATAGAACAACCACATGTTAAAAGGGACATCCCTCAATGCACTAATTGTCAGAGATATGAACATACAAAGCATTTCTGCAATAGACAATCAAGATGTGTCAAATGTGCGACTAATCACCCAACTAAATTATGTCAAAGGCACAATAAAGACGAAAATGTAAAGTGTGTCCTATGCTCCGAAAATCGTCCTGCTAACTATAAAGGATGCACGTACTATGAGGAGCTACAAAAAAGAAAGTTCTGGGCGCTCCACAATTCACAATTGCCCACATCAACGATGTTGCAAAATAATCACCAATTAATGGTACCAATACTACACTAGGCAACACTAGGCAACCGTTTCTTTGCGGTTGGTGATTACAATGCCCAGCACACTCATTAGGGTTCCACAAACATTGCATACAAGGACAGACAATTTTTAATGGCAATGCAAGAGAAACACATGGATCGCTTATCAACGGGCCGACCAACATACAGGCCGACCGACACCAATAAAACACCTGATTTAATAGACTTTTGTATAATCAAAGGTATATCAAAAAGCTGTTTGCACAACCCACTTTGAACTTGAGCTCAGGTCCCTCGCCAATTATAATAACAATATCGACGGAAGTCTTATGCAAACAACAAGAGTCTCTCATGCTCCAAACAATTAACACACATTGGCATTACTTTAAAGAACTAGCTAGATAGAAAAATCACTCTTCACAGTTCCTCTTAACACGAAAGAAAATATAGCAGATGCAATTGAAATACTAAATACGACAATACAGGAGGCAACATGGCTCTCCACACCGAAACAGACTACAAATCAAAATCTATACAAATGTCCAGAGGTAATTGTACAAAAGAGTAAAGAAAAAAGAATGTTGCGTAAAAGATGACAAACATCGAAAGCACCCTGTGACTAAGTCAAATTAAACACGGCCAAAAAGGAAATTCATCGGCTTCAATACGAAATGAAAAATAATTGCAATTCAAAGATATTTGAAAAATTGAACACCTACGGAATTACCAGACTACTCTCTGTTTGGAACAACAAGAAACATTAAAAGGCCGCAACTTATAAATTCACCAATGAGAAAAAACAACGGCACATGGACCAGAAATTATAAAGAAAAGTCAACAACATTCGCGGCGCATTTATGGGGACTGTTTACACCATTCCCTTCACAAATCTCTGTTTAGAAAGAAATCAACATTACAAATTACCTGGCCGCACCATATCAAATGGATCCACCGATAACAAATGTCACCATAAATGAAGTAAAGCAAGTAATAAAAAATTAAATCGATCCCATAAAGGCTCCTGGCTATGGGAACTGACGCAAAAGAAACTTACAGTACTAAGGACGACATATTATCCTGACCAATGGAAAATAGCACAGATAACCATTATTCCAAAGCCAGGCAAGGACCAGGGAAGGATAGAATTATATAGGTCAATAGGCATATAAGCCATTTTAAATCTAAATTATTTGAATAATTATTTATAAATAAGATTACAATTACAACCAATTTTATCAATAATGAGAATTATTCCGGAGCAACAAATCGGCTTCGGGGGAAAACATACAACGACCGAACATTTACACAGAGTGGTGAATAAAATCCTAAGCACCCTTGAAGACAAAACCTGCTGTTCAGCTGCTTTTCTTGCTATAACACTGGCATTCGACAAGTTGTGGCATAACGGGTACGCTTACAATAAAATTTTAAAATCATAAATGTCCATTAAACAATTTGCGGTTAAGGTCGGTGAAGAAATAACTGCGCTCCATGGAAATTAGGTCTGGGCTACGTCAGAATAATGTACTCGGCCCGATGCCTTACCTGCTATATATGCTACTTACTTGCCAATAATTACAGACATCACTGTAGCAACTTTTGTCGACAATACTGCGGTATTGGCAACACATTCTAATCCGGTATGAGCATCTCATATTTTGCAGCAGGATTTGGACAAGTTCCAATTTTGGCTCAAAAAATTGCGTATAAGTGCTAACGAACAAAAAATATATAATAGCAAAACAACAAACAGCTAAGATTAAATCGTAATAGGCCCTGTTATATTACACCTCATCGATGCAAGTGGATTTGAATTAAAATCAAAACAGAGCATGACATGAAGATTTTATAGTCAAAGTTGGAGTCTGTGTATAGTTGGAGCACTACTACACATCTCTATCTATAGTGTACGTATACGTAATGAAATGAAATTCAAATTCAAAATTGTTAAATGTTTGTTGCCGACCGAAACGTCTAAGAAAAGGAAGTTTATTAATCTGTGCTGCAAAAAAAAGGGCCGCCTTTAACCGTTGTAGTTTTTGACAATTGATATGTGCTGCATTTGGCACAAATAAATAGTCGTGTTGTGTAATATAAAAGTACTGGCAGCAGACCACTTTAGCCGGACACAAGGACAAATAAACATGTCCATACAATAAATCGATCAAATATTATTGATAAAAATAAATATTTAAATTTGGATATGCGTCCGGTTGTGTAACACATTTTTATCATTTTCTACTTATATTTTAGGCAGTTTAAATAATAATTAATTACATTTATTTTAATTTAATTATTACCTGAATGTAAAACGTAAATGTCCAGACGATTGCGGAATTATTCAGTAACACTAAACTGATAATATAGAAATTAATCACACTGAACTTTATTAAATTATTATATTTCTTAGTTTAAACACTTTCTGCATCGATATTTTCATGTGATCCCGTAACCACCACGTACCGAAACTAAATGCGATAAAAAATATTTTGTGTAATTTAAAATAGAAATAATCTATAAAAATAAGTAAAATTGTATAATTAATGCAGAGATAAGAGTTTTTATCAAATTCAAAAAGTTGGATTTGTATTCTTATCATTCAGTATGTGTTATCACTAATTTGTAAACAACATTATTGCGAGGTGGATTGATTGCTGTTATTGTTTCATTGGAAGAAAACTGTGGCTGAAAGTCATTGAATTCTTGTCGCTAAGCTTATGATGAAAATGCTTCACATGAAAGATGAAAGTAATTGCAGAAAGTGGTCAACGATTCAAAAGTGGCGATTTGAATTGAAAAAAAGTAGAAAACCATCTGAAAAATTTGAATTACGGAATCGCAACTACAATTCTGTCAGATTTATTAAATGTAAGTCAAAAGCAGGGAAAAGCGTAAAACCACGTGTTAAATTTAGATTGAAAGACAGCAAAGGAAGTCGGTTTTGTATCGTATTGTCACACCAGTGATGAAAAATGGATTTATTTTGATAATCCTAAACGAACTAAACATTGAACTGACACAGCTCGAGCAGTAAAATCGATGCCAAAAATGCAATATCCAAGGAAAGACAGTTTTACTGTGTTTTACGGTGTGGTCAGAAGGGCATGGTATATTATGATTTGTTGAAACCTGGTCAAACTATCGCTGATGAGCGTTACAAACAATAGAGAAAGTCTTAAAATAATCATAAATGAAGTAAAATGTATTAGAATATCTGTTTATAAACAAGAAATATTTGTGTACTTTAACAGTGGGTGGAAAGGAAAAGTGTTGCCTGATTACTAATTTGCCAGTTTAGCATAGGATTATTCGACTATGATTCCGAACTAATCAAACAACTTCCTAAAAATCTAACAATGAGTTGTGGTATCCCGTTGCCATGGTGTAGTACTGATCAAAGTATAGAACATATTTTTTATCCACAATTTAATTTTGAAAAAAGGGGTCAGAAAACATAACATTTTTTAAAAATCTATAACTTTTGGACCCTATAATTTTTCAAGTTGAAAATCTCTAAAATCTGAAATGTTCTTTAATGACACAAATATTTTTTTTTTAAATTAACTGGTCACAAGGTGTATCAAAAGTGAAGAATTTTGTAAAAATGTAAATTTTTGCAAATAATTGCAATGAAAAAGTGTTTTCTATTAAATTTACTCTTAATAACATCAATAAGAAGAATGTCTCCACCTTTACTTTGATTTAAAATAGGGTGACCAGTGATAAAGTTATACATAGTTTTATGACAACGGTGTTTCGTTAGCATCATATTTATAACTTCAAATTTTCCTTCCTTATATGATTGTATTTGTAGCTTTTGGGTACAAGAAGTGTGTATTAAATGATGTCATTTTGGCGATATGGTTAACCAAAATGGTGGAAGTTCAAGGTGGCTCGAAACAGCAACACATGTAAAAATCAAAATAAAATGAACTTTGGATCGTTGATATTATTACCAAAATGGAGAAAATGGAGAAAGGATTCCCAGACAAACCAACACACTAAAAAGACCATATATTTATGAAAGCAGACTTTAATTTGGCGTTGTCAAAAATCATGTTTATCATGGCTGGTTCAATATTTAGTTTCTATTTAGAAGAGTAATACGACCTGACGATATTTCATTGAAATCGGGAGGTGAGTCTTTACGTGGTTCCCTTTAGTTATTATGTTTTCGTTCACTTTGCGGACATTTATAAATTGGCCACTACTCAAACACATGTAGAACACATTTACCTACGGACATAAAATATTATACGAGACAGTTACCAAAATATGTGAGAGGTTAATTAATGGAAATTACTGCCTCGAAATTAAAGTCATGATAGAATTCAACTACTTTTAGTGTTTTTCACTTATCATTGACTGTGTTATAGGGCTTTTAGCATATTTTGTATACCTCTAAAATCCTATAAATGATTCTTCGATTATAAGTACAAAAATTAAATAAATAACAATTAATTATAAGTTGACAACATTTGTATTTTACTATAAACACTCAAATAATATAATTCACTTTTAAACATGTAATATTTTCAATAAATTGGCCTAAAGCCGGTATTTCATTTGATAAATTAAATATTTTAAAAATGTTTGTTGTTGTAATTAATTTACAGGAAACTTTGAAAATGTTAACGGCTGTAATTTATTATTTATTTATTTCCTCGATGTTTCGACAACAAATTGAATAGTGAATAGTGAATATCATCAGTGAAATCAGAACCGAAACAATATAATGCAAATAAAAATTGTACGATCACAGAAATATTAAGTTACCAATAATGTCGAAGAAATGTCGAAGAAATAAATCTAAATAATACGTAGGTTTCCGAAAAGTTTCCTGTAATGCAATTTGTTTTTATGTTTTCAAAATATAATTTAAACTCTAAACGTGAAATTATCAATTACTTCATAAATTGATTCAAATTTCTTTCCAACATGATTTGGAAACAAGAAAAATTCATAGAGTGATTTTATCAATTTTCCTGTTTCATGATTTATTTGAGCACTTTTTTCTTTCTAATTAAATGTGTGAGATCGATATTTCTTCATTCCCACATTCAATCGAATCAAAAATGATGCACAAAGGGCTCTTGTTATTGATTTTTATTCTTTTTGGAAAGACATGTTCATCATAATTCCCATGACAAGTGAATGAATCCTGGACGACTGCATTTTTATTTCAGAAACCCAAAAATTATTGGTTTCATATATCTTACGTTTGTTCTTCTTATCCATATCCGTTGTAACGTTAATTACTGATCCACCTTTTAAATTCTTCTTCTACTTTAATTGCCCTATCCGTTCCGGACGTTGGCTATCATCATGGCAATTTTTACTTTATTGGCTACAATTCGAAATAGTTCCGTGGAATTTATTCCAAACCATTTTCGCAGATTTGCCAGCCAAGATATACGTCTGCGACCAGGTCCCCTGCGACCTTCAACCCTTCCTTGTATAATAACTTGTAGGAGTCGATATTTGTCATTCCTCATGATATGTCCAAAGTATTTCAGTTTTCGTTGTTTTATTTTATTTAATAATTCAGGTTGTCGACCAATACGTCGAATAACTTCATCATTAGTAATATGATCCACCCAAGGAATCTTTAGAATACGTCTGTAGAGCCATAGCTCAAATGCACGAATGCGTTTTTCTGTATTTACAGACATAGTAAGATATGTAAAGCTTTGAACCTTTTCAATTATTTCATTGTTAATTGTTGTTAGTTTTTCTTGATTGAATGAATTTTTATTAAATACCATGTATTTTGTTTTTTTGGTATTGATTTCTAATCCCTAGTTACTGCCTACAAATTGGACCTTGTTTACTATTACCTGTAGTTCTTCAAATGTTGGTGCTATTAGGACCGTGTCGCCAGCATATCTGATGTCGTTTATTATTTCACCATTAATTCTTATGCCATGTTGTACATTGTCAAGTGCTTCGCCGAAATTATATTCTGTATTCATAATCGATGAAGCAGGCATACACGTCATTGAGAACGATGCTTCACGTGTACCCAATCCATTGCGAAAGCCGAATTGAGTTTCGCTCATATTTTCTTCGCATTTTCTATATATCCTTGCATGGATAATTTTTAAAAATAGTTTCAGGACATGACTCATTAAGCTAATAGTTCTGTAGTCATTGCATGTTTTCGGTGTTTACTTTTTCGGTAATACGACGAAAGTAGATGTCAACCAGTCTTGTGGTATTATTCCAGTGCTATAGATTTTGTTAAATAATTCAGTCAGTCTCCTTACACATTGTTCATCCATGATTTTAATTAGTTCTGATGGAATTTCGTCAGGACAGGACCAGTTGCCTTTCGCTGTTTTGCAAGTGATATTACATATTGCACTTCTGCAGTTGTAATTTCTGGAGCATCATTTGACTGAATTATTGGTTTGCTTGGTCTTTTTGTATCTTCAAAAAGTGTTTGGATGTAGTGTTTCCATAAATCCAACTTTTCTTCAAATTCCAACACCAGATTACCTAGATCATCTGTAATGTTACCGAACACCCGTTTTGGATAAATTCCACACATAACTTTAATCTTTTTATATAAATTATATGAATCATGTTTGTTGATAAGTACTTCTACCCATTGACATTGTTCACTTAACCATTTTTCTTTAGCTGTCCTTACTTCTTTTTTTATATTGTTGTGTAGTTTCCAATATGCCGTATTATCTCTGGATTTTAACATTCGTCTTTGGTTCATCATATCAATTATAACATTTGTCATCCATGGCTTGCTTTTTTGAGGTCTATCAGTCTTGATCATAAGATCGTTTCGTACTGATATTAATGTACTTTTATACGCATTCCATAATCCCTCAACGTCATTCACTTCTTTTGTTATATTATTAAATCCGTTTCTAATTGACACAGCCGCTCTTTCAAGAGTTTCTGGATTTTTTAGCTGTGTTAAATCATATTTGATGACATTACATGGGTGTGTAATTTTTTGTTTAAGTTTAACACGAATTTTGGCTACAACAGGATTGTGGTCGGATGCTATATCGGCTCCGGGAAATGTCTTTGCGATCACTACACTATTTCTGTATCTTTGGTTGATTAAAATAAAATCTATTTGATTTCTGACTATATGATCAGGATTGTCGGCTGGTGATTTCCATGTGTAAAGGCGACGTGGTGGTAGCTTAAACATTGTGTTTGTAATGATTAGGTGTTCTTCTTTGCAGAATTGAACTAATGGTTCACCTCTTTGATTTCTTTGTCCAAGTCCAAATGGTCCGACCGTATTATCTGTCACACGTTGGTCCGTAGACTTGTATAACATTTATGTTAAAAAGATTTCCTCTTAGTTTTATCATAATTACTCTATCTGACAGAGGTATACAACTAATTACACAGGATTTTTGTTGATTATTATACCAACGCCATGACGATGATTTTTATCTTCATAACCTTTTAAATAATGAATATGAATTATAGCACCAACTTCAAATTTATCCATTTTAATGAGAAAAAATGCAAAACACACCAATTTTAAAATGCTATGAAACTGAATCCAATAAATAAATGTATGTTCATGTGAAATGGTTATTTGAAACGCGGACAGTCATTACAGGAACCTTTTCGATCGAACCTACTCACATAATTAACTTAAATTCACTTAATTGTTACATATAAATAATTTTGAATTAAAAATATATCAATTAATAATTAATTCGTTTAATCTACAGATTTTAAAATTACAAATCTAATAACTTCAAATTTTATTGTAGGACAATATTTATTTTAAGCAAACAACATTTTCTGAATGACACAAAAAATCATAATTTTCCCATATTATTTTACTTTGTGACACATTTTTATTAATTACCTATTTTATAAATTTATAGTTTTGGTAAAATTGGAAACCAATTAAATATCTATAGAATTAAGCAGTCACAATTATAACTAACGTCAAATACATTTCTTATATTTTAAACTCCTGACGCTGTTTAATAATATTTTGTAGTGTACAAATATGACAACAAATGAGTCTGCAGTTAGTGTTGTACGTTCGCTACCGGTATTGTAATAATTGTGAGAAAAACTCTTTTTAAATGAAGCTTGAATTTAGTATTAGGATATAATTAAAGTGTTTTCGTCAATAGCCTCTTTAACTTCAACATTTTTTGGATTATTACAATGTAATTTTGAGTGGGTGGATGATGCGACACTAAGGAACAATTATGTTTTAGAACAATTGGATTTTTAAACACTCCACCCACCCATAACCTCTCTATTGTTTCTTTTAAAATTACAACTTAAAAATGTTGCTAGATAACAGAGTCGAATAGTTGCAATTTTTATTTTGATTTTTTTTTAAGAGTTTCCAAACATTTTCTTCGTCATAAATTTTCTTTTAGAGTTAATAAAAACGATCGCTGTAATAAATAATTTATAAATACAAAAACCTAATGGATGGATAGAGAGATCAAAAAATCAAAAAGTTCAACTTTTATTTAAGGTTTAGAAGTGTGTACAAACATTTTGAAATGCCACGTTCCACCATCGTGTCAGTTATAGATATTGGTGTAGTATTCTAGACTTCTAGCGACATTTGGCAAAAAATCTGTGATCCAAAAAGGGATATACGAAATAGAATGTTCAAATTTCATGCTAATTTTAACATTCAATCTGGGGGTCATCCAAAATAACTCATAATACCAAAACTGCATATTTTTCATGTTCAGAAATATCAGAAATGTTTCATTATACTTATGCGAAACTTAAAGAGTCACTACTGTGATCACATCTCGCCTACAGGTTTTTGTAAATAAGTTAAGTGCCTTCGAAAAGTCTTTGGTGTTCGATGATCTGAAATAAATCGTAATGACAAGTTGTGCACGAAGTACAAACAGCAAAGAATAGATATTCAAATCAAATAGGAAATACCAGTGAATCATTAAAAGCAATACTAAAAATAATTAGTTAATTTTAAAGGAACTTCAATATCGGTAGATTTTAAATTGGAATCTATCCACTATTATTATCTGTTACTGAGAGTATGTCTACAATTTCTTTCAAGACTTTATTTTCTAAATCTTGAGCAAATTTTTCTTGTGCTATATTCAATGGAGTGTTTTTATTATTATCGATAAGAGTATGATCTGCGAAATTTTTCAACAGTAACTGTACGAACTCCAAGTAACCTTTTTCAACAGCTTCATGTAATGCTGTTTGTCCATCTAAATCAACAGCGTTAATATCTGCTCCATAATCTAATAATAGTTTCGCTGCATTTATTTTGCATGTTTCAGCGGCCCACATCAATGCAGTATCACCCTCTGTATCTTTAGCATTTATACTTTCATACATTTGCTCTGAATCTCCATTGAATTTTTCTTTGATCTTGTCCAATATCAGTAATATTACTTCTTTATTACCACTACTTATTGCTTGGTGTAATACGGTATCATGACTATTTCTTGCAAGAACATCGGCTCCCTTATCTAAAATGAATTCCACTGTTTGCAAGTTACCACCACGTGCAGCCATGTGCAAAGGTGTTTGGTGCACCAGAATTGTTGATGATTTTTCATAAAGTTCATATGCTTTTTGGTGATAACCTAAAGTACCATATGCGTTTCCCAGGTTTCCTAGTGTTCTAGCTACATTCAAATTATCAGGTCCATAATGAAACTCATTAATTTTTAAAGCTCGTTCTAACAACTCCTTTTGTTTCTGATGATCACCTACACTACCATATGCAATTCCAAGATTTTCTAGTGTGCTGGCTACATTAAAATTATCAGGACCATAATGCATCTCATTAATTTTTAATGCTCGTTCTAAATACTCTTTGTTTTTCTGATAATCACCTAAAGTACCGTATGCATTTCCAAGGTTTTCTAGTGTTCTAACTATATTAAAATTATCAGTACCATATTGTATCTCATTAATTTTTAAAGCTCGTTCTAACAACTCCTTTTGTTTCTGATGATCACCTAAACTACCGTATGCAATTCCAAGGTTTTCTAGTGTTCTAGCTACATTAAAATTATCAGGACCATAATGAAACTGCTTAATTTTTAAGGCTCTTTCTAAAACCGTTTTTCTTTTCTGATGATCACCTAAAGTACCATATGCGTTTCCCAGGTTTTCTAGTGTGCTGGCTATATTCAAATTATCAGGACCATAATGCATCTCATTAATTTTTAAAGCTCGTTCTAAATACTCTTTGTATTTCTGATGATCACCTAAACAACAATATGCAATTCCAAGAATTTCTAGTGTGCTGGCTAAATTAAAATTATCAGGACCATAATGCATTTCATTAATTTTTAAAGCTCGTTCTAAATACTCTTTGTTTTTTTGATAATCACCTAAACTACCGTATGCATTTCCAAGGTTTTCTAGTGTTCTAGCTACATTAAAATTATCAGGACCATATTGCATCTCATTAATTTTTAAAGCTCGTTCTAACAACTCCTTTTCTTTCTGATGATCACCTAAAGTACCATATGCATTTCCAAGATATTCTAGTGTTCTAGCTACATTAAAATTATCAGGACCATAATGAAACTCATTAATTTTTAAAGCTCGTTCTAACAAGTCCTTTTGTTTCTGATGACCACCTAAAGTACCATATGCAATTCCAAGATTTTCTAGTGTGCTGGCTAGATTAAAATTATCAGGACCATAATATATCTCATTAATTTTTAAAGCTCGTTCTAAATACTCTTTGTTTTTCTGATAATCACCTAAAGTACCGTATGCATTTCCAAGGTTTTCTAGTGTTCTAACTATATTAAAATTATCAGTACCATATTGTATCTCATTAATTTTTAAAGCTCGTTCCAAATGCTCTTTGTTTTTCTGATGATCACCTAAATAACCATATGTAATTCCAAGATTTTCTAGTGTTCTAGCTACATTCAAATTATCAGGACCATAATGCATCTCATTAATTTTTAAAGCTCGTTCTAAATGCTCTTTGTTTTTCTGATGATCACCTAAATAACCATATGCAATTCCAAGATTTTCTAGTGTTCTAGCTAAATTAAAATTATCTGGACCATAATGGGTTTCTTTGATTTTCAAAACTTTTTCTAACAAATCCTTTCGTTTCTGATGATCACCTGAATCCCAATATGAGCTGCTCAGATTTTCTAGTGTTCTAGCTACATTAAAATTATCAGGACCATAATGAAACTGCTTAATTTTTAAGGCTCTTTCTAAAACCTTTTTTTTTTTCTGATGATCACCTAAAGTACCATATGCGTTTCCCAGGTTTTCTAGTGTTCTAGCTACATTAAAATTATCAGGGCCATAATGCATCTCATTAATTTTTAAAGCTCGTTCTAAATACTCTTTGTATTTCTGATGATCACCTAAACAACCATATGCAATTCCAAGATTTTCTAGTGTGCTGGCTAGATTAAAATTATCAGGACCATAATGCATCTCATTAACTTTTAAAGCTCGTTCTAAATACTCTTTGTTTTTCTGATAATCACCTAAACTACCGTATGCATTTCCAAGATTTTCTAGTGTTCTAGCTACATTAAAATTATCAGGACCATATTGCAACTCATTAATTTTTAAAGCTCGTTCTAACAACTCCTTTTGTTTCTGATGATCACCTAAACTACCATATGCATGTCCAAGATTTCCTAGCGTTCTAGCTACATTATAATTATCAAGACCATAATGCAGCTCTTTAGTTTTTAAAGCTCGTTCTAACAACTCTTTTTGTTTCTGATGATCACCTAAACTACCGTATGCAATTCCAAGATTTTCTAGTGTGCTGGCTAGATTCAAATTATCAGGACCATAATGCATCTCATTAACTTTTAAAGCTCGTTCTAAATACTGTTTGTTTTTTTGATAATCACCTAAACTACCGTATGCATTTCCAAGAATTTCTAGTGTTCTAGCTACATTAAAATTATCAGGACCATATTGCAACTCATTAATTTTTAAAGCTCGTTCTATCAACTCCTTTTGTTTCTGATGATCACCTAAACTACCATATGCATTTCCAAGATTTTCTAGCGTTCTAGCTACATTAAAATTATCAGGACCATAATGCATCTCATTAATTTTTATAGCTCGTTCTAAATACTCTTTGTTTTTCTGATGATCACCTAAACTACCATATGAAATTCCAAGATTTTCTAGTATTCTAGCTACATTAAAATTATCAGGACCATATTGCATCTCATTAATTTTTAAAGCTCGTTCTAACAACTCCTTTTGTTTCTGATGATCACCTAAACTACCATATGCAATTCCAAGATTTTCTAGTGTGCTGGCTAGATTAAAATTATCAGGACCATAATGATTCTCATTTATTTTTAACGCTCGTTCTGACAACTCCAATTGTTTGCTAGGATAACCTAATCTTTGATAAGCGCCTGCTAGATTTATTAATGTGGGAGCTATTTTATAATGTTCAGGACCGTAATGTGTTTCATTAATAGTTAAGGCTCGCTCTAGTACGTCTGCTTTTTTCTGATGTTGATCTAAATATCCATACACAACACCAAGAATTGTTAACGTTACAGCTGTAAAATAGTGATCTGGACCATAATTTTTCTCACGGCACTTTAAAACTCGTTCTATCAACTCAATTGTTATCTGACGTTCACCTAAAACTGCATAGGCCAAACTTAGGTATACTAAAGTTCTAGCTACTTTATCATGATCACGTCCATAGTTTTTCTCATTCATTTTTAAACACCTTTCTAGTAAATCCTTTTTTTTATGTAATTCACCAAATGCGAAGTGTACGTTAGATATCCAATTTAATAAATCTTCAATGTAATGTCTTTCGATTCTTTCTTTATCGTCAGGTTTCCTTTCTATCAAATTATCAATATGTGACAGAAATATTTCCAAATGTGGTAATAATTGCCTTTTCCTTTTGTAGTCCTCTACTTTATCACTGTCATCTGGAAAATTAATTTTTAATAATTGAAAAACCTCTTCTACAATAATGTCCTCTTTATTTTGATCTTTCACGTTTATTCTTGTTACTTGTTGAACTAGTCGATGAATACTCAATACACTTTGGTTTTCCACACCATTTAACATTGAATACTTAACAAGTAATCGAACAGCTGAATTTAACAGTTTCTCATTACCGTCTGCTAAATTTAAAAATACAATTCTATAAATATTATCTGGTGCAAAATAAGATATAATATCGAGAATTTTCATTGCCAAATGTCCAGATTGAGCATCGGCCAGTATTTTATCAGTTGTAATTTTCCATGTGTTGAAAGTAGTTTTAGTGTAACGATTATCATTGCCTTTAAATACTTTAGAGTTAAGTAGATCCTTTTCCATTTGTTCATATAATTTTAGATAATTGTCAATTTCAAATGTAACTCCTTCGCCTTGAATATATGCTATTGCTTGCTGTATCGCTAACGGAAAACATTGCAGTTTTTTTACCAATTCTTCTATTACTTGATCTTTCGATTTATCATCAGTAGGTATACCTAAACCCTTTTTAACAAATTCTATAGCATCACTTAACTCTAGTTCGTTGAGTTTGATAACTTCGATTCCTTTTTCCCATTCTTGAGTCCGAGAAGTAATTAAAATGTAAGGCCTATTAGCGTCACCTGTTGAAAGGCATATTGGTAAAAACCTTTTCAAATCTTTATTTGTTTCAGTATTATCGAAAATAAACAAGCTTTTCTTCTTGGCAAAAAAATGATACACTTCCTTTACAATAGACTCTACTGTTTTTTTTCTTCCATTTTCCGTGTCAATTGTAGGAATACCTAATCTTTTATCTTCGGCTAAGTTAAAAAAGGATTCTGAAAGAGAATCTAAATTTTCGGCATTTATCCATAAAACATTTTTATTATAATTTGTTCCATATTCTTTCGCATACTTTCTAGCCAATTCAGTCTTTCCAATTCCTCCTAAACCACTGACGGAGGTAATATGTGAAACGACGGTAGCACTAGAACTTCTTTGTATTGTTTCATGTAACTTTATTAACTCCTCCTTTCTACCTGTAAAAAACTGTACTGGATCATTCACATTAAACCAAATGTTTCCGAGGATTTCTATTCGTAATTGTTCAAAAAAATGTATTCCTTCTTCATTCGATATAAATATTCCTTGCTTTGTTTTCATCCAATCCAGAATTCTCGCATGAAATCTACTATAAACATTCTTTTTATTAACATTATTAAATGTCTCGCCAATCTCATTTTCAATGATTTCACCTAGCTCAATCTCGTTAGGTAAATTTACGGCAAAAACTAATTTTTCCAAAAAACTTTCTATATCTTCTTTTATATTGAAATTGAAATCATCATCTGGATAAGTTTTCTTGGCATGTTCCATTATTTTCTGAATTAGTTCTGCCTTATAAGGAAAATTGCCTTCTTTAAATTTTAAACGTTTTTGATGCTTGTCTTTAAGTTGCATATCTAAAATGTCATCAATACCTTCTATTTGGTCAAAATTATTTGTTTGTAATTCTTTTTCCAAATCAATGTTTGTACAAATAATAAAATCTTTAAATTCACTATTCTCCTCTATAAATTCCGGATTTCGTATGATTTTAATGTAGGAAGTAAAATATTTAATTAAACTGAATGGGGCCTTCTTTCCTGAATCTAGTAAATCGTTACTCTTAATCTCTTTAGATTCGTTTTTTTTATGTTTTGCCTGTAAGAATCGATAAATAATTCCGTTTTTCCTCTCATTTTCATATTGAAAAATCACATCATCAAATTGTCCGGCGGCTGTCATTTCTGTAGCTAAGAGGAAAGAATAATTCTTTCTTACTCCTCTTAGTAGAAACAGCATTAATAACTTTAGTTGAAACATATAACCATGAAATATATCGTTTAACCCACCAGCAGGGTAATTTTTGTTTGTACTCAACGCAGCAGAATTATCCCCTTGTTCATTTTCACCTTGAGGCAGTTTTAAATCATGTTGAACTTGTTCTTCTTTATCCGAACACCTTGACATTGCACCTTAAAATTTATAATAAAATTTAATATTATTTAGATGTTCTCAATTGCATTATTATTAAACAAGATAATAATGTGACACGGCCTTTGTTTTGAATTATTAAAAGCATTGACAATGCAAACTGTAATCTTGTGAAAAATGATCGCCAGAAGGGATTTCTTAACCAGGCATTCTATTGGCGTACGAATAAACATTATTTTCGAATAATATTGATAAAAGTATCCTTAACTTTGACGAATTATCAATTAGAATTGATTAAGGCTTTTGATGGAATTTAACATAAATATAATTATTCAAGATTGATGATTTAATGTTTGGGGTTCTGCGATGTGATGAGATTACCGACATACTTATTGCTATATAAGAATATTAAGGTAGATCTTGGTTGAATTAGTTCACATTGTTTTCTTATTCACGCGTTACTTTACCTTTGGGTTCAATACTTTTATCTTGAATTCCATAAATATAATTTATTGATTGGAAATACTAATTCTATATCCAATATTGACTTTACTAATTGTAAGTACAACGTAAATATTGACTTGGGTGATTGTCCACCTAATATTTAGAGCTCGTGTAATTATTGGTATTAATATGAGTTTATTTTATTCATTTCGATACTATTATTAGGAGGTCCTCTAGCTGTTCATGCACAACTGTCACTTTATTTTTGTAATATAAAGGTAAAGGCACCATGCATCGATAAGATTCTATTAAATGCAATTAAGTTCAAAAATACAAAATAATAGAAAAAATCTTGCTTGAACAATTCAATTAATAAAACATTTGGGTGGTATGATAGCGCTGGATCGGTAGTGTTACATAATTCTAGAAATATTTGGAACTTACCACTAACTGTTGAAGTCCAATGTTTCGGGATAATCAAATATATGATAATCGTGAATAAAATTTATTGAAAGGAAAAGGATACACATTTTATAATAACGGCAACCATTGTAATAAAAGAAGAGGGTTCGGAAACGTTTTTGTAGTTTTTGGTAAAGCAAGAAATTAAGAAATTGCTTACAATCCGATTAATGAACGCACTACGTGTAAACACGAATTTTTCAATTTGACCTTCATCTAGGTACATGCGCAAATTGAAGAGAAAACTGATGAGGCGAAGGAGTTGTTTTATGAAAAACTGATAGCAACATATAGAGCTGCACCCAACTACGATTGTAAGATCGTCTTAAGGTCTGGGTGGGACAAGAACGAATATATTAACCAACTATAGGAAAACACAGTATTCATAAAAAAACTAATGAAAACGGGCTACGATTGATGAATTTCGCCATGTCTAAAAACATAGTGGTACACACTTCCCACATAAAGAAACTCATAACATGACGTGGAGGTTGCCAGATGGTAGAACAAATAATCAAATTGATCATATATTAATTGATGGACGACACTGACACGGTTCAAATGTAATTCATGTTCGAACTTGTCGTGGTTTGAATATTGACTCTGATCATTTTCTAATTAGGGTAGTATTACGATTCAAAGTTTCAGTCATTAATAACACACTACCTGTGGGGTTGAAATGGGCAGTCGAAAGATTGGAACAATGGGCTGTAAAATAATTGTACATGGATGCTATGGAACAACGAATTATTACAGATTTGGAGTATTTCTAGCAGAATAATAGTATAAATAGTATGATGAAGAGAAGATTCGGATTAGTATGTTGGGTATAGCATACTTGCAATGCCAGTTGCGACCGAACGCGTCCACGGGTTGCGGATAGTGGAACGGCCTATGATACTTATGGGTTAGATACGAATAAAGAATAAGTAGTCGCGGACAATCTGGCTGCTGTGTATGAGAATTACTTTGGGGTGTTGTGTGAAAGCAGCACTCGATTAAAACTTAGTTAATGATTCAGTGATTACACAGTAAAGGCGAATCAGCGGCGCCAATGTAACTGCTTTCGGCAGAGGTGATATACCCCTGTAAATGATCCTACGAATTTGCAGAATGATTAGTAGAGATAAGAGTCGGAACCGGTTTCGTAGTTTTTGGAAAAGCAAGGAATTCAGTAATTGCTTTTAATCCGATTGATGAACGCATTTGTACACTACGTGTAAGAACAAAATTTTTCAATCTGACCCTCATCAATGTACATGCGCCCACTGAAGAGAAAACTGATGAGGTTAAAGATGAGTTTTATGAAAAGCTGATGGCAACATATAGAGCTGCACCCGGCCACGACATTAAGATTGTCCTAGGCGATTTTAATGCCAAGGTGGGACAGGAAACAATATATCACCCAACTATAGGTAAGCACAGTCTTCATAAAACAACGAATGAAAACGGGTGATTGATTTTGCCATGTCAAAAAATATGGTCATTAGTGGTACATATTTCCCACATAAAGATATTCATAAGATGACGTGGAGGTCTCCGGATGGTAGAACAAGTAATCAAATTGATCATGTACTAATTGATGGACGTCACTGTTCAAATATAATGGATGTACGAACTTGTCGTGGTCTAAATATTGACTCAGATCATTACCTAGTTCGGATAGTGCTACGAGCCAGAATTTCGGCCAGTAATAACACACAACCCGTAGGGTTGAAATGGGCAGTCGAGAAACTTGAACAGGCGGCGGTAAAACAATTGTACATGGATGCAATGGAACAACGAATTATTACAGATTTGGAGGCTTACCAGCAGGAAACTAATATAAATAGTATGTGGAAAAAATTAAAATCATGCGTTGAAGGGGTCGCAACAGAGGTGATTGGAAAGGGGATGGTAGTTAGAAATGAGTGGTTTGATGATGAATGTAGAAATGCTCGGGATGAAAAAAATACGTCCAGGCTGAAAATGCTAACGCGGGCTACACGGACCACTGTGGAAGACTATCGCGAGAAGAGGGATTTCGAGCGTAAATTGATTCGTAAGAAAAAACGAGAATTGGAACGAAAGGTTTACGTCGAAATGGAAAAATTTAACAGGAACAACGATAATAGAAGATTGTACCGGAATGTCAATCGTTTTCGCAACGGATACAATCAACAACCTTTTTTGTGCAAAAACAGACATGGTCAGGTTATGGCGCAAGAGGAAAGGTGCCTCGAAAGATGGGCCGAGTACTTTAAAGAAATATTAAATGTGAATACGCCAGTGAATACTATGGAAGATGTGCGATTTCAAACCGCCCAACCATTTATAGCTGAACCATCAATACACGAAGTAAAGAATGTTATTCAGAAGCTCAAGAATAATAAATCACATGGATCTGATAGCTTAACAGGTGAACTCCTTAAATATGGTGGAAATGCATTATGGTATCAACTGCACGAGCTAATTGTAAAGATTTGGAATAATGAACAGGTGTCAGATGAGTGGAAGGATGGTATTATCTGTCAATTGTACAAAAAGGGTGACAAATTGGATTGTAACAACTACAGAGGAATAACTTTATTAAACATTAGCTATAAGGTATTTGCTAATATACTATACCATAGACTTATTCCATACGCCAATGAAATTATCGGAGAATACCAGTGTGGTTTCTGCGCAGATCGATCTACATCTGATCAAATATTTAGTATACGGCAGATCTGGGAAAAGTGTACGGAATTCAATGTTGATACAGACCATTTGTTTATTGATTTTAAAGCGGCATATGATAGCGTCAATAGGTCAAAGTTATGGAATATTATGGAAGAGTTTGGTTTTCCAAAAAAACTGATAGATTTGGTGGCCATGACGTTGGAAAATGTGAGGTCACAGGTACGAATCCGAGGTAAATTATCCGATCACTTTGAGACGGTTGATGGACTACGACAAGGCGATCCATTATCAACACTGCTATTTAATATTACGCTGGAAAAGGCAGTGAGGGGAGTAAATATTGATAAACAAGGCACGATTTTCACAAAATCGGGTCAATTGTTAGCGTATGCTGATGATATAGACATAATGGGTCGAAATATGATAACTGTCAAGGAAGCTTTCGAATCGTTACAAAAGGAGGCATCAGGTCTGGGTCTCAGAGTGAATGCAGAAAAAACAACATTTTGGTGGCAACGAATACATCACGAATTCGAGATCAAACTGTTAATATTGGAGAACACAATTTTGAAATAGTCAATAGTTTTGTATACTTAGGATCGTTGATAAATGTTGAAAATGATATTGAAAAGGAAATACGCCGCAGAATAGCAACTGGCAACAGATGTTATTACGGGTTAAAAAAACAATTCCGATCGAAAACATTACAACGAGATCTTAAGTGCAAGCTATATACAACTTTAATACGTCCAATATTAACGTATGGGTCGGAGGCTTGGTGCATGACACAAAACCAGGAACAACTACTTAGGATTTTCGAACGAAAGGTACTACGTGTCATATTTGGTCCCGCCAACAGAATGGTTGGAGGCGACGATACAATTTTGAATTAGACAAGTTGTACGGTCAACCAAATATTGTCAAAACAATCAAGATCAATAGATTAAGATGGCTTGGACACGTAGAACGCATGGAGGAGGAGCGTGTGCCAAAAAAACTGTTAAATGGTAAACCGGAGGGTAAAAGGAGAGCCGGAAGACCTAAGGCGAGATGGCTAGATTCAGTAAACTGTGATATAAAGATCCTAAAAATTCGGGATTGGAAGACATTAACTGCGGATAGGTCAGGTTGGAAAAGCGTGTTGGAGAAGGCTAAAACCGCACCCGGGTTGTAACGCCATGGAGTAAGTAAGTAAGTATGATGAAGAAATCAAAAACATGCGTTGAAGTTACCGGCCACAACAGAGGTTATTGGAAGATAATTATAGTTAGAAGTGAGTGGTTTCATGATGAATGTGGAAATGCTCGGGATGCAATAAATGCATCCAGGCTAAATATGCTAACGCGGACTTCACGAACCATTATTGAATACTATCGCGCGAAGAGGGATTTCGAATGTAAATTGATTTATTAAAAAAAAAAGAACTGGAACGAAGGGTTTACGTCGAAATGGTGAAGTTCAACAGAAACAACGGATACAATCAACAACCGTTTTTGTGCTAAAATAAATAGAGATGGACAGGCTATGGCGCAAGAGGAAAGGTGCCTCAAAAGATGGACCGAGTACTATAAAATCCTATTAAATGCGAACATGTCAGTAAATACTGGGGAAGATGTGCAATTTCAAACTACCCAGCCATTTATACCTGAATCATCAATGCACGAAGTAAAGAATGTTATTCAAAAGCTCAAGAATAATAAATCACCTGGATCTGATAACTTACCTGCAGGGAACTCTGTAAACATGGTGGAAATGGATTATGATATCAACTGCACGACTTAATGGTAAAGATTTGAAATAATTAACAGATATGGCAGACGAGAAGAAGGATCTATTGTACAAATAAGTGTGATAAATTGCATTGCAACAAATATATAGAAATAACTTTATTAAACATTGCCTCTTGGGATTGGAAGACGTTAGCTGCAGACAGCTGCGGTAGAGTTGCGTGATGGAGAAATCTAAAATCGCACCTGGATTTTAATGTCATGCAATTCGTATTATTAATTATTATTACATAAATTGTTTGTTACACCTCATCGATGCAAGTAGATTTGAATTAAAATCAAAACAGAGCATGACATGAAGATTTTATAGTCAAAGTTGGAGTCTGTGTATAGTCGGAGCACTACTACACATCTCTATCTATAGTGTACGTATACGTAATGAAATGAAATTCAAATTCAAAATTGTCAAATGTTTGTTGCCGACCGAAACGTATAAGAAAAGGAAGTTTATTAATCCGTGCTGCAAAAAAAAGGGCCGCCTTTAACCGTTGTAGTTTTTGACAATTGATATGTGCTGCATATGGCACAGACCACTTTAGCCGGACACAAGGACAAAAAAACATGTCCATATACAATAAATCGTTCGAATATTAGTGATAAAATTAAATATTTAAATTTGGATATGCGTCCGGTTGTGTAACACATTTTTATCATTTTCTACTTATATTTTAGGCAGATAAAATAATAATTAATTACATTTATTTTAATTTAATTATTACCTGAATGTAAAACGTAAATGTCCAGATGATTGCGGAATTATTCAGTAACACTAAACTGATAATATAGAAATTAATCACACTGAACTTTATTAAATTATTATATTTCTTAGTTTAAAAAATTTCTGCAATGATATTTTCATGTAATCCCGTAACCACCACGTACCGAAACTAAATGCGATAAAAAATATTTTGTGTAATTTAAAATAGAAATAATCTATAAAAATAAGTAAAATTGTATAATTAATGCAGAGATAAGAGTTTTTATCAAATTCAAAAAGTTGGATTTGTATTCTTATCATTCAGTATGTGTTATCACTAATTTGTAAACATCATATTTGCGAGGTGGATTGATTGCTGTTATTGTTTCATTGGAAGAAAACTGCGGCTGAAAGTCATTGAATTCTTGTCACACCGGTGATGAAAAATTGATATATTTTGATAATCCTAAACGAATTATACATTGAACTGACACAGATCGAGCAGTAAAATCGATGCCAAAAATGCAATATCCAAGGAAAGACAGTTTTACTGTGTTTTACGGTGTGGTCAGAAGGGCATGGTATATTATGATTTGTTGAAACCTGGTCAAACTATCGCTGATGAGCGTTACAAACAATAGAGAAAGTCTTAAAATAATCATAAATGAAGTAAAATGTATTAGAATATCTGTTTATAAACAAGAAATATGTGTGTACTTTAACAGTGGGTGGAAAGGAAAAGTGTTGCCTGATTACTTATTTGCCAGTTTAGCATAGGATTATTCGACTATGATTCCGAACTAATCAAACAACTTCCTAAAAATCTAACAATGAGGTGTGGTATCCCGTTGCCATGGTGTAGTACTCATCAAAGTATAGAACATATTTTTTATCCACAATTTCATTTTGAAAAAAAACATAACATTTTTTAAAAATCTATAACTTTTGAACCGTATAATTTTTCAAGTTGAAAATCACTAAAATCTGAAATGTTCATTAATGACACAAATATTTTTTTTTAAATTAACTGGTCACAAGGTGTATCAAAAGTGAAGAATTTTGTAAAAATGTAAATTTATGCAAATAATTGCAATGAAAAAGTGTTTTCTATTAAATTTACTCTTAATAACATCAATAAGAAGAATGCCTCCACCTTTACTTTCATCTACAATATTTTAAAATAGGGTGACCAGTGAAAAAGTTATACATAGTTTTATGACAACGGTGTTTCGTTAGCATCATATTTATAACTTCAAATTTTCCTTCCTTATATGATTGTATTTGTAGCTTTTGGGTACAAGAAGTGTGTATTAAATGATGTCATTTTGGCTATATGGTTAACCAAAATGGTGGAAGTTCAAGGTGGCTCGAAACAGCAACACATGTAAAAATCAAAATAAAATGAACTTTGGAATGCATGTTGATATTATTACCAAAATGGAGAAAATGGAGAAAGGATTCCCAGACAAACCAACACACGAAACAGACCATATATTTATGAAACCAGACTTTAATTTGGCGTTGTCAAAAATCATGTTTATCATGGCTGGTTCAATATTTAGTTTCTATTTAGAAGAGTAATACGACCTGACGATATTTCATTGAAATCGGGAGGGGAGTCTTTACGTGGTTCCCTTTAGTTATTATGTTTTCGTAAAACAGCGATCACTTTGCGGACATTTATAAATTGGCCACTACTCAAACACATGTAGAACACATTTACCTACGGACACAATTATACGGAAGAGTTACCAAAATAAGTGAGAGGTTGATTAATGGAAATCACTGCCTCGAAATTAAAGTCATGATAGAATTCAACTACTTTTAGAGTTTTTCACTTATCATTGACTGTGTTATAGGGCTTTTAGCATATTTTGTATCCGTCTAAAATCCTATAAATGATTCTTCGATTATAAGTACAAAAATTAAATAAATAACAATTAATTATAAGTTGACAACATTTGTATTTTACTATAAACACTCAAATAATATAATTCACTTTTAAACATGTAATATTTTCAATAAATTGGCCTAAAGCCGGTATTTCATTTGATAAATTAAATATTTTAAAATGTTAGTTGTTGTAATTAATTTACATAAATCATAATTATTCAAAATGTTAACGGCTGTAATTTATTATTTATTTATTTCCTCGATGTTTCGACAACAAATTGAATAGTGATCATCAGAAACAATACAATGCAAATAAAAATTGTACGATCACAGAAATATTATGTTACCAATAATGTCGAAGAAATGTCGAAGAAATAAGTCTAAATAATACGTAGGTTTTCGAAAAGTTTCCTGTAATGCAATTTGTTTTTATGTTTTCAAAATATAATTTAAACTCTGTTCTAGTTTTTATTCCATAGCAGAACTCATCAATTACTTCGTAAATTGATTCAAATTTCTTTCCAACATGATTTGGAAACAAGAAAAATTCATTTAGTGATTTTATCAATTTTCCTGTTTCATGATGTATTTGAGCACTTTTTCTCTCTAATGAAATGTATGAGATCGATATTTCTTCATTCCCACATTCAATCGAATCAGAAATGATGCAAAGGATGTTATGGATTTTTATTCTTTTTCTGCGAAGACCTCTGATCTTGATCTAAATTACATGTTTTATAACATTTCAGAATTAAAGCCGGGCCGCACGATCATTTACATTGTTGTTGGATGTGGTTTCATCATCTGACTTAACTATACTTTACTTTAATTATTCATGTCAACAATTTCTTCAGTGGTATGATTTTGCTGATTTTGAATGTACACACTCCAACTTCATCTTCATAAACATATGTACGACTGCATCTTTTATTTCAGAAACACAAGAATTAATGGTTTCATATATCCTAACGTTGTTCTTTTTATCCATATCCGTTGTAACGTTAATTACTGATCCACCTTTTAAATAATGAATATGAATTATAGCACCAATTTCAAATTTATCGATTTTAATGAGAAAAAATGCAAAACACACCAACTTTAAAATGCTATGAAACTGAATCCAATAAATAAATGTATGTTCATGTGAAATGGTTATTTGAAACGCGGTCAGTCATTACAGGAACCTTTTCGATCGAACCTACTCACATAATTAACTTAAATTCACTTAATTGTTACATATAAATAATTTTGAATTAAAAATATATCAATTAATAATTAAATCGTTTAATCTACGGATTTTGAAATTACAAATCTAATAACTTCAAATTTTATTGTAGGACAATATTTATTTTAAGCAAACAACATTTTCTGAATGACACAAAAAATCATAATTTTCCCATTTTATTTTACTTTGCGACACATTTTTTATTAATTACTTATTTTATTAATTTATAGTTTTGGAAAAATTGGAAACTAATTAAATATCTATAAAATTAAGCAGTTACAATTATAACTAACGTCAAATACAAATACATTTCTTATATTTTAAACTCCTGACGCGATTAAATGATATTTTGTAGTGTACAAATATGACAACAAATGAGTCTGCAGTTAGTGTTGTTCGTTCGGACGTTCGCTACCTTTTTTGGAATAATAGTGGAAAAAACTCTTTTCAAATGAAGCTTGAATTTAGTGTTAGGGTATGATTAAAGTGTTTTCGTCAATAGCCTCTTTAACTGCAACATTTTTTGGATTATTACGATGTAATTTTGAGTGGGTGGTTGAAGCGACACTTAGGAATGTTTTAGAACAATTGGATTTTTGAACATTCCACCCACCCATACCCTCTCTATTGTTTTTTTTAAAATTACAACTTAAAAATGTTGCTAGAGAACAGAGACGAATAGTTGCAATTTTAATTTTGATTTTCTTTTAAGAATTTCCAAATATTTTTTTTCCTTATAAATTTTCTTTTAGAGTTAATAAAAACGATCGCGGTAATAATTAATTTCTAAATACAATAACCTTATAGTTGTGTAGAGAGATCAAAAAACCCAAAAGTTCAATTTTTGTTTAAGGTTTAAAAGTGGGTACAAATATTTTGAAATGCCACGTTCCACCATCGTGTCAGTTATAGATATTGGTGTAGTATTCTAGACTTCTAGAGACATTTGACAAAAAATCTGTGATCCCAAAAGTGGTATACGAAATAGAATGTTCAAATTTCATGCTGATTTTAACATCCAATCTGGGGGTCATCCAAAATAACTCTTAATACCAAAACTGCATATTTTTCATGTTCAGAAATATCAGAAATGTTTCATTATACTTATGCGAAACTTAAAGAGTCACTACTGTGATCACATCTCGCCTACAGGTTTTTGTAAATAAGTTAAGTGCCTTCGAAAAGTCTTTGGTGTTCGATGATCTGAAATAAATCGTAATGACAAGTTGTGCACGAAGTACAAACAGAAAAGAATAGATATTCAAATCAAATAGGAAATACCAGTGAATCATTAAAAGCAATACCATAAAAAATTTGTTAATTTTAAAGGAACTTCAATATCGGTAGATTTTAAATTGGAATCTGTCCACAATATGTGTACGGTAATAATACTGACTTAGAAAATATTGTTTGCCCGGTCTGGAGTCTACTCGTTTCGCTGCTGAAACTTAACGTTATTATTATATGTTACTGAGAGTATGTCTACAATTTCTTTCAAGACTTTATTTTCTAAATCTTGAGCAAATTTTTCTTGTGCTATATTCAATGGAGTTTTTTTATTATTATCGATAAGAGTATGATCTGCGAAATTTTTCAACAGTAACTGTACGAACTCCAAGTAACCTTTTTCAACAGCTTCATGTAATGCTGTTTGACCATCTAAATCAACAATATCTGCTCCATAATCCAATAATATTTTCGCTACATTTATTTTGCATGATTCAGCAGCCCACATTAATGGAGTATCACCCTCTGTATCTTTAGCATTTATACTTTCATACATTTGCTCTGAATCTCCATTAAACCTTTCTTTGATCTTGTCCAATATCAGTAATATTACTTCTTTATTACCACTAATTATTGCTTGGTGTAATACGGTATCATGAATATTTCTTGCAAGAACATCGGCTCCCTTATCTAAAATGTATTCCACTGTTTGCAAGTTACCACTAAGAACAGCCATGTGCAAAGGTGTTTGGTGCACCTGAATTGTTGATGATTTTGCATAAAGTTCATATGCTTTATGGTGACAACCTAAACAACCATATGCGTTTCCCAGGTTTCCTAGTGTTCTAACTACATTCAAATTATCAGGTCCATAATGAAACTCATTAATTTTTAAAGCTCTTTCTAACAAATCCTTTTGTTTCTGTGGTTCACCTAAACTACCATATGCCATTCCAAGGTGTTCTAGTGTTATATCTATATTAAAACTATCAGGACCATAATTGGTTTCTTTAATTTTTAAAGCTTGTTCTACCAACTTCCTTTTTTTGCAAAAATCACCTAATTCACCATATGCGATTCCAAGATTCTCTAATGTTTTGGCTAGAATAAAGTGATCAGAGTCATATTGATTCTCATTAATCTTTAACGCTCTTTCTAACAACTGCTTTTGTTTGTGTTTATCACCTAAACTACCATAAGCACTTGAGAGATTTATTAATGTATAGACTACTTCAAAATTATCGGTACCGTAATTTTTTTCATCAAGAGTTGATACTGTCTAAATGTCCATACGCGTTAGCAAGTTGCGATAGAGTGTTAGATGTACGAAAGTGATCGGGACCATTATATTTCTCATCAAATTTTAAAACTCGTTCTAGCAACTCAATTTGTAGCTGATGCTCACCTAATTCTCCCAAAGCCAGACTAAGGAATTTTAAAGCTCTAGCAACTTCAACATGATCACGTCCATAGTTTTTCTCATTCATTTTTAAATACTTTTCTAGTAAATCCTTTTTTTTTATGTAATTTGTGGGATATAGTGTTAGGAATATTAACTTAATATAAACTAAGTTTCCACTATAATATATTTATTACTAATACAATTTATTTTTTAATATAATTTATACTTATTTTTATATATTTATTCTATAATTATTATTACTTTTAATATTTTATTAATTATATTATATAATATTTATAATAATTTTTATACGTCCTTTCGGCGTGACTGTTTGTAATCGTCTGTCTTGTCAATTTAACGTCATTTAATGTCATTGTCGATGCGAACCGTTATCTGCTTGTGTTCCTTGCTGAACACAAACCTATGACGGGTTCACACCGACGTCGTCTTGACGTGTCGCCACAAATTCACCAAATACTAAGTGTACGTTAGATATCCAATTTAATAAATCTTCAATGTAATATCTTTCGATTCTTTCTTTATCGTCAGGTTTCCTTTCTATCAAATTATCAAGATGTGACAAAAACATTTCCAAATGTGGTATTAAATGCCTTTTCTTTTTGTAGTCCTCTACTTCATCCCTATAAAGTGGAAAATTAATTTTTAATAATTGAAAAACCTCTTCTACAATTATGTCCTCTTTATTTTGATCTTTCAAGTTTATCCTTGTTACTTGTTGTACTAATCGATGAATACTCAATATACTTTGGTATTCCACACCATTTACCATTGAGTACTTAACAAGTAATCGAACAGCTGAATTTAATAGTTTCTCATTACCGTCTACTAAATTTAAAAATATAATTCTATAAATATTTTTTGGTGCAAAATAAGATACAATATCGAGAATTTTCATTGCCAACTGTCCACATTGAGTATCGGCCTGTATTTTATCAATTGTTATTTTCCATGTGTTATAAGTAGTTTTAGTGTAACGATAATCAATGCCTTGAAATACTTCAGAGTTAAGTAGATCCTTTTCCATTTCATCATATAATTTTAAATAATTATCTATTTCAAATTTTCTTGAAACTCTTTCGTTTTGAATATAAGCTATTGCTTGTTGTATCGCTAAGGGGAAACATTGTAGTTTTTCCACCAATTCTTCTATTACTTGGTCTTTCGATTTATCATCAGTGGGTACACCTAACCCCTTTTTAACAAATTCTATAGCATTGCTTAACTCTAGTTCGTTTAGTTTGATAACTTCGATTCCTCTTACCCATTCTGTAATGCGAGAAGTAATTAAAATGTTGGGCCTATTACCGCCAGCTGCTGTAAGGCATATTGGTAAAAACCTTTTCAAATCGTTATTTGTTTCAGCATTATCGAAAATAAACAAGCTTTTTTTCTTGGCAAAAAAATGATACACTTCCTTTACAATAGACTCTACTGTTTTTTTTCTTCCATTTTCCATGTCAATTGTAGGAATATCTAATCTTTTATCTTCGGCTAAGTTAAAAAAGGATTCTGAAAGAGAATCTAAATTTTCGGCATTTATCCATAAAACATTTTTATTATAATTTGTTCCATATTCTTTCGCATACTTTCTAGCCAATTCACTTTTTCCAATTCCTCCTAAACCACTGACGGAGGTAATTTGTGAAACGACGGTAGCGCTAGAGCTTCTTTGTATTGTTTCATGTAACTTCATTAACTCCTCCTTTCTACCTGTAAAAAACTGTACTGGATCTTTCACATTAAACCAAATGTTTCCGAGGATTTCTATTCGTAATTGTTCAAAAAAATGTGTTCCTTCTTCATTCGATATAAATATTCCCTGCTTTGTTTTCATCCAATCCAACATTCTCGCATGAAATCTACTATAAACATTTTTTTTATTATCATTATTAAATGTCTCGCCAATCTCATTTTCAATGATTTCACCTAGCTCAATCTCATTAGGTAAATTTACGGCAAAAACTAATTTTTCCAAAAAACTTTTTATATCTTCTATTATATCGGAATTGAAATTATCAACTGGATAAGTTTTCTTGGCATGTTCCATTATTTTCTGAATTAGTTCTGCCTTATAAGGAAAATTGCCTTCTTTAAATTTTAAACGTTTTTGATGCTTGTCTTTAAGTTGCATATCTAAAATGTCATCCTTATCTTCTATTCGGTCAAAATTATTTGTTTGTAATTCTTTTTCCAAATCAATGTTTGTACAAATAATAAAATCTTTAAATTCACTATTCTTCTCTTTAAATTCCGGATTTCGTATGATTTTAATGTAGGAATGAAAATATTTAATTAAACTGAATGGGGCCTTCTTTCCTGAATCTAGTAAATCGTCACTCTTAATCTCTCTAGATTCGTTTTGTTTATGTATTGCCTTTAAGAAACGATAAATAACTCCGTTTTTATTCTCATTATAATATTGAAAAACCACATCATCAAAGTGTCCGGCGGCTGTCATTTCTGTAGCTAAGAGGAAAGAATAATTCTTTCTTACTCCTCTTAGTAGAAACAGCATTAATAACTTTAGTTGAAACATATAACCATGAAAAATGTTCCTTACCCCAGTACCAGGGTAATATTTGTTTGTACTCAACGTAAATTTTGTTGACCCTCCCGCAGTAGAATTAAACTCTTGTTCAATTTCATCCTGAGGTTGTTTTAAATCAGGTTGATCTTGTTCTTCTTTATCCGAACACCTTGACATTGCACCTTAAAATATATAGTAAAATTTAATATCACTTTGGTGTTCTCTATTGCATTATTATTAAACAAGGTAATATTGTGACAAGCTTTACGTTGAATGTTTAAAAGCACTACGATGCAAAAAGTAATCTTGGCGATTTCTGAAATTTTCTCTTTTAGGAAAGTTTTTCAAAAGTTCAATCCAAACACTTGTTAGTTTATCTAAATATTATTTATTGCAGTTAGATTTGATTAAGACTTTTCATGGAATTTGGCATAAAACCTTATTATCCAAAATTCATGATTTAATACTTGCGGTTCTGTTATGTGATGAGATTACCGGTATCTTATTGAAAAGAATATTAAGAAGGTAGATCAGCCAAAGAATATTATTGATCAGCAAAGAAAGAATTTATTTTTAAAATTAAATTAAAGTACTTACCGAAAATGAATTAAAAATACAATCGAAAACATCAAAAAAATACACAACAATAATCAATAGTGTCACGGAACGTGGTACTGAATTTCATACTTACAAACCAAACGATAAAAGAAGTTTTCGGGCAGTGTTACGAGGGTTACACAGCACAACTGACACCGAAGAAATAAAAGTTGGAATAGAAAAATGGGGACACCATAGGTAACCAATATCCACAATATTCAACATAGAACCACACGAAGGAAACTACATCTTTTCTACTTAGATTTGAAGCAGACGGAGAACTGCAAAGAAATTTACAACATCAAAAATATACTACATACTAAGATACAAATAGAACAACCACATGTTAAAAGGGACATCCCTCAATGCACTAATTGTCAGAGATATGAACATACAAATCATTTCTGCAATAGACAATCAAGATGTGGCGACCCAACTAAATTATGTCAAAGGCACAATAAAGACGAAAATGTAAAGTGTGTCCTATGCTCCGGAAATCGTCCTGCTAACTATAAAGGATGCACGTACTATGAGGAGCTACAAAAAAGAAAGTTCTGGGCGCTCCACAATTAACAATTGCCAACATCAACGATGTTGCAAAATAATCACCAATTAATGGTACCAATACTACACTAGGCAACACTAGGCAACCGTTTCTTTGCGGTTGGTGATTACAATGCCTCATTAGGATTCCACAATCATTGCATACAAGGACAGACAATTTTTAATGACAATGCAAGAGAAACACATGGATCGCTTATCAACGGGCCGACCGACACCAATTAAACAACTGATTTAATGAACTTTTGTATAATCAAGGGTACATCAAAAAGCTGTTTGCACAATCCAGCTTGAACTTGATCTCAGGTCGCTCGCCAATTATAATAACATTATCAACGGAAGTCTTATGCAATCAAGAAGAGTCTCTTCACAGTTCCTCTTAACACGAAAGAAAATATAGCAGATGCAATGGAAATACTAAATACGACAATACAGGAGGCAACATGGCTCTCCACACCGAAACAGACTACAAATCAAAATCTATACAAATGTCCAGAGGTAATTGTACAAAAAAGTAAAGAAAAAAGAATGTTGCGTAAAAGATGACAAACATCGAAAGCACCCTGTGACAAAGTCAAATTAAACACGGCCATAAAGGAAATTCATCGGCTTCAATACGAAATGAAAAATAATTGCAATTCAAAGATATTTGAAAAATTGAACACCTACGGAATTACCAGACTACTCTCTGTTTGGAACAACAAGAAACATTAAACTTATAATATTCGGGGGAAAACATACAACGACCGAACATTTACACAGAGTGGTGAATAAAATCGTGAACACCATTGAAGACAAAACCTGCTGTTCAGCTGCTTTTCTTGATATAACACTGGCATTCGACAAGTTGTGGCATCACGGGTACGCTTACAATATAATTTTAAAATCATAAATGTCCATTAAACAATTTGCGGTTAAGGTCGGTGAAGAAATAACTGAGCTCCATGGAAATTAGGTCTGGGCTACGTCAGGATAGTGTACTCGGCCCGATGCCTTACCTGCTATATATGCTACTTACTTGCCAATAATTACAGACATCACTATAGCAACTTTTGTCGACAATACTGCGGTATTGGCAACACATTCTAATCCGGTATGAGCATCTCATATTTTGCCGCAGGATTTGGACAAGTTCCAATTTTGGCTCAAAAAATTGCGTAGTGGTAACGAACAAAAATAGACACACGTTACGTTTTCATTTCGCAGAGAAGAATGTCCACCGGTGACATTAAACGGAAAAACAACTGCCTCGTTCAGATAGCTCAAAATATCTGGACAAAAGACTTTCGCGGAAAAATATATAATAACAAAACAACAAACAGCTAAGATTAAATCATAATAGTTATATTACACCTCATCGATGCAAGTAGATTTGAATTAAAATCAAAACAGAGCATGACATGAAAATGAAGATTTTATAGTCAAAGTTGGAGTCCGTGTATAGTTGGAGCAATACTACACATCTCTATCTATAGTGTACGTATTAAAATTTGACATTCAATACATGGTATTTTGGGTAAAATTAATTCGTAACATTTCAATGCATTGTTTTGTATCTTAAATAAAAATTTTATTGTTTTTTAAGTTGGCTGAATGTTATAGTATAGGAAATGAAATTCAAAATTCAAAATTGTCAAATGTTTGTTGCCGACCGAAACGTCTAAGAAATTATAAAATTAATAAATTCTTCTAATCAACCGTAATTTCCATCAGAAAGTTTAGGAATCTGTGCTGCAAAAAAAAGGGCCGCCTTTAACCGTTGTAGTTTTTGACAATTGATATGTGCTGCATATGGCACAGACCACTTTAGCCGGACACAAGGACAAAAAAACATGTCCATATACAATAAATCGTTCGAATATTAGTGATAAAATTAAATATTTAAATTTGGATATGCGTCCGGTTGTGTAACACATTTTTATCATTTTCTACTTATATTTTAGGCAGATAAAATAATAATTAATTACATTTATTTTAATTTAATTATTACCTGAATGTAAAACGTAAATGTCCAGATGATTGCGGAATTATTCAGTAACACTAAACTGATAATATAGAAATTAATCACACTGAACTTTATTAAATTATTATATTTCTTAGTTTAAACACTTTCTGCATCGATATTTTCATGTGATCCCGTAACCACCACGTACCGAAACTAAATGCGATAAAAAATATTTTGTGTAATTTAAAATAGAAATAATCTATAAAAATAAATAAAATTGTATAATTAATGCAGAGATAAGAGTTTTTATCAAATTCAAAAAGATGGATTTGTATTCTTATCATTCAGTATGTGTTATCACTAATTTGTAAACATCATTATTGCGAGGTGGATTGATTGCTGTTATTGTTTCATTGGAAGCAAACTGCGGCTGAAAGTGATAAAGTTATACATAGTTTTATGACAACGGTGTTTCGTTAGCATAATATTTATAACTTCAAATTTTCCTTCCTTATATGATTGTATTTGTAGCTTTTGGGTACAAGAAGTGTGTATTAAATGATGTCATTTTGGCGATATGGTTAACCAAAATGGTGGAAGTTCAAGGTGGCTCGAAAGAGAAACACATGTAAAAATCAAAATAAAATGAACTTTGGATTGCATGTTGATATTATTACCAAAATGGAGAAAATGGAGAAAGGATTCCCAGACAAACCAACACACGAAACAGACCATATATTTATGAAACCAGACTTTAATTTGGCGTTGTCAAAAATCATGTTTATCATGGCTGGTTCAATATTTAGTTTCTATTTAGAAGAGTAATACGAACTGACGATATTTCATTGAAATCGGGAGGGGAGTCTTTACGTGGTTCCCTTTAGTTATTATGTTTTCGTAAAACAGCGATCACTTTGCGGACATTTATAAATTGGCCACTACTCAAACACATGTAGAACACATTTACCTACGGACACAATTATACGGAAGAGTTACCAAAATAAGTGAGAGGTTAATTAATGGAAATTATTGCCTCGAAATTAAAGTCTTTAGATTGCAACACTGAAAGTAGTTTTTTTACTTATCATTGACTGTGTGATAGGGCTTTTACCATATTTTGTATCCGTCTAAAATCCTCTAAATGATTCTTCGATTATAAGTACAAAAATTAAATAAATAACAATTAATTATAAGTTTCATTTGTATTTTACTATCGACACTCAAATAATATAATTCACTTTTAAACATGTAATATTTTCAATAAATTGGCCTAAAGCCGGTATTTCATTTGATAAATTAAATATTTTAAAAATGTTTATTGTTGTAATTAATTTACATAAATCATAATTATTGAAAATGTTAACGGCTGTAATTTATTATTTATTTATTTCCTCGATGTTTCGACAACAAATTGAATAGTGATCATCAGTGAAATCAGAACCGAAACAATACAATGCAAATAAAAATTGTACGATCACAGAAATATTATGTTACCAATAATGTCGAAGAAATGTCGAAGAAATGTCGAAGAAATAAATCTAAATAATACGTAGGTTTTCGAAAAGTTTCCTGTAATGCAATTTGTTTTTATGTTTTCAAAATATAATTTAAACTCTAAACGTGAAATTATCAATTACTTCATAAATTGATTCAAATTTCTTTCCAACATGATTTGGAAACAAGAAAAATTCTTAGAGTGATTTTATCAATTTTCCTGTTTCATGATGTATTTGAGCACTTTTTCTCTCTAATGAAATGTATGAGATCGATATTTCTTCATTCCCACATTCAATCGAATCAGAAATGATGCAAAGGATGTTATGGATTTTTATTCTTTTTCTGCGAAGACCTCTGATCTTGATCTAAATTACATGTTTTATAACATTTCAGAATTAAAGCCGGGCCGCACGATCATTTACATTGTTGTTGGATGTGGTTTCATCATCTGACTTAACTATACTTTACTTTAATTATTCATGTCAACAATTTCTTCAGTGGTATGATTTTGCTGATTTTGAATGTACACACTCCATCTTCATCTTCATAAACATATGTACGACTGCATCTTTTATTTCAGAAACACAAGAATTAATGGTTTCATATATCCTAACGTTGTTCTTTTTATCCATATCCGTTGTAACGTTAATTACTGATCCACCTTTTAAATAATGAATATGAATTATAGCACCAACTTCAAATTTATCCATTTTAATGAGAAAAAATGCAAAACACACCAATTTTAAAATGCTATGATACTGAATCCAATAAATAATTGTATGTTCATGTGAAATGGTTATTTGAAACGCGGTCAGTCATTACAATCGAACCTACTCACATAATTAACTTAAATTCACTTAATTGTTACATATAAATAATTTTGAATTAAAAATATATCAATTAATAATTTAACGATTAATCTACGGATTTTGAAATTAAAAATCTAATAACTTCAAATTTTATTGTAGGACAATATTTATTTTAAGCAAACAACATTTTCTGAATGACACAAAAAATTTTCCCATATTATTTTACTTTGCGATACATTTTTATTAATTACTTATTTTATAAATTTATAGTTTTGGAAAAATTGGAAACCAATTAAATATCTATAGAATTAAGCAGTTACAATTATAACTAACGTCAAATACAAATACATTTCTTATATTTTAAACTCCTGACGCGATTAAATGATATTTTGTAGTGTACCAACATGACAACAAATGCGTTTGGGCTGCAGTTAGTGTTGTTCGTTCGGACGTTCGCTACCTTTTTTGGAATAATAGTGGAAAAAACTCTTTTCAAATGAAGCTTGAATTTAGTGTTAGGGTATGATTAAAGTGTTTTCGTCAATAGCCTCTTTAACTTCATCATTTTTTGGATTATTACGATGTAATTTTGAGTTTGTTGATGAAGCGTTAATGGTTGGGTAGAGAGATCAAAAAATCAAAAAGTTCAACTTTTGTTTAAGGTTTAAAAGTGTGTACAAATATTTTGAAATGCCACGTTTCACCATCGTGTAAGTTATAAATATTGGTGTAGTGTACTAGACTTCTAGAGACATTTGACAAAACTTCTGTGATCCCAAAAGGGATATACGAAATAGAATGTTCAAATTTTGTGCTGGTTTTAACATGCAATCTGGAGGTCGTCCAAAATAACTCTTAATACCAAAACTGCGTATTTTTCATGTTCAAATATCAGGAATGTTTCATTATACTTATGCGAAACTTAAAGAGTCACTACTGTGATCACATCTCGCCTACAGGTTTTTGTAAATAAGTTAAGTGCCTTCGAAAAGTCTGATGTTAAATTGGTATATATCCACAATATGTGTATGGTAATTATGCTGACTTAGGAAATATAGTTTGCCCGGTCTGAATTTAGTGTTTCAACTCACCCTGACGTTAATTGAAATATACAATTTGTTATATTGACATTTCGGTGCTAAAACTGAACGTTATTATTAGCTGTTACTGAGAGTATGTCTACAATTTCTTTCAAGACTTTATTTTCTAAATCTTGAGCAAATTTTTCTTGTGCTATATTCAATGGAGTTTTTCTATTATTATCGATAAGAGTATGATCTGCGAAATTTTTCAACAGTAACTGTACGAACTCCAAGTAACCTTTTTCAACAGCTTCATGTAATGCTGTTTGACCATCTAAATCAACAGCGTTAATATCTGCTCCATAATCCAATAATATTTTCGCCGCATTTATTTTGCATGTTTCAGCAGCCCACATTAATGGAGTATCACCCTCTGTATCTTTAGCATTTATACTTTCATACATTTGCTCTGAATCTCCATTGAATCTTTCTTTGATCTTGTCCAATATCAGTAATATTACTTCTTTATTACCACTACTTATTGCTTGGTGTAATACGGTATCATGAATATTTCTTGCAAGAACATCGGCTCCCTTATCTAAAATGTATTCCACTGTTTGCAAGTTACCACTAAGAACAGCCATGTGCAAAGGTGTTTGGTGCACCCAAATTGTTGATGATTTTTCATAAAATTCATATGCTTTTTGGTGATAACCTAAAGCACCATATGCGGTTCCAAGGTTTTCTAGTGTTCTAGCTAAATTAAAATTATCTGGAGCGTAATGGGTTTCTTTTATTTTCAAAACTTTTTCTAACAACTCCTTTTGTTTCTGATGATCACCTACACTACCATATGCAATTCCAAGATTTTCTAGTGTGCTGGCTACATTAAAATTATCGGTACCATAATGCATCTCATTAATTTTTAAAGCTCGTTCTAACAACTCCTTTTGTTTCTGATGATCACCTACACTACCATATGCAATTCCAAGATTTTCTAGTGTGCTGGCTACATTAAAATTATCAGGACCATAATGCATCTCATTAATTTTTAATGCTTGTTCTAAATACTCTTTATTTTTCTGATGATCACCTAAACTACCATATGCAATTCCAAGATTTTCTAGTGTGCTGGCTAGATTCAAATTATCAGGACCATAATGCATCTCATTAACTTTTAAAGCTCGTTCTAAATACTCTATGTTTTTCTGAAAATCACCTAAACTACCGTATGCATTTCCAAGGTTTTCTAGTGTTCTAGCTACATTAAAATTATCAGGACCATATTGCATCTCATTAATTTTTAAAGCTCGTTCTAACAACTCCTTTTGTTTCTGATGATCACCTAAACTACCATATGCAATTCCAAGATTTTCTAGTGTGCTGGCTACATTAAAATTATCAGGACCATAATGCATCTCATTAATTTTTAATGCTCGTTCTAAATGCTCTTTGTTTTTCTGATGATCACCTAAACTACCGTGTGCATTTCCAAGGTTTTCTAGTGTTCTAGCTACTTTAAAATTATCAGGAACATAATGGGTTTCTTTAATTTTCAAAACTTTTTCTAACAAATCCTTTCGTTTCTGATGATCACATGAATCCCAATTTGCGCTGCTCAGATTCTCTAGTGTTCTAGCTACATTAAAATTATCAGGACCATAATGCATCTCATTAATTTTTAAAGCTCGTTCTAACAACTCCTTTTGTTTCTGATGATCACCTAAACTACCATATGTAATTCCGAGATTTTCTAGTGTGCTGGCTACATTAAAATTATCAGGACCATAATGCATCTCATTAATTTTTAATGCTCGTTCTAAATGCTCTTTGTTTTTCTGATGATCACCTAAACTACCGTATGCATTTCCAAGGTTTTCTAGTGTTCTAGCTACATTAAAATTATCAGGACCATAATGCATCTCATTAATTTTTAAGGCTCTTTCTAAAACCGTTTTTTTTTTCTGATGATCACCTAAACTACTATATGCATTTCCAAGGTTTTCTAGTGTTCTAGCTACATTCAAATTATCAGGACCATAATGAAACTCATTCATTTTTAAAGCTCTTTTTAACAAATCCTTTTGTTTCTGATGATCACCTAGACTACTATATGCATTTCCAAGGATTTCTAGTGTTCTAGCAATATTAAAATTATTAGAACCATAATGATTCTCATTTATTTTTAACGCTCGTTCTGACAACTCCATTTGTTTGTGAGGATCACCTAAACCATGATAAGCGCCTGCAAGATTTATTAATATTGGAGCTATTTTATAATGTTCAGAACCGTAATGTGTTTCATTAATAGTTAAGGCTCGCTCTAGTATGACTACTTTTTTGTGATGTTGATCTAAATATCCATACGCAACACCAAGATTTGTTAACGTTACAGCTGTAAAATGGTGATCGGGGCCATAATTTTTCTCACGGCAATTTAAAACTTGTTCTAACAACTCAATTTGTATCTGATGTGCGCCAAAATTTTCGTAAGCCATACTGAGGTATTCTTTTGTTGTAGCAACTTTAGGATGATCTGGTCCATAGTTTTTCTCATCCATTCTTAAACACTTTTCTAGTAAATCCTTTTTTTTATGCATTTCACCAAAATTTAAGTGTACGATAAATATCCAATTTAATAAATCTTCAATGTAATGTCTTTCTAATCTTTCTTCATCTTCAGGTTTCCTTTCTATCAAATTATCAATATGTGACAGAAATATTTCCAAATGTGGTAATAATTGCCTTTTCCTTTTGTAGTCCTCTACTTTATCACTGTCATCTGGAAAATTAATTTTTAATAATTGAAAAACCTCTTCTACAATCATGTCCTCTTTATTTTGATCTTTCACGTTTATTCTTGTTACTTGTTGAACTAGTCGATGAATACTCAATACACTTTGGTTTTCCACACCATTTAACATTGAATACTTAACAAGTAATCGAACAGCTGAATTTAACAGTTTCTCATTACCGTCTGCTAAATTTAAAAATACAATTCTATAAATATTATCTGGCGCAAAATAAGAAACAATATCGAGAATTTTCATTGCCAACTGTCCAGATTGAACATCGGCCAGTATTTTATCAGTTGTAATTTTCCATGTGTTGAAAGTAGTTTTAGTGTAACGATTATCATTGCCTTTAAATACTTTAGAGTTAAGTAGATCCTTTTCCATTTGTTCATATAATTTTAGATAATTGTCTATTTCAAATGTAACTCCTTCGCCTTGAATATATGCTATTGCTTGCTGTATCGCTAACGGAAAACATTGCAGTTTTTTTACCAATTCTTCTATTACTTGATCTTTCGATTTATCATCAGTGGGTACACCTAACCCCTTTTTAACAAATTCTATAGCATCACTTAACTCTAGTTCGTTGAGTTTGATAACTTCGATTCCTTTTTCCCATTCTTGAGTCCGAGAAGTAATTAAAATGTAAGGCCTATTAGCGTCACCTGTTGAAAGGCATATTGGTAAAAACCTTTTCAAATCTTTATTTGTTTCAGTATTATCGAAAATAAACAAGCTTTTCTTCTTGGCAAAAAAATGATACACTTCCTTTACAATAGACTCTACTGTTTTTTTTCTTCCATTTTCCGTGTCAATTGTAGGAATATCTAATCTTTTATCTTCGGCTAAGTTAAAAAAGGATTCTGAAAGAGAATCTAAATTTTCGGCATTTATCCATAAAACATTTTTATTATAATTTGTTCCATATTCTTTCGCATACTTTCTAGCCAATTCAGTCTTTCCAATTCCTCCTAAACCACTGACGGAGGTAATTTGTGAAACGACGGTAGCGCTAGAGCTTCTTTGTATTGTTTCATGTAACTTTATTAACTCCTCCTTTCTACCTGTAAAAAACTGTACTGGATCATTCACATTAAACCAAATGTTTCCGAGGATTTCTATTCGTAATTGTTCAAAAAAATGTTTTCCTTCTTCATTCGATATAAATATTCCCTGCTTTGTTTTCATCCAATCCAACATTCTCGCATGAAATCTACTATAAACATTTTTTTTATTATCATTATTAAATGTCTCGCCAATCTCATTTTCAATGATTTCACCTAGCTCAATCTCATTAGGTAAATTTACGGCAAAAACTAATTTTTCCAAAAAACTTTTTATATCTTCTATTATATCGGAATTGAAATTATCAACTGGATAAGTTTTCTTGGCATGTTCCATTATTTTCTGAATTAGTTCTGCCTTATAAGGAAAATTGCCTTCTTTAAATTTTAAACGTTTTTGATGCTTGTCTTTAAGTTGCATATCTAAAATGTCATCAATACCTTCTATTCGGTCAAAATTATTTGTTTGTAATTCTTTTTCCAAATCAATGTTTGTACAAATAATAAAATCTTTAAATTCACTATTCTCCTCTATAAATTCCGGATTTCGTATGATTTTAATGTAAGAATGAAAATATATAATTAAACTGAATTGGGCATTCTTCTTTGCATCTAGTAAATCGTCAATCTTAATCTCTTTAGATTCGTTTTTTTTATGTTTTGCCTGTAAGAATCGATAAATAATTCCGTTTTTCCTCTCATTTTCATATTGAAAAATCACATCATCAAATTTTTCGGCGGCTTTCATTTCTGTAGCTAAGAGGAAAGAATAATTCTTTCTTACTCCTCTTAGTAGAAACAGCATTAATAACTTTAGTTGAAACATATAACCATGAAATATATCCTTTAACCCACCAGCAGGGTAATTTTTGTTTGTACTCAACGCAGCAGAATTATCCCCTTGTTCATTTTCACCTTGAGGCAGTTTTAAATCATGTTGAACTTGTTCTTCTTTATCCGAACACCTTGACATTGCACCTTAAAATTTATAATAAAATTTAATATTATTTAGATGTTCTCAATTGCATTATTATTAAACAAGATAATAATGTGACACGGCCTTTGTTTTGAATTATTAAAAGCATTGACAATGCAAACTGTAATCTTGTGAAAAATGATCGCCAGAAGGGATTTCTTAACCAGGCATTCTATTGGCGTACGAATAAACATTATTTTCGAATAATATTGATAAAAGTATCCTTAACTTTGACGAATTATCAATTAGAATTGATTAAGGCTTTTGATGGAATTTAACATAAATATAATTATTCAAGATTGATGATTTAATGTTTGGGGTTCTGCGATGTGATGAGATTACCGACATACTTATTGCTATATAAGAATATTAAGGTAGATCTTGGTTGAATTAGTTCACATTGTTTTCTTATTCACGCGTTACTTTACCTTTGGGTTCAATACTTTTATCTTGAATTCCATAAATATAATTTATTGATTGGAAATACTAATTCTATATCCAATATTGACTTTACTAATTGTAAGTACAACGTAAATATTGACTTGGGTGATTGTCCACCTAATATTTAGAGCTCGTGTAATTATTGGTATTAATATGAGTTTATTTTATTCATTTCGATACTATTATTAGGAGGTCCTCTAGCTGTTCATGCACAACTGTCACTTTATTTTTGTAATATAAAGGTAAAGGCACCATGCATCGATAAGATTCTATTAAATGCAATTAAGTTCAAAAATACAAAATAATAGAAAAAATCTTGCTTGAACAATTCAATTAATAAAACATTTGGGTGGTATGATAGCGCTGGATCGGTAGTGTTACATAATTCTAGAAATATTTGGAACTTACCACTAACTGTTGAAGTCCAATGTTTCGGGATAATCAAATATATGATAATCGTGAATAAAATTTATTGAAAGGAAAAGGATACACATTTTATAATAACGGCAACCATTGTAATAAAAGAAGAGGGTTCGGAAACGTTTTTGTAGTTTTTGGTAAAGCAAGAAATTAAGAAATTGCTTACAATCCGATTAATGAACGCACTACGTGTAAACACGAATTTTTCAATTTGACCTTCATCTAGGTACATGCGCAAATTGAAGAGAAAACTGATGAGGCGAAGGAGTTGTTTTATGAAAAACTGATAGCAACATATAGAGCTGCACCCAACTACGATTGTAAGATCGTCTTAAGGTCTGGGTGGGACAAGAACGAATATATTAACCAACTATAGGAAAACACAGTATTCATAAAAAAACTAATGAAAACGGGCTACGATTGATGAATTTCGCCATGTCTAAAAACATAGTGGTACACACTTCCCACATAAAGAAACTCATAACATGACGTGGAGGTTGCCAGATGGTAGAACAAATAATCAAATTGATCATATATTAATTGATGAACGACACTGACACGGTTCAAATGTAATTCATGTTCGAACTTGTCGTGGTTTGAATATTGACTCTGATCATTTTCTAATTATGGTAGTATTACGATTCAAAGTTTCAGTCATTAATAACACACTACCTGTGGGGTTGAAATGGGCAGTCAAAAGATTTGAACAATGGGCTGTAAAATAATTGTAAATGGATGCTATGGAACAACGAATTATTACAGATTTGGAGTATTTCCAGCAGAATAATAGTATAAATAGTATGATGAAGAAATCAAAAACATGCGTTGAAGGTGCCGGCCACAACAGAGGTTATTGGAAGATGATGATAGTTAGAAGTGAGTGGTTTCATGATGAATGTGGAAATGCTCGGGATGCAAAAAATGCATCCAGGCTAAATATGCTAACGCGGACTTCACGAACCACTATTGAAGACTATCGCGCGAAGAGGGATTTCGAATGTAAATTGATTCATTGAAAAAAAAAAGAACTGGAACGAAGGGTTTACGTCGAAATGGTGAAGTTCAACAGAAACAACGGATACAATCAACAACCGTTTTTGTGCTAAAATAAACAGAGATGGACAGGCTATGGCGCAAGAGGAAAGGTGCCTCAAAAGATTGGCATAGTACTATAAAATCCTATTAAATGCGAACATGTCAGTAAATACTGGGGAAGATGTGCAATTTCAAACTGCCCAGCCATTTATACCTGAATCATCAAAACAAGAAGTAAAGAATGTTATTCAAAAGCTCAAGAATAATAAATCACCTGGATCTGATAACTTACCTGCAGTGAACTCTGTAAACATGGTGGAAATGGATTATGATATCAACTGCACGACTTAATGGTAAAGATTTGAAATAATTAACAGATATGGCAGACGAGAGGAAGGATCTATTGTACAAATTAGTGTGACAAATTGCATTGCAACAAATATATAGAAATAACTTTATTAAACATTGCCTCTTGGGATTGGAAGACGTTAGCTGTAGACAGCTGCGGTAGAGTAGCGTGATGGAGAAATCTAAAATCGCACCTGGATTTTAATGTCATGCAATTCGTATTATTAATTATTATTACATAAATTGTTTGTTACACCTCATCGATGCAAGTGGATTTGAATTAAAATCAAAACAGAGCATGACATGAAGATTTTATAGTCAAAGTTGGAGTCTGTGTATAGTTGGAGCACTACTACACATCTCTATCTATAGTGTACGTATACGTAATGAAATGAAATTCAAATTCAAAATTGTCAAATGTTTGTTGCCGACCGAAACGTCTAAGAAAAGGAAGTTTATTAATCTGTGCTGCAAAAAAAAGGGTCGCCTTTAACCGTTGTAGTTTTTGACAATTGATATGTGCTGCATTTGGCACAAATAAATAGTCGTGTTGTGTAATATAAAAGTACTGGCAGCAGACCACTTTAGCCGGACACAAGGACAAAAAAACACGTCCATGTACAATAAATCGATCGAATATTAGTGATAAAATTAAATATTTAAATTTGGATATGCGTCCGGTTGTGTAACACATTTTTGTCATTTTCTACTTATATTTTAGGCAGTTTAAATAATAATTAATTACATTTATTTTAATTTAATTATTACCTGAATGTAAAACGTAAATGTCCAGATGATTGCGGAATTATTCAGTAACACTAAACTGATAATATAGAAATTAATCACATTGAAATTTATTAAATTATTGTATTTCTTAGTTTAAACACTTTCTGCATCGATATTTTCATGTAATCCCGTAACCACCACGTACCGAAACTAAATGCGATAAAAAATATTTTGTATAATTTAAAATAGAAATAATCTATAAAAATATGTAAAATTGTATAATTAATGCAGAGATAAGAGTTTTTATCAAATTCAAAAAGTTGGATTTGTATTCTTATCATTCAGTACGTGTTATCACTAATTTGTAAACATCATATTTGCGAGGTGGATTGATTGCTGTTATTGTTTCATTGGAAGAAAACTGCGGCTGAAAGTCATTGAATTCTTGTCGCGAAGCATATGATGAAAATGCTTCACATGAAAGATGAAAGTAATTGCAGAAAGTGGTCAACGATTCAAAAGTGGCGATTTGAAGTGAATGCCAAAAAAAGTAGAAAACCATCTGAAAAATTTGAATTACGGAATCGCAACTACAATTCTGTCAGATTCATTAAATGTAAGTCAAAAGCAGGGAAAAGCGTAAAACCACGTGTGAAATTTAGATTGAAAGACAGTAAAGGAAGTCGGTTTTGTATCGTATTGTCACACCGGTGATGAAAAATTGATATATTTTGATAATCCTAAACGAATTATACATTGAACTGACACAGATCGAGCAGTAAAATCGATGCCAAAAATGCAATATCCAAGGAAAGACAGTTTTACTGTGTTTTACGGTGTGGTCAGAAGGGCATGGTATATTATGATTTGTTGAAACCTGGTCAAACTATCGCTGATGAGCGTTACAAACAATAGAGAAAGTCTTAAAATAATCATAAATGAAGTAAAATGTATTAGAATATCTGTTTATAAACAAGAAATATTTGTGTACTTTAACAGTGGGTGGAAAGGAAAAGTGTTGCCTGATTACTTATTTGCCAGTTTAGCATAGGATTATTCGACTATGATTCCGAACTAATCAAACAACTTCCTAAAAATCTAACAATGAGGTGTGGTATCCCGTTGCCATGGTGTAGTACTCATCAAAGTATAGAACATATTTTTTATCCACAATTTCATTTTGAAAAAAGGGGTCAGAAAACATAACATTTTTTAAAAATCTATAACTTTTGAACCCAAGGTGCCACTATAATTTTTCAAGTTGAAAATCACTAAAATCTGAAATATTCATTTATGACACAAATATTTTTTTTTAAATTAACTGGTCACAAGGTGTATCAAAAGTGAAGAATTTTGTAAAAATGTAAATTTATGCAAATAATTGCAATGAAAAAGTGTTTTCTATTAAATTTACTCTTAATAACATCAATAAGAAGAATGTCTCCACCTTTACTTTGATTTAAAATAGGGTGACCAGTGATAAAGTTATACATAGTTTTATGACAACGGTGTTTCGTTAGCATAATATTTATAACTTCAAATTTTCCTTCCTTATATGATTGTATTTGTAGCTTTTGGGTACAAGAAGTGTGTATTAAATGATGTCATTTTGGCGATATGGTTAACCAAAATGGTGGAAGTTCAAGGTGGCTCGAAAGAGAAACACATGTAAAAATCAAAATAAAATGAACTTTGGATTGCATGTTGATATTATTACCAAAATGGAGAAAATGGAGAAAGGATTCCCAGACAAACCAACACACGAAACAGACCATATATTTATGAAACCAGACTTTAATTTGGCGTTGTCAAAAATCATGTTTATCATGGCTGGTTCAATATTTAGTTTCTATTTAGAAGAGTAATACGAACTGACGATATTTCATTGAAATCGGGAGGGGAGTCTTTACGTGGTTCCCTTTAGTTATTATGTTTTCGTAAAACAGCGATCACTTTGCGGACATTTATAAATTGGCCACTACTCAAACACATGTAGAACACATTTACCTACGGACACAATTATACGGAAGAGTTACCAAAATAAGTGAGAGGTTAATTAATGGAAATTATTGCCTCGAAATTAAAGTCATGATAGAATTCAACTACTTTTAGAGTTTTTCACTTATCATTGACTGTGTGATAGGGCTTTTACCATATTTTGTATCCGTCTAAAATCCTCTAAATGATTCTTCGATTATAAGTACAAAAATTAAATAAATAACAATTAATTATAAGTTGACAACATTTGTATTTTACTATAAACACTCAAATAATATAATTCACTTTTAAACATGTAATATTTTCAATAAATTGGCCTAAAGCCGGTATTTCATTTGATAAATTAAATATTTTAAAAATGTTTGTTGTTGTAATTAATTTACATAAATCATAATTATTGAAAATGTTAACGGCTGTAATTTATTATTTATTTATTTCCTCGATGTTTCGACAACAAATTGAATAGTGATCATCAGTGAAATCAGAACCGAAACAATATAATGCAAATACAAATTGTACGATCACAGAAATATTATGTTACCAATAATGTCGAAGAAATGTCGAAGAAATAAATCTAAATAAAACGTAGGTTTTCGAAAAGTTTCCTGTAATGCAATTTGTTTTTATGTTTTCAAAATATAATTTAAACTCTAAACGTGAAATTATCAATTACTTCGTAAATTGATTCAAATTTCTTTCCAACATGATTTGGAAACAAGAAAAATTCATTTAGTGATTTTATCAATTTTCCTGTTTCATGATGTATTTGAGCACTTTTTCTCTCTAATGAAATGTATGAGATCGATATTTCTTCATTCCCACATTCAATCGAATCAGAAATGATGCAAAGGATGTTATGGATTTTTATTCTTTTTCTGCGAAGACCTCTGATCTTGATCTAAATTACATGTTTTATAACATTTCAGAATTAAAGCCGGGCCGCACGATCATTTACATTGTTGTTGGATGTGGTTTCATCATCTGACTTAACTATACTTTACTTTAATTATTCATGTCAACAATTTCTTCAGTGGTATGATTTTGCTGATTTTGAATGTACACACTCCATCTTCATCTTCATAAACATATGTACGACTGCATCTTTTATTTCAGAAACACAAGAATTAATGGTTTCATATATCCTAACGTTGTTCTTTTTATCCATATCCGTTGTAACGTTAATTACTGATCCACCTTTTAAATAATGAATATGAATTATAGCACCAACTTCAAATTTATCCATTTTAATGAGAAAAAATGCAAAACACACCAATTTTAAAATGCTATGATACTGAATCCAATAAATAATTGTATGTTCATGTGAAATGGTTATTTGAAACGCGGTCAGTCATTACAGGAACCTTTTCCATCGAACCTACTCACATAATTAACTTAAATTCACTTAATTGTTACATATAAATAATTTTGAATTAAAAATATATCAATTAATAATTAAACGATTTATCAACGGATTTTGAAATTACAAATCTAATAACTTCAAATTTTATTGTAGGACAATATTTATTTTAAGCAAACAACATTTTCTGAATGACACAAAAAATTTTCCCATATTATTTTACTTTGCGATACATTTTTATTAATTACTAATTTTATAAATTTATAGTTTTGGAAAAATTGGAAACCAATTAAATATCTATAGAATTAAGCAGTTACAATTATAACTAACGTCAAATACAAATACATTTCTTATATTTTAAACTCCTGACGCGATTAAATGATATTTTGTAGTGTACCAACATGACAACAAATGCGTTTGGGCTGCAGTTAGTGTTGTTCGTTCGGACGTTCGCTACCTTTTTTGGAATAATAGTGGAAAAAACTCTTTTCAAATGAAGCTTGAATTTAGTGTTAGGGTATGATTAAAGTGTTTTCGTCAATAGCCTCTTTAACTTCATCATTTTTTGGATTATTACGATGTAATTTTGAGTTTGTTGATGAAGCGTTAATGGTTGGGTAGAGAGATCAAAAAATCAAAAAGTTCAACTTTTGTTTAAGGTTTAAAAGTGTGTACAAATATTTTGAAATGCCACGTTTCACCATCGTGTAATTTATAAATATTGGTGTAGTGTACTAGACTTCTAGAGACATTTGACAAAACTTCTGTGATCCCAAAAGGGATATACGAAATAGAATGTTCAAATTTTGTGCTGGTTTTAACATGCAATCTGGAGGTCGTCCAAAATAACTCTTAATACCAAAACTGCGTATTTTTCATGTTCAAATATCAGGAATGTTTCATTATACTTATGCGAAACTTAAAGAGTCACTACTGTGATCACATCTCGCCTACAGGTTTTTGTAAATAAGTTAAGTGCCTTCGAAAAGTCTGATGTTAAATTGGAATATATCCACAATATGTGTATGGTAATTATGCTGACTTAGGAAATATAGTTTGCCGGGTCTGAATTTAGTGTTTCAACTCACTCTGACGTTAATTGAAATATACAATTTGTTATATTGACATTTCGGTGCTAAAACTGAACGTTATTATTATCTGTTACTGAGAGTATGTCTACAATTTCTTTCAAGACTTTATTTTCTAAATCTTGAGCAAATTTTTCTTGTGCTATATTCAATGGAGTTTTTTTATTATTATCGATAAGAGTATGATCTGCGAAATTTTTCAACAGTAACTGTACGAACTCCAAGTAACCTTTTTCAACAGCTTCATGTAATGCTGTTTGACCATCTAAATCAACAGCGTTAATATCTGCTCCATAATCCAATAATATTTTCGCCGCATTTATTTTGCATGTTTCAGCAGCCCACATTAATGGAGTATCACCCTCTGTATCTTTAGCATTTATACTTTCATACATTTGCTCTGAATCTCCATTGAATCTTTCTTTGATCTTGTCCAATATCAGTAATATTACTTCTTTATTACCACTAATTATTGCTTGGTGTAATACGGTATCATGAATATTTCTTGCAAGAACATCGGCTCCCATATCTAAAATGTATTCCACTGTTTGCAAGTTACCACTAAGAACAGCCATGTGCAAAGGTGTTTGGTGCACCCAAATTGTTGATGATTTTTCATAAAATTCATATGCTTTTTGGTGATAACCTAAAGCACCATATGCGGTTCCAAGGTTTTCTAGTGTTCTAGCTAAATTAAAATTATCTGGACCATAATGGGTTTCTTTCATTTTCAAAACTTTTTCTAACAAATCCTTTCGTTTCTGATGATCACATGAATCCCAATATGCGCTGCTCAGATTCTCTAGTGTTCTAGCTACATTAAAATTATCAGGACCGTAATGCATCTCATTAATTTTTAAAGCTCGTTCTAACAACTCCTTTTGTTTCTGATGATCACCTACACTACCATATGCAATTCCAAGATTTTCTAGTGTGCTGGCTACATTAAAATTATCAGGACCATAATGCATCTCATTAATTTTTAATGCTCGTTCTAAATGCTCTTTGTTTTTCTGATGATCACCTAAACTACCGTATGCATTTCCAAGGTTTTCTAGTGTTCTAGCTACATTAAAATTATCAGGACCATATTGCATCTCATTAATTTTTAAAGCTCGTTCTAACAACTCCTTTTGTTTCTGATGATCACCTACACTACCATATGCAATTCCAAGATTTTCTAGTGTGCTGGCTACATTAAAATTATCAGGACCATAATGCATCTCATTAATTTTTAATGCTCGTTCTAAATGCTCTTTGTTTTTCTGATGATCACCTAAACTACCGTATGCATTTCCAAGGTTTTCTAGTGTTCTAGCTACATTAAAATTATCAGGAACATAATGCATCTCATTAATTTTTAAGGCTCTTTCTAAAACCGTTTTTCTTTTCTGATGATCACCTAAATTACCGTATGCAATTCCAAGGTTTTCTAGTGTTCTAGCTACATTAAAATTATCAGGACCATAATGGGTTTCTTTAATTTTCAAAACTTTTTCTAACAAATCCTTTCGTTTCTGATGATCACATGAATCCCAATATGCGCTGCTCAGATTCTCTAGTGTGCTGGCTACATTAAAATTATCAGGACCATAATGCATCTCATTAATTTTTAAAGCTCGTTCTAACAACTCCTTTTGTTTCTGATGATCACCTACACTACCATATGCAATTCCGAGATTTTCTAGTGTGCTGGCTACATTAAAATTATCAGGACCATAATGCATCTCATTAATTTTTAATGCTCGTTCTAAATGCTCTTTGTTTTTCTGATGATCACCTAAACTACCGTATGCATTTCCAAGGTTTTCTAGTGTTCTAGCTACATTAAAATTATCAGGACCATAATGCATCTCATTAATTTTTAAGGCTCTTTCTAAAACCGTTTTTTTTTTCTGATGATCACCTAAACTACTATATGCATTTCCAAGGTTTTCTAGTGTTCTAGCTACATTCAAATTATCAGGACCATAATGAAACTCATTCATTTTTAAAGCTCTTTCTACCAACTCCTTTTGTTTCTGATGATCACCTAGACTACCATATGCATTTCCAAGGATTTCTAGTGTTCTAGCAATATTAAAATTATTAGAACCATAATGATTCTCATTTATTTTTAACGCTCGTTCTGACAACTCCATTTGTTTGTGAGGATCACCATGATAAGCGCCTGCAAGATTTATTAATATTGGAGCTATTTTATAATGTTCAGAACCGTAATGTGTTTCATTAATAGTTAAGGCTCGCTCTAGTATGACTACTTTTTTGTGATGTTGATCTAAATATCCATACGCAACACCAAGATTTGTTAACGTTACAACTGTAAAATGGTGATCGGGGCCATAATTTTTCTCACGGCAATTTAAAACTTGTTCTAACAACTCAATTTGTATCTGATGTTCACCAAAATTTTCGTAAGCCATACTGAGGTATTCTTTTGTTGTAGCAACTTTAGGATGATCTGGTCCATAGTTTTTCTCATTCATTCTTAAACACCTTTCTAGTAAATCCTTTTTTTTATGCATTTCACCAAAATTGAAGTGTACGATAAATATCCAATTTAATAAATCTTCAATGTAATGTCTTTCTAATCTTTCTTCATCTTCAGGTTTCCTTTCTATCAAATTATCAATATGTGACAGAAATATTTCCAAATGTGGTAATAATTGCCTTTTCCTTTTGTAGTCCTCTACTTTATCACTGTCATCTGGAAAATTTGTTTTTAATAATTGAAAAACCTCTTCTACAATAATGTCCTCTTTATTTTGATCTTTCACGTTTATTCTTGTTACTTGTTGAACTAGTCGATGAATACTCAATACACTTTGGTGCTCCACACCATTTAACATTGAGTACTTAACAAGTAATCGAACAGCTGAATTTAACAGTTTCTCATTACCGTCTGCTAAATTTAAAAATACAATTCTATAAATATTATCTGGTGCAAAATAAGATATAATATCGAGAATTTTCATTGCCAACTGTCCAAATTGAGCATCGGCCTGTATTTTATCAGTTGTAATTTTCCATGTGTTGAAAGTAGTTTTAGTGTAACGATTATCATTGCGTTTAAATACTTTAGAGTTAAGTAGATCCTTTTCCATTTGTTCATATAATTTTAGATAATTGTCAATTTCAAATGTAACTCCTTCGCCTTGAATATATGCTATTGCTTGCTGTATCGCTAACGGAAAACATTGCAGTTTTTTTACCAATTCTTCTATTACTTGATCTTTCGATTTATCATCAGTAGGTATACCTAAACCCTTTTTAACAAATTCTATAGCATCACTTAACTCTAGTTCGTTGAGTTTGATAACTTCGATTCCTTTTTCCCATTCTTGAGTCCGAGAAGTAATTAAAATGTAAGGCCTATTAGCGTCACCTGTTGAAAGGCATATTGGTAAAAACCTTTTCAAATCTTTATTTGTTTCAGTATTATCGAAAATAAACAAGCTTTTCTTCTTGGCAAAAAAATGATACACTTCCTTTACAATAGACTCTACTGTTTTTTTTCTTCCATTTTCCGTGTCAATTGTAGGAATATCTAATCTTTTATCTTCGGCTAAGTTAAAAAAGGATTCTGAAAGAGAATCTAAATTTTCGGCATTTATCCATAAAACATTTTTATTATAATTTGTTCCATATTCTTTCACATACTTTCTAGCCAATTCAGTCTTTCCAATTCCTCCTAAACCACTGACGGAGGTAATTTGTGAAACGACAGTAGCGCTAGAGCTTCTTTGTATTGTTTCATGTAACTTTATTAACTCCTCCTTTCTACCTGTAAAAGACTGTACTGGATCTTTCATATTAAACCAAATGTTTCCGAGGATTTCTATTCGTAATTTTTCAAAAAAATGTTTTCCTTCTTCGTTCGATATAAATATTCCTTGCTTTGTTTTCATCCAATCCAGCATTCTCGTATGAAATCTACTATAAACATTCTTTTTATCAACATTATTAAATGTCTCACCAATCTCATTTTCAATGATTTCACCTAGCTCAATCTCGTTAGGTAAATTTACTGCAAAAACTAATTTATCCAAAAAACTTTCTATATCTTCTTCTTTTATATTGAAATTGAAATCATCATCTGGATAAGTTTTCTTGGCATGTTCGATTATTTTCTTAATTAGTTCTTCCTTATAAGGAAAATTACCTTCTTTCAATTTTAAACGTTTTTGATGCTTGTCTTTAAGTTGCATATCTAAAATGTCATCCTTATCTTCTATTCGGTCAAAATTATTTGTTTGTAATTTTTTTTCCAAATCAATGTTTGTACAAATAATAAAATCTTTAAATTCACTATTCTCCTCTATAAATTCCGGATTTCGTATGATTTTAATGTAAGAATGAAAATATTTAATTAAACTGAATGGGGCATTATTTCCCGAATCCAGTAAATCGTCACTCTTAATATTTTTAGATTCGTCTTGTTTATGTTTTGCCTTTAAGAAACGATAAATAATTTCGTTTTTATTCTCATTATAATATTGAAAAATCACATCATCAAATTGTTCGGCGGCTTTCATTTCTGTAGCTAAGAGGAAAGAATAATTCTTTCTTACTCCTCTTAGTAGAAACAGCATTAATAACTTTAGTTGAAACATATAATCATGAAATATATCCTTTAACCCACCAGCAGGGTAAAATTTATTTGTACTCAACGTAGATATTGTTGACCCTCCCGCAGTAGAATTAAACTCTTGTTCAATTTCATCCTGAGGTTGTTTTAAATCATGTTGATCCTGTTCTTCTTTATCCGAACACCTTGACATTGCACCTTAAAATATATAGTAAAATTTAATATTATTTGTGTGTCCTCAATTGCATTATTATTAAACAAGGTAATATTGTGACAAGCTTTACTTTTTGCATGTTAGTGCTTTTAAACATTCAACGTAATCTTTTCTCTTTTAGGAAAGTTTTTCAAAAGATCAATCCAAACACTTGTTAGATTATCTAAATATTATTTATTGCAGTTAGATTTGATGAAGGCTTTTTATGGAATTTGGCATAAAACATTATTATCCAAAATTCGTGATTTAATGTTTTCGGTTCTGTTATGTGATAAGATTACCGGTATCTTATTGAAAAGAATATTAAGAAGGTAGATCAGCCAAAGAATATTATTGATCAGCAAAGAAAAAAAGATGTATTCATAATTCTATTATTTTTATATGGGTGATTAGTCCTTAGTGATGTGTGTGTGTGTGTGCAGACATTGTTAATCTTTGAGAAGCATCCAACACCATATTTTCAAAGATTTCCGAATAGCAAGAATTGAACCCGTTGTATTACACTATACCAATGCGCTACTGAGTGTACAGTAACAAATAATACAGACACCAATATTAACAATCATACACTCAAAAAAAAAAAACTGCGCTCACGACAAAGGCAAATTTGTAGGCCATATACAAAAATAATTTGTAGCAAAAACTAACATTTTATTAATGAAACAACTTTTTTAATGTTACTACAAAAACTAAAATTACAAAATGACAAAATTCTTATGTTTCAACAAATTTCAATTTGTAGGCATTTACAAACTAAATTTGTAATTGAAACCATTATTTTAATGTTAGGACAAAACCTTAAAATACATTTTGACAAAATTTTATTGAATCGACTAATTTTCATTTGTACGCCATTTTTAACTAAAATTTGTTGTCAAGAACCATTCCTAGCTGTTACTGAAACTACTTTTTATTGTCATAACAAAAACTAAGAGCACATTGCGACAAAATCTTAATGATTCCACAATTTTCAATTTGTATGCCATTTTTCATATTAAATATGTAAAAAGAAAAAATCCTTTGTTACTGAAACGACATTGTGAGACTACAACAAAAACTAAAACCACATTTCAACAAAATTTAAATGATTCAACAAAATTTAATTTGTAAATAATTATAAGCAATATTTTAATTTTTATTAACAATTTTGTAATCAGAACAATTTTTTGTTATTGGCAATTCTTTGCTTCTATAAAATGTTTTTATTATTTTAACTAAAACAAGGCAAAAACTATTCTTCAAGATTTGGAAATAAATATTTATCTGCGATTTTTAAAAATTTGACATGCCATGATATTAGCTTCTAAAGGATCAGGATCATTCCTAATGTAAGGATTCCTTATCAAGGATATGATTTGAGTTGGAATAAGACAATTCAGTTACAAATATTTCAATCAGAAATATTTCAGTCAAGAAAGAAAATGTTGTTATGTTTTGTAAAAAAATGAAAAGGTAGTTCAGCCCACGCCTGACTTCATTTACAAATTATTGTTGACAAAATACCCTTCAATGAAATCGCGGAGATCTATTTTGTGAGCGGTACTGTTTGTATTCCTTATTTTTATTTATTAAATCCTTAATCTTTTTATTTTTTTTTTATAAAAATATTAGAATATACCATAAAATAAATGTGTAATTTGAAATAAAATTAAAATTTCATTGGTAATATGTGCAGATAATTCGTAAAAAAAACAAAGCGCTTTAAAAATATTTAATATTTAAGAAACTATATTAGATTATAAACAATCTTACATTTTTTTTTCTTGAAGTGTTCCAAATTGTTCGAAATTAAAAAATAATTAAAAATTTATATTTTCTATTACTTACAAGTAAGTAAATTTGTTATTTATATAGTGAAATAAAAAATATTATTTATAAAACAACAATGGACAGGGCCATTTTCATTTTAGGACAACAATATTTTTGCCCCGGTCGGAAAAGGCAGCAGAAAGCTTTTTACATTAGCACAGCATTTTCCGCTTAAAACTGAAAACGGTATTACAGCAAAAAAAAAACGTGGCGCTGACAAGATGGCATTCGAAGCCCTTCTTGGTAAGAACTTATTAAACAAAAATTAATGTTATCCAATTATCTATAATTTTGTTGTTATTAGTCAGTAAGTGGTCAAACAGTATTTATGTTATATTATTGTAACATTTATATATTTAAACATACGTCAAGAATTTATATATATTGTATATTCTGAAGTTATAACAAGTATATATATTCACGTGATGCAACTATAATAAGCTTAGTAAAAAAAACATTTTAGAGTTCCGTGTGTTTTACTAAAAAAAGGTAAGTAAGTGAGTGTGACTGGTAAGGTAAGTAATATTTCTCTACCAAAATATGAAAAATAGTTGAAAACTTTTAAACTGCAAGAGTATAATTATAAACAATTAATTTTGTTAAATTGGCATACTTCATACGGAACATATGTGACAAGAAATGGGTAAGCGAGCTTAAAATTTAATTTATATTTCATTTTTACATTTTTCAAAAAGAGTCAAGAAATGGCAAAAACCATGGAAGAAACCAGAAAGGTTCCAGAACATTTTGTGACATTTCAAATAAGGTGACATTTATTAATTACTCGATTATATACTGGTTTTTCTTTACTACAACGGCTTTGTTCGATACACAACATTTTTGTTAAATTATTATAGTTTCATTATTAATGCAACAAAACTTTGGATTATAACAAAATGTTTGTTGTTGCAGCAATAAATTTTTTTAAATGTATCATTAAATGCTGTGTCAGATACAAAAATAGTATTTTACTAGCTAAATTAAATTTTACATTTTTATTCACTCAGCAATAATTATTTAGTATTTTGCTTACATTACAATAACTGCTCTGTTGGGTACACAACATTTCGATTAAATTATCACTTTTTTCGTATTTGGAACAATATTTTTGTATGATAACAAAATGTAATTTGTTGCAGTAATAAAATGTTGTAATTTCGTAGAAATTTTTGTACGGGGCACAAAATTTGTGTTTTACTAAATAATTTCAAATGTATCTAGTTGTACACATAACAATAATTGTTTTATATTTGGTTATCCTTATAATAACCATTTTTTCGGTACACATCATTATAGTTAAATTGTCATTTTTTTTGTCACTGGTACAAAATTTTGTATTGTAACAAAAATTGTTTTGTTATGACAATAAAATGTTGTAAATTTAATACCAATTTTTGTTCCATAAACAAAATACTTTGTTATACATATTTGGTTGGTAGGTTCAAAACAAATTTTTCATAAATTCTTTTCATAAAGTTGTCGCCATTGTCAGAATCGGATCGTGGTATTAATAAAAGAAATTAATTATTGGTAACGAAATATAACATTAAAATAATTTAAAGTGATAAAATTAAATTTAAACAAATTCGTGATTAATTTATTAACTATATATATTATTTGCAGGAAGTTTATTTTGTTAGAATTTATAAGAAAACATCCAAAGGTATGCTATTTTCAAAATATCATAACAGATTAAGAAAATTAAGAGAAAATGGGTTAATAGATGTAAAAATAAAAAGGAAATTCTTAGCAGAACCAAGAACTGGTAATTTATCTAATTTTCTGTACACATAAAATAAAGATTAAACTAACTAATCAAATTTACAGAGAGCAAACAGAACAAAAGTGAACTTGATGGAGAAACAATTCACAATCAATTAAAATACATGCGTGAACAGGATAGATGGGATGAAATAAAACAAATGCGGGAACGTAGTAAAATGTTTAGACAAAATACATTTGTTGACAATACGCCGGATATTTCGAATATTATAAAAAATTGGCCGAGCTACAATATGCCGCTTGGACACCAATTGGTAATATTTATGCAATTTACTTCTTACTATATTTGGCAAATTAAATTTTAAATTCATATTTAGATTAACATTGATTTTGATAATTTACATCCTGGCAAAGGTGGTTCATTATTTGGAAAATGGGAGTTATTTTGCTCGAAAATTATTCCAATTTTTACATATAAAATAAAAGATAAAAACTCCAAAAATCTTTTACTCGAACTGTGTGAAAATTCAAATATTTCAGATGGTAATTATTATTCATTTTTTCATACAATAGCTTTTTACTTAAAATATTTTTTTTTATTAATTTTATAATTGTATATAGATGGCAAACATGCTACTATATTATTTCTTCTACATAGCTTGTTAATACCCACTTCCAGAAACGTAACTAAAATAAATGGAAAAAATGTTTTTAAGAAATATACAATAGAGGATTCCAGAAACTCGTTTCTTTTGCGTGCTACAACTTTAATTGAACTCAAGGAATCGCTAAATAATTTAAAAGCGCAAACAAAAATTTTACAACCATTAATAGGAATTGTTACTGATGACCTCTGTGTAATTAGGTAAATATATGTGTTTATCGATAGCATCACTTATAAATTAAATATATAAATGAATTAATCTTTAGATTATAAAAATTATCTGTAAGTAATAATATGTAATATTAAATATAATAATTATTGTTAAAAGTTAAGCCTATTTGTAATTGCATTATTTGTTATTCCTAGTTATGCATACAGGTCTAAGGAGCAATATGTAATGCTAGTGATACAAAAGAGAATTTCTACCTTTTTTGTAAAGAGTAAATTGGTATCTTTCATAAGTTCCCATAGCAAACCAACTTGTTCCAACAACAATATAAAATCGTTTTACTGACAACATTGCGATTTCTAGAACAAAATTAATTTTGAGATTTTGTCACTTCTACAAGCTCACAGGTCACAGGAACAATATGTAGTGTTAATAATACAAAATAAATTGTATACCTCTAATAAAGATTTTGTGTACAGAACAAAGGAGTTTTTTTGAATTTGTTACGATAGCTTATCATCTTGTTGCAGCAACATTAAAAAATTGTTTGACCGGCAACATTTAATTTTATTGAATAGAATTACTTTTGAGTATTTGTCACCTCTACAATCTTCTTTATTCATTCAACAAACAGAATTAAATCTCACTGTTTGCGTCACTGTAAATATAGATTCAACTTTAGTTAGTTGAACAAATTACTTTTTGTAAATTTGTAACAAGAATAAACATTTTACAAAATAAATTAATCTTCACCACAAAATATTGTTTACATATACACAACTAGTTTTTGTAAATTTATTCTTATAGCAAATTTGTTTGTTCTTCTGACAATAAATTGGTTTTATCTACAAACCTAATAGTTCTAATCACAACACAGAAAAACTAAATTTGTATTTTTTAAAAAATTTTAGACAAATGTGCATGATAAGTAGAACAAAAATTTTGTTAAGTAAATAACAAATTTGTATTCAAATTGATTTTTTAAGTTTTACAAATTTGATTTTGTCGAATCATTGAAAAGTGTGATCGGACGTATATGGATTAAAAGTTTGTCGCCAGTACTCAAAAATTTGTCTCGGGTGCACATTTTTTTTTTTGAGTGTACCGCAACAAACGAACCGATTCGATAAATTGACTAAATTCAATGAAAAAAATAATGAAGATACGCCACAAAAGAAAAATGAACCTATCCCCTCCGATATTTGTTGGAGGAAGTTAAAAAAACTTAACAAAACTAATGAGGGAAATAGATGGTGAAGATTTTTATATTAAAGTACTTATTGAAAATGAATTAAAAATACAATCGAAAACATCAGAAAAATACACAACAATAATCAATAGTGTCACGGAACGTGGTACTGAATTTCATACTTACAAATCAAACGATAAAAGAAGTTTTCGGGCAGTGTTACGAGAGTTACACAGCACAACTGACACCGAAGAAATAAAAGTTGGAATAGAAAAATGGGGACACCATAGGTAACACAATATTCAACATAGAACCATACGAAGGAGAATACATCTTTTCTACTTAGATTTGAAGCAGACGGAGAACTGCAAAGAAATTTACAACATCAAAAATATACTACATACTAAGATACAAATAGAACAACCACATGTTAAAAGGGACATCCCTCAATGCACTAATTGTCAGAGATATGAACATACAAAGCATTTCTGCAATAGACAATCAAGATGTGTCAAATGTGCGACCCAACTAAATTATGTCAAAGGCACAATAAAGCCGAAAATGTAAAGTGTGTCCTATGCTCCGAAAATCGTCCTGCTAACTATAAAGGATGCACGTACTATGAGGAGCTACAAAAAAGTAAGTTCTGGGCGCTCCACAATTAACAATTGCCAACATCAACGATGTTGCAAAATAATCACCAATTAATGGTACCAATACTACACTAGGCAACACTAGGCAACCGTTTCTTTGCGGTTGGTGATTACAATGCCCAGCACACTCATTAGGGTTCCACAATCATTGCATACAAGGACAGACAATTTTTAATGGCAATGCAAGAGAAACACATGGATCGTTTATCAACGGGCCGACCAACATACGGTCCGACCGACACCAATAAATCACCTGATTTAATAGACTTTTGTATAATCAAAGGTATATCAAAAAGCTGTTTGCACAACCCACTTTGAACTTGAGCTCAGGTCGCTCGCCAATTATAATAACAATATCGACGGAAGTCTTATGCAAACAACAAGAGTCTCTGATGCTCCAAACAATTAACACATATTGGCATTACTTTAAAGAACTAGCTAGATAGAAAAATCACTCTTCACAGTTCCTCTTAACACGAAAGAAAATATAGCAGATGCAATTGAAATACTAAATACGACAATACAGGAGGCAACATGGCTCTCCACACCGAAACAGACTACAAATCAAAATCTATACAAATGTCCAGAGGTAATTGTACAAAAGAGTAAAGAAAAAAGAATGTTGCGTAAAAGATGACAAACAACGAAAGCACCCTGTGACAAAGTCAAACTAAACACGGCTATAAAGGAAATTCATCGACTTCAATACGAAATGAAAAATAATTGCAATTCAAAGATATTTGAAAAATAGAACACCTACGGAATTACCAGACTACTCTCTGTTGGGAACAACAAGAAACATTAAACTTATAATATTCGGGGGAAAACATACAACGACCGAACATTTACACAGAGTGATGAATAAAATCGTAAACACCATTGAAGACAAAACCTGCTGTTCAGCTGCTTTTCTTGCTATAACACTGGCATTCGACAAGTTGTGGCATCACGGGTACGCTTACAATAAAATTTTAAAATCATAAATGTCCATTAAACAATTTGCGGTTAAGGTCGGTGAAGAAATAACTATAATAAATAATAAATCGATATAAGTAGCTTTGAATTAAAATCAAAACAGAGCATGACATGAAGATTTTATAGTCAAAGAAATTCAAACTTCAAAATTGTCAAATGTTTGTTGCCGACCGAAACGTCTAAGAAATTATAAAATTAATAAATTCTTCTAATCAACCGTAATTTCCATCAGAAAGTTTAGGAATCTGTGCTGCAAAAAAAAGGGTCGCCTTTAACCGTTGTAGTTTTTGACAATTGATATGTGCTGCATTTGGCACAAATAAATAGTCGTTTTGTGTAATATAAAAGTACTGGCAGCAGACCACTTTAGCCGGACACAAGGACAAAAAAACACGTCCATGTACAATAAATCGATCGAATATTAGTGATAAAATTAAATATTTAAATTTGGATATGCGTCCGGTTGTGTAACACATTTTTGTCATTTTCTACTTATATTTTAGGCAGTTTAAATAATAATTAATTACATTTATTTTAATTTAATTATTACCTGAATGTAAAACGTAAATGTCCAGATGATTGCGGAATTATTCAGTAACACTAAACTGATAATATAGAAATTAATCACATTGAAATTTATTAAATTATTGTATTTCTTAGTTTAAACACTTTCTGCATCGATATTTTCATGTAATCCCGTAACCACCACGTACCGAAACTAAATGCGATAAAAAATATTTTGTATAATTTAAAATAGAAATAATCTATAAAAATATGTAAAATTGTATAATTAATGCAGAGATAAGAGTTTTTATCAAATTCAAAAAGATGGATTTGTATTCTTATCATTCAGTATGTGTTATCACTAATTTGTAAACATCATATTTGCGAGGTGGATTGATTGCTGTTATTGTTTCATTGGAAGAAAACTGTGGCTGAAAGTCATTGAATTCTTGTCGCGAAGCTTATGATGAAAATGCTTCACATGAAAGATGAAAGTAATTGCAGAAAGTGGTCAACGATTCAAAAGTGGCGATTTGAAGTGAAAAAAAGTAGAAAACCATCTGAAAAATTTGAATTACGGAATCGCAAGCATTGTTAGTTGAAGACGATGCACAATCGCTACAACAACTGGCAGATTCATTAAATGTATGTCAGAAAACAAAGAAAAGCGTGAAACCACGTGTGAAATTTAGATTGAAAGACAGCAAAGGAAATCATTTTAGTATATCATATTGTCACTGGTCTGGTGATGAATGCAATGATCATGAAAAGACGATTTTACTATGTATTTGGTGGGGGCCAGAAGGGCATGGTATATTATGATTTTTGAAACCTAGTCAAACTATCACCTTTGAACGTTACAAACAAACAATCGACTGAAGTACAATGAAAGAAATGCGACCAGAATGGGCCAACAGATAGTTGTGAAAACAAGACTGTTAGTAAAAGTACTTTCTTCTTCGGTTTACTCTTGTAATTAGTAAGTGTACATCGATTTGATTCATAAAGCAACGTTGAAAAACCAATCATGCTATTTTATTTTTTTTGTTTGCAAATTTTTGGGAGTCCTCTATTATTTCCACGTATTGTTCCAACCAATGTAGTATTTTTTGATAATAATTTCAACGCAAGAGGAATAATTGTAAAGTAATTGTCGTCCTTTGTTATGGTTCTACTTTCCTATCATAGTATATGGTTCTGAAAGTTTGATAACAACAAATTCACTTAGAGATATTGATGAATCTCGTTCATCATCATTTCCTAATAATAAGGAAATCCATTTATAACATATTTAGTTTTAACGTCAGACGCCAGTCAAAATTTTATAATAAATTTGTCGGCCTGTTCGGCTTGTTATATTGTGTGAACCTGCATCTGGCTTTCGTTGGAAAGAGTTGCTCATCCACGATAATATATGCTCCTGGTTTGAAGCAATTTTGGCTATTTTCAATAAATTTATTCCAAACTGTTGAAACTAATGCAAATTTGTCTTTTTTTAAACGTTGACTTCTCTCGTTTTTTTTGTCAAAATGAATACAACGTAGAATCTCTGTAAAATCATTTCTACTCAGAATTTTGGAAAAAATTCTGGTCCCCACTTCTTATCCCATAAATATTTCAGTCTTAAAGTTTTTGCTTCATAAGGACCACGGGCATACAATATGATCGCAATGAACGTCTTCAATTTTGCTTCCGGCAATATTCATTTTTTGTTCAAAACTCGAGAAGCTTCTAACTCTGTACAAGTTCTTACATGTTCTAAAATACAACGGTCAATTACTCTTTCATAACATTTCTTATTGCATATCCTGTGGGCCCAGGAGTATCTTTGAAAATACAGCGAACTAATAATCTGCCAGCAACGTCCCCTTCTTTTACTCTATTCCAAATAGTTCCGTCTGTAGAAATTTCTTTTCCACTTTCATCTGCGTCACTATAGACGAATGGACGGCAATGGTAAACATCTGTGTCTACTATCGCTTGACTAATCTTCATTATTCGTATCAGAAATCTCGCTGTCACTACTACTCTCGATATCAACATGTTTATTGTTCGTGCCGTGTGTATCACTCTGTATAAATATATATATATATATAGTATTGTCCACAATCAGCTGTTAGCACAGAGATACATTAACTTATTTAAATATTCATGGTTTGCAAGCAGATAGTTGAACGTGAGATCACCAAAATTTGAAAACTCGGCAGACCTCGCTTTTAAGGTATCACAAATGTGGCGATAATCAATTGTTCATAGAGTAGAATATCGTATTTTCACTATTTTGGGCAACTCAATCGCTAAACTGAAATCACTTATAGATTCTTCCAACCAAAGTACCTCAGATACAATCGTAAAAATCAAAATTTTACCTTCAAAAATATTGAACATATGAAACACCTTGTTATAAGAATATACATAACTTTATAACTCTATATTAAAAAATTATGGCTCAAATTAACAGTGAAAATTTTCTCCATCGATTTTATTTAAAGTAATTTTTTTTACACAATTTTTCAAACTTAGTAACTTTTGATACATCCTGTGACCAAATCCAATAAATTTTTAAGAATTCTTTTTTTGTAAAATGAAGCTCACTTTAGATAGCTATTATTTTCTAACTTCAAAAATTATTGTGGCACTTCGGGATCAAAAGTTATAGATTTTTATAAAATGTCATATTTTGTAGTCCTTCGGAGAGATTTTTACCGCCTTAAAAGTGAAATTGAGGAAAAAAAAAAAACTTTGTTCTATACTTACGGTGAGTACTATAACCAGCCAAAATTTCACTCGAATCGGTGTTTGACATTTCAGGTGGTCCCTATGTCAGTACACTTACATTTTATAACTGCGAAATACTCATGGACATAGAAATACTTTTTGATTTTGAATAAAAATAAAAAACTAACCGCGTAATTAATTTATCGCTACAATTGTCATGCAAATCGTTTGAAAAGAAAAAATTAAGATGAAGCAAGTATTTGAAAACAAAATTGTAAAACCAGTCATTTTGACTGGTGTGGTAAATGTAGTGTTGAACGAAGATAGTTTATATGGAAAATGGAAACTTTTAACAAAAGAAAACGTCAACAATTCTATTATTCAACACCACTTAATTACCATTCAACACCCTTAATTATTGGAAAAAATTTCTATATTATTACAATTAACTAATATTTTACTACTTTTATATAAATTAATAATTTATTTATTTTGATTTTCTAATTGAAAGTTCAAAAAGTGCATCGTGAATTCTAACAATTTGTTGTAAGCACGTAACATTACTATGAAGATTATTCTTCAAAAACATTTCAGCTCTATACAATTTGGAAACAACGGAAATTTCCATAACTCGATTGCACCAAACAAACATATATCTAATATTATTTTTATAACACTTATCTAATATTGCTTCGTTTATTGTCAATATGATATGTCCTCCCATTTCATCAATTAACATTTTCATAATCTTTATCAATAAATTTCATAATCTTTTGAATAGAAAAATGATTAGCAATTAATATCGGAATGTTGATTTCAAATAAGATTGTATTTTTTTAAAAATTAACGATGTAAATGAGTTTGATGATTGTGTTGATAATTGAATCCACCTCTACTTGCAGGCGTCGTTAATTCCGCATAGGTAACTTCTGTTGTAATCGTTCAATTGATTCTATTAACAACTGCACCATTAATTACATACGGGTGCAGTTTAACGTGTGATGATTATAAAATTATATCTATAATAATGTTCTCTGCTCATTATCAATTTGTCGAATATAAATAAATTGATATAAGTTCAATTAAACTTTCAAATTTTACCAAAGAAGAATTCATAATCTCCAATTGCGTCTTTAATATATATCGTAGTATGTGTTTCCAATGTTACATCAAATATTTTCCCTTTAACATTTAACTGTTTAATTTGTTCATTACAAAAAAAATGTCATCATTCGCATCCATTGTTCCAAACAAACTGTTTTGGCATAGTACCTATTACATTTACTACCAATCCAAGTCTTTTCCTAATTTTCTCATTTTAATTTTTATTTAAAAATGTTGTAAATTTGATTGTCCATTGTATTTATTTCATTTCCAATTAAGTTAAACTCTTTCATAATCTGTTCAAATCGTTGTTCCAAATTTACTTCAAACTGACTACAAAATGTATTTACACATTTTTTCGAAGAATATTAAAATTATTTATGTCTTCAATACGACTTTCAAGTTTTCAAGAAATTACCAATTTCCAGTAATTTGGTTTAAAAAAAAAAATACACTACCCAATCGTTCAACGTAAAAACCACTATATCCGCAACTAATTGTTTAATAATGCATTAATAAAGCCATCTAATCATGAACAAAAGTAATATTTAAATGATGAATTTGTGTTCCAACATATTTTTTGGATGTCATCTTGACCATTAAATTTATCATAAATGTAAATCTTAAATGTATATACAATTTATTTTCTACCATATTATTATTATTATTAAAATTAAGAGGACATTAATTAATTGTTCTTATATATATAATATTACATTAAATTCTAAATTAATCATTTAATTAAATCTAATAATATTTAATTTTTCAAATTCAACTTATTATTTTGAAACATATTTTGAAATAAATTTTAACTTTTTTTAATTTTTAACTTAAACAATTATTTTTCTATATTAAATATAAATTATTAAATGATTTTCCTTCTTAAAAACTGACATTTTTCCAATTTAATTTTTAAACTGTACTCCCTCAATCTAATCAAATATTTATTTTAATTTATTATTATGATCCTCTAAGTTTTACCGTACCACCACGTACATTGCATCATCGATATATACAAAAAAATCCTACCACTTGCAATCCCATTAAAACGTAGTTCATTATGCGGTGGCATAATGTGGCAGGAGCAGACCCACTTAAACCAAACGGCATTCTATTGAACTGAAAATGTTCAAATGGCTAAATGTTCGATTTTAAAATGTCTTCAATTATTATGGTAATGGAAACGCATCCTTTATCGTTATTTCATTTAATTTACGAAAGTCAAAATGGTACCGTACCGTACGTACTTTACGTTAATTATCGCTATTGTTCCTATATGATAACGTATCGTTGTAATGTGGTATGGCCCAAGACGGTTCCCGGCGATAACTCTTCAGATTCTATTACCACCTCCAATGCGATGATCGAGCATTGGAAATTTAATTTCTCTCACAATTTGTGAACGCGCTGGGATTACCTTATTTATATTTAATTTCTCAAAGTTTATTTATCGTCCGTTTTATCTCCTTTAATATTTCTTTGTAACTTCCTAACTGACTTATGCATTTTAATGTTAAATTTGTTTATTAAAACCTATCATTTCTACATTGTTTATACTTTTTTTTACTTATTTCTCTAATCTTATTACAAATATTTGTTTTAAAAATTAATCCTATTACTTTCAATAAATTAATTAGTTCCACTAAATTCCATAATATTTTTTTAAAATTAATAATTCCTACACCTACACTCATTATAAAATTATTCTTTAATAATTTTAGATCTTTTTATATTTCTATTTAGTTTTCCATTATTTCACTATGTAATACTCGATCAGTTTCATTATTTAATGATTCTATAGATTTTAATGGTAATTCATCAGTTCCGATGGCCAAAGTAAATTTTTCACGAGAAAAATCCACAATGGATCGTCCATTTAAACAACTTCCCCCGTAAATTCTGCCCATAATTCTATTTTTTCAAAATCATTCATTTTAACTTCCGATTTTAATGAATTACGTTTTAATTAGGGTTACATCGGCTCCCGTATCTACCAGTAACCTATAACTTTATTATTTTTACATATGTTAAAGGGAAAATCCACGAAATTCCCCTACAATTAATATTTAGGAACATTTTATTTATAGTAATAACCGACATTTTGAGCCCCACTAACTCATTAATTTTTTTGTTTCGTAACATTTAAAATAAAATATAATGCAAATCATATGTGTTTAAAATATCCAATTTCATAACATTTACCAGGTGTACCGGTATAAAGTGACATCTGTCAAACATATTTACGTAATCATCAAGTCATTGTACAAACAACATATTTTTTCATCGTTTTAATAATGTACCAGAAAATGATGATTTGCAGAAAGCATTAAATATTTGTTTTCATTTGAAGAAAAGTACTGCAGAGTGGCATCGAATGCTTGTCGAGGCAAATGGTGATCATGTTCTATCAGAAGCAACATGTAAAAGATGGTTTCAACGGGTCAGAGATAATGGTTTTGATGTGAGAAATAATTGATAATAATAATAAAAGTTGGCAGACGCCGAATTGCAATCAATATTGGATGAAGATGACACTTTGAATCAAAAACAAATGGCAGAAATGTTAAATGTTGCACAACAAACAATTATGTTATCTTAATATGGGAAAGAACCAAAAGTATGGCAAATGGGTGTCACATGAATTGAATGAAAGACAGATGGAAAACCGAAAAAATACTTGTGAAATTTTGCTTGCCAGACACGAAAGACAATCAGTTTTGCATCGAATTGTTACTGGCGATGAAAAATGGATTTATTTTAAGAATTCTAAACGGAAAATATCATGGGTTAATCCATTGCAAAACCAAATCGTTTCGGCCAGAATACAATGCTGTGTGTCTGGTGGGACCAGAAAGGTGTGGTGTACCACGTGCTCCTAAAACTGTTAATGCTAATCGCTACCGACAACAAATGATCAATTTGAACCATGCATTGATCGAAAAACGACCAGAAGGTATATATCTATAGCTATTACAATAGACAATAGACCAAGGTTGAAAATAATCATAAGTGAAATAAAATGTATGAGAATATCTGTTTATAAACAAGAAATATGTGTGTACTTTAACAGTGGGTGGAAAGTTAATTTACAAAATATATTGATCGATTTATTATTAAATATACAATATTATATTAAAAAATAATCATCATATTTGGGTGGATGGAATCACCGAAGTAACAGAGGACATACGAGAATTTAACTGAATTTGTAATTACTTTTATATAATATATAGTTGTAGTGTTAGAAATTGATAAAATCTTCCTTGCGGTTCTTTTATTAATACTGAACATATAACAATTTAAATGAATTTTGTAGTTACAGTGAACCCGTCCGGCCATTGGCGACTGTCACCAACATTTTTTACCTGTAACAGAATATGCTAAAGTTTTCGAAACAATAAATTAGCGAAATCGAGGTGAAGAGAATTGATTATAAACAATAATGTGTAGTTTTGAAATAACCTGAAGGGAATATAACTTTAGTTCAGGATGATGAAAATTTATGTGATGAGTATAATAAAACTTAAAACAGTATAGGTTAGGCATTAAAAGCAATACCATAAATAATTAGTTAATTTTACAGGAACTTCAATATCGATAGATTTAAAATTGGAATCTATCCACAATATGTGTACGGTAATAATACTGACTTAGAAAATATTGTTTGCCCGGTCTGAATTTAGTGTTTCAACTCACCCTGACGTTATTTTAAATATACAATTTGTTATATTGACATATTGACGGTCAGCCATGTCGTCATCCCATAAGAAACAATTAAAAATTTGACTTACTATTAAATATATGAAATAAAAATATACAGATACATTTGAAAATGGAGTCTACTCGTTTCGGTGCTGAACCTGAATGTTAATATTATCTGATACTGAGAGTATGTCTACAATTTCTTTCAAAACTTTATTTTCTAAATCTTGAGCAAATTTTTCTTGTGCTATATTCAATGGAGTTTTTCTATTATTATCGATAAGAGTATGATCTGCGGAATTTTTCAACAGTAACTGTACGAACTCCAAGCAACCTTTTTCAACAGCTTCATGTAATGCTGTTTGACCATCTAAATCAACAGCGTTAATATCTGCTCCATAATCTAATAATAGTTTTGCTGTATTTATTTTGCATGTTTCAGCAGCCCACATTAATGGAGTATGACCCTCTGTATCTTTAGCATTTATACTTTCATACATTTGCTCTGAATCTCCATTGAATCTTTCTTTGATCTTGTCCAATATCAGTAATATTACTTCTTTATTACCACTACTTATTGCTTGGTGTAATACGGTATCATGACTATTTCTTGCAAGAACATCGGCTCCCTTATCTAAAATGTATTCCACTGTTTGCAAGTTGCCACTACGAGCAGCCATGTGCAAAGGTGTTTGGTGCACCAGAATTGTTGATTTTTCATAAAATTCATATGCTTTTTGGTGATAACCTAAAGCACCATATGCGGTTCCAAGGTTTTCTAGTGTTCTAGCTAAATTAAAATTATCTGGACCATAATGAAATTGATTTATTTTTGATGCTCTTTCTAACAAACCCTTTTGTTTCTGTGGATCACCATATGCACTTTCAAGATTTTGTAGTGTATTAACTACATTAAAATTATTAGGACCATAATGGTTTTCGTTAATTTTTAAGGATTGTCCAAACTTCTCTATTGATACAATAGCTACATTCAAATTATCAGAGCGATTATGGAACTCATAAATAGATAAAGATCGTTCTAAAAACTCTATTTCTTTCTGGCGATCACCTAAACTACAAAATGCATGTCCAAGATTTTCAAGTGTTCTAACAACATCAATATTATTAGCACCATAATGGGTTTCTTTGATTATTAAAAGTCTTTCTAACAAATCTTTTCGTTTCTGCTGATCACCTGAAGCCCAGTATGCACTTGCAAGATCTTCTAGTATTCTAGCTACATTCAAATTATCAGGACCATAATGCATCTCATTAATTTTTAAAACTCGTTCCAAATACTCTTTATTTTTCTGATGATCACCTAAACTACCGTATGTAATTCCAAGATTTTCTAGTGTGCTAGCTAGATTAAAATTATCAGGGCCATAATGGATTTCTTTCATTTTCAAAACTCTTTCTAACAAATCTTTTCGTTGTTGGTGCTCACCTGAAGCCCAATATGCACTTGCAAGATTTTCTAGTGTTCTAGCTACATTAAAATTATCAGGACCATAATGCATCTCATTAATTTTTAAAGCTCGTTCTAAATACTCTTTGTTTTTCTGATGATCACCTAAACTACCATATGCAATTCCAAGATTTTCTAGTGTGCTAGATAGATTAAAATTATCAGGGCCATAATGGATTTCTTTAATTTTCAAAGCTCTTTCTAACAACTCTTTTCGTTTCTGATGATCACCTGAATCCCAATATGAGTTGCTCAGAATTTCTAGTGTTATAGCTACATTCAAATTATCAGGACCATAATGAAACTCATTCATTTTTAAAGCTCTTTCTAACAACTCCTTTTGTTTCTGATGATCACCTAGACTACCATATGCATGTCCAAGGATTTCTAGTGTTTTAGCAATATTAAAATTATCAGGACCATAATGATTCTCATTTATTTTTAACGCTCGTTCTGACAACTCAATTTGTTTGCGAGGATAACCTAAACTATGATAAGCGCCTGCAAGATTTATTAATATGGGAGCTATTTTATAATGTTCAGAACCGTAATGTGTTTCATTAATAGTTAAGGCTCGCTCTAGTATGTCTTTTTTTTTCTGATGTTGATCTAAATATCCATACGCAACACCAAGATTTGTCAACGTTACAGCTGTAAAATGATGATCGGGGCCATAATTTTTCTCACGGCAATTTAAAACTTGTTCTAACAACTCAATTTGTATCTGATGTTCACCAAGATTTTCGTAAGCCATACTGAGGTATTCTTTTGTTGTAGCAACTTTAGGATGATCTGGTCCATAGTTTTTCCCATTCATTTTTAAACACCTTTCTAGTAAATCCTTTTTTTTATGCATTTCACCAAAATTGAAGTGTACGATAAATATCCAATTTAATAAATCTTCAATGTAATGTCTTTCTAATCTTTCGTCATCGTCAGGTTTCCTTTCTATCAAATTATCAATATGTGACAGAAATATTTCTAAATGTGGTAATAATTGCCTTTTCTTTTTGTAGTCCTCTACTTTATCACTGTATTGTGGAAAATTAATTTTTAATAATTGAAAAACCTCTTCTACAATAATGTCCTCTATACTTTGATCTTTCACGTTTATTCGTATTACTTGTTGAACTAGTCGATGAATACTCAATACACTTTGGTGCTCCACACCATTTAACATTGAGTACTTAACAAGTAATCGAACAGCTGAATTTAACAGTTTCTCATTACCGTCTGCTAAATTTAAAAATACAATTCTATAAATATTATCTGGTGCAAAATAAGATATAATATCGAGAATTTTCATTGCCAACTGTCCAAATTGAGCATCGGCCTGTATTTTATCAGTTGTAATTTTCCATGTGTTGAAAGTAGTTTTAGTGTAACGATTATCATTGCGTTTAAATACTTTAGAGTTAAGTAGATCCTTTTCCATTTGTTCATATAATTTTAGATAATTGTCAATTTCAAATGTAACTCCTTCGCCTTGAATATATGCTATTGCTTGCTGTATCGCTAACGGAAAACATTGCAGTTTTTTTACCAATTCTTCTATTACTTGATCTTTCGATTTATCATCAGTGGGTATACCTAAACCCTTTTTAACAAATTCTATAGCATCACTTAACTCTAGTTCGTTGAGTTTGATAACTTCGATTCCTTTTTCCCATTCTTGAGTCCGAGAAGTAATTAAAATGTAAGGCCTATTAGCGTCACCTGTTGAAAGGCATATTGGTAAAAACCTTTTCAAATCTTTATTTGTTTCAGTATTATCGAAAATAAACAAGCTTTTCTTCTTGGCAAAAAAATGATACACTTCCTTTACAATAGACTCTACTGTTTTTTTTCTTCCATTTTCCGTGTCAATTGTAGGAATATCTAATCTTTTATCTTCGGCTAAGTTAAAAAAGGATTCTGAAAGAGAATCTAAATTTTCGGCATTTATCCATAAAACATTTTTATTATAATTTGTTCCATATTCTTTCGCATACTTTCTAGCCAATTCAGTCTTTCCAATTCCTCCTAAACCACTGACGGAGGTAATTTGTGAAACGACAGTAGCGCTAGAGCTTCTTTGTATTGTTTCATGTAACTTTATTAACTCCTCCTTTCTACCTGTAAAAAACTGCACTGGATCATTCACATTAAACCAAATGTTTCCGAGGATTTCTATTCGTAATTGTTCAAAAAAATGTGTTCCTTCTTCATTCGATATAAATATTCCTTGCTTTGTTTTCATCCAATCCAGCATTCTCGCATGAAATCTACTATAAACATTTTTTTTATTATCATTATTAAATGTCTCACCAATCTCATTTTCAATGATTTCACCTAGCTCAATCTCGTTAGGCAAATTTACGGCAAAAACTAATTTATCCAAAAAACTTTTTATATCTTCTATTATATCGGAATTGAAATTATCAACTGGATAAGTTATCTTGGCATGTTCCTTTATTTTCTGAATTAGTTCTGCCTTATAAGGAAAATCGCCTTCTTTAAATTTTAAACGTTTTTGATGCTTGTCTTTAAGTTGCATATCTAAAATGTCATCAATACCTTCTATTTGGTCAAAATTATTTGTTTGTAATTCTTTTTCCAAATCAATGTTTGTACAAATAATAAAATCTTTAAATTCACTATTCTCCTCTATAAATTCCGGATTTCGTATGATTTTAATGTAGGAAGTAAAATATTTAATTAAACTGAATGGGGCCTTCTTTCCTGAATCTAGTAAATCGTTACTCTTAATCTCTTTAGATTCGTTTTTTTTATGTTTTGCCTGTAAGAATCGATAAATAATTCCGTTTTTCCTCTCATTTTCATATTGAAAAATCACATCATCAAATTGTCCGGCGGCTGTCATTTCTGTAGCTAAGAGGAAAGAATAATTCTTTCTTACTCCTCTTAGTAGAAACAGCATTAATAACTTTAGTTGAAACATATAACCATGAAATATATCGTTTAACCCACCAGCAGGGTAATTTTTGTTTGTACTCAACGCAGCAGAATTATCCCCTTGTTCATTTTCACCTTGAGGCAGTTTTAAATCATGTTGAACTTGTTCTTCTTTATCCGAACACCTTGACATTGCACCTTAAAATTTATAATAAAATTTAATATTATTTAGATGTTCTCAATTGCATTATTATTAAACAAGATAATAATGTGACACGGCCTTTGTTTTGAATTATTAAAAGCATTGACAATGCAAACTGTAATCTTGTGAAAATTGATCGCCAGAAGGGATTTCTTAACCAGGCATTCTATTGGCGTACGAATAAACATTATTTTCGAATAATATTGATAAAAGTATCCTTAACTTTGACGAATTATCAATTAGAATTGATTAAGGCTTTTGATGGAATTTAACATAAATATAATTATTCAAGATTGATGATTTAATGTTTGGGGTTCTGCGATGTGATGAGATTACCAACATACTTATTGCTATATAAGAATATTAAGGTAGATCTTGGTTGAATTAGTTTGTTTTCTTATTCACGCGTTACTTTACCTTTGGGTTCAATACTTTTATCTTGATTTCCATAAATATAATTTATTGATTGCAAATACTAATTCTATATCCAATATTGACTTTACTAATTGTAAGTACAACGTAAATATTGACTTGGGTGATTGTCCACCTAATATTTAGAGCTCGTGTAATTATTGGTATTAATATGAGTTTATTTTATTCATTTCGATACTATTATTAGGAGGTCCTCTAGCTGTTCATGCACAACTGTCACTTTATTTTTGTAATATAAAGGTAAAGGCACCATGCATCGATAAGATTCTATCCCTTTCAAGGCCCCTCATAATTTAATCATTCATTTATTTGTGTTATTCTTGTTTTGTGTATTAAGTCACATCTACTAGAGCGATTATATTCTGCCGTTTTGTGATTTTAAAAAGCACTGCGAACCATCAGGTGAATTAAGTACCATCTTCTTACGCTTAGGTCTAACGAAAAACTCCTAAAGTAGTGAAATTATATCACATATAATTTCACGAAACTTGTGAACTAAAATCATTAAATGCAATTAAGTTCAAAAATACAAAATAATCGCAAAAATCTTGCTTGAACAATTCAATTAAGAAAACATTTGGGTGGTATGGGTATGGCATGGTAGCGCTGGATCGGTAGTGTTACATAATTCTAGAAATATTTGGAACTTACCACTAACTGTTGAAGTCCAATGTTTCGGGATAATCAAATATATGATAATCGTGAAAAAAATTTATTGAAAGGAAAAGGATACACATTTTATAATAACGGCAACCATTGTAATAAAAAAAGAGAGTTCGGAAACGTTTTTGTAGTTTTTGGTAAAGCAAGAAATTAACTAATTGCTTACAATCCGATTAATGAACGCACTACGTGTAAACACGAATTTTTCAATTTGACCTTCATCTATGTACATGCGCAAATTGAAGAGAAAACTGATGAGGCGAAGGAGGTGTTTTATGAAAAACTGATAGCAACATATAGAGCTGCACCCAACTACGATCGTAAGATCGTCTTAAGGTCTGGGTGGGACAAGAACGAATATGTTAACCAACCTTAGGAAAACACAGTATTCATAAAAAAACTAATGAAAACGGACTACGATTGATGAATTTCGCCATGTCTAAAAACATAGTGGTACACACTTCCCACATAAAGAAACTCATAAGATGACGTAGAGGTTGCTAGATGGTAGAATAAATAATCAAATTAATCATATATTAATTGATGGACGACACTGACACTGTTCAAATATAATTGATGTTCGAACTTGCCGTGGTTTGAATATTGACTCTGATCATTTTACAGTTAGGGTAGTATTACGATTCAAAGTTTCAGTCATTAATAACACACTACCTGTGGGGTTGAAATGGGCAGTCAAAAGATTTGAACAATGGGCTGTAAAATAATTGTACATGGATGCTATGGAACAACGAATTATTACAGATTTGGAGTATTTCCAGCAGAATAATAGTATAAATAGTATGATGAAGAAATCAAAAACATGCGTTGAAGGTGCCGGCCACAACAGAGGTTATTGGAAGATGATGATAGTTAGAAGTGAGTGGTTTCATGATGAATGTGGAAATGCTCGGGATGCAAAAAATGCATCCAGGCTAAATATGCTAACGCGGACTTCGCGAACCACTATTGAATACTATCGCGCGAAGAGGGATTTCGAATGTAAATTGATTCATTGAAAAAAAAAAGAACTGGAACGAAGGGTTTACGTCGAAATGGTGAAGTTCAACAGAAACAACGGATACAATCAACAACCGTTATTGTGCTAAAAAAAACAGAGATGGACAGGCTATGGCGCAAGAGGAAAGGTGCCTCAAAAGATGGACCGAGTACTATAAAATCCTATTAATTGCGATCATGCCAGTAAATACTGTGAAAGATGTGCAATTTCAAACTGCCCAGACATTTATACCTGAATCATCAATACACGAAGTAAAGAATGTTATTCAAAAGCTCAAGAATAATAAATCACCTGGATCTGATAACTTACCTGCAGGGAACTCTGTAAACATGGTAGAAATGGATTATGATATCAACTGCACGACTTAATCGTAAAGATTTGAAATAATTAACAGATATGGCAGACGAGAGGAAGGATCTATTGTACAAATAAGTGTGACAAATTGCATTGCAACAAATATATAGAAATAACTTTATTAAACATTGCCTCTTGGGATTGGAAGACGTTAGCTGTAGACAGCTGCGGTAGAGTAGCGTGATGGAGAAATCTAAAATCGCACCTGGATTTTAATGGCATGCAATTCGTATTATTAATTATTATTACATAAATTGTTTGTTACACCTCATCGATGCAAGTAGAATTGAATTAAAATCAAAACAGAGCATGACATGAAGATTTTATAGTCAAATTTGGAGTCCGCGTATAGTTTTAAGCACTACTACACTATACATCTCCATCTATAGTGTGCGTATACGTATACGTATGCAATTTTTAACCCGAGCCACATACATGACACAACTAAATTTACCGGATCGAATATTATATTATATTATATTTTGGGTAAAATTAATTCGCAACATTTCAATGCATTGTTTGTATCTTAAATAAAACTTTTATTGTTTTTTAAGTTGACTGAATGTTATAGTATAGGAAATGAAATTCAAAATTCAAAATTGTCAAATGTTTGTTGCCGACCGAAACGTCTAAGAAATTATAAAATTAATAAATTCTTCTAATCAACCGTAATTTCCATCAGGAAGTTTAGGAATCTGTGCTGCAAAAAAAAGGGTCGCCTTTAACCGTTGTAGTTTTTGACAATTGATATCTGCTGCATTTGGCACAAATAAATAGTCGTGTTGTGTAATATAAAAGTACTGGCAGCAGACCACTTTAGCTGGACACAAGGACAAAAAAACACGTCCATACAATAAATCGATCAAATATTATTGATAAAAATAAATATTTAAATTTGGATATGCGTCCGGTTGTGTAACACATTTTTATCATTTTCTACTTATATTTTAGGCAGATAAAATAATAATTAATTACATTTATTTTAATTTAATTATTACCTGAATGTAAAACGTAAATGTCCAGATGATTGCGGAATTATTCAGTAACACTAAACTGATAATATAGAAATTAATCACACTGAACTTTATTAAATTATTGTATTTCTTAGTTTAAACACTTTCTGCATCAATATTTTCATGTAATCCCGTAACCACCACGTACCGAAACTAAATGCGATAAAAAATATTTTGTGCAATTTAAAATAGAAATAATCTATAAAAATAAGTAAAATTGTATAATTAATGCAGAGATAAGAGTTTTTATCAAATTCAAAAAGTTGGATTTGTATTCTTATCATTCAGTATGTGTTATCACTAATTTGTAAACATCATATTTGCGAGGTGGATTGATTGCTGTTATTGTTTCATTGGAAGAAAACTGCGGCTGAAAGTCATTGAATTCTTGTCGCTAAGCTTATGATGGAAATGCTTCACATGAAAGATGAAAGTAATTGCAGAAAGTGGCCAACGATTCAAAAGTGGCGATTTGAAGTGAATGCCAAAAAAAGTAGAAAACCATCTGAAAAATTTGAAGTTACGGAATCGCAACAACAATTCTGTCAGATTCATTAAATGTAAGTCAAAAGCAAGGAAGGCGTAAAACTACGTGTGAAATTTAGATTGAAAGACAGCAAAGGAAGTCGGTTTTGTATCGTATTGTCACACCGGTGATGAAAAATCGATTTATTTTGATAATCCTAAACGAACTGAACATTAAACTGACACAGGTTGACCAGTAAAACCGATGCCAAAAATGCAATATCCAAGGATAGACAGTTTTACTGTGTTTTACGGTGTGGTCAGAAAGGCATGGTATATTATGATTTGTTGAAACCTGGTCAAACTATCACTGATGAGCGTTACAAACAAGTACTCATCAAAGTATAGAACATATTTTTTATCCACAATTTAATTTTGAAAAAAGGGGTCAGAAAACATAACATTTTTTAAAAATCTATAACTTTTGAACCCAAGGTGCCACTATAATTTTTCAAGTTGAAAATCTCTAAAATCTGAAATGTTCTTTAATGACACAAATATTTTTTTTTAAATTAACACGGTGTATCAAAAGTGAAGAATTTTGTAAATATGTAAATGTATGCAAGGAAAAAGTGTTTTCTTTTAAATTTACTCTTAATAACATCAATAAGAAGAATGTCTTCACCTTTACTTTCATCTACAATATTTTAAAATAGGGTGACCAGTGATAAAGTTATACATAGTTTTATGACAATGGTGTTTCGTTAGCATAATTATTTATAACCTCAAATTTTCCTTCCTTATAAGATTGTATTTGTAGTTTTTGGGTACAAGAAGTGTTTATTAAATGATGTCATTTTGCCGAAATGGTTAACCAAATTGGTGGAAGTTCAACACCCAAAAAAAAAAAGACCGTAATTTCATTGAAAAAGTATGTAAAATTCAACATACAAAGTTGTTATCCTATACCTACAGAAAAAACCTTTAAAAATGACGGCAGGTGTTCGTTGAAAGATTTTGTCTGTTGAATTGGTCATTGAATTGATAGTCAGAGTTCATTAAATTTATTTAACGTACTGTTTGTTAAAATCAACAGTATGAACTGTTAAATACTATTTAACAACATGTTAATTAAATTAACCGTCATGTATATTGATTATAATTAACGAACATGTTCGTCAAATTTAACAGTAAGGCAACTGTTGAAAATTTTTGAAGGTACATATTCGTTCAAATTTAAGGCAGAGTTCGTTAAATGTAAAAGGTAAGGTTTTGTTAAATTGGCTGAAATTAAATAATTAAATAAAATTAAATTTATTTGTGATTATCCACAATTGACAAGCCACAGTTTATTCCCCAAAATTCACTATATAGATTGGATAGCTTAGCTACATTTTATATTTGTAAGAAACAACACAAATTTGTTACTTTATAAATAAATAAAAGTTTATAATTCATATTAGATTAAAGAAAAAATTCAACATTAATTAATTTTTAAGTAAAATGTTATACATTTTTTAATCAAATAAAATACTATAAGAATACTACTTTTTAAATCATATAACTTTAATAATTTTAATGGTTTCTTCATTTAAATATATCATTTTATTAATACTATTGTGTATATTAAATTATTATTATTATTTATATTATTTATTTATTTGGTCTTTGCTTGTTCAAACTTTGCGATTATGTTGTGGAGTGATGGGGGCATGTCATTTTTTGGAATGTCCATATTGAATATAGTTTTTTGAAGGAATAGCCACACATTTATGCTTTCTTTACTGTATTGAAAATTGAATACATGAATTATTTTGAAGCATACATTAATGCAATTGATGACGCTTTGGCAATCGTATTTAATATTGTCAAAATATACGAAAAATCCATTTATTTTAAAAATATTTTCACCAACCAATAGTATAAAGGGTTGAATATGTTCATCGGTGCTTAATTTCCCAATAATTTCTGATGGTTCGGATATATTTTGAGCATACCGTTTTGTGAATCTATTATACTGAATTTTTTACATTTATCGGTTTTAGTATCTTTAAATACCTTTGAAGGCGGTATTATAGAATGTAGTAATTGTATACAAACAGCATTTCTTACATCTAAATAAATAAATTAAACAAAAATAAATGAATAAAATCATACATTTATGACTTCAGCTTGTACAAACTACAATATATATAACTATGTTTATATTTAACAATTATATTCAAATGTCTAGATGCAACGCTGCAGTGTTATCAGAGAAATTATTGCTTTCTTTTTGAATTATTAAAATTGATATAAAATACTCGATGTTTGAAATATAATAAATGTGAAAGTATACTTTGAAAAAATGTGTTTTCAAATAGTGGTCTCAGTTTTAATTAGCAATGTAATATATTTACTTGTGTCGGCTGCGGTTCCCATGATCAACAGTTCATTTAGTAGCACCACTTTGGCAGGATTTTTTATTTCGGATTTAAAAACAGTAATACAATTTTCTTCGAAAGCTTTCCAATTTTTAATTATCATAACGTTACTACTTTCAAATCTATATTCAAAATCTACTTCAATCTATAAGAAGAAAAATAATTAGAAATATTACAAAAATGATATACAAAATATAAATTATATAAAATTTATAAATGTATATTTACCAACAAATATCCCAAAGGCAACTTTTAACTAGGCCATTCAACCAGAAATGTCAGAAATGTTTTTATCACCTATGTGATTTATAAAAAATCTTTTTCTAAATTCTTTTGTCTCGTTCCAATATTTTATTATAGTGTTAATTGGATTTTTATTCTGTTTCAACCAATACGCTTTTTCTTCAGCATCTAGTTCTAGATAAACATGAAAATTGTTAAATATTGAATGTATTAAATATGTTGTTTGATCCATTAATTTACCTGGTTCGTTGGTTTTAGATATATTAGTTGATTGAGTAGTTTTATCCGGAGACTTTACTGCTATACTAGACCTTCATCGATCTCTTCTATAATTGTTATATTTATATTGAAGTGTACCTCTTGCACGTTTTCCTGGATCTTTGTAGTAATAAAAATCCTAAATAAATCAGTGAATAAATATATTTTTGAAGTAAAAAATTATAACAATAATGATATACATTACTATATCGTAAAAAAAAACCCTTACCGCATTTTCTCCGGGCAAACAAGTTGCTATATGCTTCGCTAAATCTGAAAAATTTTCGGAAGAAGGAATTATTTCGTTAGATGTAAAATATTTCACAATACAGTTGACTAATTTTTTTTGATCGTTAGAAGAAAGATTGTGTTTTTCCCTATGATAACTTTCAATCCTTATAAAATCATCCTTCATTATTTCTTTGAGAAACTAATAGTTTTTTAAAAAATTTATTAAATTACTAGATTAATTTAATATTGATAATATACAATAATGTTTTTATTTCATAAAAAAGCACTACAATATTAGGTGATCTCAATTATTATTATATGTTAGTTAACTAAATTTTATTTATATAATGAATAAAAATGGATGAAAAATCACTACTGTTTAATTGGAAATTTTTTCTTACATATTTTTCCTTCTTTTTATCATTTTGTTGCCCAGTAAATTGTATTTTCAATTGATTATTAACATTTTTCTTCTAAAACTTTCGTAAATGTAATATTACATCCCAGATGAGTTGCAGGTATTAAAAGATCGATTTGTCTATCTTTGATGCATTTTAATTGTTCGATTTTTGTAATACCGGTTTCTAAATTTATAAAAAAAAGTTAATTATTAATAATAAAAGTTTGATATTTTATTTTTCAGTTACTTACCTTCACAACGTTTAAATATATACTGATAATTTTCAGGATCAATTTGTATAAGAAATTCTTTCAATTCAGATTGTTTGTTTGATTCATTAACGGTATTAGTTTATGCTTGATTATTGACAGAATTTTCGTATAAACGAAATACATTTTCAGAATTGCTTACATTCACTGCGTCAATATCGTCATCGGTAAATGTATCTAGAAAATATTTGTGAATTATGTTTATAATATATATGTATTTGTGTGCTGAATTCTACCTATTTTTACTCTAAACAGTTCTATTTATGGTATAATTGAAAAACTTCCACTCGACACCGGAGTAAGATTCATCGCATTGATAATATAAATTAAATATTTTGCATAAATATTCGTAAGATGGACCAAATAGTTAATGTTAAAATAGTAAACAACAATGGATAGCGAAAAGTAAGGAAAATGAATAGCAAGTAATTTGCATATTTGTATAATATATTTATGTAGCAAACACATGTAATTTAAATTAGATTAAAGATACATTTTTAAATATTGAATCATAAATCAAACGAGAATGCACACAACACGCTTAAAACGTCTGGTGCATAAAACGAGAATAAAAATTAACACCATATTTTTAAAAAAATTTTATAGATTCTTATAGTAGAAAACTTTTACGTGTAAATTTAATTCTCACATACAATTTGATTTAAATAAAATTAAATTGAAATAATTAATATTACTTGTACTTATTATTATATTATATTTTAACCATACAAATCACGAAACCTCACAATAATAGTTTAAATTTAATAAAATTTCAAAGTTTCTAAATTTGTTCACAAATAGTATTAACGCCGGAATTATTATAAGATCGAAAAGAAAAGGAATTAATAAGGGAATTGTTTAAATATAAAAATTTCCAAGACCGAAACAAATCACACAAAATATAACAAATATTTATTATTAATATTATAATATTACCCTCATTAATTTCAAGTTCCGTCTACATAGTTTTTCTTGTATACACCTAATTCTAACGTTAATACTGGGATCCATAAATTTGTTACAAAAGCTAATTTTCAATGTTTTAAAATTTGTTGATAGATAAATCTCATTAGAAAAAGAATTTTTTTTGACGTATTGCCTTGCGACCATCCCTAAGAGTATAAATATGAATGGGTGCACTGACAAAATTTTTAACTGGAATAATTTTCGTTTGATATGTAGTTTCCTGTAAAATGTATGATTTCAATTTGTTCTCGTATTCACATTTATTAATTTCTCGACATACCACATACATGTCTATATTTCTGTAAATAACTACTTCCAATATTTCGAATAAATACAATTCTATATTATATGCAGTCAAATAAAAACCTTGCTCATAATTCGTGCCCATTAGTACAACCTGCCTATAACACTTAAAGTCAGTCTGACCAATATGTAAAAAATTCATAACTTCCGCCGCAAATATACTTGTAATTTCATGACAGTCCTTTAAAGAAATAGCTGCATATGAATGATTGTTTAATATTCTGTGAGCAAATTGTAGTTGAAATTTCGTACATAATGTTAATGTTACGTTCCTTCTAGAAGTAATATTATTTGCATATAGTTTAAAATTACGATGTTTGGATTCAAATCTAAAACTTGAGTAAAGTCTAGGTGGTCCTGAATTTTTAATAACATTTGAATAATGAACCAACAAGTGATGCTTTGGTTTGAGAGTTTCTGCGAACAGCTTTACATACAATTCGTTATGTTTTTTAACTAGTACTGTTAAATAATTTAATAATTCCGTATTAAATGATGGTAACAAAACAGTATCAATTAATTCCAACAGCACACCAAAAAAATCCCAGACCTGATCGTTATCAGGTATAAGGTCACCAATTATCAAAGGAAAAAAATGAACAAAGTTCCACATTTCTCTTGCGGACATTTTAAATGAATTTTTATATAATCGCTCAAGAGTTAGTGGTGGAGATATATTACCTATTTCAGTCTTTCCATAACTGAAATTCTGCTTTCTTCTGTTTACTTCGTCTAAGGTAAACATGTTTTTTTCAATAAAATAAATAATAATTTTGGACATGTCGTATTCACAAACACCTTCAAAAAGATCATGCATTATGTCCACTACAAAGTTTTTGGTCACATGAAAGTGTTTTATTTTGTTTAATATAGACATTTTATTGATTCCTGTAGTATATGGGTCATTAAGAGCTATGTGAGCATTATAGTTTTCTTCAGTTCGTAATAATGCTACATCTTCTAACGACATTTTTTGAGCTACTGTTTTAGATGCAAAACAAAAACGACAATAGCAATTCGAAGAAAAAGACTTTCTCATATCAAGGACACAATTTAATCCTAAATTATCGCCTAGAATTAATCCTAAAATGAATTTTACTTTAATCGGGTTATTGGATATGTTAAATTCAATTCCGTTAGTTGCTAAATGATTTATGGATTCTATTAAGACATGTAAGGAGCTATCATTCCCAAAATTCTTCATATCGCGACTCTTTATCAAAGCAGCTAAATTGATATTTGTGGAATTTAGTGGATTGTTCATATTAGGAAATGAATAATAAATACCACCAAGTGAATCACAGTGGGATCCAAGTGGATTATTTATTTCCCAATCATCAATATAAAGAAAATATGGAATGAGAATTTCATCTTTATCGTATATAGATATTTTTTCTTTCCACAAATCACCTTGAACAAAATTTGCTATGGTTTGATCACAAGAGTTTTGCAAATTTTTAATGTTTTCTATAATATCGTGTAAAACAGTACTATGCTCGAATTGCTTTCTAAATTGAAATTCCAATGGCAGTATAATACCTGAACTGATATCCTCGCCAAACTGCGAAACACCATTACGATAAATTTCAGATATTTGGTTATTTATTGTAAATTCAATTGGCGTCTCTATTAAATTTGCTTCTTCTAAATATTTGAACAATTTGTGTTCAGTTTTAATAAATTCAAATAGCTTTGAGCACATATCCAAAACTTGTTGTATGTAATAGATATCGCCTTTCGGTACTAATTTCTTAACACAAGGTGATATTAATTTTACTATTGAACTAACTAAATCGGATACCAAATCCTGGACATCTAGCACATCTTTACGAGTAAAACTATCGCGTTTATGTAAGCTTAAGGTGAAATTTAAAACAGATGTACGAAGCAAAGTGGCCACGTTTTCCAGAGGAATTTGATCGTTTATTTGCGAATGTAAATCAGAACTAGCGCTAACAGAATCAAATACAACATTCTCATTAATTTTAGCGTTATTTGTCATCGAACTTCGTTATGTGCCTTCAAGTTGATTCTGTATTTGTGAATGTAAATTAGAATCCCTATCACGTAGTATATCATTTTCACAATTGAATTGAATATTACAGTCATTTTTACTATTTGATGCAAAATTTTGTGTTACGTCATCGACTATTGAAATTTTATTATTTTTAATTGTATTATTGTCAGTTGAACAATGAAATTTTTTCATGTGTTTTTTAAAAATATATAATGGAGAATACTTTTGGTTGCATTTTAAGCACATATATACATCTGTGTGTTATGACAACAATGAACTTGTGTTAATTGTTCGAAAGAGTCGCTATCGCTAAAATTACTATTGCACAAAAAACAAATTATACCTATTTGGTTAATTTCATTATTTTCTGCTTCCATTTTAGTTTACTTATAAGTATTGAATGACTTATATATATCTAGGTACTATTTTTTAAGCTTAGTTGCGTAATTGTTTTACACAGAATATCAATGCTTGTGGGACTATTTTCGATACCATAAATCTGTATGGAATAAATAAAAATTACAATAAAAATAAACAATTTAAAATATAAATATATGTGAATATAAAATTTAATCTTTATACACGCAGTATTATTATATGTTACAGTGTTGGTACAAAACAAAAATATAAAAAATTAAAATTAAAATGTTTAAGGAAGTTGAAGTCATGCGAGAAATGTAAAACTATACAGAGTAAAAGTCATTTTACAGTATCTAACTTTGTCATAATTCCCTCAACATATTATAAATCACATGCATGCATGTGTCCCTACTTCATTTGACAAAGTCACACATTTTGTGTATTTAAACAAAATTTAATTGAGATTTAAAAAACGATTTTTTATTAACATATTATCTTATCCAACATTGCTATTCCATACAATTTTGAATTGCGTGTAGAAAGCCTATTATTTGCTACTTATACAAATTGTTCTTTCCACTCTTCCAGTAAATATTCGAAAATAATAAAATCACCAAGATTTTTGTTTGTATAAAATCGTAATCGCAACTCTTCTTCAGTACAAGTTAGTAGTTTTTCTTTATACCAATTTAATTCTATCAATAAACATAAATATAATATCTGTCAGTATATACACAATTTCAAGTGTTTTAAAAGTCGAAAAATAATGTCGTTCCATCCGTAATAAACACAGGCAATATTGTTTTACATGTAAAATTGATACCATTGAAGATCGCGTTTCTTAGCAAAATTGCACACTAATAGGCTAAATTCTAATTTTTCTATTAAATATAAACTGTCATTAATATATGGGGTTTAAATTACTAAAATTTGAAATTTATGTAATTGTGATTACATTATATAATATATAATTTAATTAAGTTAATTTAATTCACATACTAATTTCACAAATTGTTCAGAAAATTATGTATTTTCAATTTTACATTTTGTTGATATTTTCTGTTCCTTTTCTTACGGAAGGTGCCATAAAATACATACCTGTTATTTTTTTTAATATTTCAGCACTTATATTCCAAGATTTAACTATGTCTTTTGCTTTAATAAAATGTTGTTTTTTGTTCTTTTTGGTATTATCTTTAATATTTTTTTCTGATGGTAATTTGTTTCTTTTAATTTTTTAGTAATATAATTTCATAAAATTAGTTTTATAGTCAACTAAAGCATTAGGGAAAATAAAATAAAGAAATAATTATTAATATGTGCAGTAAAAATAGAAGTACATTGCATATATGTTATTGATTAATTACGCTACAACCAATCTAAAAAAACACAGTGCCTAAATTGTCCATACAGTAAAGAAAATACTAAAATAATGAAAATCGGATAAATAGTCCCAGAGCAATTCTTTTTGAAGTATTTATATTTTAGAATTTCAGCTATTAAAATTGGTTAGCTTTAAAACCACTCGGGTTATTCAAATAATTATTTCTTTATATGAACATTATTCATCATTGTTTTAAAAAAATTAAAATAAAAAAAAAATTAAAATTTAAAAAAATTAGGTTAAAATACAAAAATAATGTTTAATTCATTTCGCTTATGGGATACATTTCGTAACATTCTACCTAGGTTCAATGTGGGTTAGTTGATTTGAATGTTCTAACCATAAAATATAAAATGCAGTACGTAAAATAATTTCAATTTCAATTTTTCTACGTACCGTATGCAAATATTGATGATTAGTATGTAAAATTTAACATAACCACAAAATAACCGAGTAGTATGTTCGATTCATTCAATTTTCCTGTATTTTAGTTTCAATATAATTTATTTATTAGTAGATTAAATTGATTTTATTAATAGTATTGTTATCTTAAAAAAAAAAAAAAATTTAAATACATAAAAGAATTATCAATTTCAATGAAATACATTTTGTTAAATTCTACGTACCGGTACGTTGACACAAAACAGGAAACAACAGGAATTGATTACGCATCAAATGATTATTTAACGTACTGCACGTTGATTTTATGGTTAGTATGTTAAATTATACGTACTAAACACCAATATTATATTACATATACGGTACGTAGAAAAATTGTAATTGAAATTATTATTTTACGTACTGTATGTTAGGTTTTATGATTAAAACATTCCAACCAACAAACCATATGTAAATATTAATGTAGCAGTTGTTGATAGGCACAATTTTTCCTTTTTTTTTTTCTTAATAATCCACGTGAAAGAACAATAAAACTAACAAATATTGTATAAAAAATTTAGAAAATTGAATAATAAATTTAACTTACATTTTGATATTGCTGGGCAGTTGGAATTACGAATGGCGTTGCGATGAACCATGAGAAATATTTTTTATATTCACACTTTTACTTTTTCACTTTTTTCAATGTTATCACTTTATTTATTAATTAAACAATTTGTTTTTAATGTCTATATTTTATATTTATAAAAATGTTAAATTTATTACTTCAAAATTATTTAAAAAAAAATATTAAAATCACAGCACGATTTATATTTCATTTTAACTTTATAAACGAACCATTTCAACTGAACGACGACGTATTACTGGTGAGTGGTGGTAGTGGTGGTATGGTAGGTGTTGCTATATTGAAACAATATACAGACAGATATATTGTAACTTGTCAAATCATGAATTTATCAAGTGATGTTATTGGTTTATTGTAAAACTTCATTTTTAGTCGGTAAAATTGTACGTACTAAACATCAATGTGTTCGTTTATGCCGTAATGCATAACCATTCCGGAATGGTTATGGGTTTGAGTTTATGCCGTAATATATTACATCTATTCCGGAATGGTTGAGTATATGTCATTTCAAAATTAAAAAAAAATTCGAAAGAATAATCATATTAAAAAAAAAATTAGAAAGAAAATCATATTATTTTTTTAGAAATTAAACAAAAAAAAAACTAAATAAAATGAATAATAAAATTAAATGCTATTACCTGCTGCATAAAAAAAAAATAGCTAGAAGACGAAAGTGGTTCCGATTAAAAAATAGGTATGCAATATTTAAATACCTAATAATATATTTGTAAGTGAGTAACATTTATACATAATAAAATTACTTTATGATTTCAGAAGAAGCATAATAAATTACAGCAACAACGTTGCTTCCAATGCTTCTGCTTTAATGAAAATCATATCAGTGTATGAAGTACCAACACGAAATGTAGCAGCTTATCCTAGATCTGAGGATGTTTGGCTAACAACAATGTTAAAATTTTATACTGATGAAATGTGGAAGGAATCATTCCGGGTATCAAAAAACACATTTCAAATTATATGCGATGAAATAACTCCATTCATAGAACCAAAATATAACATTGTTAGGAAATGTTCTTATGGTACAACAGCAGCTAAGCAGCTTGCAATAACTTTATTTAAATTAGGATCGTGTTGCGAATATAGAGTAGTGGGAAATGTTTTCGGAGTGCATAAATCGACCGTAAAAAAATGTTTTTATAAAGTGATAAATGCTATTTTCGATAATTTATTGCACAAATATATATATATGCCAGATGAACATGAAGCTGAAGAAATTGCAAATATGTTTATGACTATTTCGGGATTACCTCAAATAATTGGAGCTATTGATGGATCACACGTACCCATCCTTGCGCCAACCGATGGTCATGCTGATTTTGTCAACAGGAAAAATTGGACATCAGTATTACTACAAGGACTTGTTGATCATAAATTAAGGTACTCATTATTGTAAATATGTTATTATCGATATAAACTTTTCTATTATAACTAGGTTTAGACATGTCTCTTGTAAGTATCCTGGCAGAGTACATGATGCCAAAGCTTTTAAAGATTCTGGAATATATAAACATTCTGGAGAATGTATGCCAAAGGTAGTTACAACTTTAAATATTTTTATTTTTATTTTTTCGTCATAATTTTAATTACAGGGCAATAAGGAAGTTAATGGAATACAAATTCCTTTTTACATAATTGGCGATCCAGCCTATCCTCTTTTACCTTGGCTGTTAAAAGATTATATTGGCTCAAGATTATCAATTGATAAAGAGAATTTTAATGTGCGGCTGAATTCAGCAAGAAACAAAATTGAACTTGCCTTTGGGAGACTAAAAAGTAGATGGCGTATGTTAAGCAAGAGATCTGATATAAATTATACATTTATGCCAACTGTTATTACAGTAGCTTGCATATTACATAACATAATTGAAGATAAAAACGAAGCCTTTCCTGAAAAATGGTCAAAAGAAAGAGAAATTGCTGAACAATTATATATGCAACCATTAACCCAACCTGCTGTTGATAATGAGAGTACAGTAGTTGCCAAAGACATGAGAGATCACCTTTGCAAATATTTATTTGAAAATTTTGATCTTCGAGAATCTGCATTTCTTCATCCTTGAATTTAAATTAATATAAATTTTTATAATAAAATGAATGAATACATTTTTTTTTTTAAATAAACAATTTATATATTTGAGTATAATATAATTATATTATTTTTTGTTTCTTTTAATTTAATCAAAAAAAAAAATTATAGTAACTTCAAAACAAATACAAAATAAACTTCATTCAAATTCTTATAATAATAAAATTAAATTCAATTACAATATATTTCAAAAAGGTAACAAAGTTATATTAAATCACATCAAAAAAAAATTGAAAAATATTCAATATTGCGAAAATGGTCCTGGTTATTTAAGTATTTGAACTAAAATTAACACTTGACGGAATAATTTTCCCTCCACGTATCATATATGCAATATTATTCATGGGAATCGATGTTGGTTGCGGTTTGGGTTCTAATAAATTACGAAAAAATTCCTTGTCTTCTCTAGCCATTTTCTCCTCCCATTGTTGTTGTTTTACTTGCAAGTTTTCTTGTTCTTTCATAAATTCTCTTTGTAAAGTTCTTTGAGAACACTCGCAAGCATCATTAAAATTTAGTAATGCTTTACCATAAGAATTTCGTCCTGAAATTTTTCATTAAATAATAAATATACATGTACATTTTTCAACATTTTTTTTTACATTCAAAAATATTTGTTTACCTCCACGTCCTTTAGTACTTTTTGGGATTTGTTCAATTTTTTCTGTATCATTTTCAATCGAACTTTCCATAGTCGTTTCAAAACAATTACTGGAACAGTCAAAATCTCCATCATTGTTTTCAGTTAATGTTACAGCTAAATCTACAAAAAATCATATACCAAATAAAAACTAATTAATAATTATTATCAACAATTTTAATTTAATACGATTTAATATATTTGCGGCAAGATAATATAATAAATATATTTTTTGTTACCACTTGTCTTGCTTTTATTTTGTTGATTCATTATCTGCTCAATTGTATCTACACCAGAAACTTCTGGATATTGTTGTATTGGTCTACCACCAAAAAGAATTTCTAATTTCTCAAAATGTATTATATCACTTCTACCATTGCCACTTTTGTTGTTCTCTTTTTTACTATTATAATACGATGTTTTTAATTTATTAAATTTATTTATGAGTTGATTTACTTCTCTATTGTAATAATTTACAAGCATTTCAGTTTTAATTTTGTTGAAAATTTCTTGGTTGCGAAATTTTTTTCCATCCATAATTGCAACTACATTTTGTTCTATACATAAATCTATGAACAAATTAGTTTCTGTATATCCCCATTTCGATTTAGTATCCATGTTGAATTAAATTAGAATTTAAATTATTTTACACTATTTAAATTTATCAAAGAATTTATTAAACAAAAAAAATTATTTTATGTGTTTGTATCTATAGCACTACTATCCCATCACACAAATTAAAATAAAAGCATAAAAATGGCGATTTATGAGGTTATAATTTAGAGAATACTGTTTATGCCGTAACAAAATGTAACCATTCCGGTTTGGTTATGCATATTTTAAAATTTCTTTTCGGAATTGACAACAGAAGTTTATATCGCTTTTTGACACTTCCATAACCATTCCGGATTGGATATGGCGTGCGGTGTAAATGAGCACAATATCTACATACGGTACGTAGACATACGTCGAATAGTTATTATTTTACATAGTACAGTTTATGTTTAATGTTTTGAACGTTCAAATCAACATACCGTATGTAGAATTTAACGAAACGTTTTCAATAAAATAATTAAATGTGCTCATTTATGCCGTAATGTATAATTATTCTGGATTGGATCTGGGTTTGAGTTTATGCAGTATTCTTTTCCTGAATGGTTATGAATTACTACAGTTTATGCCATTTTAAACTGAAAACTTATTTTCCAAAACATAACCAACATTTTTTTTGATGTACAGAACACTCAAATTAACATACCATATGTAGACTTTAACAGGATTGAATACATCGCATGAATATGTAACATGCTGCTTGTTAATTTTTAGGTTTAGTGTGTTACATCTAACGTTCTCAACATCAATATTTACATACCATTCGTAGAAAAATTCATAATAAGTACATTCTGTGTTATTTTTATTATTATTATTCAACGTACTGTACGTCAATTCAACAAAAAAAGGAAAAGTGACTGTCAAATTTATTCAACAGTCCAATGTAACATACAATTCTGTCAATTCAACAAACTTTAATACATAGGAATTATCAACAGTAAAATTCAACTAATAAAATATAAGTTCGTCAAATATATTTAACGTACTGTATGTAAAATTCAATGAAATTAATGAAAATCAACGGAATTGCACTTTAAAATTTTTTGACGTACCATATTCATTGAATTTGGAAGGTCTTTTTTTTTCAGTGAAGGTGGCTCGAAACAGCAACACATTTAAAAATCAAGATAAAATGAACTTTGGATTGCATGTTGATATTATTACCAAAATGGAGAAAATGGAGAAAGGATTCCCAGACAAACCAACACACTAAAAAGACCATATATTTATGAAAGCAGACTTTAATTTGGCGTTGTCAAATATCATGTTTATCATGGCTGGTTCAATATTTAGATTCTATTTAGTAGAGTAATTCGACCTGACGATATTTCATTGAAATCGGGAGGGGAGTCTTTACGTGGTTCCCTTTAGTTATTATGTTTTCGTAAAACAGCGATCACTTTGCGGACATTTATAAATTGGCCACTACTCAAACACATGTAGAACACATTTACCTACGGACACAATTATACGGAAGAATTACCAAAATAAGTGAGAGGTTAATTAATGGAAATTATTGCCTCGAAATTAAAGTCATGATAGAATTCAACTACTTTTAGTGTTTTTTACTTATCATTGACTGAGTGATAGGGCTTTTACCATATTTTGTATCCGTCTAAAATCCTCTAAATAATTCTTCGATTATTAGTAGAAAAATTAAATAAATAACAATTAATTATAAGTTTCATTTGTATTTTACTATAAACACTCAAATAATATAATTCACTTTTAAACATGTAATATTTTCAATAAATTGGCCTAAAGCCGGTATTTCATTTGATAAATTAAATATTTTAAAAATGTTTGTTGTTGTAATTAATTTACATAAATCATAATTATTCAAAATGTTAACGGCTGTAATTTATTATTTATTTATTTCCCCGATGTTTCGACAACAAATTGAATAGTGATCATCAGTGAAATCAGAACTAAAACAATATAATGCAAATAAAAATTGTACGATCACAGAAATATTATGTTACCAATAATGTCGAAGAAATGTCGAAGAAATGTCGAAGAAATAAATCTAAATAATACGTAGGTTTTCGAAAAGTTTCCTGTAATGCAATTTGTTTTTATGTTTTCAAAATATAATTTAAACTCTAAACGTGAAATTATCAATTACTTCATAAATTGATTCAAATTTCTTTCCAACATGATTTGGAAACAAGAAAAATTCATAGAGTGATTTTATCAATTTTCCTGTTTCATGATGTATTTGAGCACTTTTTTCTCTCTAATGAAATGTGTGAGATCGATATTTCTTCATTCCCACATTCAATCGAATCAAAAATGATGCACAAAGGGCTCTTGTTATTGATTTTTATTCTTTTGCAAAGACATGTTCATCATAATTCCCATGACAAGTGAATGAATCGTGGACGACTGCATTTTTATTTCAAAAACCCAAAAATTAATGGTTTCATATATCCTAACGTTGTTTTTCTTATCCATATCCGATGTAACGTTAATTACTAATCCACCTATTATAAAATGAATATGAATTACAGCACCAACTTCAAATTTATCCATTTTAATGAGAAAAAATGCAAAACACACCAGCTTCAAAAAACTGAATCCAATAAATAAATGTATGTTCATGTGAAATGGTTATTTGAAACGCGGACAGTCATTACAGGAACCTTTTCGATCGAACCTACTCACATAATTAACTTAAATTCACTTAATTGTTACATATAAATAATTTTGAATTAAAAATATATCAATTAATAATTAATTCGTTTAATCTACGGATTTTGAAATTACAAATCTAATAACTTCAAATTTTATTGTAGGACAATATTTATTTTAAGCAAACAATATTTTCTGACTGACACAAAAAATCATAATTTTCCCATATTATTTTACTTTGCGACACATTTTTATTAATTACTTATTTTATAAATTTATAGTTTTGGAAAAATTGGAAACCAATTAAATATCTATAGAATTAAGCAGTTACAATTATAACAAACGTCAAATACATTTCTTATATTTTAAACCCCTGACGCGGTTTAATGATATTTTGTAGTGTACAACAAATGATAACAAATGAGTCTGGCCTGTAGTTAGTGTTGTTCGTTCGGACGTTCGCTACCGGTATTGGAATAATAGTGAGAAAATCTCTTTTTAAATAAATCTTGAATTTAGTGTTAGGGTATGATTAAAGTGTTTTCGTCAATAGCCTCTTTAACTTCATCATTTTTTGGATTATTACGATGTAATTTTGAGTGGGTGGATGATGCGACACTAAGGAACAATTATGTTTTAGAACAATTGGATTTTTGAACATTCCACCCATTTTCCTTTAAGAGTTTCCAAACATTTTTTTCGTCATAAATTTTCTTTTAGAGTTAATAAAAACAATCGCTGTAATAAATAATTTCTAAATACAATAACCTAATGGTTGGGTAGAGAGTTCAAAAAACCAAAAAGTTCAATTTTTGTTTAAGGTTTAAAAGTGTGTACAAACATTTTGAAATGCCACGTTCCACGATCGTGTCAGTTATAGATATTGGTGTAGTCTTCTCGACTTCTAGAGACATTTAACAAAAAACCTGTGATCCCAAAAGTGGTATACGAAATAGAATGTTCAAATTTCATGCTAATTTTAACATTCAATCTGGGGGTCATCCAAAATAACTCTTAATACCAAAACTGCATATTTTTCATGTTCAGAAATATCAGAAATGTTTCATTATACTTATGCGAAACTTAAAGAGTCACTACTGTGATCACATCTCGCCTACAGGCTTTTGTAAATAAGTTAAGTGTCTTCGAAAAGTCTTTGGTGTTCAGTGATCTGGAACAAATCGTAATGACAAGTTGTGCACGAAGTACAAACAGCAAAGAATAGATATTCAAATCAAATAGGAAATACCAGTGAATCATTAAAAGGAATACCATAGAAAATATTGTTTGCCCGGTCTGGAGTCTACTCGTTTCGCTGCTGAAACTTAACGTTATTATTATCTGTTACTGAGAGTATGTCTACAATTTCTTTCAAGACTTTATTTTCTAAATCTTGATCAAATTTTTCTTGTGCTAACTTCAAGGGAGTTTTTCTATTATTATCGATAAGAGTATGATCTGCGGAATTTTTCAACAGTAACTGTACGAACTCCAAGTAACCTTTTTCAACAGCTTCATGTAATGCTGTTTGACCATCTAAATTAACAGCGTTAATATCTGCTCCATAATCCAATAATATTTTCGCTGCATTTATTTTGCATGTTTCAGCAGCCCACATTAATGGAGTATGACCCTCTGTATCTTTAGCATTTATACTTTCATACATTTGCTCTGAATCTCCATTGAATCTTTCTTTGATCTTGTCCAATATCAGTAATATTACTTCTTTATTACCACTAATTATTGCTTGGTGTAATACGGTATCATGACGATTTCTTGCAAGAACATCGGCTCCCTTATCTAAAATGTATTCCACTGTTTGCAAGTTACCACTACGAGCAGCCATGTGCAAAGGTGTTTGGTGCACCAGAATTGTTGATGATTTTTCATAAAATTCAAATGCTTTATGGTGACAATCTAAAGTACCATACACGTTTCCAAGCTTTTCTATTGTTCTAGCTACATTAAAATTATCAGGACCATAATGAAACTCATTAATTTTTAAGGCTCGTTTTAATAACTCCTTTTGTTTCTGAGGATCACCTACATTTTCATATGCGTTGCCAAGTTTTTCTAGTGTTTTAGCTACATTAAAATTCTCTGGACCATAATGGTTTAAGTTAATATTTAAGGCTCTTTCTAATAACTCCATTTGTTTCTGAGGATCACCTAAAGTACCAAATGTGCTTCCAAGATTTTCTAGTGTTTTAGCTACATTAAAATTATCACGACCATAATGGTTTTCGTTAATCTCTAAGGCTCGTTCTAGTAACCCCTTTTGTTTCTGAGGATCACCTAAATTTTTATATGCATTTCCAAGTTTTTCTAGTGTTTTAGCTACATTAAAATTATCCGGATCATAATGGTTTAAGTTAATATTTAAAGCTCTTTCTAATAACTCCATTTGTTTCTGAGGATCACCTAAAGTACCAAATGTGCTTCCAAGATTTTCTAGCGTTTTAGCTACATTAAAATTATCACGACCATAATGGTTTTCGTTAATCTCTAAGGCTCGTTCTAATAACCCCTTTTGTTTCTGAGGATCACCTAAATTTTCATATGCACTTCCAAGTTTTTCGAGTGTTTTGGCTACATTAAAATTATCAGGACCATAATGGCTTTCCTTAATTGTTAAAGATCTTTCTAGCAACTCCTTTTGTTTCTGTGTATCACCTAAAGTACCATATGTGTTTCCAAGGTCTTCTGTTACTTCAGCTACATTAAAATTATCACGACCATAATGGTTTTCCATAATTGTTAAAGCTCGTTCTAACAACTCCTTTCGTTTCTGCGGATTACCTAAATTTTCATAAGCGTTTCCAAGGTTTTCTAATGTGAAGACTACATTGAAATTATCACGACCATAATGGTTTTCCATAATTGTTAAAGCACGTTCTAACAACTCCTTTTGTTTCTGAGAATCACCTAAATTTTCATATGCGTTTCCAAGATTATTTAGTGTTTTAGCTACATTAAAATTATCACAACCATAATGGTTTTCGTTAATCTTTAAAGCTCGTTCTAATAACCCTATTTGTTTCTGAGGATTACCTAAAGTACCATATGTGTTTCCAAGGTCTGCTGTTACTTCAGCTACATTAAAATTATCAGGACCATAATGGTTTTCCAGAATTGTTAAAGCTCGTTCTAACAACTCCTTTCGTTTCTGCGGATTACCTAAATTTTCATAAGCGTTTCCAAGGTTTTCTAAAGTGAAGACTACATTAAAGTTATCACGACCATAATGGTTTTCCATAATTGTTAAAGCACGTTCTAACAACTCCTTTTGTTTCTGAGGATCACCTAAATTTTCATATGCGTTTCCAAGATTTTCTAGTGTTTTAGCTACATTAAAATTATCACGACCATAATGGTTTTCGTTAATCTTTAAAGCTCGTTCTAATAACTCTATTTGTTTCTGAGGATCACCTAAAGTACCATATGTGTTTCCAAGGTCTTCTGTTACTTCAGCTACATTAAAATTATCAGGACCATAATGGTTTTCCAGAATTGTTAAAGCTCGTTCTAACAACTCCTTTCGTTTCTGCGGATTACCTAAATTTTCATAAGCGTTTCCAAGGTTTTCTAATGTGAAGACTACATTAAAATTATCTGGACCATAATGATTTGCCAGAATTGTTAAAGCTCGTTCTAACAACTCCTTTTGTTTCTGAGGATCACCTAAATTTTCATATGCTTCTCCAAGATTTTCTAATGTGAAGACTACATTAAAATTATCAGATCCATAATGATTTTCGTTAATTTTTAAAGCTCTTTCTAACACATCCTTTTGTTTCTGAGGATCACCTAAATTATTATATGCACTTCCAAGGTTTTCAAGTGTTTTAGCTACATTAAAATTATCAGAACCATAATGATTTTCGTTAATTGTTAAAGCTCGTTCTAACAACTCCTTTTGTTTCTGCGGATCACCTAAATTTTCATATGCTTTTCCCAGGTTTTCTAAAATGATAGCTACATTAAAATTATCAGGACCATAATGCATCTCATTAATTTTTAAAGCTCTTTCTAACAACTCCCTTTGTTTATGAGGATCACCTAAATCTTCATATGCACTTCCGAGGTCCTCTATTGTTTGAGCTACATTAAAATTATCAGGACCATAATGGTTTTCCTTAATTTTTAAAGCTCTTTCTAAGAATCCCTTTTTTTTCTGATGATCACCTAATTCACCATATGCGTTTCCAAGACTCTCTAATGTTTCAGCTTGAATAAAGTGATCAAAATCATTACGAGTTTCATTAATATTTAACGCTCTTTCTAACAACTGCTTTTGTTTGTGTTTATCACCTAAACTACCATAAGCACTTGAGAGATTTGTTAATGTAAAGACTACTTCAAAATGATCGGGACCGTAATTTTTTTCATCAATAGTTAAAGCTCGCTCTAGTAAGTCTGCTTTTTTCTGATGTTGGTCTAAATATCCATACGCGTCACCAAGTTTTGATAGAGTTTTAGATGTACGAAAGTGATCGGGACCATTATATTTCTCATCAAATTTTAAAACTCGTTCTAGCAAATCAATTTGTAGCTGATGTTCACCTAAATCTGCGTTAGCCAGACTAAGGTATACTAATGTTCTAGCTACTTTATCATGATCACGTCCATAGTTTTTCTCATTCATTATTAAACACCTTTCTAGTAAGTCCTTTTTTTTATGTAATTCTCCAAAGTCGTAGTGCACGTTAAATATCCAATCTAATAATTCTGCAATGTAATGCCTTTCTAATCTTTGTTTATCGTCAGGTTTCCTTTCTACAAAGTTATCAATATGTGATAGAAATGTTTCCAAATGTGGTATTAAATGCCTTTTCTTTTTGTAGTCCTCTACTTCATCGCTGTCATCTGGAAAATTTATTTTTAATAATTGAAAAACCTCTTCTACAATCATGTCCTCTTTATTTTGATCTTTCACGTTTATTCTTGTTACTTGTTGAACTAGTCGATGAATACTCAATACACTTTGGTTTTCCACACCATTTAACATTGAGTACTTAACAAGTAATCGAACAGCTGAATTTAACAGTTTCTCACTACCGTTTGCTAAATTTAAAAATACAATTCTATAAATATTATCTGGCGCAAAATAAGAAACAATATCGAGAATTTTCATTGCCAACTGTCCAGATTGAGCATCGGCGAGTATTTTATCAGTTGTAATTTTCCATGTGTTGAAAGTAGTTTTAGTGTAACGATTATCATTGCGTTTAAATACTTTAGAGTTAAGTAGATCCTTTTCCATTTGTTCATATAATTTTAGATAATTGTCAATTTCAAATGTAACTCCTTCGCCTTGAATATATGCTATTGCTTGCTGTATCGCTAAGGGGAAACATTGTAGTTTTTCTACCAATTCTTCTAGTACTTGGTCTTTCGATTTATCATCAGTGGGTACACCTAACCCCTTTTTAACAAATTCTATAGCATCGCTTAACTCTAGTTCGTTGAGTTTGATAACTTCGATTCCTTTTTCCCATTCTTGAGTCCGAGAAGTAATTAAAATGTAAGGTCTATTAGCGTCACCTGTTGAAAGGCATATTGGTAAAAACCTTTTCAAATCTTTATTTGTTTCAGCATTATCGAAAATAAACAAGCTTTTCTTCTTGGCAAAAAAATGATACACTTCCTTTACAATAGACTCTACTGATTTTTTTCTTCCGTTTTTCGTGTCAATTGTACGAATACCTAATCTTTTATCTTCGGCTAAGTTAAAAAAGGATTCTGAAAGCGATTCCAAATTTTCGGCATTTATCCATAAAACATTTTTATTATAATTTGTTCCATATTCTTTCGCATACTTTCTAGCCAATTCACTTTTTCCAATTCCTCCTAAACCACTGACGGAGGTAATTTGTGAAACGACGGTAGCACTAGAACTTCTTTGTATTGTTTCATGTAACTTTATTAACTCCTCCTTTCTACCTGTAAAAAACTGTACTGGATCATTCACATTAAACCAAATGTTTCCGAGGATTTCTATTCGTAATTGTTCAAAAAAATGTGTTCCTTCTTCATTCGATATAAATATTCCTTGCTTTGTTTTCATCCAATCCAGCATTCTCGTAAGAAATCTACAATAAACATTTTTTTTATCAACATTATTAAATGTCTCACCAATTTCATTTTCAATGATTTCACCCAGCTCAATCTCATTTGGTTGATTGACAGCAAACACTAATTTGTCAAAAAAAGATTCTATTTCCTGCTCATCAATCCAATCGTCTGGTAAAACATTTTGAGTATTTGTATTGTTAACAAAGTCTAAGTTTTTTGTTATTTGCACATATGTTGTTTTCATTTTTTGCCAAAATTTATCTAAATGTGGTTCTTCTTTTGTTATCTCAAAGTATGACACTGAAAAAGCATTCCTAAAGTTATCCAAGTCCTTTAAATTCCCATTTATAAAGCTGGTATGAAATTTAGAATTGTTCACATCAATTACATTTTCTGCTAATCCACCGTGGTATGATTTGAATATTCCATCATTTAAATTTAATGGTTTGTTATTTGATACACATTCGGCAAGTTGTTTGGCTAATCTTTTCAATTTTGAGGTATTTTTTAATTTTGAAAATAGTTCTGATTTTTTTGGAAATTTATTTATTTCAAATTTGAAATACTTTGTATCTTTATTACCGTATTGTAAATCCAATATATCAACCTTATGTTTCAATCGAGTAATAAAATCATTATCTTTTAGTAATTTTATATCAATGTTCGTACAAATTATAAAATCTTCAAATTCACCATTTTGAAATAATGGATTTTGTTTGATTTTACGATATGAAGTAAAATATTTTTTTAAACTGAAATCACCTTTTTCTGAAAGTAACCATTTTGAAGTAATATTTTTCGATTCGCTTTGATTATGTTTTGCTTGCAAAAAACGACACACCATTTTGTCTTTACTTTCATTTCTGTACTGAAAAACCAAATCATCAAACTTTTCTGCTGCTTTCATTTCTGTAGCTAAAAGAAATGAACAGTCCTTTTTTATGCCTCTAAGTAAAAATAACATCAATAACTTGAGTTGATAAATTGAACCATGTAAAGATGATTTCAAACCGGCAGCCGAATATCCCTCTCGTTTTGCATTTAAAATATAAGCGCTTGAGTCGGTTCCTTCATAATTAATCTTTGACTTTTTTACGTCATTGTGATTATTTGCAACTTTGTCGTTACGAGAACGTTTTGGCATTGCACCTAAAAATATAATAACATTTAAAAATAATGTTTTTATTCAATAACTGTAATGACTCTATAGCAGATTTTTTAATTAAGAGTGGTATTACATAAATTGTAAATTATGTGGGTTCAACTGTCAGTTGATCCTTCAATTAGTTATTATTATAATTGGAAGTTTGTTTTTGAATAATTAATTAAAGGATCCAATTATAAAATAAAACTATTAAAATTAATAATGGGATAGTTGCATTCGAAATAAAAAAAAATAAACGGCAACGACTCAAGCAACGTAAAAAGGACAACGATTTAAGACTAGCATCATGGAATATTAGAACTTTGTTACGACAAGATGCTTTAAGAGCACTAACTGATACACTAAAAACAGCCAAACTGGATATATTAATTATTCAAGAAGCTTGGTGGCTCAAAAAAAATTTACTTTGAAAGGAAAAGGATACACATTTTATTATAGCGTTAATCATTTGTAGTAAAAGAATAGAGTTCGGAACCGATTTGTAATAGTTTTTAGTAAGGCAAGAAATTCAGTAATTACTTTTAATTCGATTGACGAACGCATTTATACACTACGTACTTCTTAAATTTAACCTCATCAATGTACATGCGCACACTGAAGAGAAAACTGATGAGGTTAAGGTTGTGTTTTAGAGCTGCACCTGGCCACGATATTAGAATCCTCTTAGGCGACTTTAATGGCAACGTGGGACAGGAAACAATATATCAACCAAATATAGGTAAACGCAGTCTTCATAAAACAACGAGTGAAAAGGGAAAACTAGTATAAATAGTAAGATGAAGAAATTAAACTCAAGGTGCAGGCCGCAACAGAGGTTATTGGAAGAGGATTATAGTTAGAAATGAGTGGTTGATGATGAATGTAGAAATGCATTCTGGCTGAAATTATGTCAACTCGGATGCAAGAACCACTTGAAAATCTATCCCGCTTATAGGGATTTCGAGCGTAAATTGATTTGTAAGAAAAAACGAGAACTGGAACGAAGGATTTACGTCGAAATGGAGAGGTTCAACAGAAACAACGATAATAGAAGATTGTACCGGAATGTCAATCGTTTTCGCAACGGATACAATCAACAACCTTTTTTGTGCAAAAACAGATGTGGTCAGGTTATGGCGCAAGAGGTAAGGTGCCTCGAAAGTTGGGCCGAGTACTTAAACACCTATTAAATGTGAACACGCCAGTGTATACAGTGGAAGATGTGCAATTTCAAACTGTCCAGTCATTTATAACTGAACCATCAATACACAAAGTAAAGAATGTTATTCAAAAGCTCAAGAATAATAAATCACCTGAATCTGATAGCTTACCTGGTGAACTCTTTAAATGTGGTGGAAATGCATTATGGTATGAACTGTACGAGGTAATTAAGTTAAGATTTAAAACAATGAACAGATGGCAGACGAGTGGAAAGATGGTATTATCTGTCCATTGTACAAAATGGGTGACAAATTAGATTCTAACAACTACAGAGGAATAACTTTATTAAACATTAGCTATAAGGTATTTGCTAATATACTATACCATAGACTTATTCCATACGTCCTCATGAAATTATCGGCGAATACCAGTGTGGTTTCTGCGCATATCGATCTACATTTGATCAAATATTTATTATACGGCAGATCTTAGAAAAGTCTAGTGAATTCAATACACACCATTTGTTTGTTGATTTCAAAGCGGCATATGATAGCGTCAATAGGTCAAAATTATGGAAAATTATGGAAGAATTTGGAATTCCAAAAAAAATTATAGATTTGGTGACCATGATATTGGATAGTGTGAAGTCACAAATACGAATCCGAGGTAAATTATCTGATCACTTTGAGACGGTTTAATGGACTACGACAAGACGACTCATAATATCAATACTACTATTTAATATTACTTACGCTGGAAAAGGCGGTGAGGGGATTAAATATTGATAAACAAGGCACGATTTTTACAAAATCGCGTCAATTAATAGCTTAAGCTGATGATATAAAAATAATGGGTGGGAATATGATATTTGTCAAACAGTTAATTTTGGAGAATACAATTTTAAAATAGTCAATAGTTTTATGTATACTTAGGATCGTTGGTTAATGTAGAAAATGATATTGAAGAGGAAATTTGCCGCGCAGGGTAGCAACTGGAAACAGATGTTATTACGGGTTAAAAAAACAATTCCGATCGAAAACATTACAACGAGATCTTAAGTGCAAGTTATATACAACATTAAAATGTCCAATATATACGTATGGGTCGAAGGCTTGGTGCATGATACAGAACCAGGAACGATTACTTCATATTTTTGAACGAAATATAGTTCGTGTCATATTTGGTAACGCCGTCAAAGAACATAATGGTTGCGTCGACGAAGATATGATTTTGAATTAGACAAGTTGTACGCGGTCAACCAAATATTGTCAAAACAATCAAAATCAATAGATTAAAATGGCTTCGACGCACGTATTACGCATGGAGGAGGAACTTGTACCAAAAAAACTGTTGAATAGCACCATCCAGAAGGTAGAAGAATAACCGGTAGACCTAAGGCGAGATGGCTAGATGCAGTAAACTGCGATTTAAACTTCCTTAAAATTCGGCATTGGAACACATTGACTGCGGGTGGGTCAGGGTTGAGAAGGGTATTGCAGAAGTCTTAAACCGCATCTGGGTTATAACGCCATGGAGTAAGTAAGTAAGTAAATAAGTAAGTTTTTTTGCTGATAAAGACCAGCAATTCTTTGAGCTCGGCGGAATCATGAAGTTAACAAAAACGATGGCAAAAGTTCATCGAACAAAATGGACAATACATTATTGAATAAAGTTATTTAATTCCATCGAATAATTGCCTTTTATTTTCCTTTAAACCGACTTTGTTGCCAACCCAATACTGTATTTTTTTATACAATATTTATCAAAATACATATACCGACAATTTTAGACATGCTGATAATAATTTTATTACATTATTAATTATTGTGATTTCTTGGAAATATTTGATATCAAATTTTATTATCATATCAGTTAAATGGTGATATAATCTGATGTGATTATTATTATTATATTAACTATTCCTTAAATACATATTTATATAGCACTTAATTACACTTACGTAAAGTAATGACTCAAATTCTTATTGATAATACCAATTGATTGTTGTCGTCTGACCAAAATTTTATAATTAATAAATTCAAAGAAATGTGAAATATTTGTTTGTTTTGTTTCGTGTTATTATTTTTATATAATTTGTACAATATTTGGGTCAATAGCCGAAAATAGTATATTGAGATGTGACTATAACTATATTGCTAATTTGTCATTAAAATATATTTCAGCAAATCATAAATGATATAGTTGACATGTTTAAACAGTAAAATTTATAAAAACAAATATCAAATATATGGTTTTGTTTTTAGATGTTATCGGAAAATATAATACAACATTTTGTGGTTTGTTTTTGCGAAAGATAACAATATTTTATTGCATAATCTTTATGCCAATTTCCGGATAGATGAAAGTTATTGAATTATTACAACAACAAAAATTATATTTACATAAGATAGTAAACATATTAAAAATATTGTAGATATTTGCATTGATGTTATAAATTAATGGTCGGCACCAGTTTCAGACGTTTCGCAAAAATTTGTGTAGTTCGAGTTCTTTAAATGACTCACACTTTAAAAATTGGAATGCCAATGAAATTAACTAAACACGTCCATTTGAAATAAAAACGCTTATAGCTGAACCTAAATAATAATCTCAGAAACGCACTGTACAAATAGAAGTTACTTCAAAATTAACAATTTCACCCCACTTTCATGCCACCCAAACACCCTGCCAGAACGGTGCATGGCTATCATTATTCAAAATTCCATCAAACATCATGAACTAAAAAAATGTAATAAAGACAATCTACAGGCCACCAGCATATCGGTAGAAGATTTGGCCAATTACAATAAACTCGTTGTATTGTCATGCAAAGCACACCGCTAACAAAAATGCAATACATAGAATTTTATATAGTCTTTGGGAAATGTTTTTTAGCCGGGGGGGGGGATGATACAATGCTAAACACTCTCACTGGGGAGCAAGAGTAAGAAATCATAAGGGGAAACAACTACTTATGGCCATAAATGATTGTAAACTGTGTGTAAAGTCTACGGGACACGCAACGTATTAATCCACGCATAAAAGAAAAATTCCCGATCTGATGGCAGCGGAATCCTGCTACGACCTTTCATTCTCCTATTATAATCACGGTTGCAACCAAAATCACTGATAGACAAAGAACACCAGGTTTATATGATAAAACTATGAATTGGAACCATAATATAGAAATATAATTGATGATGTTCTTAACAATGTACTTAACAATGAAAATGATATTAAGAAAGTGGTTGATATGATCAATGAAACTATTCATCTGGCTGCCAAATTGGCTACATTACAATATAAACAACATAAACAATTACCTATGATTGTCCAGCAATGGTTAAAGAAAAAATTGCGGCAAAAAGAAAACTGCGAAAGCGGCTGGCAGCAAACCAGAGGATAAGAGAAAGTTAAATAGAACTGTAAAAGAAATCAAGACATTGCTGGAATAGATCAAAAATGAATCCATCCCATATTATATTTACAAAATCTTACAAATAGTGACAGAGACTATTCGTTATGGAAGATTACATGGTAATTAAAGCGACCACGCAGTAACATGTTCCACCAATAAAGGGGGAGAATGGTAAGTGGGCTAATAGTGATAGCTATCTGCAAAATACATTTACACCTTTACCAAATCAAATTTGACTGACTCAGAAACTGATGCAATAACCAAATTTCTTCAATCACCGTTTCAGACGGATCTCCCTCTTAAAAAAGTTCACAATACGGCGGGATATAAAACAGGTTATTAATAAAGATCATAAAAAATCGCCAGAATATGACATGATATTTACCAAATTAACAAAGTGACAGATAAACGAACGACATTCATCACATATTTATATTCAATGCAATTTTAAGAAATTGAGATTATCCACTACAATCACAAATCATAATGCTTCCGAAACCGGGTAAGGATCAAAATTTAGCACAATCATACAAACCTAATTGTTTATTACCTAAATAATGTCGAAGCTATTTGAGAAGTTATTTGCTAAGAGACTAAAAAGTGTCATCACACAAATAAATTTCATCTCTAACCATCAATTCGATTTTAGGACAGTACACGGTACAAACGAACAGGTTCATAGGGTGGTCAATAAAATCGAAAGGGATTTAGAATACAAAAAAAAGATACGGTTCGTCTGCATTTTTAGATATTGCACAGGCAAGGTGTGGCACACGTGTGGTATAACAACAAGCCTAAACAACAATATGTTATCAACTATTATACAATCATATTTACAAAACAGAAAATTTATGGTTAAACATACATTCTGTGGTACGTCAGCGAAGTGTAATTGGTCCTATACTGTTCCTATTTTATACGGCTGATTTACCAACTAGGTTTGGCATAATGATAGCAACTTTTGCAGATGATACGGCTATCTTGTCGTCAAGCATGTCTGCAAATATTGTATCTACAAGATTGTAAACGGATCTAGACGACATTCAAATGTGGTTGAAAGTCTGGCGAATCAGAGGGAATTGATAATAAATCAGTAGATATTACATTTACCACGAGAAAGCGGTCATGCGCGGCGGTAATGCTCAATGGTAAGATAGTACCGACATCTAATTCGGTTAAATAAATAGTTGAGTTTACACTTAGACCGCAAATTAAATTGGAGGAGTCACATATACAACAAATTCAGTTAAGAAACAAAATTAATAAAATCTACGACAATTATCGTTGGAAAACAAAATTCTGTTATTCAAGGCAATTTTAAAACCAATATGGACTTATGGTAGAGAATTATTGGGCATTTGAAAACTACAGGCTAAAACACTCAGGGCAAATGGTAAACGTATCCCCTTGTACGTACGAAATTGTACCTTAAACCATGATTTTCAAATATGCTCAGCAGTTAAAAAAGACGTAGGAGCAGCTAGTAAAAGATATCTTTTTAGATTATCTGACCATCCCAACGCACTTGTTATAATTGAATGCTTAACAGCAGCGATCCAATCAGAAGATTAAAACGTCTGAATTACCTATACCAAAGATTTTATTTATTTAAATTTAATTTAAGTATAGTTTTTAATAATTGTTGCCTTGTCAAACTTCAAATTTTATAAATTTAGATTTAAAATTAATTTTTGTAATTAAGTAAATATATTAAGAGGTGAAAGATGATCACTTGCTCTCCTCCTTCCTCCTCACATGTCATTTTGTCAATACATATAATTTACCAATATCTATGATGAAAATTATACATAGCGTGTCCCAAATTGCGACAGCAATACGAAAACACTATCGGTTTTCGGGGTCATTTTACACGTAAATAACCAAATTTTCAATAAAACCGTGTTTTGTTACACTCTACTCGCATCAATATCTCAATAAGTAATTAATTGATTTTTAATTTTTTGATACCCTATTAGCATTAGCATAGTTATAGAAACTTTGCATTTTAAAATAATTAAATTATTACCTGAATGTGAAACGTGAAATTGATGACGAAATTGATGATTTATTATTGCAATAAATTTTTATAATTTTGTAAAACTATAACTTTATTAAGATCACTCTGACCGTATAGTAAATTAATAAATTAAATTAATTTAAAACATTCTGTTGCGGTCACAAAACGTAACTAAATGTGATTAAAAATTTCTTATTCAATTTAAAGTAGCAATAATCTATAATACTTGAGATTATTTAACGCAAATAGATAAGTAATTTTATCAAATTCGAAAATGTGTAAAGATTAGAAAATTTCTTTCTTTCTATCACTGAATATGTACGCAAATAAACTAAAACGAAGATGATTCATGACTTAGTAAGTGTTACGTGAGACGCGAACACTTAACTATGGCTACTGATGAAGTTCATTTACCATTACGCCTACGTATTTTGTACGAATTTCTTCAACAAGGAAGAAATGCTTCCGAAGCGTATAGTAATTTATTGCAAATGTTTGGTGAGAAGGTACAGTTTCTGATAGGACATGCAAAAAATGGTTCGAAATATTTAAAATAGTTGATTTCGACTTTTCTGATAAGCTACGCTCTGAACACTCTGTCGATCGACGACGAAGATACTGTCAAGCTCATATGTTACAGGAAAATTCTATTTTTGACAAAATCAGAAATTGCGTAAATGCTTGATTCAACGCAACAAACAATTTCGGACCATATTCGGAAACTAGGATTGGTGTGGGAATATTCGAGATGGGCGCCATATGAGTTAAGTAAGAAGAATTTTAATGATCGATGCACAACCCTGTTTGCACGGAAAAAAATCGAATCCTTCTTGGGATGAAAAGTGGATTACCTATCACAAGGCAAACGAAATATTGTGAATCCGGCAACCGGCTTCATCCACCCTTAAAACAGAATTGGAGCCTGAATAAGAGATTGTTGCGTATACGGGGTGCAACAATCGAGAACCAATACATTTTGAACTGTTGAAGACGAACGAAATGCTAAATTCGGAGGTATATTGTCAGCAATTGGATAATTGAAAAACAGCATTGCAAGAGAACGGCGATGTCCAATAGGAAGGACATCATACTGTTAACATGATAATGCCAGACCACATACTGCTTAGAGGAGTCGCCATCGCAAAGCTAGAGGCTGGAAAATTCTAATGTTTTGAGTAATATTACTGCTTCGGTTGAACTATTAAAAGAAAGTGTATATATGACCAGATGGGAACGGCATCTGTTTTCGTCAAAACATATATAAACTATATTGTCGCATGCAAAATGTAGCCGCTTTGAATATTGGTTTTGATTGTATTGAAAAAATTATTTCTGATCAAATAAAAGTAAAGCGATAAAACGTGCTTGTTTACTGGGTTGGATAAGTTTTATGGTGTGCGAGGTGGAGGTGATATTAATGAGTCAATTTAATTCAACGGTTACCGCTTTGATCACACTATTTCCTATACCAATTTCACCGGGAATTTATTTACTGAATTGGAAATTAAAATCATTGCTATTTACAATGTTTATATTTGTTGATTGGATGCCATATATGGTTACATTCGATCTGGTAACTTCAGAGTAAAGCAAAATCTCACATTAGACATGTGCCACTACATTAATACCATCATTGGAAATGAATCTTAGATATAGTTAGCTTTCTTCATTTTCACATGAATCGGTAAATTTGATGAATAATATATTTGGTTTAATTGATACTAACTCATCCTCAAACACCAATTATAACAACTACAACATCAACTGTCACACCAACGACAACAGATTCGTCAACATCGATATCTACAAGAAGACAAGAAGCGTACCACCAGTAACTAGTTAACTACATCAGCCTCATCAATTTTAACGAAATCCTCAATCTCAACTACAAAAACAATCGGCGCAACCACAACGACAACCAACGAAAGAGACATCGACAACAACATAAACATTAACAAATTCACCAAAAGTATCAAAAACTTCAACATTAAAATCCTCAACGAAAACAACCTCATCATAAACTACTTTTTATAATAGCCAGCTGCTATAATAAGTGTTATTGGAGGTTTCACCATATGTTTACCGATTGTACCATAATGATATAATTCCCTGTTTGAGGACTACTAATAAAATTTAAATAAGTATTTTTGTCTGGTCTACACTAATTAGGATTCCTCATTGGAAATAGTTGAATCATATATCATATAAAACCAGGTGTGAATTATATGCTGAACTATTATAAAACCGCACCTGGGTTATAACGCCATGGAGTAAGTAAGTAAGTAAATCGAGTTTTGTGGATTTTGTTATGTTTCTGCATCTTGAGCTCATCAGATGCAATGTTAAAGCTTATTTGGCAAATATGCTCTATCACAAAGGCAATTTTTGCTTGGAATTGTAACTGCGGTTATGAAGAGTGGAATTTATTTTGACTATCCAATACACAAAAAATTATTGGTTACACTAGGTCAACAACCAGTTGCCAGGAAAACCAAAACAATTTGAAAAAGAAGAGAATGTTCCGTGTTTTATGGGATCAGAACGATACGATATATTTATGAACTATTAAAATATGATGATACTCTTAATACAGACCGCTATACCGATAACAAATGATTAATTTGAGGTGTGGTATTATTATTGGGTGATGTTAATAGTAATTAGAGTGTTGTTGTTTTAAAATTTTTCATTTTTACTTTACAATATTTAATTATCATTTTCCAAGTACGAGTTTCCAGGTGCTTACAAATACAATTTTTAAATTGTGGTTGTACTTCTTACGGAGCCGAGTAGTCCTTAACTCTGGTGGTGGTGTTTATCATTATTTTTCTTGCACTAAAAAAATTATGGTTAAATTAATTGACAGTATTTTGACGCTTGAAGTATTCGTGTTCGTGTCTAGTAATAGACTAGTGTAGATGTAATGTGTTGTTCAATTGCATTGTATGTCCCCAATTCAGACTTAAAATTTCATAAGGTGCTAATAGTTGATGGAATTTATTTTTAAATTTAAAAGTGACAATATAAACATTTAGCTAATGTCAATATTATAATAAAAACCTATTTGTAACAATAATATTTACAATTGATTAGCTAAAGTCAAATGAAATTTAAAAAATTTAAAAAAAAATTCGGCTGAAAAAATTTAACCCTGAATTCGGTTATAGTGTTATGCTTCAACAGACTGTGAAAGTGTACGGTCAGTGTAGTGTTGGTGTTTTTCATGTTTTTTTTTGTCATTGTGTGCACTTTGCATGTGTTCATTTTTAATTTTTATTATTTTAAAATAAGTGGTGTTGTTTTGATGTTTTTTCCGATAAAATTTTATTTGTAAGAAGAAAATACTTAAAAATAAGTTTATAAATAACTATTAATTATTAACAATAATAATAACAATAATATAATTATGGGGAACGATCAATCGCAATTAAAAGGTTTAGAAATTGATAAAAAAACAATTGAAATCACTGATTTTTGGTCATTATATTCCGGTGAAATATTAAATGAAAATGAGAACACAAATTGTATGAATAAAATTATATCAATATTTCAAGGAGAACCAGTTGTAAATGGTCAACTATGGACAAATCAAACTCCATTGGAACGTTTCACAAAAGTATATATTTATTTTGCTATTTTATTATAAATAAAAAAAAAAAGTGTAATTATAATGAAGTTATAATTATATAGAATTTAATGATATACCGACATCCGTCAATATTAAAATATATTTCATCATGGGAAAAAGGTGGAATAAAATATTTAGCAACAGAACATTGTAAACCATTATTATCATGCATTGGACAACAAAATAATGTACAAATATGTTTAGGACTACGTAATATTTTATGTAGTTTAATATTTTTAAATGAAAAAGTAAAAAATTGTATATATAAAAATTTTAAAAAATGTAATTTATAGATATTTATGTTCCGTATACATTTATGTGTTAGGCAAACGTAAGACATTTGAATATTTGTTCGTCATCAATTTACGTAAATGTAACTGATGGTGGTTGGCGTTTGGCTGGTTTTGAACACCTATGGTTAGCTAAAGATGTTAATCCTTCGTTATTTGAAAAAACGCATACATATCGATATAAAAAATCGATGGATCCATATGATACAAAACATAATGGAAACGGTTTAGAACAATATGCATTTGGTGTATTATGTGAAGAAAGCTTATCGCACATTAAAGATGGTAAGCATAAGAATATGTAATAACTGATTGAAATTTTGTTTATCGAAAAATACGATTTTTTTACACCGGAAAATTATTTGCCAGCAATCATTCCGTTTTAACTTCGATCGAATTAAAAACAAAACTACATTTTGCAGAATAAAGCGGTGATCTTTAAAAGATTTGATCAACGTAAAGTAATGCATTCAATGTTTTGTTGCACATCTCTTTGGCGTTATAATTGTTTATGCGCTGAGAGATATATTATCTTTAATGCACTTCCATGTTGCTTGGTAAGACATACATTTAAAGCTATAGAATAATCGTAAAACTTTTCGAAATAGGTACATGTCGTTTTATTATGTCCTATGAATTTTCGAACGGTTTTAATTTTCAATTGTTTACAACATATAGTTCCTGATGGCAACTCATTCGGATAAATTCTTTTCCTTGTGACATAAACAGTTAAATGAATAGTACAACTTACAACTGTTTATTTTAAGTTGTAGAAACTATTAACTATTATTAATTATTAGAGATTAATTACTAGAAATTATTAAACTATAAACTTCGATCACACAAAACAGATAAAAAAAAAATATGTAATTAATTTGGACTTATTAATTTATTATTATTTTTCCAGATACAATACCATTTTTAATGGAATTTAAAAAATATTGTTCTACACATTTAAAACACCAACGATCAGAGATGCGTCCAAAATTATCGGCAATATTATTACATTCTTATTTTAATCATGAATTTGTATTAATTCATTCATTTTTATGTGAATTACCGTTAAAAACATCACAAGAAAAACAACAATTTTTTACAACATTAATACAACGCTTATATGAATTAAATGACGAAGAAATTATCGCAATACAATTAGGAAATTTATTACTATCAAGAATGGTATTACTGGATCAAACTGCTCAACTTTATTGTATACCATATTTATTAAAAGTTAAAAATAATACCAATAATAATACCAATAATGAAAATGAAAATAATGATAATTTCAATCAATTACTATTTTCACCCGAAATATTTACGAAATACATAATACCAAAAATTATAAAAATTTTTTCGGTACGCGATACACAAATACGTTTAATATTATTAGAATATTTTTCATATTATATTAATTATTTTTCATTGGCTGAATTAAAAGATGAAATTTTACCGCAATTATTATTAGGTATTAAAGATACAAATGATTATTTAGTGTCGGCAACATTACATTGTTTGGCCGACTTAATACCAATATTAGGTTCAAGTATTGTTGTTGGTAAAAATCGTGAACGTTTATTTGCTGATGGACGACCAAATAATAATAGTAATAATAATAATAAATGTAATAATATTAATAATAATAATAATAATGTGAATAATAATAATAATATTAATAATATGTCATCACATTTATATAAATCAATATCCATGACATCATTAACATCATCAATGATAAGCCATAATAATCTTATTAATAATACTAATTGTACAAGTAATCAAAATAATCAATGGCCTGGTGAACCATCAATTGTCACTGTACCACGTTCAATAACACCAATATTAAAAAATAATTCCTTACATTTAGATAGTTGTGAATTAATACATTTAAATAATAGTTCAATATTAGATAGTAACATTGATATAAGTACAAGTGTAACTTCAACATTTATAAATTTATCAAATAATATACAACAACAGCAACAAATGCCAATACGTTTATCACCAGATGGTGGTGAAGATGTTTCAACAATAAGTGATGTCAATGATTTAGAACATGATGGTTGGAGTGATTGGGAAAATGATGATAATATTAATAATGCCAACAATAATAATGAATCTTCAATTACAAATGATGAACAACTACAACAACAACATCAAATAACTAAAATTGAAGAAATTCGAATAGAACCAATTGCTGCTGACAAACCAATTTATAATAAAAATACAAATAATGAGTTTATTAATAATATTATTAAAGATGTTGCCGATATTGAAATCAATGTAAAATCATTAGATGATACCAAAAATAGTATTAATGAATTTGATTTTTTTAAGGATATGGCACCAATTTATCAAAAACCAAATGTTATGGTGATAGGTGATGGTACCGCGTCAACAACAATACCATCATCAACAACTGTGATTGATAATGATAAAAATAATTTAATAAATACTGATGAAAATGTTAGCAATAAATTAAAAGATAAAGATAGTGTAATAGAAGTTGATAAAACTCGTTTCGAAATTAGGCTTGAGCATGAAGAAAATATTGAAGAAACTGGATGGGATGACGACGTTAATGATTGGTAATTTAGTGATAATACATTTTTATTTTAACAATATTATTTATTGTTATGTGTTAATGATAAAACAATGAAAAAATTTATAATTATTAAAAATTAAATTAATCTTTTATTTAAAACCAAAAAACAAAAACAAATTATTATATAATTTTATTGTATTTTTTATTTCAGGATAATTCTGTTTAGAACAACACACACAAAAAAATCGTGACCCGCTCTGATTTTGGAAATTGGATTTTTGTGGGTGGGTTAGTCCAATTAAATCATGAACGCAGAACATGATTTCAGATCACTATCGTTTGTATATTTGGATTTACACACATTTAAAAGAACGGAACTTTGTCTGCGGTGGATACACTTAAATGATAATATTTTCGTAACTATACCATAAAATTTTCAAAAATTGTACACTTACATTTAGGTAATGAAAATGGCTACATAAATAATTATATATTTATTAAACCATTTATATATGGGCAACGGCGAAAGTAACCTTCCCAACAATTTTTGTGTTTTACTAGTGGCACTTTCTTTATCAGAATTCTGTATACCTTTAAATTTTACAATTTGAAATCATTTAATGACTATAAAACTAATTCGATTATGATTAAAGAGAAATTTTCTCATAAATAAATTTTACATTTTATCGTCTATATTAATCAGCCATTTAATCGCAACAATGGCTATTCTCTACTAATCATAAAGATATTGGAACTTTATATTTAATTATTGGTTCTTGAGCATGGGATACTATAGAAACTTATCTTAGAATGTTAATTCGGGCTGAACTAGGTCACCCAGACTCTTTACTTGGGAATGATCAAATGATTTATAATGTTATTGTAACTGTCCATGCTTTAATTATAATTTTTTTTTTATAGTAATGTCCCTATTATAATTCAGAAACATTAATTGTATATTTACTTGTACCAATCTTGCAATACATACTGGCTGCAGCTGAACTAAAACATAATCATCGTCATTTCTTTTGTTCAGTGTATACCGTCAAAATTGTCTAATTAAATTTTTAAATAATTAAAATAGACTTGAATTAAAATAAAGATTAGTCCACATAGTGTGTACTGTGTAGTCTTTATTTACAAAATTGTCTTTGTTCTTGATCGCAACATATTATTTACAACAAACAACGATTCGAGACCTCGTCGAATTGACACAACTAACTTGTATGTTAATACTTAAACAATTGAAATCACTTAACCAATTGAAATCATTATCGTAACAGATCGAAACCAACTGTATATGATCTAATAATAAATAATTATCATGTTAAATAAATTAGGTAGACATATTAACGGTGTGTGCATATTCCACCCTTTTGTAATACTGTAAATATCAAATCGGAATAACGATTATCATAAAAATTAATTTTAAATAAATACTCCCACGAATATTTCATACACCTCAAATGAATTCCTATATATATTTTTACTTATTAATATGGTGATGTGGTATGAAATGAAGCACAGGTTAATAACACCGATTATGATCCTATAGGTGTTCGAATCTAACTAATCAATTTAACACGATCTAATAATAATTGTGAAAGCATATCACTGTAATGTTTATAATCCGTAAGAACTATTAAACAGAAAATATATATTATCATTTGTATTCATGATCAACTTGATCGCTATGGCCTGATGGGATGAACTCTAATATTCAAGAATTTACCATTCAGATCGATATCAACTAAGATATAATAACAAGTAACATATCATTCATTATAACACATGAAATTTTATGGTAGCAATGCTAATGTGATCCTACACAGTACTTGTAACTACCGTGCAGTAAATTTTCAAAACTAATTCCGTATAAAAACTAATTCTTCAACAAAGTGTAAAACGAACTAGTTATAGAGAACTATTACTAAAATAATGCAGATGGGAACCATTTTAAATACGCAATAATACTAAAATATGACGAAATGAAGATAAACAAAAATGTACCTTGAACTGATTATATTAATATAAAGAAATTTATGTACTGTTTTTACACACACTGTTTTGATTTTATTTTTAATAGTGTAATGAATTTCGTATTAAAAGCACTAGCACACGAGTTGTGATTGTGAAGTGAAAAAAAAAAGTAAATTACCACCCAAGATATCCAACAATTTTAGTACAATAGAAGAAGATATGCACATATGGTATCTATCGAGAACTTTGTGGCGGAATATTTTTCCAACAAATATGGATATTTTGGAAAACCGAATCTCTATCAAAAATATCTTTTGAGTAGAAATTAATCATCGATTGGTATATTAGGAATAAACCAACCCGTAAATGTTTCGAAGAATTGCGTTTTATATTTTACACGAGGAAAACTTAGTGATGTAGCACGTAAAATTAAAGTGGAGCTGATGTAATTTAAGAAAAAGGTGATAAACTATGACACGACCAGTTGCAATAATTTATAATATTTTTTAAATATAAAGCAAATTGTTATTTTGTATTAAAAACATAACAACAATTAAATTATAAATAAAATATATTGTCTACGATTTAATACGATTTAATACATTAAATTATACACAACCTTTTTTTTAAAAAAGAACTAGTTAAAGTACTGGTAAAATAATACATAATCTAATTCAAATTAAAATTAACCAGTTCAGTAACTAGTACTAGCACTTTAGTGTTTACATTTGAACTAGTTCAGTAATTTTGGTTACAAATTAACTAGTTCCTGAACTATAGTTGAAAAGTAATGCAGAAGAGGACAATTGTCGTTTCGTAGGACATCTCAATGTTAAAAAAGAAACAGTTCGCAACATGTAAAAAGGGGTTTAGCGTGGAACCGCAGTACTATCTACTTTGTAACTAGTTGTACTACAAGGATTGGTCATCATATTAAATTAAAAATATAATACACTTTCAATATGAATATTTTACATAATTTTTCACTATAAATTTGATTCTATATGAATCTATATATTCACATATCACAAGTATATTCACTTTATACACGCACCCATCTCTAATGCATTCCAATATATTTCAATTTAGAATATGATGGCGACGTCATCATGGCGTGATATTGCATATCGGTTAAAAAATTGAATTCCTTTAAGTATTTATTGTCTAATTTCGATTTCGTTAGACTAATATTTTGATGTTTTGTAGAAAGAATTTAATACTTCAAGTTTATCGGTATATAATTAATGTTAAATAAAAAATTCATGATATCGCGAGATTTTAATTCGATAGTTTTAATGATGAAAAAAAAAAAAAAAAAAAACGGATTGATAGTTTAAGTAATTTTAAATACTGACCAATCATTTATCACTAACATACCATCAAAACGTTCACTATTATCAAATATTATTAATATTTAATACAATCAAATAAAAATTGTTCGCGTTTGTATCAAATTTAAATCGTTATTTTCTTTTTCATATTACTATTCCGTAAAAAAAGAAAACAAATTACCAATTGTTATATATCTTAACACTTAAGTCAATCCTAACACATACACAAAATTTATTAACTATTTATAATACCACTCGGTAGCGCAGTTGCATAGCGCCGAAATATAAATATATATTAATCATGAAATATAGCGGGTTCAAATCCGCTATTTTTACATAGGAAATTTTTCGGTATTTATTTCAATACTAAAATTTTTCTGCTGGGTGACCATTTGTTCGTTGATGGAATAAAAAGAAAAACGGATATCTTTGAAAATATGGTGTTGGACGCTATTCAAAGATTAACAATGTCTGCACACATATAACTATGGGCTAATCACCCATATAAAAATAATAGTATTATGAAAACATCTCTTTCGTTAATTACAGTACAGTACAGTACACAATTGGTAAATTGTTATATACTCCCATGCGGAGTAATTTATCAACTTGGTTGTAATAATGAAAGGTTTATTAGATGACATTTTGACACGCCAACTTTCACGATTATTCGATATATTTATTATTTGTCCTAGTTTTGTTTGCAATTTAATAATTAAAAATAATTCATCAGTTTTTAAATTTTATTCACATAATTCATTTAAATATTAAAACGAAAAACAAATTGTGTAATAAAATTATAAAATGAATAAACATTAATTTTGTAATTTTGCCATAATGGCAGCTTTACGTTCAGTTACTTTTCCCTTACGTTGTTCAAGCGTAAGTTTTGCTTTATTCCATCGTTTCTTAACTGCTTGTGCTGTTTTAGCAGCCTTTTTGTGTGATGGATCTGCACGAATTGATGCGTGTGCGTTTTTATAAATAGACTCCAACTATTAATTTAATATAAAAAAAAAAACATGATTATTATTATTAAAAAAAAAATTAAAAATATTAATCAAAAATTGTAATAAATTTAATAATTGTATGACTTTATTAGGGCGTTTAATAAATTTTTTGAAATTATAAAACATCGAACATCAAGTCAATTTTTGTAGTCCACATTCGGCACCACAAATTTTTTTTTCAATATAAAATAAGCGGTAATTTTTAATGAATGGACGTAATTTTTAAATAATAAAACATATTTTTGTTGTTACAAATGTACTTACATCTTCAGCACGAATACCAAGGTTAATATATTTACTAAATTGTCGTTTAAATGCTTCTTCGTCTTCCTGCTCTAATCTTGCCATATAATCAGAAACATGTTTACCAAAAATATGAGCACGATGGATTTCAGCATTAAACGTTTTCGTTTCATCATTGTAGCCAGGGAAACGCTTTACTGAATGTGGAATATTTAAACCTCCATCAACGGCACCTTTCATAGCGCCAAAGACACGTGCACCGGTTGTCGTACGACTTAGGCCAACATCTAGAAAACATCTAAATGCACCTGGTCCTTCATCAACTGGTTCAACATTGTATTCTTGACCTAAATAATAAAAATTAATCTATAACATTCACACAGGAAAATTATTGAACGAATAAAAAAAAAAAAAAAAAAATTGAAAACTTGCCAGTAACTTCGGTACAACCACCGTATAAAGAATCTAATCCTAATATTTGTAGGATTCTACGTGCTGTCAGTAATCCAGTACAATATGCAGCTGCATAATTTGTAAGTCCGACCTTTATAAAAAAAAAAAAAAAAATTAATTAAAATAAATAGGAAAAAAAAAACACAAAAAAATTTTAGATTTTAAGACAATAAGAGATTAGCTGAGTTTATTCTTAAATTTCCACTGTAACTATTCAAAAAGTGTATTGAGGTGTATTATTAGTGTTTTTTGTTGAAATTGAGTGTGTGGTTCTTTATTTTATTATTATTATATAAAAACTTGCACCCACCGCCGCCCGCATATTGAATAATACTTTTCTTCTTTTTCTTTTATATTATTTTATATAAAAGTGGACTTCATGTTTACAATTTACACATTCATTAAATAGAAAAATGCGAAGAAAAAACCAAACACTTTCGTAAAAAAAAAACAAAATATCTAAAACGTACAACAGTTCTTTTGCTTGGACGGTAATTGCCGAAAATAGAAAATAAATTGAACGCCACGTAACTTACGTCGCCATCAATATAATTTTTAACACTTACACTATTACCAGAAACAGAGAGTATGGGTTCACATATATAAAATATTAAACATACCTTTATCCCATATTTTGGTAGTTCATGGGAATAAGCAGCACAAACAATATGATCGCCTTCGATGCGGGAATAAGCTATTTGACATGTGATGTCACGATTGCTTAAACGGACAATTAAGCGATATTTCGGTGTGTTATATTTGTTTTTATCCTGGAAAATTAATCGTTTTCTTGCATAGTAATCAGTCTTACCTTCACGACGCCTTTTAAACTTAACTTGATATCTCTTAAAATATTGTTTGTTTTTAATAACTTTTACGAAACCCTAAAAAGTTAAAAAAAAAAAATAAAACGCATAGTTAAAATTTCTATCCCCATTAAGTAGCCGATGATTTGCAGCATGGAACATAAAATGTATTCCATATTTATTAGTACTAATCATTCGACTAATTACAATTTTAAATTGATAACTTAATAATATATTAATTTATTTCCAATAATTAGATAAAATTTTATTTAAGAAACTCACCATTTTACAAGAATTATATTTTATTTGGTCTGCTACAAATAATTATTGTGCCAATTTGTTCGGCAGACATCAGCGGAAGGAACGAAATCAGAAATTTGTTATAACATTCACACGAGTTCACGGCATGAATGTAGTGACAGCTGTCAGTTGTCATCAAAAAGATTCAAACATCGAAATATCCCAATGACAAAAGTTCAGTTGCCTGATTCAGGCAAGAATTGTCGCAGAAGATTATGCGCACGGCAAGCAAACGCCATACAAATTTTATTGAAACATGCGACGCTGGCGTTAGACGGATTACTAAAAACTCTGTAATTATTAATATATTTTATGTAGGATTTACGCAACAAAATGAAAATACACAACATAAACAACAATAACAATTGATAAAATGTCGGTCTTTATCGATATTCAATTTATAAATGAACATCTATTGCAGCGACATATTTGTTTGAAATTATATTTTTCATATAAAAACTATTTTACAAAAAAAATCAATTTGACTTTTACGCAGTTGGTTACGCGTGAATTGAAAATTATTTTGCGTATTGTCATAGTTAGTATCTTTTTTAGTAGTAATTTTTAATTTTTAAGGCCTTTTGACTGTTTTTTCTTTTTTTGACAAAACGAATACTTTTTATTTTATAATATTTTATTTTTATATACATCACAAATAAATTGTTCTTTATCTAAATCATAGTTTGCTATTAATTTATGGAATTGTTTTTTATATTCAATTTGTTTAATCAAATTAATATTTTTTATTTAAATTGACTCAAAAATATATCAAAAAGTTGCACACGTGCTCGATTAGACTAGTTAGGCGTTCCTGTTTCCTGATATGTGACTCGTCGGCGATAGATCACAACAAAATAAGCGGTCACGGTCAGGTCTAAATGAGCACAATTTCGTTTGCAGGGTGAGTGGGACAAATATGACATTTCTTTTTATGATAAATTATGGGCAGAATACACTACAGTCTAAGCTCAGCGCTCTTATTGAAATATTGTAGTACGCCTTATTGTATCGGCCCAGCTTCGCTTGGATATAGTGAAGTCAAGAGAAAATGTATTACAAAAGCCGTGGCCGTGACATGTTACACTTGTGCAGTGCCAGTGCTTTCATTTCTTCTTATTACATATAACCTCACAAAACATAGTTTTCGTTCGGTTTTCTATTTAGTTACTTACATCTTTTTTTTTGTTTATGTTTTACGTATAATTATTATTCAATTCAATTCAAGCAAAATTAAAAAATATAACTAAAGGACCAAAAAATAAACTAAAGGACCAGATAATATACAAAATTAAAATAAATCATAATGGAAAGCACTGAGACGTCACGTTCAAGTGGGTAATTTTTTATAGTTTTGTGTGCGATGCTAGATCTAGATTACTTTACAGTTTCGACTGGTATTCTTTAAAGTTAATTCTATAAATATTTTAACTATTTTTCTTTAATTATATTAAAGATGCAGCTAAGCAAAAAATGAAGTAAATTTCTTTAACAACAAAAGTTAAAACGAAATTGTATCATAAAATGTAAATAAAACTATGGAAGAAGAAATGCGAGCACGTCCAGTACAAAACACTCACAAAAAAACGAGAAATTTATATAAAACTCAAGGAGTTGGCAAATTTATGGATAAATAATAGTTATTTATTTACAGAATGACTTACTATTAGATAGATGCTAAAGAGGTTTATCGAATACAGTAAATAGTATAATACGTTTTCCAGAAAAAGAATATAATAATAAAAAAAATGTCCACACACACTTGTTACACAATTTAAAAATTCATTAAATAATTTATTGGATATATTAATGTGTAAAGAACCATCGTATCTGCGTTGTATAAAACCAAATGATGTACAAATATCGGAGACACATTTGATGATAAATTAAAATTACATCAAGTTAAATACTTAGGTTTAATGGAAAATGTACGTGTACGACGTACTGGTTTTGTATTATAAATGTTTAAGTAAAGAAACGTGGCCACATTATAAAAATGGTTCAGCTCGTGATGGTGTACAAGTTTTAGCTAACTAGAATTAAAATATGGTACAGATTTGTATTGTATGGGTAAAACAAAAATATTTATACGCGTTTACCGAAAACATTGTTCGACACCGAACATGCATTTCAAATGAAAAACAAACATTCAGCATCCAAAATTCAAGCGCGCATGAAAAGGTCGTAAACAACATAGAATATATTTGTAAATGCGAAGTGCTGCCTGCAATATTTGCACAAAAATATATATGTTACGACGTTATTTAACGATAATAAAAAACGCATCAACGTCGTGATGCCGTTCGAATACGTGCTTTTATTTTGCTTTCATTCTGTAACGTAATGATAAACCGAATGGTTATAATGATTCATTCATTGCACATGCAAAACGTTTATACGCTTATCGGAAATTTTACCACAATATTTGCTAGATAATACATGGATTTCTTGTTCGGGCCATTGTGCTGAAGAAGAATCATTGCCGTTACGTTAATTATATCGGCGTCATTTAGTTCGTCTATATAAACGTAATTTATGCCATGAAAAACTAATTTTAATTAAAAGTATTGGCAGAAAGTTTTTATTAAAGGTAAAAAGAAAAATTATGCTGATAGTATTGGACCGTGGTTTACATTGACGAACGTATTTCTAAACAAAGTATGACAAATTATTATCATTTGGCATAGAAAAATTAAAATATTAAACCACCCGTTATACTATTTAATCGTCGCGGTTCTAAACCGCATGAACGTTTGTTTCTATTAAGCGATTACGCCTTGTATTTATTGGATGCAAAAACATTCAAACAAAAACATCGTTTACCATTAGATAAAATTGATTTTTGTATAACAAATGAACGTGATAATTTAATGTTGGTACGTATACCCTCTGGTGTATACCATCTGAATTTAAAAAAGATAAAGGTGATGTAATATTACGAATTCCAGAAATTATTGAATGTTGTAAATGGATTATTGAAGTTACCGGTAAACGAGAAAATATGTGAATATTGTTGAAACTACATCGTAAGTATATTCTTTTACTATAAATATATATATTAAATTCTATAGATTATAGATAATTAATTATTTTATTTGTTGTTATTTTGTTTTTATTAGGTATGATTTGTTATTCAATATATAAAATTTAATCGACTATCCCGTCACACGGTACTGAAAATTATTTCGAAAATGTTAATGCATCACAGTAGCACTACTCTATATGGTTCTAACTATGGTGGATTGCCAGCATTCATTGTTATATAGTGACAATACAATTACTTCGAATTTTCGAACGAAAGGTACTCCGTGGCATATTTGGTCCCGCCGTCAAAAAACATAATGGTTGCGAAGACGAAGCTACAATTTTGAATTAGACAAGTTGTACGCGGTCAACCGCAACTATTGTCAAAACAATCAAAATCAATAGATTGAGATGGCTTGGACACACGTAGTACGCATGGAGGAGGAGCGTGTGCCGAAAAAACTGTTAAATAGTAATGCAGAAGGCAGAAGGAGAGCCCCGGCAGACCTAAGGCGAGATGGCTAGATGCAGTAAACTGTGATATAAAGATCCTTAAAATTCGGGATTGGAAGACATTGACTGGCGGGTGGGTCAGGTTGGAAAAGCGTGTTGGAGAAGGCTAAAACCGCACCCGGGTTATAACGCCATGGAGTAAGTAAGTAAGTATAGTGACAATACCTATGTTTGCTTATATTTTAACAATTGAAAATAGTTGTTATTTATTTCAGAATTATTATAATACGTTTGTAATTGTGTATATAAATATTTAACAATTTATTGGGAATTTAAACTAAACTAAACAAACAGTAACAACTGAACAACAATATGAAAAATATACATACACGCTCGCACACACACAGAAACACACATAGAATAATTAAATATTAAATTATTAAAATGAGAAATATTGATGCGTTAAGAAATAGTTATTATTATAATAACATTTAAATAATTAGGGCGACGCTAATATTTTACGGCTACCTTTTTGTGTTCCAACACAATTAAATACCAAGAAATTATTTGTCTGTTTTCAATGAGAAATCATATGAATGTTTTTAATCATTAATAAATTGAAATATGATGGATACCAATAACGACGTAATAACAAATTCATAAAATATACAATTATCATCAAGACTAACATTATTTGAAAATACATTGTGTGGGGCTATTATACCTATCGTATTATTATTATTATTCTTTTATGTTAGCCAATCATTCATAAAACAAATAATTGAATTTGAATTAAGAAAGCAGCTATCTTTTCAAGATCAAAATACTATATATACTCCCATAAGCAATATTTTACGAACTTGATTGTAATGAATGTTTTAATGGATACCATTATAAGTTCTACTGGAATTAACATGACAAAAAACTATGCTCTACTAAAATTATTAATGATTAAAAACATGGTTTCTCATTGTTTAATTGATCATAATCTACCATAATCATATCTGGGAAGAGCGGAAATGCTGTCACATTGCTATATTGCTATAATTAAAGTATATCCATAAAAATTTGCTCACGTGGTGTATGTCAAAATATAAATAAAATTTAAAATGGTTGCAAAGTTTCCACGTTTGACATAACTTTGTTTTTGTTTAAATAAAAAATTTTGTGATATTATAACAATTACAATTAGATCGGGTGCAATACATTCTATATGTTTAACCGCAAGGCAGAAATAAAAATGATAGACAGCCGGTCAAGTATTTGACTGCAGCTCATTTATGTTTGGAAATGAATTTATACAAAGATGCAACACAAAAGAAACATCTAAATGCATATGAATTACACGCAATACAATTCCATCTGAAGGTTTTGTTTGATGTATAAAATTGTAAGTATAAAATAAATAAATTTACCAAATACAAAACGAAAACTATTGTCAACTATTGTTAACGTAAAAACATTTTTATTTTCAGCTTTTGGTGCCTTCCATGTAAATTAATTATCACCATTTGGCTTCAATGGGATATAAGGGGATGGTTGGTAGATGCCATATTAAAATTAACATTAACATTATGAATTTTTTAAAGTGTGTTACAACATATACGACATATTAAAACGGGTATTTATTATTATTTTTAATTTTGTCTATTGTTCATCCGGAGAGTTTAAAAATTAATTGGTGTTCAATGACCGAATAATGTGATATCTTTTATACATTCATTCATACCTGTAATAAAATATATGTATTATTATTATATAGTACCACTATTATAAACTAATTCAAAATTCAATTCATGTTTATTGTAATTTATACGACGATGTTGTTCGCCGTGATAATGAAAACGATGATGATATCGTAATTACAGCAAGATATGATAATTATAAAGTGTATAAAGTAGTACCAACTAATCAATAACAAATTAATACATTACAATTTAGTCGAAAATACAAGTGATAGTTATAAGTTTATTGTTGGTCCTGGTAAAGTTGAAAATGATGTTGTTCTTATTGTTTTGCACCACATAAATTCGCTGAATTTACAACAATATTACGTACATATAATTTTTTATATAAAATATTGGATACAAATTTACAAGAAAAAATTGATGCAATGGTAAACTAATATCCAAACAATTTAGAATTAATAATAGCTGGAAAATCATATGAAGTTGGACAAATTACGTGGTATTAAATTATCATTTAATAATAATCCAGATAATGCAACCGTTTTATTTGAAGGTGGAATGCATGCACGTGAATGGATATTACCGGCAGCAGGTAACCTTTTTATTAAATGAATTAATCGAACAATTAAATTCACCTTCGACTGAAAATCATATTACACATCGTTATTTCGAGCAAATTCGGCAAATATAAATTGCGTATACATTTCAACGTGATCGATTATGGCGTAAAACACGTATATCATCGTCAAATTTTATTTGTTATGGCGTGGACCCAAATCGTAATTGAGATTTTCATTGGAATGAAATTGGTTCAAATAAATATCCATGTGCTGAAACATATGCTGGTCGACGAGCATTTTCTGAACCTGAAATGTATTTATATTCTCAATATTTAACAACAATTAATTAAAATTATATTTCGCATTTCACTTATATTCACAAATTCTATTATTTCCATATGGACATACGGCTGTACATACAGAAAATCATGATGACTTATTGGCAATTGGTAAAAAAGGAATTGAAGTTTAAGCAAAACGTTATGGTACTCGATATAGTATTGGTAATACATTTGCTGCAATTTATCCAGCAACTGGTTCTAGTATGGATTGGGGTTATGGTAATTTATCGATACCGTTATCATATACATTTGAATTAAGGCCGTTCAGCAATAGATATTCGAGCGGTTTCGAATTACCAGCGGAGCAAATAATTCCAACAGCTGAAGAAATATATGATGCTGTTATGACAATAGCACATGAAGCAAATAATTCAGGATATATTTAATTGATTTTTTTTTTATTTTAATTCTTATGCGTGCAGGATTTTTACAAATAATTAGTTTAGCAAATAATTTATCAATGCATAAATAAATATTAACATAAAAATGTAGTTGTACTTAATACATACGTACTTTGTTATTATAAATTACGTTAACATTCTAATTTAATTATATTTTATTGCAATTTTCATGAGTTGTTGGTTTTAGTTTTCAATTAAATGTTGATTATTCTTTTCTGATGCAAATTCTTAAAAAACCATTTGGTCTGAAACATTGATTGCTAACTTCTCAAATATAACATATAGAAATTCTGAAAGTGAGCATATTCTATTTCAGAACTTAGCAATCAGTATTGCAAACCATTTTTAAGAATTCCTATCTGCAGGCAGCGGTATTTTCAGTTTCTTTTTTCAATCAGTATTGCAGAATTCGTAACCATTGACATGATTACTCCGATATACGGATATATTGTTAATCTCAGAATAGCATTCAACACCATATTTTTAAAGATTCGCTTTTTGATTTCGTAAACGAATTAATGGTAATTCACTGGAGTAATTTTCAATACGAGAGTTAAACTAGCACCCTCTGGATTTGATTAAATGTACGTTGATCACTGTACCATTAAATCACTACATAAAGTTGATAAGTAAAATATAGGGTATGCTCGTTTTTTAAAATCAATCCGAAAGAAATCATTTATTTCAGCTAAAATCAGTGTGTCCATAATTATACTAACGAAATCAATTAAGTATTATTGAAAATGGAATTGCATTAACGAATTCTCGAGATAAAGTCAGAACATATAGAACACATGGATTCATTCATTTTCAAAGTAAAAAAATATATTTCATTTTGATTTTGCATTGCATATTTTTCGGCTTAAAAACAATTGTTTTTAATATATATAAAACCAAAAATTTTGATATAGCAAAGACAACAACTTAATATGACATTTATATACAATAATTTATTAATATTTACATTTGTAATGTTTCTTTTACTTATCTATCTTGGGTGGGTTTATTTGTGTAACATTATTTTAAATGGAAAAGAAAATTATAAATAAAAAGAAATCACTTGTATTTGTTGTTTTTATATATAAATTTATTTTTCATACAATTCATATGAAAATTATTATTAAATATAACTCTAACATTAAAAATTTTATTTTGCAGATAGAAAAACACACACACACACACACACAATTAATATAAAAAAATGGAAATTGGGAAATTTAAGGAAAACCGAAAATACTTCAAACAAAATTTTAAAGGTAAATTAGTATAAAAAAATATTATATATTTGGGACACGGGAAAAATCATAGCTCATCTGTTTGAAGTGGTAGGATGTTGTGATACATATTAAATGATAGGTAATTGAAGGACCTATCTTTTTGTAAAAAAAAAACTTGGGTTTTTCACCATGAGTATGAAACCGTTATGTGAAAATTCCGGGAAAACGCGTAAATAGATTCGGGTCGTCTAGTGGTGAAAATTGTTCCTAATATTCTAATTAAGACATCTGGAAATTTTCGGGAAAATCCGCAAAATTTTAATTTGGATCGGGAAATTCCGGAAAAACTGTAATAGTTTTTAAACATTTTCAGTACCACTCCCTCAGTACATTTACCATCTAAATCCATTTATGGCTATAAGGAATCTGTAAGTCGTCAACTTTAGGCTGGAGAAATTTCCCGGAATTTCTGAAAACCAGGTTTTTGATGATTTCGAAAAAAATTTATTAGTTAGCCAATTTTTGTTACAGCCATCTTGTAGAGGATCTTAATGCGCACATTAAAGCTTCTGGACTTTTTCTGTGAAAAATCTATTGGTCGACTTATGACCAATTTAAGATTTTGGAATTTCCGTGTAAGCCTAACTTTGAGCAGCCACTGTGGGAAAACCATTTGACTTAAGGAGTTGTGGTGGGGCTTAAAATACGTGGCATATAGTCTACTATCTGCGATAAATAGGGCATTGGAAAATTCCATTGGGAAAGCCGGGAAATTCCCATTTGAAAACATGAAAAAATCGATGTTTTTCGATGTTCCTGGAAAATCCACATTTTCCACTGGAAAATTCCAAAAAAAATCTGAGGATAAACTTTGGACTTTCCTTTACATTTCTGCATCATTAGATTTTTGGAAAGTCCAATATTTCCCGACTTTCCAGTACTCGGAATATTGGTCTGCAAACGTTTTTCCAATCTTTGGGCAGCCCTATTTGGAAAACCCTTATAGACAGAAAGTCACCCCCATATTATAATTTGTAGCCCTTGAGGAGGACTATCACTGGTGAGATGCTCCTCCCGAAATATTGAGTATTTCCGGAGTTATAGGGGTCCAAAAGTGACCCATTTGGTACTTTTGAAGGTCCATAGCTCCGCCCTCGGAGGGAAATCCGGCAAAGAGGTCGACAGATCCTGTTTTTTTTCCGAGCTCTACAATCCCTGAAAATCTGAAGGTCCTACGGGCAAAAACATTTTTTCGGCATAAGGTTATAACCCACACTTTTGGGGGTCAAAAAAGTCCAAAAAAATAGGGCTGGAAATAGGCTTAAAAGACGCGGGGTCATCGTCCGAACACGAATCCGTTGAGATAACTCGAAAATTCCGCCTCTAAGTCGGTCAAAATGGCAAAACAAAAAAATGCGAAAAAGTGGAAAAAAAAAAAAAAACAACAAGAATTCTCGTTGGAATTTCTCTAAAATTGAAAATAATTTTTTTTTTTTCAGAAAAATATATTTCGGTCTCAGCGAGAAATCGAACCCGCACCACTCACATTACATTGCTATACACACCCAGCAACTCTCTCGCATACACTATGCTTGTTAATAGTATTAGTATGTCGGTTGGGATATATAAGGTACAAACATTTTGAAAATATTTATTTCAAATAGGGTACCACATTAAAGTTGGTCGACTTTTTATTATTTTTTTTTATTTACAGAACACTTATTAGAGACTCATTTTGTTTTCTTCTTTTATATTGTGGAGGTGTAGAATTTCGTATATGAAATATTAATTTTATTTTATTTATATTTTTATTTTGTACTTAACATTTTTTTGTTGTTGTTTTCTTTTTCTCTTTTCAGATTTCAATGGACGGTAGTTAAAGGTTGGGGAACTAAAGGTTGATGAACGTCATAAAATAATTAGACAAATATTTTTTTTTTCTTTTAAATTAAATTGTTTAACGATTTAATAAATAAGTTAAATTATTTTTACATTAAAATAAAGATCACAATTAGTGATAATTACTAATTAATAATCATATTTACATTATTTTATATTTATTATTTATATTCTTTTATATTAATCTTCAATGGTTATTCAAAACACTTGATGGTCGTTTAACGTTTTTTCGTATGTATATTTTTCTGCAATCCATTGTAAAGGAAGATGTTTGTTTTTATTAAAGCAACATTTCTTCTGATGATATTTGTAAGTTTGTATTTTTACATGTTACTTGTTAATAAGTCAACACCTGTCTATAATCTCATTCCAAATCTACATACCAAATTGGTACGAAATTAACCAAGCGATCATTCAGTCGTACAATTAATAAAGATTCCCTAGGTATTAATTTTAAAGAAAATTGTTGATAAATACCTGTATAATCCTATTTCGAGAACCTTTTTATACAAAAAAAATAAACACACAACTACATAAACAGGCCAAACATTTCGAAACATAACCAAAATATACGATTTTTTTAGAATTGTTATTAGGCAATCATAACCACGTGATAGTGAAAATATTGTTTAATTTTTATTTATTGTATGCGGGCGATAATACAATAACAAAGTTGTAATATATAATAAATATATAAATAATACAAAATAATAAAGCAATGGATTGTCATTGAGTTGACTTGTGTTGTTGTACACATCATATATTTTGTGTGTCTTTACGGTACCGTGCGGTATATCATCATTTTTATTATATTTTTTTGTTCCGCCTCTAATGATAGAAGACTTTGTATTGTATTACCAATAATTGTTTAAATTAATAATAATTAAATAATATTTTCACTATCATATGGTTTTGATTGCATTAGGCAATCTAAACTATTCTGAAAAAATTGTATATTTTGGTTATTTTTCAAAATTTTTGGTGAGTTTATGTAGTTGTGTGGGTATTGTATGTATTCGTAATTCTGTTAAAACAAATATCTACATCATTTCTTGACCAATTTCTCGAAATAGGATTATACAGGTGTTTAATTTCTTGCAATAATTTTCTTTATGTCCTATCAAAATTCTACTGAGCATTGTAGTCAATTAATATCGAATTATCTTTAGAGTTTACGTATAAATAATTAATTTCTTACTTATAATTATATATAAATATCTTACTTCTATTATTATCTAATATTAATTTTAACCCTTTTTAACATGTATTCATGTGAACATAAATGAATTTACTAAATATTTATGATCTGACATCTTAATAATTGCAATACTTTAAATCAAAAATTTAATGATAACTATATGTTCTTTTAACACGTTTAATGTAATATTTTAAATTTTAACCAATTCTAATTTATTTAATTTAAATTCAATATGTTAAGAAAACATTCTCAGCGATTGGGTTAAAAAAAAAACCAAAAATTTCTTGAGAATTCTTTTTAAATTAATAAGTTTTTAAATGCAAATTGTAACTCAATTTAATGAGGGTTACTTTATAATTAAGGGTTTGTTTGTCATTTATCTTATAAAATAAGTGTTACATGTAATTGTAATTGTTAAACTTTATACTCATGACAAAGAAATTCAAATATAATAAAATGAAGCAATTTTTTAATAATTGAAATTTTGGTAGAAAATTTAATTTAACAAATTTTATATTCATTTTTAATGTATATTACAATTTCTAATACGAGTATATTTAATTGTGATAGTTACAATATACAATTACATTTAAAATTCATGCTTAAAGCTAAAACTTATATATATTTATTAAAATATCTATATTTTATATCATCAATTTGATAGAATGGTGTTTTGCTAATAAATCATTTAATAATGCTCTGATGCCTGAAGTAACATAAGTTTGCCACAATTTAATAATTGAATTAAATGTTGTTTCAATATATATATTTTTTTAATCTGCAAATATAGAAAAAAATTGAGATTAATATTATAGAGAATTTTTTTTAAAAAAACATTAGATATTACCAGTAAACAAAACAAATATGGGAGCAAGTAATCACTTAAATAAAATATAATTTATAATTTGCGGTAATTTAGCATAAACCAATTGGTGAATTGTTATAGATTCTCATTAGGACTAATTTATCAACTTCACTGTAATGATATGTTCTTGATTTTGTATTATCTCCACCGGTGGCATAGATTTTTGTTGTAGTTTTCTATCACAAATAACTGCAAAAAATGCTATACGTAAGCTTCCATCATTGGTAGTGGTCGTGTAGTATATTTAATAATTATCACCAATGCTATGACAAACGTAATAGTACCAATTTATATTTTGGTACATCAGCATCGCATATTTATTTTAATGATGTGATTGCATCATATGTTAATTTTGTTGTTAATAGCATTTAAGCTAAAATTTGCATTGAACACATTTTTATTATATTCCATATTTTATATATTTAATTCATCATTATTATTGTCCATTAGAATATCATCGCGGTTGTTGATGTATCAATTATTGTACTATATGTTCGCGCGATAATATTTATGAAGTCACTTATGTGACACAAGTCATTTCTGTTTATTTAACTTTTTCTTTTCCAATCGAAATAATGTAAACAATAAACAAAAACAACATTGGTGCGGGCCGGTCGCTTTTTGTTATTATCTTCTTCTTCTTTTATTTATAAGTTGTTTGTATTTTTATTCGTTACTTGTTAATAAATACCTGTAGATAATCTCGTGCCAAATCTATATTCCAAATTGGTCACGAGATATGAATACGTAATGCTATGCATTTTTGTTTAAGTAAATATCTGCATCATTTGTTGACCAATTTCGATGAAATTTTGTATAAAAAGGTTCTCGAAATAGGATTATACAGTTATTTATTAACAATTTTCTTTAAAATTAATACCTCATCCGCATCTTTATTAATTGTGCAACTGTAATATTTTAACATAATATTACATGCGTAATGAATATTTCAAAATGTCTAAGCAGTCTAATTGTTTTGTTTTCTAATATGATACGGATAGATGTAAATTTAATTTATGTTCAAACACTAACCTGATCAATAATTGACAGAATTGGTTGGTAAACCACATGATGATTATGTTAACAACTCTGATCTTTGCTTGAAGTAGCATTACCATATATATATTCTTCAGCTATATTATAAATTTAATTATTATTATTAATATAATAAACTACATATTATTATATCGAATATATTACCTCTAATCCGATGCATTATATCCTCATAACATGCCATTGATTTTACATGTTAATTTCAATAATTGATGATCATATATACCAGAACATTTTGTCTTTCTAAATCTGTTTAAAAGCACAAGAAAAACCGGAATATTAGTTAAAAAAGGAAATGTAAGTAAAATGATATATTTAACATTATATTTATTTTAAAAGATATTGGTATATTGGTAATTTCCCAAATAAAATGATTCAGAATTCAATTTGATATACCAATTTGTTGTAAAACTGTTAAAGTGCATCATATAATTTTGATTAATATTGGATAAAGAAATATTTGTGTTTTCATATTTTAACTGATTTTAATAAAAAAAAAAAAAAGCAACCACAAGTGTATTAATCCAAGCTCAACATATCAACAGATTTGTCTCAATCAGATTACCATTCATCTATCGATGACAAATGCACTTTTAATTTAACAGGTAGCACTTTAAAAATTTTGTGAAAAACATAATGAATAGAATCTTTCAACATACACACCTTTTTTTTATGGTCAATATCTACAAATTGTCTATCTAATAATTTCTACGTCTTCATCTTGGAATTTTTCTATTTTATTACATATTAATTGGATACCATTTAACCATGATACAAAATTTTGTTGGAAAATGCTAAAAAAAGAAAAATATTCTCAAATTGAAACATTTTTATATTATATTAAATTATAGTATTTTTCTTACCTTACATTGAATTGTGTGATGCTTACGGATTTTATTAGACAAAATTTTTTGAACTGGTTACAGTACTAATTGGCACATATTATTTTCGATTTTATTTACCTCCGAACACCAAATCCACTACTAAAGTAATCATTGGCTGCATCGGTATCCCTTATTTAACTAAAATATAAATTAAATTTTATTTTTAATTAATTTAAAATGTTTTACTTTTATTTTGTTTTTTTTTTTTTAGAGGTTATATTACATGAGACATCTTTTAAAATCCAAATCTTAAGATGGATTTTATGTGTTTTCATTTGGAAACCGAAAAATCATTAAAAAATATATATACATCATTTGTAATGATAATTTTTTATAATTATTTATGATAAATTATAAAGAAAATATTAAAAAAAAAATTCACTTTTACTTTTACTTTTTGTTTTTTATTAATCTTATTTTATTGAATATGAATATAGAGATGGATGTTGTTTTTATTTGACGTGACGCGTACTAGTGGACGAACCGGCCGGACCAATACACATATAGTGACTGTATCGGCTCAGCTGTGCTTGGCTATAGTGAAGTCAAGAGAAAAACTATTACAAAAAGCTCTTTTGCAACAAACACAAAGATTTAGCGTAAAAAATTATTTTATTAATTTGTTGATACAAAATGTTCAAATGAGTAAAATCGAAGTAGCGAATAAAAAGTAACGATTACTTTTTGAAAACATTTCAATTCGAACGATTACTTAGAAGTAATCGCGAAAATGCCATTACTAATAATAGCTGCCTGCAACTAATGTGAAAATATTTTTCGATATGAAGTTGCGCACTGCCATGAAATATACTTAGCGGCGCTGAACGGTGTGAACACAACACACAGATTTGTCAGTTTAAAACTGTTATTTTGTACTAAAAAAAAAAAAATGATGAATATATTAATTTTTTTGCAGTGTAGACGGTGTAGACTTGGGGCGATGGAGAACAAAAAAATAATAAAATATAATTATTAATTTAATTTCGTTCCAGGAAGTTTGTTTTGTGTTGTGTAATGATTACAAAATAATAATTGGAAAATAATTAGCATAATTTATTAAATTAAAAAAACGAAAAAAAAAAAACAATTACAATAACCGGATGTTGAATGTTTGTTTATAAATAATACTATATAGAAATATAATATATAGTTCTCTATATTTTACATGTGACATGTAATTTTGGTGTTAGTAGATTACTTAAATTTCCGTTTTTCTTTCAATTGAATGTGACTGTTTTTTTTTTCTTCTTTTTTTCTTCTATTATTATTATTAATTAAAAAATATATAATTATTTTAATTAATTTTTTTATGTTTTATTATTTCATTTTTTTTTTTTTTATTTTTCCTTTTTTTTTTTTTTTTTTTTTTTTTTTTTTTTTTTTTTATATTCATTTTGCGCATTTTCTTAAGAAAATTCTTAAAAACTAAACAAAACAAAAAATTATATATAAAAAAAAAAAAAAGAAAAAAAATGATCACTGACGAAGTATTTTATTTTTTTATTTACTGCGCAAAAATCCGACGGGGAGGGGGGCATTTTCATTTGTTGCAAATTGCATCTATTTTTAATAACAATATTTTTTGTTTTTAATTGTTTTTTATTTAATAACAATTTATTACTTTTTTTCATTTAATTATTTTTGTTATAATGTTTTTCTTATAAAAAAAATTGCATCGCGTTCATAAAGTCTCTATTAAATTTTTGTTTTCCGGTAAATAATTAATTATTGTTTAATTGTTTTGTATTTTTTTGTTTTTTCCTTTGTTTACTTATTTATTAATTAAAAAAAAAAAAAAAAAAAAAACAATGTTCATATGAAATTTTGCACTTTCACACACGCGCGCGTGTGGTTTTGTAATGTTTTTATAATTATATTTATATTTCGAATGCGTTTGTGTTTGTGTTTGTGTTTGTTTGTTTGTTTTTTTGTTTATAAAATAATAATTGAAAGAAAAGAATCGAAAAAAAAAAAAAAAAAAAAAAAAAATAAATTAAATTTTATCATCAATATTTTTATTTTTTTTTTTTTTTATATATTATTATTTTTTAAACTTTGAATAATTTGAATTAATTATTTTATTTATATTAATTATTATTTATTTTTTTTATTATTTTATTATTATTATCGTTATTTTTATTGTTATTGTTATATATATAGATCAATTCAGGTCCCTGTCTTCTAAGTACTTGTATTCAAATGTAAAACCTTCTTTTTTACGCTGGCCCCATTTTTCGTAATCGAAATAAATATATGTTCCCTGTAAAAGAAAACAGAATTAAAACGAATCAATAAATAATTATTAAAGATGATTAATTAATCAATGGTGGTGCTGCGTTAATGCGAACGCTACTTTTTCATTTATGTCCGATTTTAGTGTTCGGGGATAATGGCGCACAGGAAAAATGGTAAATATGGTAATATCGTTACACTAAAATTCTTATAATTTTTTCATATTTTAAAAGATACCGCGTAGTAACAATTTGTCCGTACTTTGAAAAACTGTGGAAAATTTCCGTGCAAAACATTCACATATTTGCCATGGCAAAAGGTATATATTGAAATTTGTCCATAGATTTTCCACTTAACACATTAAAGGCGGAGGATCTTGACGAAAGTATGCTAGGTAACGCGGAGACCCTCCCGCCTAATCCTTATGCTTTCTTCTTCATAATCATTTTCACTTTCATCATGGCTAATCGGTAGCGAAAAAACTCGGGTCCTTCTCACAGATTGTATAGAACTATCACTATCATTATCACCAATATCACACTATCATTTTATTATCAATATCTAACTCTCTTTCATCGCAATCAACGTCAAACAAATCGTCTGCATATATATCTTTATTTTCGCCGTTAAAACTATATTGAAGGATTTTAAAATTTATTGTAAGTAGAATTTGAACAACCGAATGGTTTCAAACCACAAAACACATACTAAATACAAATGCAAAAGTGGCGCATGGATTGCGCAATGTCGTTACAAACCGTACTAATACGACTCCCGCCTACAGTCGAGATAAATCGTATTACTACGACTGCCGCCTTTAAGCTACAGTCGAGATAAATCGTAGTACTACGACTCCCGCCTTTAATGTGTTAATAGTATTTTATTTACAGGTCAATTGAAATCTTTGGATTGTCAGGCTAATATGTCCAACATATATCGGCACGATATTGTATGCATAATTAATTTCACCGATTATCCAAGACAGTTCAAATTTTGTATATTTCGCTTATCTATAGATATAATCCTCACCGATTTTTAATTTATTTTCATAATTTTTAAAACAACCAGCAACCCAAATCTATATATTTAACAAGGAATTTTGTAAGACTTTTCATCATCGTCATAAGAGAATTTATTCTGATAAAACGGACAATTCAAGGATATTACTTATCAAAATACATCGACAATCCAAACATATTTTTGTCAAAATTGGTGGATCTGCTCACAAAAAATATGAATATTCTGTTGAATAATAGCAACGAGAAATAATTCTAAGGAGAATCCGTAGAAATTGTCATCCGAAATACACGGATAATGTAAGGAATTTTTTATAAAAATCCATGGAGTCAGGGTTGCACTGATCATATCAATCGAATTGAAACTACGAACTACTTCATATAATGCGGAAATTTTGTGGACAAACTACGGACAGTGTTACTATAACTAGGGTAAGAAATACAAAGTATCTGATAGCTGAAGCCTTTTTTATAATAATTCACTTGTTATAACAACAACAAAATTAATCAACTTAATATCTTATAAAATTATAAGAATTTTAGTGTAACGATATTATTTATAATTTTCCAGACGTTCGGATTAACGCCCGGCAGGTGAATTTTAATTAGAAACCGTCCACTATTACATTTTAAACAGCGAGGCGCGCTAAAGTAAAATAATTGAATAAAAATGATATTGTAGAAAAAGTATTTATACGCGGGTATTATGAATCAAAAATTTGGTGGTATGTTGAGTACAATATATTTTTGCAAAGCCAGTTGCAACCAAATGCGTTCACATGTTATGCATAGTAGAACGACCTGTAATAGCTACGAATAATAAATAAGCAGCCGCGAACAATATGGCAGCTGTGTCTTAGAATTACTATAAAGGGTACTGTGTGATAGTAGTATCCACTTAAAACCTAGCTAATGAATAAGTGATAAGTGACACAGTTATGTTGAGTCAGCAACGCCATTATAACTGCTTTCGGTAGAGATGAAGTATACCCGCTTTAAATGCCCCATACGAATTTACAGAATGATTAAGAAAGTTGGACGTATTGTTAAGTGCCAAACACTTACTTGTTCATATTCTTCATTTATAATTTTTGGTTCTTCGTGTCTTTGGAACCACATCATATATTTGGTATGGAATCGCCAACTTTGTTTTTTCAAAGCTTTAGCCGCAAGATATTGGGCTTTCGTTCCTTCCATATAATAAAATACAAAGAATAATGTTTCGGTTGATAAACGTTGGAAAAATTCAACTGTATCAGCATGAGGCAGTTGAGTCTACGTAAAAATAAACAAACAAACAAACAAACAAAAAAAAATGAAAATGAAAATATATTTTTTCTGTAATAATGTCATTATGATAAAAAATGATAATTACTTGAGGATAATGTGATGGTGTTTGATAAGGTTGTCTATGTAAATACAATCTTAAACGTTCTGAATCGCAAGGTGTAGGCAAATGATACGATGAATTTTCCATCATTTTAAATTGTATTTGATTTTCTTTTTGTAATGGTGCTGGTCCTAATGGTGCAACACCTAATAATGGTGGTATATTTGCTTCATTTGTTCCCACAATTTTTATATGATGTTGTTGAATCTGTTGTTGCTGTTGTTGATGATGCAAATGATTTTGTTGTAGTTGTTGTTGTTGTTGTTGTTGTTGCTGCTGTTGCTGGTGCGGATGAATTGATGTAAGAGGATGTTGTTGAATGTGATGATGATTACTATTATTATTATTATTATTATCACTATTATTATTATTATTACTAATATTTGTTACTGTTGATAAGGATGTAATTGATGAAGTGACAACAGATGATAATGGTGTCGTTGATGTTATTGTTGTCGTTGATGGTATTGATAAATTGGTAATATTATTTGGACCATTTATTGAAATTGATTCATTATTATATAATTGTCTGGTATCAATTGGTAACGAAACTGTCGACGATTGTTGTTGATGTTGTAGTTGTAGTTGTAGTTGTTGTTGTTGTTGTTGTTGTTGTATTTGTGGTAATGGTATTGTTGATGCTATTGATGTTCCTGTTACTGTTGGTGATGATGATACCACAGACATTTGTGAACTATTTTCTAGTCCTGCTCTATTTATTGCCTCTTGTGCAATTGTTTTTAACGTTGACATTGATTCTGGAACTAAATGACAGATAAATTACAAATTAATTATATTATTAAAATAAACATTATAAAAAAAACGTACTATTGCCAACACCGCCACCTAATATTGTTGTACCTGTAATTGGACCGTTCATCATAAGATGTTGTTGTTGTTGTTGTTGTGGTGACATAATACCAGGTGATGCTCTATTACTCACAATTGAATTTGTAGGTGATAAACAATTTGTTAACGAATTACTATTTGTTGTACTTATTATGGAAGTCATTATATTATTATTATTATTGTTGTTATCATTATTATTATAATCATTATCATTATTATTATCATTATTATCATTAATATTATCATTATTATTACTGTTATTATTATTAATATTATTATTATTATTATTATTATTACTATTTTCAGTATTATCATTATTATTATTATTATCATTATTATTATCATTATTATTATTATCATTATTATTATTATCATTATTATTATTATTATTATTTTCTTTACCATTGCTATTAGTATTACTATGCACACGATGTTGATTATCTGTTGACGGTGTTGATGCTAATTAAAAGAAAAAAAATTAAAAAAAAGACAGAATATTTTAATTTTAATAAACAATAATAAAAATGTAATTATAATATAAATTTTACCATTGCTATTATTTGTTGTTGATAATATTTTAGACGATTGCGCCGCCTTGGCCGCCGACAAAGATGCTACGACCATTGCTGACACTTTTAATTGTTGCTGATGATGTTGTTGTAGCAGTTGTATTTGGGCATTTATCACAGGCTGTGTTGTAATCAATGTTGTTGTTATAGTTGTTAATGAATTCGATGGTAATATAGAAGACATCGCTGACGATTGTTGTACATTTATAGATGATGGCAACGTAGCTGATGTTGATGATGATGATGTCGATGTTGTAGTTGATGATGATGATGACGAAGACGCCGCCGCCGACGACGACGACGATGATGATGATAATGGTAATGATGATGTTGTTGCAAATGCTGAAAATTGATGTGATATCGGTCCATTTTCTAAATTTTGTTGTGATGCATTATGTTTAGCAACAGCAGCAAATGCAATTGATGAAACATTTGGAATTATTGAATTTATAATTGGTATCGTTTTTGTTATCGTTGGTGCTATCGCTATCGTAGTTGCGGTTGATAATTGTTGAGCATTCATTGTTAACGATGGAGCTGGTGTTAACGATATTGATTGTGATAAATGTTTGCTAGGCGTTGAACACACAATTGTTTTCGAATTTTGAGATGTTATTGCATTATTTAATGATGATAAAGATGAAGAGGATGAAGAAGAAGATGATGATGATGATGATGACGACGACGACGATAACGATGATGCTGATGATGTTGTTATTGGTGTTGCTGTTGGTGGCGGTGCTGCTGCTGCTGTTACTGTATTTGTTATGGATGCCGTCATTGTAGAATTCAGATCAGTTTTTGCACGTACTGCTGTTGGTTTAACCGGCTAAAAAATTAAATAATAAAAAAACAATTAATTAATCGGTATGGTTTTGACTTAACGGTTCTGTAATTTTATGTAAAAATGTTTTTATAAATTATATATTTTAGTTAATATCTTAAATTGATAGTATCTTTTGCGGCTACAATATATTGTGTGTTCCAGAGAAATTCGTTCAATCGGAGCGGTAATCGTTTACAATAATAAATCAAAATAAATAACAATTTTTTCCAGCGTTGTATTCGCAATGTTTTTTCAGACAATACAAAAATTAAAGTTTGATCTTTGCTTTATTCATAAAACATCACACTCATCATCAATATAGAAATTTCTAGTATCCATCCATGATAATATTGTTTACATAGGGTGATTTTTTTAGCGTGATAGGATTTTAAATTTGAATCAAAACCACAAACTATTATCATTATGGAAATGTTTAACAACAATCTAAACAACGATTATAACCTTTTTTTCTAATTAAAAATCAGTGTTCTAAACTAAAACTTGGTGCAAAAATTTCATCAATCGTATGTAACAGTTACCGCGACGCGACGCACACGACAATTGACCACATATTATTTTCATAAAATTAAGTAATCCACACCAATGTGGCGATTATTAAAATACCATAACATTTTACATAAATTTAAATCTATCACACTTAAAAGAAAAAAAAACTATTATAAAATTAAATTAAATTAAAATTCCTACCAATTCACACAGAGACATTTTCAAATTATAATAATAATATTACTGTTTATTTAATTATTCCCTTAATTATTATATTATTAATTTATTTTTTATATAATTTTAATTAAATTCATCGTATTTTTTTTCTTTCCTTTTTTTTTATATATAAATAAATTCTTTATAAAATTTAGAAATTTAATAATTTAATATAAAAAAAAAACTGTTTCAATTAAAAAAATAAAAATAAAATCAAAATTTTTATTAATCGTATTTTCTTTTTTTATTTTTTAGAAAATGTGTTTTTTTTTTTTAATTTAAATTAAAAAAAAAAAAATAAAAATAAAATAAAATAAATATAAAAAAACGCAATAGTAATTTTATAATACTAAAATTTGTTATAATTAAATAATACTAAAATTGTAATTAATTATAAGTTAATTATAACAAATGTAAAAAATGAAATTTTTAACGGTTATAAATATTTTAAAATAAAAATATTATATTAATACCAGGTGTATGCATATGAAACTGAAAGTTTTTAATGTATATAAAACGTTTATTTAAAAACAATGAATTTAAGAGTTTCGGTGGTGCGTGTCGGGTATAGCATAATTTGCAAAACTAGTTTCAACCGTACGCGTTCACACAACCGTTTATGGTGAACATTTCCCATCACAAAACAATTGTGAGTATTGGTTTAGACGACGGTTTAAAAATAATGATTTTGAGGTTAGTGATCAGAAGAACGTGCACCAAAAAATTATTTGAAGACGAAGAATTGAAAGCTTTACTCAGTCAAGATCCATGTCAAACGGAAGAAGAATAGGAATTGGCATTAGATGTTACCCCCATGCAAATATTTCCAAACGTTTAAAGAAGATGGGAGGAATAGTCCAAAAGCTATCGTATTGGGTACCACATGAACATTGATGGAAAGACAACAAGAAAATCGAAAAACAATGTGTGTGAAATTTTGCTTCAAAGACATTCAATTATGCATCGAATTTTGTGACTGGTGATGAAAAGTGGATCCATTACGATAATCCAAAACGTCTGAAAGCATGGGTGAAGACAGGTGAATCAGGTCCATCGACACCAAAACTCAATATTCATGGTTCTAAGGTTATGCTGTGTATCTGGTGGGACCAATGCTTGGTGTAGTGTACTATGAGCTGCTTAAACCGGGACAAACCAGCACTGCTGAACGTTACCGACAGGCAATTAATCCAACTGAGCCGAGCATTGCATCAAAAACGAGATAAGAATATGTCAACAGACATGACCGTGTGATTCTGCAGCATTTTGCAAGACCGATCAAAGAAACTTTAGAAGCACTTGGCTGGGCAGTCCTACCCCATCCGCCATATTCACCAGACATTACTCCATCAGACTACCATTTGTTCCGGTCGATGCAGGCAGCCTTTCTGCACAGAGGTTCAATTCTTACGAAGATAAGAAAAAATGGCTGGATTCATGGATTGCTTCAAAACCTAAGAAGTTCTTCTATGAGGGAATCCATAATATGCCACAAAGATGGTCAAAAGTTGTAGTTTCAGATGGCAAATACTTTGAATAAAATATAATATACCGTTCCATTCAAATAAATGTGTTTTTCTTAATAAAGTATCCCCAAAAGTTAATTATAGACCTAATAATAACCGCAATTTTAGGTTAAAAAATATAGCAAAAATACATTATAATAATATTTGAAACATGATTTTTATTTAAAATAAGTTCCATTTGACTCAACGTTTGGCAGGCACGATCAACGAATGCATACATAGATTAAGTCAATCATAGCAATGTTCTTCATCGGCCGCGTGCCACGGCTGCTTGGATAGCTAAAACATTATCATAAAACAACGCTCAGTTCATGGCAGTTTTCAATTTTACGAACAGAAAATAGTCACTAGATCAGGCGAATACGAAGTATCTTTACTGGTACTTAATTCAATAGCCAACATTGTCACAGTGAAATTTTTTTTCCTTTTTCCACTAATTCAGCACGATTTTTTAAGTTCTAGATGCATTTTTGAAATGTGAAAACCAATCATAAACCGGTTGCCGTTGAAACAAATTACAAATTATAAACTTTTTTCAACAATTTGTTAGCCTCCCTTCTCCAATGTTAAAACAAAATTTAATATTTGCTTTCTTTGTTCTAATGTATTTTTACGATGCACACATCAAAACTACCGACACACTCAAATGTAAGTGTAATATTTTAACCTGTCAACAGATTTGCATAAAGTTGGGGCCGTTTGAAAAAGGAAAAATGTATATTTTTTTTTTAACTCATCACTATGTGTTCCACATTTTAAAATTAAAATTACGGTTTAAATAACCGACACATTGTGTAAGTAGCCGTGAACAATCTGTCGGCTAAGTAGAAGAATTAATAAGGTTTACTGTGTGATTTCTAATTTGTTAATTATTCAATGGTTACACATTGATAGCATGGCGATCAAGCGACGCCATTATATAATTGCTTTCGATAGACTACAAGTATACACCTGTAAATGTTCTACGACTTTTCAGAATGATTAAGTAGATTGGACATACGGATTATTGCTAATATAGGAAAAACAACTACTTATGAATTCTACTGCTACTACGGCTCGGATCGGACAGGAGGATAACCGGAAAGGTGTTTTAAGATCGCTTACTAATACACTAAAAAAAAAACCAATTTGGATATAACAGCTATCCAAGAAACTAGGTGACACGGAAAAAGAACTACTTAAATTACACATTTTCTTCCGTCGGCAACGTTTGTAGCATAAAAATAACTGTCAGTTTTGTAGTTTTTGGACAAGACAAGAAATTTGGTAATTTGTTTGTAATTCTATTGATGAACGTGTAAGAACGATATTTTTCAATTTGATGATGTTGGCCACGATAAAGAAGGGAAAAGGTTACAGCATGAATTGACAGAAACTATCATTACAAACCGATACAACATCGCACTTTATTTGCGTAGCAGGCTTAAAAAGAAGGTTTTCCGTGACAATTTGTGATTGGCGATGAAATGTGGGTCTACTACGACAATCCAAACCGCAAAAAATCATGGGTAGGCCCAGATCAACCATCCAATTCGACAGCAATACGGAATATTCATGGACTGAAGTTAATGCTATGCAATTGGTGGCACCAACATGGCGTAATATACTACGAGCTCTTAAAACCAAATGAAACAATTGTTGCAGACGTTTACAATTGAATAAATTACATAAAGAATTATTGAAAAAAAAACCAGCAATAGCGCGTATCAAACGCAAAGTGATCCTATTACATAAGTGCTCCCGCAAGCAGCAGTGTACTCACTGGACATAGCGTTTTCCGATTATCACTTGTTCAGATCGATGCAGCACGGTCTGGTATTGTTAAAATGTTGAAGAACTGCGAAAATGCATAGATGTTTGAATCGTTTGAAACCGACACGGTATCGCCATATTGCTAGAAAGATGGTAAAAAGCCTTCGAAAATTATGGAAATTAATTTAATTAAGTTAAAATGTAACAATTGTTATAATAAATGCGTTTTTACCATTAAAAAAGGGTGGAAATACTTTCAAGCACCTAATATAATTTTGAAATAGTAAATAGTTTCGTATATTAATAGTCGTTGGTATATGCGGAAAATGATATTGACAAGGAAATTGAATAGCAATTGGAAACAGATGCTACTACGTGCTAAAATAAACAATTCCAATCGAAAATATTACATCGAGATCTAAAGTGCAAACTGTTTAAATCATTAGTACGTCCAATATTAAGGTATGGATCGGAATAATCGTAGCATACGTGATTTCATTAATTATCATAATCTATGTATTCATTCCAATGAACTTGTGCAGATATATGGCCTGGATGGCATTCAATCTGTTACCCTCAATAAATGGGTTAATGTTTTGGCATTGCCTCTGTCAATTTTATTTAATAAGTCCTTGTCTAATGAATCCTTTCCTAATTTGTGGAAAAAATCATTTGTTGTTCCACTTTACAAAAAAAGGCAGTAAAAAATTATCGCCCAGTAACCACTTGAGACCCATTTTATTTAATGTATTTATATTAATGACTTGAAAGCTGTCTTTAAAAATTCGGAATGTAAAATACAATATGTGCTGATAACATTTTAAGATTTATAAAACTGTTGAATCTTGTAATGATTCACAGTTGGTACAGTTGATGCATTCCACGAATGAAAGATATGTGTAAATGGGACATCACGTACATTGAGGGTGCCATCGATAAATGTAAAACAGCGATATAGGTGAGACAAGTGTATGTCGATGTTCTGAATAATACACTCAGTCTGACAGAGCGATGGTACTGAAAATACAAACACTATTACCTTCTCTATAAAAAAAACCAGAGATATAGAGTTTGGGATTTTCAAGATTATTGGAATAGATTTAGAATTTCGCAGGCAAAAATTACAATACAACAGTGTCGAAGTGTATGTAGATTTAGGTAGTACCACCGAGGTACTATTACCGATATCAATAAACTGTATTTGCACTATGATATTAAGGACCAGTAATAAATAAAAAATGCTGCCGTTATGTGGTAGCATAAGGTCGCACAAAAATAGTTGGGGGACAAATGGAATGAGTACAAATTTTGAAATGTGTGGCAATTACTGGTGTATTTCGCATCATGTCCACACTCCTATGGAGGTGTTACTGGGTTTTATTACCGCAGAATCTGTTTAATACAAAGACAGAGGTAAACACTGCCCTCATGATGGTGCGCGACAGTAAATAATAATCAAATGGGGTAGTTGAATTGGAAACGTTAGTTTTAACGTTTGTTTCGTGCAAAGGATTTATAACTTTCAGCTGTGACAGTTTGACCACGTTCAAGAAATTCGAAGTAGTTGATTCCCTTTCAATCCCACCAGACACACTGTTTTTCAAGAAGCCCTGAACGTGAGTCGCCTTTAAGATTAAAATTATGGTAACGAAACTTCGTAAACCACTTTCTAACAATTGAAACACTGACAAAATTATCTCTCCAAGCCGAATTATTCATTCCCATAGCTTCACAACAACATTTATTCCCAGTTTAAAAGCGAATAACATTGATACTCTTAAATTGTGCTTTGAAACATCCATCATGAAACTTATGCTCTGAATTTTGGTGGGACTAGCTTGGTGTTGTGCGCTGCTTCAACCGAATCAACTGGAATAATTTTTTGACAATACTCGGTCACATGTTGCAAGACCGCTTGGAAACGTTGGAATGTGTTGTTTTACCAGATATTGCTTTATCGGGTTATTACTTGTTTCGATGCATGGAAAGTGGCTAACCTAAGCAGAGCTTCCAATCGTTCGAAGATACGAAAAATTATATCAATTGGTGGATGGAGAGATTCGTTCTTTCGTAGTGAAATTCGTATGCTGCCTGAAAGATAGGAAAAAGATGTGGCTACCGTTGTAATAAGTTGAATTTTATAAAGTAAATCTTTGTCCTACGGTCCTATGTAGCCGTTTTTTGATTAGTGGAACTGATTCAATTTTATTGTACATTTTTATACGTCCGCATTTTACTTATTTTTCTAAATGTTTGAATTTCCGTACGATAATGTGCACGTATAGACTGAGTAATATTTATGGTATTATAATATTTAAAAATCGAGTACTTGTTAAAATAGTGAAAATGAAAAAACACACTTACCGTTATTTTACTACCAATAACATTATTGTCATTTTTGTTGCTTTTCTTGTCTCCAAATTCCGTTGAATCACTGCTATGATTAAATATTGTACTACAATTTAATAAAGTGGGCGACGCAATTGGACTTGAACCAGATATTAAACTATTTGGTGAACCATTACCGGTATCATTACTATTATTACTATCTGTTGTCGACGATGGTATAGCCGTATTATTTATTTCAATTTCATCTAAACCAATTATATCATCATATAAATACTCATTTTCTTCAAAATCTGGTTCAGTTGATGAATCAATATAATATTCGACATCATCTTTAATACGTCGTATTTGTTCCACTTCAACGCTATCATTATCTAACATACGTAATAAAGTTTCTAATTTTGATATATGAAATTTGTGACGATCTAATTTGCCACGTAGTTCATCCATACGATCTTGTTTATCTTTATCAAGACGTTTTTTCTTGCCGGCTAGGAGGGATTCAATTTCACTTTCATATTGATCAATTTGTAATTGTAATGAAGATATTGATGATGTTAGCCAGGCACGCATTTCATCTTTAACACGTTGAGCTGGATCAAGTTTTTGTGCGGCACCCAAACCTTCTTTTGAATATGCTTTTGTTTTTGTTTCACGCTCAACCACTTTAAAACGTTCCATTTGCTAGAAAAATAATCGATAGAAATAAAATTTGAAATTTATAAAATTTTTCCAAATTAAAATATTCAACCGTATAATAATTACAGTTTCTATGAGTCGCCGATTTTCCAACAAAGAGCTTTTATCTTTGATTTCAGCGCTGGCGATCCAAGATTTAATTTGATCGCGTAATCGTTGTAATTTTTTAATTTCTTTTTTGAGATCAGCTTCATATTTTTCTTTTTGATTACTATTTGTCGCATTATGCACTTTTTGCCAAATGTCCTCAAATGTATCAACACCTTCGGTTACTTTTTTTAAACATCTATCTATTTCTCCTATAAAATGGAAATAAACGAAAAAAAAAAAAACACAGAAAACAAAAAAAAAAATACAAAAATATAATTATAAAATTCTAATTTCATTAGGAAAAGGTCCGATAACAATAATATGTGATTATGATTATTTGGTGGTTACTGTGTACATAATACATTATTAACATGAAAAAATATTTGTTCGTTATGTTTCTATACAATTATAGTGTGTGTGTGTGTGTGTGTGAGTGTGAAGTACGGAATGAAGTTGGAATCGGCTGCAGCGTTGCAACAATTTCTTAAGTTAACATTTTGATTAAATTTACAAAATATACTTTAAAATTATGATTATGGATTAATCAATAGATTAGTATACGCAATATGATCGTCTTAATATACTCAATTAAATTAAATTTAACCTGTTGTGCACGGTATAGACAATTTAGGAAATACAATTAAACAGATGTGGTAATTTTGATTTAATATCAATTTAACTATTTGCGTCGGCATCATGATTTCATAAAAATAATTTAGTTAACAAATGAATGCCCAGTAAAAAAAAGATTAAGAATAAAAAGAGATAAAGTTCTTTCTAAATAAATTTTTAATTTACATTACAAATATCCACATTTTAACAAATAATTTAGAAAAATACTGCTTAATTGTATTTCGTAAATGTTTATGTTTCACATTGTATAAGTTAAGTAAAAACTATATGGTGGTGACTTGTATGAATTTATAAATAAACAAAATTATAAGTCAAAAACTGATAAATATTGTTTAATTTACATTAATTAGGTATTTGTATACAAAAAGTGGTATTTCAGCATTAAAACAACATTTTTTTGATGGTTTTTTTCCAAATGATTATGATACGATTTTTATGCTGCAATGCAATTTAATAATATACAAGTTATTTTCTTATTATCATCAGCAAATATTATTTATTTATTTGTATTTTTATCATCATACAATTACCACGGACAAAATTTCATTAAAATTGTTGTGTATAACTCAGCGGACGGTTCGCCCCCCAGATGAAGTTTTTTTAATACAACAATTACACAATATATTTTCTGTATCTGTATCAAGAACAAGTATTAATATTTTATTGATTATATAAAAAAAACTTGTTATTCAGGATAAAATTTAAATTAAGATTACTCTAACAAAAAATATATTTGAACGTTAGGCAGCTAATTTTTTCAACATATATTTACAGGATATATAAGAATATTATTCTTAGCGTAGAAAAATCTATGGTGTTACATATTTTATTAATTTTTAATTGACACACTTAAAAAAAACAATAAAAGTGTATATTGCTAAAGTATTATTTTGAATAATTGTTAGTTAAACATATGTTGGTGGATTTAAAAGTCCATTGACATTGATCCATTTGCTACTATTGTACTATAAATTTTATATCATTATTCTATTTCTTGCATTAGGTGGGCGGGGAAGGGAAGCAATGCTTCATAGTTATTATCAATTTTTGTTATTATTTAATGGGCCGAAAAATGTATTTAATTTAATTTAAATAAAATTGTAAATTAAACAAAAAATTGTAATTGCTGAATAACATTCAAATAATGGAATAGTAGAAAGATAAAATTTTGATATCATCATCATCATCATCCTCTTTATCAATATCAGAAAGTCATATTACTCCAAGAAGTGGAACTGCTTATGGCATATCCAAATACCAAACATTCATTACATGTGAATAATTAATTCCGTATGGAAATTATTTGAAAATTCCAAATTTTATCTGCAATGCAATGTGTGTACGTGTGTGTGTATGTGTGCAGACATTACTAATCTTTAAGTAGCGTCCCAACAGTGTATATTCCATAAACGAACAAATTGTAACTAAACCCCGTACGTACGTACTTAACGTTCGAGAGTGTGATATGATACAGTGAAATGTCTTCACTCAAATTCAATGTTTGAAAATCACAATCTGACGGATACTTAAATAGCACAACTGGCAAGAGATAAATTCCAAGTGTTCAATCACTTTTGATTCCAAACGCTAAAAAAAAACAAAAAAAAAAAACGGATTAACTAAAATAATTGTACAGAAACACTTTAATGGATGGATTTAAAATGGAATGGACTCAATGAAATGGTGTACATAGATAATATCCTAAATGTACTTAGTTTACGTTTATTGGGAATTAGTAATTAGTGGAGTTTGAGCGCGGCTGTAACTAACAAATTATTAATGAAAATATACTATAAAAATTCTATACTACTACAGCAATTTGGAATCGAAAAACGATTGAACAACTGGAGTGCTCCTACAAGTTGTTATTTTAACATTGATTCCATTTTACATTATTATTAAAACCAAAAACCATAAACATTTGATGCTCTTTTGTAAACATTATATTGTTCTTTAAATTCTTTTCGAAGAATTTTTTCTTTTCTATTTTTTTATTTTATGATTCTTTCCGGTTTTTTTTTTTCCGATTTACATTCTTTCATAAAATTCATTTCATTTTTTTATTTTTATTTGTTTCTTTTTTTCTTTTCTCTCATTATGACTTCAAACTTTTTCCATTTGTTTACATTTTAAATTTAATTTTCTATTATGTGAAAATATATTTAGTTTTTTTTTTTTTTTTTGTTTCCACATATACAACAACAATTAACAATATTAAGAATTTTATTTGATAATTGATATTTATTAATTAGTAGGCTATATTTTTTCTATCAATTTACAAGTCATAAGACACTCTCTCTGAATGTTCTGTGTAACAAAGATGTGTGTCCTTTTCGGAGGTAATGTTTTATCTTCACACATTCATCCTTCAAATAATTTTATCATTTGTATCCAAATATTATTGTAAATTTTCAAAAATGAATTATGAGCCACTGTAACACATTCACATTGTTTATTTAAAATTAGTAAATTCAATGAACTTTTTAACTTTCCAAATATCTCGTAAAATAATTGTGTGAAGTTTAAAATAAAACATACTTTCTGAAACAAATAAGGAAATAAAAATTATATATTTTTGTTTAGTTTGTAATAAAAAAAAAAAAAAAAAAAAAAAAAAAAAAGAATGTATGAAATAAAATAATAAAAAAATAATTATAAACAATAAAAATTGCATAATAATAACTTTCTCAATTTATTAAAAAAAATAAATGCTAGGCACTCTGAACTATTTAACTATTTAGAGTTATAGTTAAAAAAAAGTTTGTTTTACCATTGAATTATTAAATAAATAAATTTATAAAATAATTTTCTAACTATCGAATTGATTACAATAACATTAAATTTATTGTATCGAAATTATGATAAAAACAAAAAAAGGGGGGGAGGGGGCTGGAGCGAAAAAAAAAATAATAAACAGAAAAAACAATATAAGATTATCCATTTTTCTTTTTTTTTATACACTTTTTCTCTTAATTGTTTTGTAATTTGTTTGGTAAATTTTTAGAAAATAATAAAATTAATTTGAAAATTAAACTATTTTTTTATTCATTTTCCAGTAGTAAAATCGAATGATGAACAATTGCACAGTAATTTCCATAATTAATTCTATACCTATGTCCGAATGGAATACTGATAGTAAGAATTATGTTTATTCAGTTATTATGTCACACAGAATAATTAACAATTAATGCATCATCATAACATTTGGATATTATATAAATGAAATGGTATTAAGCATTTCACCAAATTAGAATCAAGAGAAAAGGCTTTAAAATATTATAATTATGAATTGGTAGTCTCCCAATTTTTCGGTAATTTGCACATTGGGAATATTTATGTTTATGTAAAAATACAAATGTATATTTCATTGACAGTTCATTATATTGTTGTTCATCTTCATACACATATATTTTGTTTTCTATAACGCGAATGAATGAATCAATATAATAAAAGCCAAAAATTGATATTTTTTTAAAAAAAAATCCAATTTCAAAATTTATTGCTCGTCAAAGTTGAACGATGTTGATGATGAATGGAATAATATATACACACACACACACACATACATTATATTTTACACAATTTTATGTATGATGTGGTAAGTGGTGGTAACTACTCTACTACCCAAAACACACACACACACACAAACACACAATATGGTATTATGTGGTATCGTGGTTTTTTATACAATAGATGAATATGTCATAGCGTATAATTTTTATAATGGTATTTTTAGAGTATATTCACATTTCGTACACTTACACAAAAAAACGTAACCATCAATTCATCATAAACTTTATGTATTTGTTACATTATTACGCACCGCACCATACCACACCACCACCACCACCATCACCACCACCACACAACAGCCACCACACGCAAATTACCAACAACAAATTACAAAACCATTGATCGAAAAAAAAAAAAAAATAAGATAATTGTAGCAAAAAAAAAAAAAAAAAAAAAATAACTTTTAAATATAAAATTTATATTTATTTTTTAATTTTTAATACCTTGCAACTTTCTGGTCGCAGCCATAGCTATGTAAACAATTTGTACAACGATTCAGACATATTCTAATCATCCAAATTATTATTAAAAAGTGGAATTATCACACGCGCTTTAAAAATAGACAAAATTATATTTTCCACTTATTTTTTTTATTGTTCGCATTCAAGATGGCGTCGGACACAATCACTCGTTTCGATTTTTTTTTTTTTAATGGATTGAAATATATTTATTTTTTTCATACACATACACTGTAGTTTTTTCGTGTATTTGTGGCCAATGATTGGATGTTGTTTTCTTTTCGTTTTCTATTTGAAAATATTTATGTACACAATAAAAAAAAAAAAAAAAAAAAAACAAGAACACTTCTTTTTCTTTAAATATACAAATGTACGTTATAACAAAAAAAAATTATTAATGTAATATTTATTTTTCTTTCTTATTTGTTAACCGCCGTTTTTTTTTTTTTTTTTTTTTATTAATAAAATTTACTACACAATAAGTTAACAAACATTAGTATTATTTTAGGTTTTTATATTTTAACTTATTATTTCTTTTGTATACATTATTTATTGGATATAACAACACCACAAAATTTTTTTTTTACAAAATACACATTACACGATTTTATTATGAGACACCAGTCAAAATTGAGAAATCACGAAATTTATAAAGAAAATGTTTCCCCAACGTAATTAACATGTGTTAAAATTCCAGATTATACTTTATTTTTATTAATTGAATTAATTTTGTTCCAAAAAAATTTTTCTTAATCTAATTAATAAAAAAAAAAATGTTTTGCCGAAAGTATAAATATATATTTTTTTTTTTTTTAATTCGTTATAATTATTTAATTTTTGCAAATACAATATTTCTCTCTATAATACACAAATTCTACTAATTTAGTAATTTATGAAAATTAAACTATATAATCAAAATGAAATTTTAACTCATCGTTCCACATTCCACTCTTTTTCCAACAAGTAAATTCGATTGTGAAAAACCGGGAGTGCGTTTCGTACAAAAAAAAAAACATCGATTTCGATTGTTATGTCACGTCTGGAGTACGTTTGAAAATAAATTTTCAATTCGATTCTGTTGTTATGTCATTTCTATATCAATAAAACGTCACGCATTTAAATGTGAAGTCGTAATTTGTCTATACGTGTCCGCCTCGTTTACTTTACTTACACAATGCAGATTTTCAAAGTGAAAAGAAGTTTTTATTTCAATGCAGCTTATACAATAGGAAAAACTTGTTCACATTCAAATTGAAAATGTTTGTTAATTTTTAAATTTTTCGCTTGAAAAATATAAAGCGATGTGTTTACTGTCAAAAATCTATCATTTAGCACTCTAACTGTTGGTTTTAGACACGGCCCATCGCTGTCGCTGACAATATTTATATTAAGCGTATTCACGATTGTGTTGTTATTCGTTAATTCGATCAATTTGTGTAGAAAATAACAACAACCAAAAATAATAAAGATCATTATATTTAACGAAGTCTGAGCGTGTTTTTTTTTGTGTAATTTGTTATTTGTTATTGCATAAACGCCCCCAGTAACAAAAAACGTCCAAAAATAATCGAAATGAAGTGGAGTTGGCAGTAGGTAACCTAAAAAATAAAAAATTAATTAACATTCATGATGTGCAAATTTTGCATTTTTTTTTTTTTTTCTTTATCAACTATTATTATTCTGATTTTTATTCAATTGTATTATAAACCACCAAAATATAATCTTTATCTTCCATTTTATTATTTTAATACGGTTTTAACCTATACTCAAATGTCAGTTTTCTAACTATTCTGTCGATGTTAATACAAATTTGAAGGCGAAGTGAGAGCGTCACTAACTACTAATGTCGCACGATGTAAATAAGATATATGGCTTTGGCGAGACTTCGCCGTGACATCTCTATGTATTTTGAGTGTCTTTTATGAATCTACATGGAATGCGTATTTTCATTGGTTTTATAAATGTTGGCCTTTTCCCATGTTATCTATTAATTGTTATCGTATGATGAATCAAAATGATCGAAATCATCTATCTAATAGTAATAATATCCAAAAATAAATTAAAGTAATAAAACTAAAGCAAATCAATCAGTATCGTATTTATGGAGTTACATAGTAAATTCGTTTGTACTTGTAGTTTGAGATACCCTTTTCTGCCTCATACTCTCCGCATTTATCAACAAGTAATCCCGGATTTTGTCTACAGAGCCATTTAAAAATAACATTATTTGTTGCATTTATTGCACCCGTGACGTAAAATGGAATTCTTTCCGGTTTAGGAATTTTGTCGAAATCAACACACTTGAGTTTGGGTTCTTCCCAAAGTATCCCAAGATCCGTTACTGTAGAGTTGCGTCACCCTCGACTGTGTCTAGATCTGCCCAGTTAACCACAAAGACGCCTCGGACCATTCCATAGCCCGCCGGAAACCTCAAATGATACATATCAGCTGCATCGGAGTCAATGAACGAATTCACAACCGTATTCAGTGTTCCTTTTTTAGGATTTTAATTTGTATAGTACTGTAATATCGTCAAAGGCATTAACGAAAGTCTTTTTTTGCATCGAATTGTGACCGATGGTTATCTGAAGTGGATTTATTATGAGAATCCCAAACGTAAAAAATTATGGGTTACACCATGTCAACCAGCAATATCGACTGCAAAAACCACAATTTGATTTCGAATATATTACGAACTATTAAAACCTGATCAAACACAAACCAAATTCGGTTATGGATACATTCAAATCGCCACTTGCCATATTCTCCAGGCTTGGTACCTTCCCATTTCCATTTATATTCAGCTCAAAACATCTGAAGAACTGTCAAATGGTTTCCATCAAAAGAGGAATGGGTTGTGTTTGGCATGGCATCCACGATATGGCAATTATTTTCAGTTTAAATATTTTCAATCAATCTTTTTTAAATAAATGTTTAATTTTTATTTTAAAACTTGCACGTTGATGTATATAAAATAGTGCGATAGTGTATTGGTGACTGTTTATGGAATCGTATACTCTCCAATTAACTGCGATGCGATCAATACTTGAAAATTAAATCCAGCAAATAAAACCCAATTCATTTTACACATTTTACACATTTATTTAATATAAAGAATAAAATCTTTTAAAATAATTTTTCTATTGTTTTTGTCTATTGTTTTTGGACTATTAAATAATTAAAATAATTTACTTTAAAAAATCTTTTTTGAACAATTTACATTTTCTACTGTCATTGCTTGGATATACGTTGGATATCCTGGTTTTTGTGTCGCGCGCTTTATACCGACAAATACAAATTCCGGAGCAAAATATAAAGTATAGAATTAAGTGAAAAAATAATGCTATTCTTTTATGAAAATACAAAATTTAAAAAGGAGATGGCTTTTTTTTTTTAATTTTTGGTTTCTCTAATTATTATTATTATCGTATTTTATTATAAACATGAAATTTTGCAAAATAAATACTGGGTGTACCAAATTGCGGAGCGGCTATGCGAAAACACTACGTTCTCTGGATCATTTTGCGTCGAAAATATTATATAACATTTTGACCGATTCGACTGAGGTACAAAGTTATACGCAAATAACAAAATTTTCAATCAAACCATGTTTTACACTCTACTGGGATCAATTTCTTAATAACAAATTAATCGATTTTAAATTTTTGATACACTGTTAGCATTAGCATACATGGAGATCTTTAATTTTGTAGTTAAGCTAAGGCAATTCGGGTTATCCAGATACTCAAAGGAATACAGGACAAATAGCTTATGCCATTTTTCTTTTTGCAGGTTTGTTCAAGCCGTAAGTCAAAAAATCATGATGAAAAATTTTTTTCTGTATAAGTTTAAAAACTTGATCCATTTCATCATCACCACATCATGTTGAAACCACATCCGCACTCGATCAAGTAGTTATTTGTGAATATCTCTGGAATCAGTTGCGGACCATCGCAATGTTATAGCTTAAACAAAAGCTTATGAATGTGGCAAGTTTTTAAATTTATACCGAAAAAAATTTTTCATTATGATAAGTTTGCGACTTACGGCTTGAACAAACCTGCAAAAAGAAAATTGGTGTTAAGCTATTTGTTAACATTCCTGTAAGTATCTGGATAGATAACCACAGACCCGAATTGCCGTATCTTAACTACAAAATTAAAGATCTCCATGTATGCTAATAGTGTATCAAAAATTATTGTAACTAATTATTGTGATATTGAACTCAGTAGAATGCAAAAAACACGGTTTGATTGAAAATATAATTATTTGACTGTAACTTTGTACCGAAGTCGAATCGGTTAAAATGTTATATAATATTTTCCACGCAAAATGATCCAGAGAACCTAGTGTTTTCGTATTGTCGTCGCAATTTGGGACACCCAGTATACGTTTTTTTTTTAATTATTAATACAATAAATTAATTAAATTATTATAAATTAAGTACGATTTCACTCACGTATCTGTGTGCCGGTGTGCGTGTGTGAATAGCTGACCGTTTTATGACTACAAATATATTTGACAATATATTTATATTGTTACGTGCTCAAGTTCGCCTGGAAGCATGCGGTTTGGCACACTATTCCACATAATATTCTATACTTTTTCTTTCCGGAAATCGTTTAATTTGCATAATTTCCTGTTTTTTGTGTTGTTCAAAATATATTTAAATTAGAAAAAATAACTATTCTTTCATCAATTTGTTTTTTCTTAAATTACATCTTATCATAATTATAATTGTTATGTTTATGGGTAATATAATATATTTAAATGTGTGATCTGATGAACTATTGATTGAATGTCGGAATTTTACATTTGTGATAACTAAATGAGTTTATGTTTGTTTGTAATTTAATATTTATATATTTTTATCTCATAAAATTTTTTGAGGAATGTAAGCTGTCAATGAAAGCAGCCGGAATGATTTTGGCTAATAATAAAACATTTCATTATTGCTATTTATTTGTGTGCCATATTTATTCTAAACTATTTCCATTAATATATGGTTTTATTGTGTGGTACCTACACTATCAGGTATTTGTTATTTTATTATACGTTACAATGGCCAGTTACATTAGGTTTAAATTTAATAAATACATTTTTAAAAATATTTGCGAGTAAAATTTCCAAATTTAGTTAAGGAATTAAATTTGTATATAGTCAATATCATTCCGGCTATAGTGGCCACAGCATATTCTATTACATTATACGATTCCAGTATAAAATAATCATTTGAATCGTAATTACTTTTTTACATTGTATTTATGAGATAATTTTTAATTATTAATTAATTAATTTTAATTAGTGTTTTTCTATTTTTGTTGTTATATTTTTTTGTAATTATTTGTTTCCATTAAAAATGATTTATTTTCAGTTTATTTGATTTTCATTGATATTTATTTTTTGTAATAAATACACAGTGTGTCGTTTAAATAACCGAAATTTTAATAACATAAAAAATAGGTTTAGAAATTTATGGTGATTATTGTGTGTATGTCTCAACCGCAAACAATGGTTTTCACGTTTCAAACATGGTCGCGAAGATTTAAATGATGCGACCAGGAAGTTTAGCAATGAAAAAATTGTGCCCGATTAGTGGAAAAAGTTTGTGAAATCATTGCCATCGATGGAAATTTCACCGTGACAATGTTGGCTGATGAATTATTAAGTACCAGTAAAAAGACAGTATTTGTATACTACGGGGGTTAGACCAAAAAATATTCAGCTGAAAAATAGCTGTTTTTATTGCACAATAATGCACCGCAATCCACAAGTGCAAAAAAGTGAATGAAATTTTGATGATTTCTTTCATCAGCCAACCTTCGTATTCACCAGATCTATCACCGCGTGACTAATTATTGTTCCCATCACCAGAAAACCGGCCATGAGTGGAGAGTTGTTGTGATGACGATATTTTGAATGCAGATCATGTTTTAAAAATGATTATAATTTTTTTACTAAAATTGCGATTATTTATTTAAACGACACACTGTGTTTGAAACGAAAAAAAATGTAAAAACTAAAATTAAAATAAATTCACTACGCAACGATACGATGCACTAATTGCAACATAAAAATACAATAAAATTTAAATTAATTAAATAATTTTATAAACTCAAATGGATGTACATTTTTTTGATGTATTTTATTTATAATTTTTGAGAAATTTAAATATTCGTCGATTTATCAATCAAAAATTTATTGCAACATACACAAAAGAATAACAACAATAATGATATGAAAAGCGACAATGTGCAGCCCTCGTTCGCATTTTAGTTTCAAAATTTTGATATATCCATTACAAATCTCAAAATGTTGATATATCCACTTCGAATCACAAATGTATGTATTTATATGAACGGGTGGAGGTACCGTAGCATATAAATATGTAGATTTGCAATGCGCCCTCGCTTCCATACTGTTCCAAAATTTTGATATATCCACTTCAAATCACAAATGTATGTATTTATATGAACGGGTGGAAGTACCGTATCATATAAATATGTAGATTTGCAATGCGCCCTCGTTCCCATACCGTTCCAAAATTTTGATATATCCACTTCAAATCACAAATGTATGTATTTATATGAACGGCCGGAGGTAACCGTATCATATAAATATGTAATTTGCAATGCGCCCTCGCTTCCATATAGTTCCAAAATGTGTTGATATATCCACTTCGAATCACAAATGTATGTATTTATATGAACGGGTGGAGGTACCGTAGCATATAAATATGTAGATTTGCAATGCGCCCTCGCTTCCATACTGTTCCAAAATGTTGATATCCACTTCGAATCACAAATGTATGCATTTATATGAACGGGTGGAGGTACCGTATCATATAAATATGTAGATTTGCAATGCGCCTTCGTTCCCATACCGTTCCAAAATGTTGATATATCCATATCAAATCACAAATGTATGTATTTATATGAACGGGTGGAGGTACCGTATCACATAAATATGTAGATTTGCAATGCGCCCTCGTTCCCATACCGTTCCAAAATGTTGATATATCCATTTCAAATCACAAATGTATGTATTTATATGAACGGGTAGAGCTAACCGTATCATATAAATATGTAGATTTGCAATGCGCCCTCGCTTCCATACCGTTCCAAAATTTTGATATATCCATTTCAAATCACAAATGTATGTATTTATATGAACGGTCGGAGCTAACCGTATCATATAAATATGCAGATTTGCAATGAAGAAGTAATGCTATATTTGAAAGAGGGTGTAAATATTGAATGGCACTGATTTTCAACAATATACCAGGCAGGCAATGGCAAAGGTTGAGCAATACCATTCAGTTTTCAATGTCGCTACATTTTTCATATAATCTGCGGTGTGAAATTAAACTAAATTATGAAAAATAAACTATTCACCGAATTAAATTCGGCTTTTATGAATTATCATCTTTTTTAATTACGGGTCATACTGTTAACGGATTTCCATTTTTGCCATTACAGAGATTACAAATTATATTCAATTTCAAATCTTTCATAAAGAAGAGATTTTTAAAATTGATTCACTCGTTCTAAAGATATAACCGATTTTCCAATCAATGGCACAGAAAATCTAAAGAAATTTGTGGTACTGCATAAAGTTGACAAACGAATGGTACAAACAATTTATGCAGTTCCACATTATTTCATACAAAATTTCACCATCACATCAAATGGAAAATTGGTCATAACTTTCGAAGGCGTGATTCGATTTTATATATCTTGTCTATGAAACATTGGAAATTCACTATAATTTGCAATTCTTTATGCATAAAACTAAAAATCGGTTAAAAATATGGTCCGTAATTCAAAAAAATTATTTTTTTTTTTCAAATAATTAATATTGTGGAAGTTCTACCAGTAAAACTGGAACAATGTAAAGCTTTTCAATATATAGTAAATTATGAAAACATCAAAATACAATGATAATAACTTGACCAATTCATCCCCAACCCCAGTTATCGTACGACAGCTTCTTGAAACTTTGAAATTTGGCCAATTCTTACCGAATTTTGCAAAAAAATTTGGTATAAATTTAATGTATAATGGAATTTTAAAAAATTATTCCTAATGAACTTCTGTAAAATCGTCACATTGAGCCGTTTTATGAATCGACTTTTGAAATCTTTTTTAATTTGTTCAAATCTTATCTAATTCTGATCAATTTTGGTATGCATTGCAGAGTGAGATTATATGAATAGTTCCTACTGCACTTTAATGAAATCTAGAATCTGGACCATAAAACTGACCTGATTATCGATTTAATAGAAGTTCATTAGGAATTATTCATATATATAATCCCACTCTACACATATGAGCATACCAAATTTGATCAAAATTGAATAAGACTTGATCAAGCCCAAAAATTTATAGAATCTGGTCCATAACACACTGGCTACAGTGTTAATAAAAATTTCACAGAAATTCAGTATGAATTACTCATATAATCCCATTATGCATACCAAATTTGATTAAAATTGGATAATAATTGATCCGGTTTTAAGAACTTAGTAGTAGTTTTCCACACATTTAATGTTATCAAATGGTAAAGCAAATTTGCATTAATGTGTAACTGAAGAAATTACGATATTAAAAGAGTGTTAATTTAATTTTTTATATTTTGTCTGTGTTGTTATATTGAGCTTCACTTATGGTTCCCGCACTTGCAAGATGTCAAGAACTAATGTTCTAGAATTTATTATGGATGTGTAAGAAACAAACCGTTTTAAATGGTGTTTATTTCATCTTTTCGTGTAGTTGCATTCATTTTTAGAGAGTATAAGAGATCGCATTAATCCGAAACGTTTGATTCATGGGAGTGTCGTAAATTTTAAGATCGCACTAATCAATGAAGGCGACGGCTGTATCAATAAAATACAATGAAAAATGTACAACCAAAATTATAAAATTCAAATTAAATTAAAAAGCAACAACATCAATTGACACATATAGAAGAAATAAAGAAATAATAATTATTTTTTGCATGCATAGAGCAAAATTTGAAAATATAAATTCATCTTGTCCCATATATAAATGAGGTTTTTCTATAACATAAATTTCATTACAATAATACAAATTTAGAGAGGAATAATTATATTGTGTTTTCATTTATGTGTTGAAACCGTCTTAAAATATCTATTTTAGTCGACTAATTACACTGAAGCAATACTCAATTTTACCGAGCATTATTAACTTCTTAACCTTATAATTATAATTAAGTACAAAATGGACAACAAGCATAAAATGTCAAAATACAATTGGAAAGTATTGTTAGATTTCGACCGAAATTTGCGATGAATTCATTATATAAAACAAATTTAATTGTTAAAAATAGAGTTTGAAACTATATAGTTGAAACACTAATACGTTCGTATTGATCACTTTTGTTTTAAGAAAGGAACAAAATTAACCATATAAAATACATAAAATAATAATGTCATGAGCTACATATTCTCTTTCTCTAATCCAAATGGATAATAAAACTAATGGTATTAAATTTATATGGAATTAGATTTTTTGATAAATGTTTCTTTATGAAATCAGAAAACGAATATCTTTGAAAATATATAGTGTGTGTGTGTGTGTGTGTGAGAGTGTGAATTGAACACTATTCACAACACTTTATGTGACGCTATACGTAGCCAAATAAATATAATGAAAAAGGTTACACAATGCATTTAATATGTAATTAATATAGATCGAAATGAACGTGTGTCGGAATACCATTGGATATAGGTCTTGAACGACCATAACCAAAGTGACCCATTATCGGTACAAAAACCATATATGAGGAATTTCGGATGGACGGGGCAATATTTGTTTTTATTTAATAATTTGGAAAAAAAAAAAAAACCCAAAAAAAAGTTGGAATAAAAACAAATACATTTTTATGGTGAAAACTTAGACGCCTTTGAGACGACCCTAAAAAAAAAAATTGTTTTATGAGATGCCTTAACTCTTGTGGGTTCTCGATGGCGTCAATGTTTTCACCATAACTGGGTGGTAACTTATGGTAATGATTACAATACGAAATTTGATAGCTTCGGCGAGAAAACTGTGTAATGCGTGAGCACCATACAAACCGTATTGCTTATTGGTAATGGTTAAGCTGAGTAAAGAGCTTACAATATAATTTACAATTTTTAACAGTATTTTGAATTCAAAATATTGTTTATGGATACCAAATATTATTATTACAATGTAAGTCTAAAAAATTGTTCCACATCCATCCGTTACATTAATTACATATTGCTACAATTAATAAAATTTAATAAAATTAAATAATATTTTTCAAAAAAAAAAAAAGGGGTTTTTTTCTTCCTATTTTTGGAATTTGGAAACAATAATGTTCTTATTTATAATTAAATTAAAAATTAATAATAATTAATTATCGATTGCATCTTTTTTTGCAAATCCATTATTATTAATATTTTTTTTTTTGATATTTAATTACTAATTGATATAAATGGAATTTGAATTGATTTTAATATCCTATCAGTGAGGACCCGTAAGACAGAAATAAAAAGAAGAAGAATTTTACAAATAAATAACTAAAATTATAAACGGCAAGTTTTTCAAGTTTTTTTTCTTTTAAAACCAAGCTATGCGTGCGATGACAACAATTTGTGTGTTTGTTGAACATGTTAAATGAAACGATACGTAACGCGAAATTCTATTCTAAACCCCATATAGCCCATGTGCCTCACATCAAAAATGAGTAACCACGCGATCCGAATAAATTTTGTAATGGATTTTTTTCATCGGTAATAATATACCGTCCACTAATCGATAATATTTTGTTATTGAAAAAACTCTATGACAAAAACATTTAAATACAAACCAAAACGCTTAGATTTTAAGCAATTTTTTTTGCTAGCACGTTTTAACCTAAACTTAAATCCATGTACACTGGTTAAATAAATTAATTTCAGATCTGCATTGGTTCGGATTTACATAAGCATTGAAACGGGAGAAAATTGGATACACTTAAATGGTCATATGTAAGCGGAATTGTACTAAAACACAAACATATGTACATTTAAAACAACAACAGACCAATTTTCCGGCTTTTAAATGCTTACGTAAATTCGAATAGAAAAGCGATAGAAATCGAAAATTTTACCATAGTGTAAATGGTTTAACAATATAAGGCTAACGCCAGGTTCCGGATTGAATCTTCGCTTGTTTTCATTCTAAATAATGGCATTTACACATAAAGAAATATTTTTAAAGTAAATATTTATAATAAAAAAAAAAAAAAAAACCGAGTGCCACAATATTTATTTCTCTTCAAATTAATTAATTACCCGAAAATATATTTGAAAAGAAATAAATAATATTTTTTATTTAATTTATCAATTAATTATTTACTTTAAACGGACACACACTGCCGGCCTCTTTATGCGACACACTATTTTATAGTCATTAATTTTTGCAACAATCATTATGTTTCGCAATTAGTGTTAATTTGAAATTTATTCGGTTCGCGGATCATACTTCGCTACGTTTTTTTTGATGGAGGTTTTTTTTTTTGGGCCGGTTATTTACATTTATAATTGCCAAAGTTAATGAAAAAATGTTTAATTAATTTGTGAATATTATTGTTTTAAAGAAGTTAAAAATTATATCAATTTTTAATTTATCGAAAAAATAACGTATTAACTTAAAAATTATTGCTTAAAATAATATCGAAATTGTCGCCGTTTTTTAATGTTAATTAAAATTAATATTTAAAAAAATTATAAATAAAAAAAATTTGTAACAATTTTTGCGACGTTCAATGTTTTGGCTCTGGATAAAAACAATTAATTTTTACAAAACAATTCCAGGGCACAATCTGTCCCTTACACATTTTTTAACTTATTAAATACCAATTTTTCCAGTGAACAATAATGTACAGTAATTATTATTTTTAATTACAACGGCCAACGGCCAGAAAGTAAGGTTCCTATATAGCACCGTTTATTTTTTACACCAACCAGTGTGGTAAAATGTTTTGATTTTGATCACTACAAGACTTCTGTTTTTTTTTTAAATTTTGAGAAAAACATTAATTGGACAATTTCTTTGCCAACTACTGGAAAATGGTACAATAAATGAATGTTCTGAAAAGGTTAATTGTCGTACACAAATCGTACACTTTTTGGGAGTTTGCTAGCATTGTTAATCAGTTAACTGTTTTTTTTGACGACGTATAAGAGTCATGAAATAGGTGCAAAAATTTGCGTCACGGTGAGTATATTTGCCAATAAGTATTGACAATTTGCAAGACGCAATTTTGATATGCATTTTGTGAAAGCAATAGAAACAGTGTATTGAACATGAGTAATAAGTGTTGACAATTTGCAAAACTCAATTTTGATATGCATTTTGCAAAAGCAATCGAAACAGTGTATTGACCGTGAGTAAAAAGTGTTGACAATTTACAAAACGAAATTTTGTTACGCATTTTGCAAAAGCAATCGAAACAGTGTATTGACCATGAGTAATAAGTGTTGACAATTTGCAAAACTCAATTTTGATATGCATTTTGCAAAAGCAATCGAAACAGTGTATTGACCATGAGTGTAATAAGTGTTGACAATTTACAAAACGAAATTTTGTTACACATTTAGTCAAAGCAATTGAAACTGGTTAAAATCCATAAGTTTGTGGCATATATTTTGAATAATGTATATGCGAAATGGTAGTCAGTCACGTTTATTACAAATTTACCATAAAAGATATAATTCGCATTGGACACGTGTACCACCAGAAATCCAGCAACAATCAAAAGAATGAGCATGGGTGGGCGCAGCAGTGCTTCGAAGAAAGTAAAAAAAACTGAAATCATCTGTAGGATAGCAAAGAAAATACTAAATTAATGTTGAAATTTTGACAGACAGTTCTAGCCGTCTAAAGGCTGGATTTTAGTGAACAAAAACATATAGACTAGGTGCTAGCTGGCCAGCTTACTTTTACCGTTGCGTTATATCCTTGTATTATTTTACATATACATTAATTATTTACATTTTTATATACACAATTTACAATTGTTTAATTTACAATAGATAAATTAATATTTGGTATTTGAGAAAATTTTAAATTTATGAATAATTTGCAATATATGCCTTGCTTGTGAACACAAAAAAACTGACAATTAACATATTATATTATATTATCTATTGTAAATTGGGTGGGTGGATGTGTGTGTGTGTGTTGTGCGTTTGCGTGTGTGGGTAATCGATCACGACACACGATCAACCGTTTTTTATTATTTTCTTAAAAACTATGTTGCTTAAATTCTAATGTTTTACTATTTTTTTGGCAATATTCAAATACAAAAATTTTTAAAAATTTACTTTCATAATTAATCATATCGAAAACGTGTATAGCGTAAAACTTAAGTCATACGTTATGTTTTTTTTTTCGTCGTTTTACAATATAAAATTTGGTAAAAATAAATTTATCAATTTTGATATAGTTTTATAATTATAATGATAAAAAATTATGTTTTATTGGAAATTAATTGAGAGTTATTTTTTTGTAAAATATAAAAAAATAACCAAAAAAATATATATGTCACAAGTTGTTATGGTCAAATAATCTATCCTTCCGCAGAGCCATTTGCACATTTGACATTTAAGTTGGTTATATAATTCTCCTTGGGATGAGATGATAAATTTTAAAATTTATCGCAATTGGTGGTATGTGCAAATTATCGAAAGGTAGATATTTTTTTTATAATTTTATATATATTATCCTCACCGCCACCTCATAAGCCGCATATTTAATAGTATTTGAAATATGGAGGCCTACAAAAAAAAAAACCATGTAACAACAAATACACATAACAAAAGACCAGATGTTAATTTGTCCGTACCAGTTCTTTTTTGGTGGTCTCTTGTTTTTTTTTTTTCTATAGGCCTCTGCAAATCAATGTTCTATAAATACGCATCGAGGATAAATACATATTTTAACTTAATGCTAAAAAATAATAATATCACTCTCTTATACTAAATTATTAATCTATCTACATTTCTTAATCACTAAATGCTTTCAACACTTTATTTTTTTCCTCCTGTACACAAAATTCTACGTTTTTATTCTAAATTTTAAAAAATCTAATGAGGTATTACATTATTAATTTTTTGTGTTGTTGTTGAAAGTTGTAGATTTCGAAATTGAATCTACTATTTCATTTTATCGCGTGTGTTTCAATTAAAATTGAAATTATTATTATTAAATTTTTACATTTCATTTTTTAATTTTAAATTTAACCTTTTTAATGTACACAATTTATATAGTTTTTTTTTAAGGTTTTTATAGTTTTCTATTTACAAAATAATAATAATAATTAATTAAAAAATTAAAATAAAACTATATTTAAAAAAAAAAACTAAAAAAAAAATGAGTGACTAAACGTTAGTTTAATAAAATTATTGTTTTAGATTGCGATTATGGTGTCGTCAAAGAACATAATGGTTGCGAAGACGAAGATACAATTTTGAATTAGACAAGTTGTACGTCGGCTACCAAATATTGTCAAAACAATCAAAATCAATAGATTAAAATGGATTGGACGCACGTAGTACGGATGGAGGAGGAGAGTGTGCTGATAAAACTGTTAAATAGTAAACCAGTAAAGGTAGAAGGAGAGCCGGAGTACCGAAGGCTAGATGGCTAGATGCAGTATAAACTGTGATATAAATATCCTTAAAATTCGGCATTGGAAGACATTGACTGGCGAGTGGGTCAGGTTGGAAAAGCGTGTTGGAGAAAGCTAAAACCGCACCGGGCCTATAACGCCATGGAGTAAGTAAGTAAGTAAGATAGCAATTTCTAAACATCAATTGCGACTAAAAATAATGAATTATATAATTAAGATAGAAACAAATATATCATTTTATGTGTGAAAATAATTTTGGAGGCACTATACTTGTGATGCCAAACAAGGCTCAGAAGACATTTCAATTATATAAAAAACAATTATTTTTAACTATGGAAATCATTGCGGAATTCCACAAAAAAAAAATACAAATAGGAACGTATTTTTATGTATTTATGAAAAAATAAATCGTTTGTAAATTTGTAATGTTGAACAAGTGAAATTAAAACACGATTTTATTAAGCTATCAATAAGCTCCAATCACAAGTAAGTGCGGATTATAAAGTCGCGTATATATATAAAAAAAAAAGTACGTTGAAAAATTAACGCAAGTAACAATAAATTTGACTCATCGTCAATCGTCTGAATGATCAAAAGATCAAACATAATTAAAAGACGGGGTAATTTCTATGCAATGATAGGCCCCCGAAAACTTTCTGCCCAACCAAATTTCCTTAGAAATAATACATATAAAAAATCGTTGCTGTACAAATTCAATCAAATTGACATATTTCATTGTATGGAGTATGGAGTCCATATATACAACAGAAGTGTACTCCAACTATATAGAATTAACAAATGTGCTGCAGGATAAGGTCCCATAGTAGAACGTATATGTGGAACAGTAACACATTTTTTAAAAAATTCCCGCCATTATTGAGGCGCTCAATCAATGTGGAAAATAACGTTAAGATCACATATGAACGTGAACCCACTTTTCGGAACAAATTACACCGATTGGTGTAGCTAATGTGATTCAACACACAAAATTGATAAATTTAACGAATATTTTAAATCAAATTGAATTGAGTATCTTTTAGTTTAAATTTAATCGTAAGTAATATCTTTAATGTGAAAGTAAGTATTCGCTTTCGCCGATATAAGGCGCAGTCGACAACTGTTTTTTTTTTATATTAAAAATATGGAACGCTTTAAATTGCTTAACGGATATCCGGATATATAATTGATATATAATCAAATTAAAGTGAAACGAAAATAATATACGTCTCCGAATTGATTGTACTTTAATAATGTACAAAGCGAGTGATTTTGTATCAGCGAAGAATGTTTGTTACCCATTTTAAATGATTTCATTTTGGCGTCATATTAATTGTATTGATTTGCTAATGAACGCCGTACGGTTAGATATGATCAAATGTCTAAACTCTAGAATTTTATCGTATGCAGTAAGTATGCCGCTACGCCCGTAACGAAGTGATCAAAATACACAAAATTTATTCATTTATGGGCGCAATTTTACCTCATACACAATATAATCCCAGAGTGTTTGGACACAACACTTAATGAATGTTTGTAAAACAAAAATATTTTCATTTTATCATTTAAACCGTTGGCGTTGGCCAGTTAACATTAAATTATATAGGATTTGTGCGCATTTAAAGATGAACTGAATGTTGACTGTAGTCTTTTATGAAAACCTTTTATGTTATTTATACTGAAAATTTGTAGCTGCGATAACATACACAACATTGGGTCGACAATTCAGTCCATTAACTGCATTTAAAACGAATAATATAATAGAAAATAATTGATAAATATTTACAATTTCCGTGCGGACTGCTTAATAAATATGTACCATACGCCGAATTGATAGCGAAAACACCATATATTGTGACGTAATTTCAACACAAAATCACTTATAATATACCGTAAAATTTATTAAGCAGCCTGCGCATAACAATAATAATAAATTAGCTGTTTAATTATATACAACATTCATAATTATACTATTTCAATCAAGCCTAATATATTTTATATAAATTATCATATTATGTAGTGGCACACCCTAGAGCCCTTACAATAAGTATATAGGTATTAGGTATGGGTATATAGACTCACCAAACCAATAGGATTAGTATTTTTTTTAAATGAATCTCGGGATGCTGTAAAATTTACCGTTTCCATTGTACATACATTTATTGATTTTATGCCAAGTACACAGTTCAAATGAAATAATTATTATATCCACAATAAGTGGAACGTAACTATGTAAATGATTTATTTGTTATTACACATTTTAGTCCTCCATTGTCTCACACCTACTCCACCCACACTCCAACCCTACTCATTCTCCGTCACTTTCAATGTCCTCTCAACACACTACCATCTGACACATTGTTATATTTCCTCTTCCCTTCACCTTGGTCACCGTCCAAACCTAAACCATTTCCATTACCCATACTCAACAAACTGTTCAACCCTACTGCGCCTTCACAATACCCCAACCACAATTCCTTAAATTCTCAACAACACGAAAGGTTATTTGAAAAATGTGGTAGTCTTATTGTAATAAGATTGTATTGTATTGGATATATGCAAAAGTGAGTTCCGTTTTCCTAATCGATTGCCTAATTCATGCTATTGAAAATTTGCTTTAGAAACTTTAAAGCGTACTATAAAACATTGAAGAATGCTAAACGTAAAAACGATTGGTGAAGCTAGTCCACACCACAATGTATTTGATGAGATCAAAATTATATTGTTTATTATATATGAATTGCACAAAACTGCTGAAACTATAACTGGTGATACGGTGTCTACCGACGACAACTATATCGTTTGAAGTAACCAGTGACCTGAATGGGTGTAAAAGCGACACAACAAATTAATTTTTCAGCATGACAATGTCAACAGCTCATACTGCATATGTGGTTAAAAACTATTTGAAAGGATGGAATTGTAAGGTTTTAAACCAATCCCGCCATATTCGCCAGACATTGCTTCTTCGGATTACTATTTATTCCGGCCGATGCAGTTAGCACTTCTACAAGCACATTTCACATCTTATTAAAGTATTCAAAAATTGACGTGATGATGAGGATCGCGCTTTAAAAGACGATGACTTCTTCAGACCGGGAATCCGTACGGTCAGTGTCTGAAAGATGGAACATACTTTGAATTATGTACCACCACTCTTTTACAATATATATATATAATTGCTATAAATAAACAGGGAATTTTAATCGCAGATAAAACGGAACCTACTTTTGCAATATACTAAAACATTTTAACAATGTCAAAAACATTGAGTTACGCTTTTTTTTTTATGGAAATTATATGAATATTTTAGGTGAACAGTACACACCTGTAATTTCAACAATGGATGTACAATGCGATACATTTTCAGGCCGGGTATTCTTCGCAGCGAGATTCTATTAAATCAGTTACACACCATCATTATATACTTTTACTACACATACCCACTCCCCTCCACCCCCACCCCCCCTCTCACCACATAATTAGATAATTATATAAGTTTTTAACTTCAAATTCGAAATTTTCCAAATCAAATTCAGTATTTCAATAAAATCAAATTGTAAAATAACATTTTTGACAAAAAAAAGATTAGAAAAATTAGTGGAGGAGAAAAATCCGTGTACAAATATATAAATTTTTAAAAACATTTGCGAAAAAATTATGGAATCAGAAAAAGGGTTGCATTTAAATAATTTATAACTTCAATTAATAATGCATTTAAAAAAAATTACGAATTACAATTAAAAAATCAATATCGGAGCAATAAAAATTCTCCTGAAAGCGTATTATGAAATGAAAATTATCAATTTCACGGTTCGCACACTGGTCGCGGACAATCGAAAAAATTATATTCATAGACGAATTTGGTTTTAAATGACCATCGAATGCGCGTCCAACGCCAGTCATTTCATAGCAGCTATTAAGGGACTAATAAAAAAAATTAAAATTGTGTTTGTGGATTTCTTATGGAATTAATTAATAAACTGCAAGAAGAAATTGTAACTGTAATGCATATGGTTAGTTTTGGGCAACGCAGCAGCAATTTGCAAGCCAACCCAAAAATAATGAATATTATGAATGATGTGACCTTAGTCTTTTTTTCGCCATATTCTCTAATGCTGAATCCAATTGAAAACGGGTTTTTTTCGCATAACCAGAATTTAGTTAATATAATTGAAGTTTCTGTGACAACAATCACACCAATCCTGGTGTGTGTAAATTAAAATTATGTTATTTTTTTTTCCCATTACATTTCAATGCATTCGTTAATTACAAAACATTTGTTAGCTATTTTTTTTAACTGTACATTATTGAAATACTGACTTTGTGACATTTTAAAAATGCTGGATTTGATTTGAAAAATCCAAAATTTGAAGTCAAATTGTACGCTACACACACACACACACACACACACACATACACACACTTAACATATACCGTTTTCGGAATAAAATTAAATTTTGCAAATACTTCTTTAAGTCGATGTTCTTTATTTGCAGATTTTATGCAAAGACCGTTTTTTTGTGACAACAACTATTTGTCATCGCAAACGCTCTCTTCTCTCGCTCTCTCGCTCTCTGCGCATAAATTTAATTAAACTGCATTTATGGAACACAACATTATAGCGTCGGCAACTTTATTCGCTATTGTATTGTACCGTCAAAAATGACGATCTGCAATGTGTGAAATTTTGATTTCGAAAACGGTAATAATATTATAAATCTAATTCTGTTTAACGGTTGTTTTTAGATTTTGTGTGTGTGTGTGTGTGTGTGAGTGTACCAAAACTAAACTGAATAGTATTATTTATAAATAGTAAAAATAGTACATTAATAATAATTACAATATAAAATATTTCTAAATCTTAAGTTAAAATTAATTTTGATTATTGTGTGGTCACAAATTTTTTTTTGGTAGATTAATTTTTCTTAATAAAATTCTTTGATATTACAAAAAAAAAAAAAAATAGAACTCATTTTTTTTTTTTTAGGAATTTTGTAATACCGTTAGAGAAAAAAAAAAAAAAAACAACAACAAAAAAAATTAAATACATAATTTTTAAATTTAAAATAAAAATGGTAAAAATTGAAAAAATTAAAATATGAAAAATAAAAAAAAAAAATCATCAAATTAATGTTAATTTTTGTTTTTTTTTTAATTATTCCTAATATATTACTTAATATTAAGGCCCCAACATTTTGGTCCCCCTGTACAACAATTCGCACAATTAATTATATTGTCATTTTGTTTTTTTTCTTTTGTTTTCAAAATATTTACATAATTTTGGCCTAATTTTTGTTTTTAATTTTGTTTACATCCACTTTTTTCTAATTTTAATAAATGAGGACACTTTTGTTGGAAGCTGTGGATTTCCAAAAAAATCGTAAGAATTTCTTTTTACAATTAATTTTAATTTATTTAATTATTTATTACTAATTGTTTTTTTTTTTGTTTTTTTCGTTTTTTTATTTACATTTTTACATTTTAGATGATTACTTGGTTGCATTTTTTTTTTTTGATCACATTAACTCGATGCTGCGTTTGCATACTTTATTTTTGCCATTGTTTTATTTGAAATATTATTTATTTTAAAATATAGAAAAAATAGTGTGTTATAATTAAATTAAATTTGTTTGTAATGAATGCCTGTGTCACACAAGGCATTCAAATAAATAACACTAAAAGGTGTTGACACATGATGGGATGAAGAACACACAAAGAGAAAAAAATAACGGGATTTATATAACGGTTGATATTTAACAATCATCACTCAACACACACACACACACACAAAAGTGATGTTGTTGTGTACGCCTGCACATGAACACATGCCAGAAAAAAAAAAAAATGGAGGAGCAAGGCAATTTTTTGGAAAATTCTCATTTCTTCTCTTTCTTTTATTTTTCTTTTAGTTAAAATAAATAATATTTAATTGTAATTTCATTTAATTATTTTACTAAATTTATGGAAATTAATAATTTTTTTTGTGTTAAATTTTGTTTTTTCAATTAATTTTTTAACAGTTACAATTTTTATTTTGTCTTTGCCAGTTTTGTTGTTAATCGGTATTTTATCTCACATCTATACGACACACACACATGATATTTCCGTACATATCACTGCGTAACACTGTCGCACAAATGACCGGGGTTTTAGTAATAATGTTTGGCGGTGGGTGTGTGTAAAAACACCCACAATACGCACATATATTCCAATAAAAAAATAAAAACGAATAAAAAAACAAAAAAAAATGTTTACTTTATTTTATTTTTGGTTTTTTATCGAACGTCCCCCAAAAAATGAAACACATTTAACTAACTGTACACGCGCACGCTCATTATAATTATATGTTTTAGTTCTCCTGTACAACACACAAAAAACATCTAAATTTCATAAAAAAAAAATCGGTCACAATAAAATGGTTTGAGAACATTTCATATTTAATGGCACGTACGCACGTGTCAGTGTGTGTCTGTGATTCGGGTTTTTTATCATTATAATTATTTTAAACTTTCAAAATTGAAAATCATATTGTATTCAAATAAAATTTTTCTGTTCCATTTTTTTTTTTTGTTTCGTCGTTTCTTAATCTAATTATTTTGCTTAATATTTAAATGAATTTATATACAAAAAATTGTATAGGATCGTATAGTTATAGTGGCAACCAATAATCGATCGCTAACCAGTCTCAAGGCTCCCCCACACACACACACACACACCCACCCATATAAGAAAAAATAATCGACAAAAGAACAACGTGTAAGTGTTATTTTTTCTTATATTGAGGATGTCGGGGTGGTGGTGGGGGAGGGAGGGGTGCTGATTGATCGGTCTGGAAACTGGTTAGGGACTGATGCATATTGGATGCCACTTTACTATTACTATACTTTATAAAAATTACAAATTTACAATATTTACACAAAAAATAATAATAATAATAATAATGGAAAAATTAAGAAATAAATATAAATGTGTAAAACCAATAATTAATTATTTTAAAAAAAATTAAAATAATATCCCTTTTTTGTTTTAGTGTACGGGTGGACATATTTTTTTATTTTAATGAAAATGATGCGTAATTATTACCAGCATTTAGCTGTAGGAGCGAGCAAGCGTTTCTTGAAATCATACATGAGATTCATTTTTAAAGAGTACTATACAAAATGTCGGAGTTAGCGGATAACCGTCCTATAAATTTTAAAAATTCCAGTTTCTATATTTGATTGCTCATGTTTGATATGAGGAAAGTGGGGGAGAGGGGGGGAAAGAGGAGTTTACACGCTTTAAAATGCCATCGGTAGCTTGGCCTTTTTTTTGCATATTTAACCGTTGGAGTGCGAATCGTCGCTATAGCGACGAATAGGTAATGTGCCAAAAACCTATAGCACTCAAACGGATAAATATAAGTTTACAGTCGAAACTAAGAAGATTTTTGAAATACAATAGAATTGCCACCGTTTTTCGTTAAATTTTCAATATTCTTTTAGCCAATTCTATTAAATGGGAATTCAAATGGATGGGATTTCAATTGAATGGGAATTCTATTTAATGGGATTTCAATTGAATGGGAATTCAATTAAATGGGAATTCAAATGAATGGGATTTCTATTGAATGAGAATTCTATTGAATGGGACTTCAATTTAATGAGATTCACAATTGAATGGGATTTCAATTAAATGGGAATTTTATTGAATGGGATTTCAATTTAATGAGATTCACAATTGAATGGGATTTCAATTGAATGGGAATTCTATTGAATGGAAATTCAATTAAATGGGAATTCCAATGAATGGGATTTCTATTGAATGAGAATTCTATTTAATGGGATTTCAATTGAATGAGAATTCTATTTAATGGGATTTCAATTGAATGGGAATTTAATTAAATGGGAATTCAAATGAATGAGCTTTCAATTGAATGGGAATTCTATTTAATGCGATTTCAATTTAATGGGATTTCAATTGAATGGGAATTCAATTAAATGGGAATTTTATTGAATGGGATTTCAATTGAATGGGATTTCAATTGAATGGGATTTCAATTTAATGGGATTTCAATTGAATGAGATTTCAATTGAATAGGAATTCTATTGAATGGAAATTCAATTAAATGGGAATTCAAATGAATGAGATTTCTATCGAATGAGATTTCTATTGAATGGGAATTCAATTAACTGGCAATTCAAATGAATGAGATTTCAATTGAATGATTGTGATTTTGGATACAATTTAATGGCAATAAATTTACAAATTTATTGTTACTTGAATGGGGAATTCAAATTGAATAGAAATTCCATAATAATTAATTCACTTGAATAATAATTTGATTTGGATAACGTACTATATTTTAATTTTAATTAATAGCCGAATATAATTTATCTTTTGAAATTGATCGTAAATTAATTGTTTTTTTTATCAATCAATTCGATTTTATAGTAAATATTTTCATTATTCAAAAAATAATACCCCGCCGACACAAACACAAAAAAGGGTGATTTATTTTTTTTTATGTTATTAAAAATAAAAGAATAATATTAATAATAACAATAACAATAATAATAATAATAATAATAATTATGTATCAATATTTAAAAGCTTTAATTATTGGTCTTCCTGTACAATGGTAACATAAAATATAAAAATAAAATTAAAATAAATAAATAAATAAATAATAATAAAATGCGAAGACATTATTTTATCAAAGCTTTTTTATAAACATTTCTGATCGTTATGACTTTAATTCGCGTCAATTTGAATATCTTCTTTTTTTCAAATATACACAAAACTAAAAAATAGGAATTTAAAAAAAATAATTAAAAAATTAAACAAAAAAAAAAACTAAAAATAAAAACAATTAATTAATTTTTAAAATAAAATTATCGTGTACATTATCGTTCACTTTCATTCCTAACTGTTGCGTTATTATTTTAATTTTTAAATTATTTTTATATTAATCTAATTTTTTACCAGAGCCGCCCCCCCCCAAACAAACAAACATTTTATTTATTTATAAATTATTAGAATTTAAATAATTTGTCGTTTTTAATAAAAACAAAAAAAAAATAAATTAAAATTTGTCGAATTGTCGCGTTGTTGTTGAGTTAATAATAACAATAAAATTAACGTATAAATTATAATATTTTTAAAATTACAAGAATTGTGTGTGTGCGACGAACGAGGCGAGGCGTCGCAAAAATTCAAAATAATAATAATAATCTATTTTATTGTTCACTCACACCGGCACACGCACCTTGCTTGGTTTTTATTAAATTGCCGTTGAACTACAAAAAAAAAAAAAAAAAACAATTATAAAAACGTCAACATTTTGAAAACAATAAATCAGCAAAGATTTTAAAAATAAAATTATAATTTAATAAAATTTTAAAGGTTGTTCAATTTTTGAGTTAACTTTTTGAATTTGCCACCATTTGTGTGGAACAAAGCCGTTAGTTAAAATGTACGAACAATTGATCGACGTTTGCGTCGCATCTTCATTGTGAAAAATAAACTATCCAACAAGCACCATTCAACAAAATATTATGAATAAATTCAATGGTGTTCAAATGCAAGAACAATAAAAAAATAACTGTTTGTTTGGTGTGTTGTCTTGGTCTGGGTCTGGGAGTGATTGGTTTATACTTGTTTTCGAAAAACAAAAGAAAACTGAAAAACGTTGTTGTGAATGGTATTTAATCAAATCAAAAGATGATTAATTAACCATTCAATTAATGCCGCATTATATGTAGTTTTATAACAGAATGGTGCCAGCATAGCCATACAGCAAATAATCTTTTGAACCAATCGAACGATCGATTAATTTGTGGCGGAACAAATGTTAATTGACCAGCATCAACATTGTGTGCGATCCATAACACCATTAGACTACTTTTTTTTATGGGATGGTTTAATGCAGGAACAATCCTCAAAAACCATTTAACAAACTGAAAGAATATGGGAGCAAATCATTCTTAAAATTGAATTACAATATTATGTGAACACGTGATGGGAAAATGTTTCCTAACAAAATGGTCACACTTTCAAAACAGTTAACTCAAATTTGAACAGCCTTTTAGTTTTAGTGATGCGGATGTATTGAATAAATAATACATATAATTTGATTCAATGCGGAGCAGTCTGTGATGACCAAATCGAATCGAATCGAGTGAAAGCATGATGTAATGGGTAAATATAGTTTATGGAAAAATAATTTGAGTGGAAAGGAAAATCGTTTTAATTATGATCAATTATTATTTTAAGAGTTTTTTAAGAGATTTTGAAAAAATTTTTGTAAATTCAATAAAATTGTCAATTTTTCGTAGAAAAAATTTTGAAAAAAAAACAATGGATTGACAACGTCACAACGTTCACAACCGATATTTAATCGATTTTCTGCAATTGATGTCTGTAAAACATTTAAAATAATTTCAACAACAAATCATTATTTCATACAAAGTTTTACAGAGCAATCGATCCAAAATCGAACATTATATTTTGTGTACGAGTGATGAAGCCGTTTTTTATTCGAAATTTTTGCTATGAAAAATTGGAAATTTATTGTATATTTTAGAAAAATAAGAGTCGTCGCGTGCGGTCTACTTTTTATGTGTGATATGACCGACTGACTGAATGACTGGCCGAAAAACGACTAATTTTATTTATTTAATTAAGCGAGTAAACAATATTATTAACATAATAAAGTTAAAGAGGCGGGGTCCCTTACAAAATGACGTTTATTTAAATTAAAATATAATCTTTGCTGATGGGATGTGTGATTCGCGCAATGAAAAACAACAATCAATTAAAAAAAAATAGATAAAAAAAAATAGATAAATTTAAAAACATTTCAATAACAAAATTAAATGTGATAAAAATCGATAAACAAACACAATTCATTGTGCGTTGAATGATGGTGTCCAAAAATCACTTTCTATCAAAAATCTTAAAATCTTTAATAACTTTTTAATGGTCTTTTTTATTTTGTAAATAACTAAAATCATTAAAAAAATATTCGTTCATATTTTAATAGAAAATGAGTTTTGGTTCACCCTATTTAATAACAAAATAAAAAAAACAAACATGAAATACTGAATGAAAATTCTAACATTTTGTGTGTGTGTGTTGGGTTTATGAAAAAATATTTATTGTAAATGGTGTGCAAAATATGTGTGCGGTGTGTTTTTGTTTTGTTGTACTTCAAAATTTCTACACAGCCACACACAGTGCAGCAGTAATTTAGTCGGAAAAAATGAAAATTAGACTATGACTCAGCGTTTTTATCATACAGGTGTTGCAATCGCACTTTTATCCAACACAACCCTAACAACCTCCCATAACTATACATCCCTTGCTCTTCAAACTTCCAGTTTACAACCATCACCTGATACCTGTTCCTCATCAACCTTCCTTTCTCTGTCTTGTCTGAATCATGAATTTACATTTCTACTGCAATCACTGTACCACAACACCGTTACTCAACACACCACTAACCATCATCACTCGGTATCACCCAGCTCTTGACTGAACCATATCAACTTTACGTATAAGTTGTACAACCACCTCTGTAACCTATAACATAAATTGCCCTCAAACCAACATTTTATAATTCCTTCAACTCCGCTAAGCTTCATCAGCTTCAATCCAAATTCCATTTCTACTACCTTACTTGAAGCATGCGTTTTCACTTCCACTGCAATCACTCCTGCCAACGCATCAACTTTACTTACCAAACCAGACCAACGGGCATCAATGTTGTTTTTTTATTTATCTTATAGGCATGTCAAACGAATGTTGAAAACACCTTTACTCAACAACACACCACTAACTTTCAACACTCGCTATTTCCCAGCTCTTGCCTGCACCTCATCAATCTCACTTCTAAGTTGTACAACCACGCCTCTATAACCTAAAAAAAAAAAATTGCCCTTTTACATTTCCCACTTCCTACAACCTAAGTTATCAGCTTCAATCCAAACTCCATTTCTACCTTGCTTGAAGCATGGATTTTCACTTCCACTGCAATCACTGCTTCCAACGCATGAACTTTACTTACCAAACCAGACCAACGGGCATCAATGTTGTTTTTTTATTTATCTTATAGGAATTTCAAACGAATGTTGCAAACATCTTTACTCAACACACCACTAACTTTCATAACTCGCTATTTACCAGCTCTTGCCTGCACCACATCAATCTCACTTCTAAGTTTACAACCACCTCTCTAACCTATAATATAAATTGCCCTCCACCAACATTTCATACTTCCTTCAACCCCTAAGCTTTATCAGCCTCAATCCAAACTCCATTTCTACTACCTTGCTTGAAGCATGCGTTTTCACTTCCACTGCAATCACTCCTGCCAACGCATCAACTTTACTTACCAAACCAGACCAACGGGCATTAATGTTTGTTTTTTTTATTTATCTTATAGGAATTTCCAACCGAATGTTGCAAACACCTTTACTCAACACATCACTAACTAACATAACTCGCTATTTCCCAGTTCTTGCCTGCACCACATCAATCTCACTTTTAGGTTTACAACCACCTCTCTAACCTATAATATAAATTGCCCTCTTACATTTCCCACTTCCTTCAACCCCTAAGCTTCATCACCTTTAATCCTAACTCAATTTTTACTACTTTGGTTAAAGCATGCGTTTTCACTTCCACTGCAATCACTCCGTTCTACCGCGTTCATCTTTATTTATCTATCCACGGGCACCAACGTTGTTTGTTTTTTTTTTTTTTTTCCATTTACCTTATAACAATTGCACACGATGTTTCACGACCTTCACCTTTACTCAACACACACCAGTAACTAATAACATTCCTTACTTATCGACGCCGTTGTTAAATACAATAATTCATAATCGTCTCGTTAACCATTAACTTGTGTGTGTCAGTGTGTGTTTGTGTTTTTTAATCAGAAATGTGTTATTAATTTTGCACAATCAATGTGTTTTTCATAACACAACATTTTTAATAATATAGAATTTCATCAATATTTCAATTGCATGGTGTAGTATTTATAAAAAAAAAAAATAAAATAAATAATTTCTATTGATTTAAAATTAAAAGAAAGAGAAAAAAACTATTAAATAAATTTGCTAATCGTCGTTTTTCTGTTTTAAAAAATATTATCCATAAAAATATAAAATATTACATAGAATTTGTGTTCTATATAATAAAGCCGTGTACATTTATTATATAAAAACTATGGAATGATTTTATTTCTAATTAAATGTAATATTTTAATAGAGATTCAATTTCTAATATTTTGTACTTATTTAAAACATAAAAATGCATTAGCAATTTACAAAATTATTATAAATAGGATAAAATGTCCCAATGTATGTGTGTGTGTGTTTCACATTGTTGGCACACCTTAACCTTGCTAAGTATCAGAGTAATAATAAGTTAATATTTTATATTATACTATTTTTTTTCTATTCATTTTTTACATTTACTTTAAAAAGTAATTGATTTTAAAGTTTAATGTATGTGTGTGTGTGTGTGTGTGTGTTTAATTGTAATAATTAATTATAGGTAATTTTATAACGTATCGTTTTAGAATTATTTTCTTATAGAATTAACCATTCTCTCTTCGTGAGTGTGTTTTTTAAATATAAAATATAATCACTAAATTTAAATTAATTTAACAAATTAATACATAATACAATTAAACTAAATTCGTATCTATTATCTTATTTGGATTTAAAAATAAAAACAATTTCACTAACAATAAATTAAATAATAAATTAAAGAAAATTATATTCGAATTATATTCATTTACTTTTTTTTACTAATATACAATTTTTGCTAATCATCACATCGTCGAAGGGGTGTGGGCGAAGCGTAAAAAAAATGATTTCAGATTACAAATATCAGCACTTAATTTTTGTGGTGGTGGTGGTGGTTGAGTTGAAATATATATAGAAAAAAGACCTTTAAAAATTATTATCTTTTTGAATTAAGTCGGACCATAGTTTTTTTTTTTATGGATTTCCATTTTTGTGTATAAAATTACAAATATCAATAATCAACGATTCCATAGTTTCAAATATAGAAGTAATTTTTAAAATCGATATTCATACGTTCACAATATATGACTTTCGATTTTCCGTTTGTCAGGTCACGGTGAAATTTTTTTTATGAAATAATAATACTGTTCTAAATTCACTTAACACAATATCAAAAATTTCTTAAAATTTACTTTGCCATCGATTGGGAAAATCGAACCATATCGTTTGAACATACTTGCATCGATATCGAATCGAAAAAAAACAAACTATAATCTATGAAAACTATTGATAATTGATTATAATTTGAATCTGTATACAAAAATTAGAATCCGTTAAAATTAAAAGTATGGCCATAATAACAACAAAAATAAAATGATAATTTGATAATTTCAAAAAGTCATTTTTTCATAATTTAATCAAATTAATATTAAAAAAATTCATGGTGATATTGAAAAATCAAAAACTAAAAATCATTTCCCATCACTTCGCCACTGTGATACAACGATACGATGATCATCTTCATCATAAAATATTATGTGAAAATTAAAATTATAATTAACTAATTATACAAAAGTATACAAAATGTTTAAATAATATTTAATTAAATTAAGTAATATTAAGGATATATATATAAATGTATTGGTATTGGTGAGCAAAAAAATTATTATATAAAAATAAATAAAATTTAATATCACTCTCTCTCTCTCTCTGTGTTGCTAATAATAAACTTATTCTTCACAATTATATTAAATTTTATCGTGATTGGCATGAACTTGTTAAACTCATTGCCGATATACCAGACTGTAAACTAGACATTGATCCTTTGTAATTGGCTGAACTTAATATTTCATGAAAATACATTAATTGTGCTGGATGTTCACAAGACGGTGGACAAAACCATTGTAATATATAATTTCCACAAAATGTCATCACATGTGAACCCTAAAATTTAAAAAAAATTTTTATTAAATTTAATATATTAAAATAATAGGAAAATATGATTTCGTGAAGAAAATATAAAATTGCTCGGTATACACAAATTGATATTAAAATTGTTCGACATTGTTCAATCGAAAAATAATTATAATAATCGAAAATATAAATAATCAAATTAGACAGTGTATCTATTGGATATTTAGCAAAATTGTACATTATTCAAAGTATGCTCCTTCATAAGTTTTACAACCTTACGTCCATCTTTCGGACACTATACGGATTTCGCCCACACCTAAAGAAGTTGTTGACTTTTGTAAGCGATCCATTCGTTAAGTTAATTTTTTATACTTTCAAAAGTTTTCTGCAATTTATTATACACATTGATGTCACCAAATACAGAGCATAACCGTATCAGCATTACTATTTCACTTTGACTGTGATGGAAACAGAAACTAATTTTTTACGCTTACGATTCTCATAGTAAATCTATTTTTAATCACCAGTATTCGATGCAAAAAAACCTTTTCTTTGTTGTCTTTGAACAAACATTTTACAAGTGACTTTTCGCTTTTTTTTGCTGTCTTTGTGTCCATTCATGTAATATTCAGTTTTTAAATCAGTCCCATTGTCGTGCGTCAACACGTCTATTGACAACAAATTGGTTAACATTCAATTCTTGTTGCATTCGGGTCAACTTTAGAAGTTTTCGGTACACCATCACACGTTCGGCGTCGTCAACATCGAATAAACCTTTTTTAAATTGTCTGTACAAACCGAAAAGCTACTACAAGCTATGACTTTCAGCACCGTTGTTATTTAAATTATAAGACTGTAACAATACTTCCCACAGCAAATGTCGTTCATTTTTTGGACCAACACCATTTTCCATTTTAATGGTTATAAAAAAATATATTGTTTACACTTCAATCAAATCAAATGTTAGTACGTTACGTTTTTAGAAATTTATAAAGTTAGTTGTCAAGAGTATGCACTACCAGATTCTACACTACAATCACAAGACTAACGCAATCTTTTATGAAAACAGAACTCTCTTACTATCCAATATTATATGCAGGTTATTCGTGATAATAACTATACAGTTGCGCGTCACAGTCTGTCATCATTTTGCTTAAGTTATAGTTAAATAAATAATCATTTGTGTTACGTAGCTAATTGTTAGTATCAACACAGATTGTCCCAATTTGCGGCTGTAATACGAAAACGTAATGTTCTCTTTGGCATTTTGAGGCAACAGTTTCATGTAAACATTTGACCGATTCGACTTACACAAAAATAAATTAAATAAAAATTGTTAATCACAAAGTTTATTTAGGCATAAATCGATAAATTATGATGGAAAACTTTTTCTCTGTATAAGTTTAAAAACTTGTCACATTCATAAACTCACATTTACACGTTTATCGGGTTACCGTTTTAGACAGTCTATGCAACCCAAGATTAATTCACGTGAAGATTGATTGATTCAACGAATTGAGAGAATATTCCAAGAACTTTGCCACAAGCTACAGCAAACAATTAGAGTGATTTGATCTTTTGACAGGCGAAATTGCGTATATATTTGAGCTAAAGGAGCACACTTTCCACAATTGCTTTGGACTATTTTTGTGTAAAACTATGTTGCTATGCGCGGGATATGTAATCTTCTAAAGATGTCAGCGACAAATATATGCGCCTCTATTGTCACAAATACTAATAAAATAATTCAACTGAGGCAACGAGGGCAGTTGCATACCATAATATTAATTTGCCCATTTCAAGATCGGCCAGAATTTTAAAATAAACGCATTTTAATATCAATTTCTTGTTAATTTTCTTCCTTCACGAAATCATAATTTGACAACCTAAAATTTTATAAAATATTTATGGTATTATTTCAGATATTAATAAAATTTAGTAAAAAAAATATTGTACCCACCTGAACACTTTCTTTTTGACGACAAACTAATGTCGGTTCAGCACGAAAATAGTTTTTATCTTCTTCAAATCCGCATAAATCAAATACAGATACAGATGGATCTAATAATTATAAATGTGTATATATTTAAATTAATTAATTATAGTTAATTACATTAACAGCAACAAAATCTATTGGCCCATCCCTATATATTTATATTTAGTAAAATCCGTAAGATAGACGTTAACGTTTAAGTCATCACATGGAGTTAAATCTGGGGAAAGACTAATACATACTTAAAAATCAGAATTTTCCTATATCACCAAAGCAGGTTTGTTTGCATGCGGGTAAATTTTACCCCAATGAAACAAGATATTTTCAATTCTAAACTAAGTTCTTTTAAAAATATTTCAACCAGATTATATAATTTATAGCATATTGTAATAGCTATTACAGGTAATCAACCGTCGATAAAATATGTTATAAATTAGCCTGCCAATGGAACTAGTTTTGTTTTCATTTTGTGTAAGGAAATCAGCCTCTGCGGTTAAAGTTTTTACTTATCCATTGGCTTATCATCCAAATAGCGACGAAACAATTCATCTAAAATTACATAATTAATTGTAGTCATCTCAAAATAAAACCGAGTGAAATATTACTGGAAAATTTGGCAATTTGAAAAATTGTCTGTAATGATGTAAAATAGATGACGCCAATTACAATCTTATGACTTAGTTAATTTTTCTAAAATACAATTACAGTTACACACAAATTGTGAAGTCATGTCAATTTTAAAATAGATATACATTAATTTCATTGTTACTTAAGCTTAGAAACGTTTTGTATCTGCGATACGGCATTTTCATCTTTCCAACGATGAATAATTTTTAAATTCTTGCTGCAATGTATTGTTTTCCTTTGAATTACGATTACCAGCAACTATAATACCACAAAGGTGATTTGTTTAAAATTTTAGTTGATCTTTTATAACCACACCAATATAGTACGATTCGTTTCTGAATGTAAATGTTATCGTACAAAATGATAAACCAAAATCAGTAAAACACAATGAGAAGAAGTTTATCGTTCATCATTTTATGCGGTGGTGACCATTGAATAAAAGAGTGTATGAAAAATTGACATATTTCTATGTTATTGATTCGTTGAACATATTTTGATAATACATTATTATTAAACACCAGATAGAATGAGCAGACTGTTGACGGATCGTGACCGGTATGTGACAAAACATAAATAATGCAAACTGATTAAACTAAATTAGTAATTTGTAATTCATTTTGAATGATTTTTTTATTTAAATTGCATACCACCCATCCCAGGCAGTTGTTGTTTTTTCTTACCGTTCTATTGCTTTCTTCAAATTCTTCTTGTATTCTGTATTCCTTCAGTATTTCTAACCACTTTAAAGAATTTGTATGAGCAGAGCATAATCTCTGCAGGTAGTGAGATAATACATTTTGAATTTCATTCGGGTATATTTATTGGAAATTGAAAATTCAGTATTTCTAACAATTTTCCAGAATTTGTAATCGGAGACCCATAATCAATAGGTAAATAGGTTTTCTGAAGTTATCAATAATAAACTTATTTTGAAAAAATAGCTCAATTAATATAGGCAGCTGCTATTTAATTAATTAATAAATAAACAATTACTATGTATAGAAAGGCGGTTAATTAATGTGTATTGCTTGATGTCTACCTTACCCCCTTTACACAAAATGCAAACACCATTGTCATTGTTCACTATACAGTGAGAACAAAATATGTGTTATTCATCTTATACACCTGCAAAGATTTGTATTTATCTTTTTAATAATATTAATAAAATTACCATTCAAATTTGATAAACTTTTTGTTGTACGAAAAACTGTAAAATGTAAATCACTTTTAACAACATCAAAATCCCAAGTGAGTACACTCTTTGGATCATTATTTATAATCACAATTTCACGGATATGTCCCGGTTGTAGATCAATTGATTTATATAAATCATGATGAGTATTTTGATTATTGTTGCTGCCATTTAAACCACCATTTAATGATGGAATAGTACGTGAAAAAGTACTATTACCAATAGCCGTTGATGATGACGATATTTGTATATCATTTGATTGTGGTGGCAGTGGTGGCAGTGGTGGTGATGGTTGTTGTGATGGCATTGATGTTGACGTTGATGCAGCAGTCGATGGTGCCGTTGTTGGTGATGCACTACCATCACCATGATCTTCACTCATAGTTTTATATAAAGTTTTTGGTACTAAACCACCCTCATGAATTAGAGTCTAAATTATAAATTTAAAATTATAAAAAAAAATATATGTGAATAAATTAATTAATTAATTAAAATTTTATTTTTTCTCTTTTGTCTATTGTCTAAAATAATTAAAAATCTGTAAATAAAATATTGCCTATACAAAATTTATAACGTTAACTATAACTATTTCATGTTATTAATATTAAATTAAATTAACATATGGATACGATGATTTGTATGTGCAAAATTTTAATAGTATTAACTAAATCGAAATAAATAAATATTTCTTATCTAATTGATGTAAAAATTATTTGAATGCGTTATGCGATAGGAAAATATATATTATAGCATTTTATGAATTCATAAGAATTTCGATAGTGCTGTTTAATTAATTACAATATGTTGTTTATTTATAACATATTATTAGAACTAAAAATACAGGAAGACACAAACAATGTGATTATGGTATTGATAAGATTTTAAATGAAGTGTTTTTTATTATTTGTTTGAAATGAAACACAGACAATTTACGATAACAAACTAATATATTGATTAGCAATTAAACTATAATTAAGTTTTGATTTTACATAATGATTATAATTGAATGATTGATTAGATTTTATAATTTAATAATTAAGACGTTATACACAGCCAATTATATAATATAGATGTGTTTCGAATACAAAACAACTAATGAATGAATGTTTAATTTATTTTGATAGCTTTTAATTTGATTGAGCGCATAATTTAAATTACAACTTTTGCGTTATCAAAACAGTGTTTCTACCATATAAGTTTTTATTATGGGTGATTAAAAAATTCAAATACTACTACTACTACACACACACACACACACACACACACACAAAATGGTAAAAATTTCTATTTCAAAATATAAAAAATTTGTATGTCTCTCAATTCGATATATCTCGCTTTCCATATGCCTGCGAAGGCGGCGTGAGTGTGAATGTGTGTATACACAGTGTGTCGTTTCAATAATCGTGTAAATTTAGGTTAAAAAAAATTTAGAAAACACATTTTAATAATTATTGAAAGATAATTATTTATTTAAAATACATTCCCTTGGTTCACTCAATACGGGGTTCGATCAACTAATGCATAGATAGATTTTTTTAATATCAGTTATATAACAATGTTTATCATCAGCTGGGTCGCTTGAATGGTTCAACTTCAACATAAAACGTTCCTGTTATGGCAGTTTTCGGTTTTGGAAACCGAATACGGGGAGGCCGCCGGGTGTTGAAAGAAATCCGATTATTCATCAAAAATTCGTTAACTTTTTCAGTTTTGTGAGGTGATGCGTTAACGTGAAACAGACAACAACAAAAAATAGCTGTTTTTTTTCGAACCACAAACAATGCAAAAACACCCAAAATTGTATTCTCCACAATTTGATTTTCTGGGACAACTTCGATGTAACCAATACATTTTGAATGGTAGAATGTTATCAGAAAGTTGTCTTGATTCTTGACTTTTGAAAACGCAATTTCTTTGGTTTTGGCTCATCTTTGAGCTCCCATTATGACGCTTAATTTCTGCATCATATTTAAAGCACCATGTTTCATCATCAGTTTATGATGGTATCAAGAAAATCTGAACCGTTTTTATGCTGTTTTAATGATGTCTTTGCAATGCTGTACACTGGCGATTTGATGGTCTTCGTTTATTGCATATCAAAACATGTATAAACTTGTCGTTGAGACATACCACACAATCATCACATCTTTGTTCAATTGTATTTTTACGATGCAAGCACATCAACAAAACTACTGACACTCAAATGTGCGTGTAACTTTTTTTAACCTATCGACCGGGGTTGCACGAATTTGGGTACGTAAAAATGTATCTTTTTAATAATGCCAACTGATCAATAGATGGCACTGTGTGTTCTATTATTTTAAAATCAAATTGTTGGTTATTTAAACGACACACTGTGTATTAAATTTATAATAATATAGTGATTTATTTGGTTTTTAAAGTGAATTGGTTTCCATAGTGAGGGAAACACAATGATATAAAATTGAAATTTGTGTGTTAAGAATTAGATTTCTTACACATTGACATGCCATATAATAACAACGTGTGTAGAATTTTGCTGGAACTGGTTCAATATTAGTATTAGTTGACATTTTTGGCTATTTTAGTTTAGAGAATATATTTTTATGTTTACAACAATATTTTTGTTTTTATTTATTTTTTTTTCATTCGTTAAATATTAAATTTAATTTTGTTAATGCAAAGATTTTATTTTAATCAAATACAAAAAAAAAATAAAATAATAATTTGAAATATATTATCACGGATTAACTTTACTTACAGTACTTGGACCTCCCAAAAAATCCGGTATACTTTCCGAATCTATATGTTGTTCTAAACCGTCTTTCATATGTATACAATCTGGACCACCATAAAATAAAAATTTTGAACGTGTATTTTCATCTAAAATAAAAAAAAAAATAGAAAATTGGAGGCGGTGATACATGTGTGAACAACATAAAAATAAATTACCTATGAATGCACTAACAATAGTCCATGCTATTGGAAATACACGTGGTGCACGTACGATAAATACACGTCCCATAGTCTCTGGATAAATTAATTCTACTGTTTCTATAATACGTAATAATGCCTTAATTCCTGGCCGCCATAAATGGCGCATTGATAAACCATCTAAATCCACCAGTAAACACCAGCTGGTCACCGGTCGTTCTAATGTTTTTGTTGCTTTTTTAATAATTTGTAAACCCTCTTCGCATATGTGTAATGTTAATTTTAATAGACCATCTTCACCAATTGCCCGTAAAATACCTTTAACATCCATATGACCTAAACGTAATATATAAATGGGTCGTCCGATTTTATCATTAGCATGATGCCATGCACCGGGAAAATATTTTTCAATTATTGATGGCATTTGATAATCTTGAAGTATACGATCGATATTATTATCTTCACGCCATTTTATTGATGCATTTAACATTTGAAATGATTTATCAACATTAAAGTCACGAGCACGTAAAAATCTTAATAATGTTGAATATGCTATTTGTGAATTTTTAGTCGGATACAATTCTTTAACCATATTACGTAACTCCAATAATTTCGATTCTTGTAATGGTTCTAAATCACCTAAATTTTTTATTATATAGTCAGCAACTAACATTTCTTCATATTCAGTTATTGATGGTTTACGTGATGATGATGGTGATGACGATGGTGGTGGTGATGATGATGATGATATTGTTGTTGTGGCTATAGTTTTTTGTAAATGTGGTTGTGTTTCCTGTTGTGGTTGTGCAGGCTGTTGTTGATCTTGTTGTGGCGGTAAATTATTTTCTTTATCTAATTCATTGTTTGTATTATTGTCAATATTTTCAATTTGTATATTATTTGAATTTGTATTATTAGTACTATTATTATCTACTTGATCCGATGATGATGATGATGATGTTGGTGGTGGTGATGGTAGTGGTGGTATCCAACGTTCAACATATGTAATACCATCTTTACGTAATTCTTCAATAAAATATTCAATAATTTCTTTTCCTTTCAATGTCATTTGTGTATATTGTTTCATACCCATTTTTTCCATTGAATGTTCAAAACCAAAAAAATTTTTGATATCTAATGTTGCCGTTTGATCAAAACATGTCCAATCTGAATTTTCTGGATGTGCATAATAACGACAACGTTCAAATATTTCAATTCGTGATGAATATGTTTCATTAACCGCTTCAATATTTAACGAACGGGCACGCATATCTAAAAAGTTTGTTTGTACAAAATATACAACATCTAAACCGATTAATTTTTTAAATAAATATGGTGCATCAACGGCTAATTTACAACGGCGACTTGTATTACGTATAGCACCATCATCACTCATATCTTCTTTTACAATTTGGCAATCGAGAACGATCGGCATTTGTGGACATACAGGAAAACGACGTTCATAGGCCTATAAATTGAAAAATAAATTATATTAAATTAATTTCGTATTTAATTTTCTACATTTCATAATAATATTATAGAGAGGCATTTTCCAAATTATAAATTTAATTGCTATATATATCAGGAAATTGAATAAGTTCTCGGTATTTCGCGACAGATTGTGTACAATACTACATATAATTTCATCGTGAAGCTCAACCATTAGACTACAAATGACAGTAATATTATTTGTTATTCTGCCGAAATGTAAATAACATATTTTTGCATAGCGATAAACATGCCGAATTTCGAGCCAAGAACATTGTCGGGCGGAGGTTAATCGTATTCGCAATGGATATAATCAACGGTAGTTTTTGTGTAGAAATATAGGTCGACAGGTTATGGACAAAAATCCAAGATGTACTTCAAAAATTTACATTTAATGCACAGGCCAGTGTATATATTGTGGAAGATGTGCAATTTCAAATAGCTCAACCATTTATTGTTGAACCGCATCAATACACGATGTAAAGACTGTTATTCGAAAGCATAAGAATAATAAATCACCTGAATCTGATAACTCACCGGGTGAACTACTTACATATGTAGAAAATGCATTATGGTATCAAATGCACGAGCTGATTGTAAAGGTTTGGAATAATAAACAGGTGCCAGATACGTGGAAGGATGGTATTATCTGTCCATTTTATAAAAAGGGTAACAAATTGTAACAACTATGTTAACGATATAGATTTAATGGATCGAAATAAGATGACTGTCAAGGATGATTTCCTAAACGTTAAACGAGGGAGCATCGGTTATAGGTTACAAAGTGAATGCATCAGAATTTACTATTGCTGTGAATATGATTTTGAAATTGGTAATATAGTTTCGTATAAGTATAATGGGAACGCTGGTATATGTGGAAAATCATATTGAAAAGGAAATTCACCACGAATTCACAGTATATATTGAGAAAAAAAATACAAGTTATACAAATCGTTCCAAGACCGCACGCTGAAGGCGAAGAGCGAATCGAACGGCCATCAACATCAACTGATGAACAAGAAAATCAAAGGTCTAGCTTTTTTATATTTTACAATTTATATTTAATTTATCCCTTAATTCGTGACTATTCTTCCTACTTTGGGTAAGTTTTTTGAGTCGCTTGTATGTGATTCAGTTAATCCCCAAATTAAACATTTAATATGTCCGGCTCAACACAGTTTTATGAGTGGTCGTTCAACCGTGACCAACTTGATTGAGTTTTCGAACTTTACATTAGATACGATTGAATCTTATGGACAGGTGGATGTTATATACACGGATTTTCGTAAGGTCTTCGATAGAGTATCTCATCGTATTCAAATTACGTAATCTTGGTTTTCATTCATCCATGCTTCATTGGATTGAATTTTATTTAAGTGATCGTAAACAATATGTCAGGATACTTGGTCACAATTCGCGATCATTTATTGTTAAATCCGGTGTACCTCAGGTCAGCCACATTGATTCTCTACTTGTTAACTTATTTATAAATGCCATTATTTCGTTGATATCATCTAAATTTGTATGCGGATGATTTAAAAAATTTTCGAATTGTGGCTTCTCTCTCCGATTCGATATTACTTCAAAATGAGCTGTCCATGATTTCCTGGTCCTGGTGTGCCCCCTAATGATATGTGATTAAACGCTGGTTAAATTCAATTGTGTTTCTTTCCATCGAAATTGTTTTTAATTACAAGATTTGTAATTCATCCCTACAACGGGTTGACGAAATACATGATCTTGGCGTTATTTTCGATCGTAAATTGTTTTTAAATCTCACTTTGATTACATAACAACTAGAGCTTCCATGCGATGTTGGGCGATTTATTAAAAGGAGTTATCGGGAATTTTCTGATCCATACGTGTTGATGAGCTTATACTTGTCAGATCTCAATTGGAATATGCTTCGGTAGCATGGAACCCATACTACGATGAACACCCTAAATCCATAGAGTCTGTACAAAAACACTTTGTTTTGTATGCTCTGAGGAAAGCGGAAAAGACAGATGGTTTTCGGCTCCCACATAACACGCATATATGTCAACTGATCCATGTGGAATCTTTAAAACATTGGCGCGCGAAATCGATGGTGTTTTATTTATTTTTGATCTTTTGTCATTCTGATAATAATCTGATTTTTGTATTTGATTTTAAATATAATTAACGGTCAGTGGGGTAGAATCCCTTTTGACCAGTAAATAAATAAACTATGACTTTCAGCAGCATTTTGTTTGCGCAAATGACGTTAATATTTTGGTACAAAGCACGTTCCATTTTCATGCGAGCAAAATAATATATTGTTTATCAAATGTTTTATAAATACCATATAAAAATATAACAAAAGGCAACGTGTGCGTGCACATATCAAATTTTGTTTACTACAAAAATGTTGATAAGAAAAATTTCATAATTTTTATTTCTTTCAGATAACTTTTTTTGTTGCTGTTTCCTTTTGAACTTAATCAACAAGATTATTTTTTTTTCGTATACGATTTTTGTGGCGTACAATATTAAATTAAAATTGAAATAATTAAGTACTTAATTACATTATTATTGGATTTATGTTGATATATTTTTTGTAATTATAGTATTTATATTTAATGAATTGAAACACTTTAGAGTGATTGAATTAAATTTATCGCATTATCGCATGTGTAAAATAAAGAAATACAAAAGATAGCAAATTTATCATTTGTTTATAAATGGAAAACAAATTAATTAATATTAATCAAGCAAACACGTGACAAATAAAACATATTGTAATAATACCAAAACAGCCTTGATATTTCCTTCTGTATATAAATATTATTGCTAAGATTGTTTAGAAAGTTTATTAGTAATTTTAAGTTAATTTTATAATAGACGTTTTAGCACTTAATTAATTTAATAATCAACAACATTTTTATCATTATTCATATATTTTTTAGAATAATGTTTATTGGCTTGTTGTGTTGCGCATATTTGTATTTATTTCAACCGAAATTGTTAATTAATTCGTAAAATTTATATACTACCGTACGTCAATATATTACGTCTAATGCATATATAGTCACTCTGTACCGCAATGGTGTTGGACGCTACTCAACGATTAACAATGTCTGGCTGTACACACATCGCTATCGACTAATTATATAAAAACCATATAAAAATAATAATAAGGTATACTAATATGATTTGATTGTTCACGGATTAATCGTTGAAGCCGCCTAAAATGATTTGTGAACATTTTCACTTTAAATCTTTATCAATCAGTCAGTCAGACAACAGATTTTTTTCGTTTGTTGAAAATATCATCCTTTTATACAGCAGAAAAATCTTATTTGCGGCAAGGTTTGTTGTTATTGTCGCATTGGAAGTAAACTGCTGTTTAAAGTCATAAAATTCTTGTTGAAACTTATGGTGACCAAGCTTGAACATGAAAGTCATTGCAGAGTGGTGGTTTCAACGATTCAAAAGTGGTGATTTTGCTCGGAATGACAAAGAACTTGTAAAACTAAATACAAAAAAAATTGAAGATACGGAATTGCAAGCATTTTTGTGGATGTTGATGATGCACAATCGCAACAACAACTGGCCGATTCATTGATTAAATGTATGTCAAAAACCCATTTCGCTTAAATACAATACGAGTAAGATGCAAAAGAAAGGAAAATGGGTTCCATATGTGAATTAACTGAAAGAAGCAGAAAGAAAAGCGTAAAACCTCGTGCGTAAAATTTTTATTGGATAACAGCTAAGTAAGTCGTTTTTGTGTCGTATTGTTTCATTGATGATGAAAAATGGATTTATTTTGATAATCCTAAACGAACTAAACATTGGACTGATCCAGGTCAACTGCAGTAAAATTGAAGCCAAAACGCAATATCCATGGTAAGAAGGTTTTACGTTGTATATTTGGGTGGAATCAGAAAAGCGTGGTATATTATGAATTATTGAAATCTGGTTAAACTATTACTGGGTGAGCGCTACAAACATTAATTGATTGAATTGAATCGAGTATTGAAAAAAAAAAGCGACCAGAATGGGCCAACAGACATGGAAAAATGATTCTTTTGAACACGACAATGCTCGCAATAATGTCACAAAACAGCAGGTAAAAGAAACATTGGAAGCACTCGGATGTGATGTGTTATCATATCCGCCCTATTCACCAGATGTTGCTACATCAGACGTCTATTACTATTATGAAAACTTCTATCTTTCGTTAGTTGCAGCAGTACAATTGGTAAAAATTGTTATACACTCCCATGCGGAGAAATTTACCAACTTTGGCTGTAATGATTGTTTATAAGATGCCACAGAAGCTCCACTTGGAGCAATTTATGAGCTATATTAATAATAATAAAATCAATTGATTTTGTGTTTCAGAAAAAAATGTGTTACAAGACATTTTATTACATTTTCGTATCATTAAAAATAGTAACACCTTTTCGATCAATAACAGTTTGTATTCGTCGGCGCACAGCTTTGCGACAAGTTTTTCACAATAATCAAATCAGTTTTTTGTTCCAATCCAATGAAAATGAAGTGAGATTTTCGAAATATTTTTCATACAACAGTCCAAAATGCGGGCGATAAATATAAACCGTTGGATGGTCACGGCATATGGTAATAAAAATATTATTATTTTTCAATCATTCCAATGTTGCGAAACCCAATATATTTACGGCCAAAGAACGCGATCAGTTATATTGCCATATGGCAACATACGTGCACACACAGCAAAACAAATCTGGCAAGTAATCTTTAACATGGGCTAGGAAGTTCTCCAGCGTATTTTTTTAGACTTAGCCTCTTCCGACTACTGTCCGTTTAGATCGATCCCGAAAGTTGAAGATGGCCCAAAATGACTATTTTGCCACCACAAACAACGAAGTTTATTTATAGCGAGGGTATCCATCAAATACCCGACAGATGTCAAAGGAACATAGATATGGATTATGGTAAATATTTTGATTACTAAATCGTTTGTCACAAGTATGTTTTTAATAAAGATGCACTTATGCACCTAATATATGAACCGTTTGCAGATGTTGAAATTTGTGCTATCGATGTCAGACGTAACTCTTTATAACAATGTGTCTACACACTTCTGGTTATTTATTATTCACAGTTTATAAATTTTAAAACACCAATACCATGCCGCCAGACGTCAATTCGTCCACAAATAATTGATGATCATCAATGACTTTATAAATTGGTCTTGTATTGTCAATATTAACTTCAAAACGCGAATCATCGCTTCATATTCTGCACTACCATTGTGTGTGCTGTTGTTTAATTTGAATGCTCTTTTGCCAATATAAGTGTTTTTTTTTTCGATTCGAAATTCGTTAATAGATGGGCAGGAAGGAGTTGCAGTGTTCCATGCCGTGCCACACGAGCGTTATTTTTTATTAACTAGAGACGTTATAATATTGACGTCGGGTAGTATATGTTTCGTCTTTAAACGATATTGAATAAATGTAATTAATTAAATTTATTACATAATTTGCGATTGTTATTCATTTAAGTCGTCGAAAATATTTATTTATAGAATGATTAAGTGCTAATGTAATATTTAAATATTTTAGGGTATTACAAATACATTAATATATTTCCAATTTAAAATTATAAATATGTGAAAAGAAATATTGTAGTTTAGTTGAAAAAATTTACTTAACAAATTAGTGAGTAAATTAGAAAACATAAATTTATAAGTAAAAACGGCAAAACGTCACTGCACTCGTATAAATTATAACTAAAATAATAATAGACGATAGTTATTGATATAATCATAAATTTCCGAATTGAAAAAATATCGCGAATCTTTTCGGAAATGATGTCAACTTAGCTTTATCAATGGAATTATAATAGGTGACCAAACCGGCCATGCATATTCAAGAGGCGATCGCACCATAGCATAAAATAAAACCACACCAAACCAGCAATATTGATTTCAACACCGCAATAGAAACATGGACAAAATTAACACAAGTTGCAGACATCAGTGTATTAGTGGGATTGTGTAAGGTGATCGATGACACCGTAACTTTAAATAGAGTCGACTTTGGCTATAGTGATATTGAGCCAGAATATGATGATTTTTCGGTGTGTCATTTTAATATTTTAACATTTTTATATATTTTTTGATTATTATAAATTTTATTATTTGAATTACTCTCACCGCTCACGATTTACACAACATAAACACAAAAACTACAAATATTTGCAAAATGAAAATTACACCAAAATAGCTGTCACCGAAAAATGATCGCCAACTGGTAACACATTCTGGCGATATCATTTTAGACATAAGTCGAACAGCGACGTTTTAGAACTTCGCAATCTAATGACTTGCAATTGTAAAAGTGATCATCTGCACCTTACACGAAGTAAAAAATTTGGGTGACTATCACCACCGAGCACCTTATACGATTCCACGTCCAGGTCATTTGATACCAAACCGCCATATGACGCGGAACAAAAATATGTGTCCATTAAGAATTGACCGTGGAAATTATATTACAAACATCAACATAATAATTTCAATCCACTGTGGTGATCGCCAGTTTCTGAACGCTTAGTTTCTGGTTCGTATGGAAAACACTATGATTCGTCCTCAATTACAATAGTTTTTAGGAAATTTTCTTCACTTCGAGTGCATTTAATAATGAATTTACAATGTTCAATTCTGTGCAATTTTTGATCATCGCATTTAATTGATGAGGAACCAACCTTTTGTGGACCAATTTGCGTGCGACCAAAGATTTATTTGTGCCTTTTCTTGGTGGAACACAATACCTTTTGGATTTTTCCGTTTTTTTTCCAATTGTATATAATAGTTCATTTTGAATATCAGCTATATAGATGTTGCTTGCGCTGTTTCATCTTGATTTTTTTCCATTTACATTATTTTGTACACGACCCATTTTTCATCGCCAGTTATCAATCATTTCAAAAATGGACCATTTCATTCGAGTTTCTTTTCATAGCCAAATTGTTTTAAACGCTGTACAATACATGAAGATGATACATCGAACTTCTCTATGCATTCTCATACGTATTGTGCTATGACATCGATCCGAATCGATTATTGTTTTGATTTGGTCGACATCAACTCCAAATTCCTGTCCTGATTGTTGTCCATCGTTGAGTGAAAAATCACTGAAGAACGAACTCAAAAGTCATGTGTAGGTGTGAAACGTGCCGTTATGTTAAAGTGTGCAACGCCCAATACTAATATTGTTACTAAAATAATGATTTAATTCATCCAAAATGTTAACATTGTAACGTGAGTTTGCATAGAATTCTGGATTTCTCATTGTAATTGTAAATATATTTATTTTATATTAATTTTATCTTGATATTTTTTGTCATCATCTGCGTTATCAGCTAATTGTGTAAATTATTTTTTATAGAGATCACGGACAACTTTTAATCATATATTTATTTATTTATAATATTATAATGGTTTTTATTCGAAAAACGAATACGAATATAATTTGATATTAAAATATTAAAATTATTCATACTATAATTTTTCACATGTCATCAATCAATCAATCAATTGTTTGTAAATTACTTATAAAAATATATATACAATTTTATCATTACTCTACAAATTAACGACGACTCGACCGTGACAACAATTATTTATTAACTCTAACGCTACTATAAGATGTAGGTAAAGTGGACAGAAACTTCACCACCCACGCTCTACAAGTATAAAGTTAAATGCTATTAAATGTAAGAAGTTGTTGCTTAATGGCGATAATACAATAACTGAATTGATAATCGATGTTCGATGCCCAGTGTCCAGTGGCAGACCAGGCGAGTGTAATTGTATGGAGTATTATATTTCCATTCATATACAAAAATCATAGTTTAAATTTTCTGGACACATTCGATCGGTCATTTGGATGTCACCATACACATACAGTCACAATACTTTCATATTCCGTGTATATTTGTTAACACATAATATTGTTGTATAGAATCAAATTTTATTGACCTCAAATGAAATATTTTATATTTATATTTAGTTTGCATATGTGAAAAAATTTACATATATACAAATAAGAATTATCATTTCATTTAAATACATTTAATTTGAATTGAATGTTACATATTCCTTTATTATATTTTTATATCGCACTACTCCATAAAAAACGAAATAATACTTTGGACTTTTTTCTGCGTAATAATAATAATAATTACTATTTTTATTGACTTATTATAATAATGTTTTTTTTTGTATTTATTGTTCACAAGGTGTCCCAAATTTCGACGGCAGAACGAAAACACTAGGTTCTCTGCGTCATTTTGCGTCGAAAATATTATATAACATTTTGATCGATTCGAATTCGGTACGAAGTTACACGCAAATAACGAAATTTTCAATCAGACCATGTTTTGCACTCTGCTGGGATCAATATCGCAATAACTAATTAACCGATTGATACATTATTAGCATTAGCATACCGAGATCTTTAATTCGACGCGTTAATATAAGGCAATTCGGGCATATGGTGGTTATCCAGATACTTACAGGAATATTGACAATTAGCTGAACGCCATTATTCTATTTAAAAGTTTGTTCAAGCCGTAAGTCGAAAAATCATGATGCAAAATTTTTTTCGGTATAATTTTAAAAACTTGTCACATTCATAAGCTTTCGATTAAGCTATAACATTGCGGTGGGTCGCAACTGGTTCCAGAGATATTCACAAATAACTACAACGATGTAGGTATTGTATAAAATAGATTTTAGCTATGGAAAAATTTTATCTTCTTTTGGCTTTATCCAGAACCAACAATATGGACGTGACAGATAATTGATTCCATACACTCCTACGCATTCACAAACACACAAACGCCTACACACACACACACAAACACCTACCCACATAAACCCACAAAAGCATACGTACGCATATCACCACAGTTTTACACAAACTAAGTCTAAAGATATTGCTGAAAATGTGCTTCTTCAGCTCGAATACATAGACAACAATGCTTTTCAATAGATCGAACCAATCTAAGTGTGTTTGCTGTTGCTTTTGACGAAGGTCTTGAATAAAGTCTTCAATACGCTGAATTAACTCTTCAAGTGAATTAATCACAGTTGCATAGATTGTTTTCTTCAAGGCAACTCCATAAATAGAAATCCAACGTGGCGACTATCTTATGGGCCCACCTCTGCCAATCCATCTTTGATAAAAGTTTGCGTTCAATCGTCATCTAAAATTGCCTCCATAGTGCGCTGGTACACCATCAAGTTGAAACCACATCTGCACTCGTTCAAAGATGGATTGGCAGAGGTGGGGGTCCATAAGATGGCCGCCAAGTTCTTCAGACTTAAATCCATTGGATTGCTATTTATGCGGTTGCCTTGAAGAAAAATTCTATGCAACTGTGATTAATAATACACTTGAAGAGTTAATACAGCGTATTGAATAATGTATTCAAGAACTTCGCCACAAGCAACAGCAAACACTTAGATTGGTTCGGTCTATTGAAAAGCATTGTTGTCTATGTATTCGAGCTGAAGGAGCACATTTTCAGCAATTACTTTAAGCTTTGTTTGTTTAAAACTGTGGTGATATGAGTGCGTGTGCTTTTGTGGGTTTATGTGGGTAAGCCTATGTGCGTGATATCGTTTGTGTGAAGGTTTGTGTGAATGCATAGGGGTGTATGGAATCAATTATCTGTCACGTCCGTATTGTTGGATCTGAATAAAATTTTTCCATAGCGAAATCAATTTTATGCCTACATCGTTGCAGTTATTTGTGAATAACTTTGGAACCAGTTGAGACCTATCGCAATGTTATAGCTTAAACGAAAGCTTATGAATGAGGCAATTTTATAAACTTATAGCGAAAAAAATTTTTCATCATGATATTTCGATATATGTTTGAACAAACTCGTTCAGCTAATTGTCAACATTCCTGTAAGTATCTGGATAACCACATGCCTGAATTTCCTTATCTTAACGCATCAAATTAAAGATCTCGGTATGCTAATGTTAATAGTGTATCAAAAATTTAAAATCGGTTAATTAGTTATTTAGATATAGATCCCAGTAAAGTGCAAAACATGGTCTGATTGAAAATTTCGTTATTTGCGTGTAACTTCGTACCGAAGTCTAATCGACCCAAATGTTATATAATAGTTTCGACGCAAAATGACCCAGAGAACCTAGTGTTTCCGTATTGCCGTCGGAATTTGGAACACCCTGTATAGACAATTAAAAATATAAACATCTGAATAATTAAAATACAGAGCCAAACGTCGATAATAAGCAACTTGACGCGACGATCGAAACTGTTGCTTATAGCAAAAATTATAAGCAACAGTTTCCTTTGGAATATATAAGTTGTGTGTGTGTGTGGAGTAATACAATTAATTATAACGAAGTTTTTTTTTATGATAAACAGGAGAGAAATCCGCGACGACGGAAATTCTGGGATCTGAACACTTTTGCTATTTTTTAACCGATTTTAATATATTGTATATAATAAATTTGGTAATTTACGTTGAGAATAGAATTATATGGTGAGTTCCCAAAGAAATTCTGGAAAATTGATACTTGGTACTTTGTCAATGCCTATTTTGATTAAATTTTGTTTGTAGACATAATATGGGATTTTATTAATATAATTCCTGCCGAATTTCTAATAAATCGATACTCAGAGCAGTTTTATGGACCAAATTCTAGAAATTTTTGAACTTGCCGTCGAGTATCATAGAAATTCTGTTCCGTTGTATAAAACCACTATAAAAATTTGATCAAAATTAGATAAATATATTGACTTAGTTCGAAAATTGCTAGAATCTGACCCTTAAAACTGCAATCAATATTGATTTTTCAGCATATATACACTTAGGAACTGTTCATATGATCTCATATACAAAATTTCATCAAAATCGGATAAGAAATCTGCAAATCAATTAGGATGTATAGAGTTGTGCAGAAAAACTGATCTGATTAACGATTTTCTAGAACCCCCCCAGGAACTGTTTATATATAATTCCATTTTTCACCTATACACATACTAAATGTCATCAAAGTGGTGGCATTGAAAACATCCAAATTGGCCAGATTATTTGGAAAAAAAACGTCCTGCTAGAATACTGTTCATGAGTATCGATTGTTCAGAATTTCTTTACAAAAATCGATTGTAACATATGTTATAATGACACCTATTGTGTATGCTCAAATATTTATATTATCGGGTAACATTTTAATAATTTAATGTATCGACGTAACGTATTTAATTACTGCCTCTTTGTGTCCACATATAGTTGTGGGTAAGAATCAATACTACTACTACTATCAAAAATTGATTGTCGTTTTTATAAATCGATACGATAGACACACTCTCGCTCTGTGAAACATTACTCTAACTATTGCGCCAACAAAAGTCAACCTATATCGTTCTATACAGCCACCATTTGATCATTTTGACTATCAAAAATCTCAAAAAAAAACCACTCCGCAAACATCGGTTTTGACGCGATCGAAGCGATGCCAAGCGTAAACAATTCACGATTAGGAATATATTTTTTTTTGACACAGTAGTTTTGTTGAAAATTTCCAAAAAAACACTAACCTTCCTAAATTGTATGAAAATGTTCTAATATGTGTGCTTTATCACCACCGCATATGCGTGTCGTTTCGTATTTTGTTATGCGGCGTACACAATAAAATGTTACCAACACATAATTATTTGCTGTGGACGCAGTGCAAACATCTGCTAAACCAAAAGACATTAGAACTCTAGTTCAATAATTAATTAAAGTTAAATAGAAATTTTCCAAAAATTATTGTATATTTGGATATGTATTGAACATAGTGTGAGCACACTTGTGTCAATCATGTTGAAGGAGAAATTTGTAAATGAATGGTTAAGGGTATTTTCCGCCTATTCAAAAATGTGTCTTGTGACACAATAAATGTATTTTAATTATTTACAATAAAAAAAAAAACCGATAGTATGTTTCACGGTGTAATATTATCTTCATTTTTTAACTTTCAAACTTATAATTTAATATGATATTTGAATATTGAACATTAAAAAATTAACTATATTAGGTACAAAAACAAATAACTATTATATAGTCATGAAATAGTTCGTCATGTTTCATATTGAAAATTTATTAATTTTTAATGACGACTAAACCACCACTAGCCCAACCACAACCACACCCCAACCACAACCAACATCAATCACATCAATATAATATTGAAAATTGTGCAAATAAATAATTCAAATTTTCCAATATGAAATTGTATGATGTGCGTACTCCGTCCGTATAGTAACGTAAACTTAAATACAATACATAACCACACAAAAAATCAATAAATTACAATTTTTTTATAGACACAACGACTACATTTGTGTGTGTGTACATTTGGATATATGAACAACCCGAAAACCATGAAAATATTAACCTATGAAATTATGGCTGGTATGCCATAGTAAGAGGAAAATTGTCATACTATAATTTTTATTATTATTACTATTTATTCAGGCGATGTATATCTATTTTTGTTTGGAGCTGTGTTTTTGTTTGGAGGTAGGTGTCTTTATTTACAGCTGTCCAAATTCACAATAATAATTTTATTACAAATAAAATTCTATGAATTTGAGATGATAATTAATGAAAATTATAAATTGAAAAAATAAATATATCGTTTTCCAAAGTGAAACATTATAATTCGATGATACACGTTGACAACGGATGCTGTCGTTTTCATATCATTCTATTCATAAATTATAAAACAACAATATATATATATTAAAGTCGTTGACTTGTCATAAATATTAATTTTAATCACGTCGACCTTATGACATACATTAAATTAAGTTATCAATAGACAAACGTTTGTTGTCTATGTATTACAATATATGGTAAAACCCAGTTGGCCAAAAAATGATGTTGTGTGCACAACTTATTTCACAATCATCATATTTTCCGAGATGGTGGTCCGTTTGGTGAATAGACGTAGCATGCTATAGAATTTCCCTCATTTAATTTCTTCCAATTTTTCATACACATTCACATCTTCAAACTTTTTTCGGTCAACTGAACGTTGTTTGTTTTCAACCTCAAAATCATCATCATGTCTATTTAAACAGAGAATTCACATGTCTTTGGTGGTGCAATATGTTTACTTTCGAGAATTAACTTTTCTATTGTAATTTCCTCATCATAAGATATATTATTTTTTCGATTTATATTTACAAGTTCTGGAAATGTTTTTGATCTTTTATATTCGTCATTTTCATTCAATTTCTTTCATAAGAGATATCACGCGCTTATTTTTGAGAATTATCCTTGAATGGTTCTAGAAATCTCCGTGAATACTTCATTAGTTTTAATTAATTTCCTTTCAGACAAGATACCGTATGTTATTTTTAAAAATTATCCTTAGAATATCATTCAAATGTCCTTCAAACATGATTGATATTCTTATGTACTTTGAACTGTATGTAAATAACATTGATTTTCACATTTCAATTAAAAACAATTCAACTGCTCGGAAAGTCTGGTGGTGGTGGTGCGAATATCAAAAACTCATAGCCCAAAAGAAGTAAAGTACTAATTACACATCCTAACCGTATTTTTGAAGACAACACTGCGAAGATTTTCCATTCAATACACGTAGAAATAATGTTGGATAATCGTTTGGAAAATTGCTTATAGGAAATAATACACGCAGAATAACAAACGATAATTCTCTCGTCTAATCCTAATCTAAATATGCTGTAATATTTAATTTATGCATGAATAATATCATTTTTGATAAATCCATTTGGAATGGGTGTGGGTGTGTGTGTGTGTGTGCGTATGATAGAAATATAATATCCATCTTTATAATATAATAAAATATATACAACAAAGATTTTTCTTGACAATATTTGAATGGAAAATTTTCTAAAATGTATAATTTATGTATTTCTAATATTCTAATAATTGCACAACATTTTAATGTGGGTGGTTTTTCTACGCAATATAATAATACACAAAGAGATTGTTCAGTTAAAACATTCCAATATATATAAAAATATAAAATACTGAATACTTAGGAAAAACTGATTATAAATTCATTACTTTTATAATATTCATAAAATTCTGCTTAAAATTAATTTGAATAAAAGCAAAATATATTTTTCCTTTATAAATTAAAATATGATTTTATAAATATGGAAATAAAAGCAATTAATTTGCAAATTAAAATTTGGGCGTAAATATTTATATTAAAATAATGTATTTTTTGTACGTACACAATGGAATGGATTATAAATGTTATTTATGCGCACCAACGAATTAGATTCGCATTTAACCCTTCTGTCAATGAGAACCAAAATACGTTTTCACTTTTTCAAATTACAATAAAAACCACTCATATGAGAAGTCGATGGACTTGAATTTTTCAGAGATCTTCTTGTTCATGCATTATGTCAGACACCAGACGAAATAGATAAATGCGAAGATAATCTGGATATTGGATTGGAAGTTCTGAGATATTAAATAACAAAAAAGTGTTACCATTGTTCATTAATATGTTATTTCTTGTGTCATGTTAAACTAAATTTTGTATGCATCGTTACAAAAATTGGATAATATATAAACAGGTCAACACATGACAGTTTTCCTATGCGGCAAAACAATGCAGTATACCTATATTGGGTACTTAGATCCCATAGAACTAAACTAGAGAGTTTAACATTCCAGTCACTGTTACGTTCATGTTTCCATATCGTCTGGTTCCTTAGATAATGTGTTTGAACAAATGTTCAGTGTTACACATGTATAAAACTGAGATATTGACGGGCGCAGTATAAAACTTGCATGGACAAGAGTGTTAATAAAAAGTTAAATAATAAATGTATTATAAATACATGAATTTAAAATTAAGGATTAGAATTTGTTAAAAAATATAAAGTGGGCAGCAATGAGTATTCCATTAGGGAAATTATAATTAATTAGTTTTGTTCATATATTTTTTCAATTAAATGCTATACTTAGTTAAATTATTTAAGATCAAATGAAGAAATATTTATATATACATTATTTTTGTTGCTTGGCAACCTGAGCTGGGATTGACATTTAATGGATTAACTCTATATAGAAATAGATTGAATACATTTTAGTACTTTCACAATTTATTTATTTATCTCTGATTTTATTAATTCTTAATGTTAGATTTTCAAATTGCGTGACAATGTGTTGGTGTTTAATATCAAGTGGTAAATTCTTAGAACAACGTCATACATCACAGAAACGTAGGTTAGAGTGCTTCATATAATTTGCATATAGAAATTACAATGTTTTGTATTGTTAATGTTCTGTTTTTGGCAAGAGAACGTTTAGTACAAAACTATAGAACTTTAAAAATTATTTTTATTACGTGTTTATTGTTTCCCTCACAAATTCCCAAATATTTTGAAGTGCATATTGTTTGGTATAGTTTATTTGTAAATTATATAGCGAAAATTGAATATTGGGTGTTTAGAGTGTGAGTTTTTAATTTATTAGATTGTGATTCAGATTTATTTGGTACTTATTTATACAGAATGGCATTAAAACCAAGGTACGGGTTAAACTCTTTCCAAAACGCTTCTTAAACCGAACCTATTTCTTGTGTATTTCGAAATTGTATCAAATATGCCATGGAGTATACTTCAAAAATCCGAAGCAATTGATTCTGGTTCTGTCATCCACCATGCCTCCGATCTATCAACTGAATAGACACAATAAAATTAATTAATTTCAACATGTCGATGCCAAACGTCATGCTGCAAATGTCGTTAAATGCTGTCGTACAAAAACTGATAACTCGCCGTATGCACCAGACACTTCATATGAAAAATTGGCTTGACGAATGGATCGCGAGAAGACGACACCTGCTTCAGACAAGGAATTGGTGAAGGTGATAGCTTTCAATGGATTATACTTTGATTGAAATATTAATAATTGTAAATGTTAATGAATACAAAACGCGTATTTTCAATTATATCAATTACATAACAAAAGTATAAAAAAATATAATATAAAATGGAGTGTGGGTTTTAGTATTTTGTTGCTAATGATTTGAATTGGTTGTAACAGTCTTCTCTATAAGAAAAGAAGAAAAAAATAAAATAAATCCAACATTTTAATGAAATTATAATTTCTTTTTCCCTTTTTTCTTATATGAATTCAGAAAAAGTTTCAATGGAATAAATTTCCATTATAAATTATTTAATTCAAAAAACAGAATAACAAATTGGGTTTTCTTTTTGTATTACTCTTGTATGTGTGTGTTGGTGTGCTTGTATGTGTTCGCATAATTTTCATAAATTAGATTTTCTTTGAAAAGAAAAATAAATACGTATAAATCCTCTTCAAACAAAATATCAAATTAACAGAAAATATACTTTATATTAAGATATTACAAAATATATACAATAAATAATGTTGAATGTTCTATAACAAAGCAAAATCAACGTGAATATTAAATGCCAGCATCAGAATTTGTATATACCATACCTTACCATACCATACCATACCATACCACCACCATAACCCACCCTCTAAAAATATATAGCCATTTTTTCATCTTAATATTAACTACCCACTTGTTTATATTTCATATAGCATTTCTATCAATTCAGAAGCAATTTCCCATTCCATTAATTTTACTTTATCAATTTCATCATCATCTTTTCTCAATGCCTTCTGGTATTTTTGCGTTATTTATTTGTATACGACATAGAAAAAAGATATTTTATATATATTTGTACCTAAAGCTCTCACAATATAGAATTAATTTTCAAGGATTTATTTTTTTACTGTGGGAGAAGTTGAACGGATGAAAATAGAAAATACGCGTAGGTAGTGCAGGGTATCGATATATATATATGTTCGAGTATACACAATATTATATTGTTGGAAATTTTCCTTTGCTTTGTAGAAATTATGTACGCATAAAAAAAGATAAGACCCCGGTGGAGCAAATGTGAAACAAGATGTGAAAAGAAAATATAAAATGTGTGGGCAACAAATCTGTCTTTACATTTGTTGTGTGTTTTATAAATACAAAATATATTACGTATAAATATATATTCAATTTGGGTGGTTATAATATTACATAGATTTTGATTCACTGATGGTATTACATGTAAAACAACAACACTATAGTAGCTACGGCCACCATCATCTCATCACTATGACAACACAAGATGGAACAGAAAATGCGATGGTAATGAATAAGAGAGCAGTCGCAATAAATTTATATGTGCAGGTATCCCTTGATTTATGCGCTACTTGAATTGTATCAGTGCCCTACTCGCTTGAATTATTATGCGATGACTTTGGATTTATACTAGATTTCTCTGTGTCGCTGTAAAGATAAATTGAAGCTTGAATAGTTCCTATTGAATTTCTGTGAAATCGATAGAACTCCATAAAACGGGTAACAGTGTCGATTTCACAGAAATTCAATACTAATATCAACTAAAATCAAAATTAGATCGCATAATTCAAGGGATACATGTATTTTATGTTTTTTGTGTTTGCGGATAAAGAACAAAGAAAAATGGAATTCAATATATTGATACGACGAAATTCGAAATGAAAATCTCATCTCAGCAGCTTGTTTTTTAATATTCACATTAACAGATTCGGCAGTTTACATCCTTAGCTTTGTGCTACAACAAATAATTAGGTGACCGTATTGTCCAGCGAGATTTGATGAGAGATTTCCATCATTTCGAATTTGGTATGAGATTTAAATATGGCACACCTATAAAATTATGTTTTAAAATCAGAACAGAATACATCCAACGGCTCGGCTAGTGTAAAAAATCAGTTGGTGGCAATGGAGTACATTTTTTTATTTTGTGTTCGTGCACAGAGAAACATCTCCAAAGATATTGCCGCCATTATAACAGAAAATTATAATATATAAAATATATTTAGCAACTGTATTATCAAGAAGAAAATCAATAAAATATCTATAGACTTTTAAAAGATTATCTCAACATAAATATTATAATGAAAATATAGATATATATTAAACCACCAACCTGCATACCACCCCACCCCACCCCAACCCTCCTATATTTTGCCCAGATATTACGTGGCTTACCCATCCATCCATCGCTGCTCCATCCAGGTATTATATACAAAAACATACGCATTCGTTCTCTTAATTTCGTATTTTATTGGCTCTTCATTTAATTCAATTTATTGTAAAATATTATATGAAACATTCTAATTTATTGTTTTGCAAAGCGAATAATTGGTGGAGGGGCACAGAGAAAATTAAATGCGTAATTACAGTAACGGTAAATTTCTTTTTTCGAAATAATTACAACAAATACGTAATATAAAATTAATAAAAAAAAATATTTTATCTCATAAGAAGAAATAAAAAAATTACTTTATTACATATTTTCAAGGACTAAAATCAGTCAGCCAGCAGTAGCAAAGCAACAACAACAAAAAATACAGGGGCGTTGTTACAATTTTTATTTTATTTTATTTTATTTTTTTCAATGGAAAAACGTATTTCTTTGAAGAGTCGACGAAAATTTCGGAAAATACAACAAATATATCTTATGATTAGTCAAAAACATTAACAAAAATATATTTTCTAATTTAATATCTTAATATTACTCACCATCATCACCAATTCAAATGGATATTTATACACTCTGACTGGTGATTGGTATTTCTGCACCATCTTTTATTTTTTTTTGTTTTTTTACCGAGTGTATGGAATATAAAAATTACAATAACAACACTGTACAAATATAGTATAAAATAGTATAAAAAAAAAATGATCAATATAAAACTTTATAAATTATTAATAAATGAATAGAAAAAAAAAAAACTAAATAATAATAATAAATTGCAGAAAAAAAAAAATGTAAGGAAATTATATTAAATAATAGAAAACATAGGGAAAAATTGAATGAAAACTTTTTTATTTTAGCACAAATGAAAAGAAAAACAAAAAAAAAAAAAAACAAAATAAATTATTGAAATTCCATCACAACCACTTCTACTCTCAACGATTTCACTGCGACGAATGAAGAACAAATTGAAATGAAATTTTACATTGAATATTTGTCTGGAAAAATAGCTACAGTCTATGGCAAAGACTGGAAAGTGTCAATGTCAAAAATAATAAAAATATGGCGTCATAAGATTTTTTTTTTGGAAATTTACCTAACTACTCTTATTCATATTATAGAAAGATTTGAATATAGAAAATAGATGGCAGCCGAAATTTTTGGATAAAGTAAAATATACTAAATAAATAAAACACTGGTACCATTGGCACACCCCATTATAAGTCATGATAATATTAGACTGAAAGGTGAGTATATTGAGTTATGATAAAATTAATAATTTCTAATAATTTAAAAATAAATATCCTTTGATTTTAAAAATGCATAAATTTTAGAGTAAAATAAAAAATAAATAACAATTTTTAACAAATAAATAAATTCAATTCAATTTAATTCAATTCATCTATAGAAAGAAGATTATCAAGGCGAATCGCCGTAGATGAAGCGGACAATTCAATGGAGGTATTTTTAATATTGAAAACGCAATATTGAACGCACAACACAGTAAAAAATAAAATTGGAACATGCAACATTACAACAAATTACTGAACAAAAGAAAATTTCCAAACACAATGCAAATTGAAAACAGTATTAAATACCACCCTCTAAAAAAAAACGTGTTTCCGATCGTTTAATTAAGTTGAGAGTAATTCAAAAAGTTGTAAAATTGGTACCACACATGAATTGACAGAAAGACACCAAGAAAACCGAAAAATAACATGTGAATTGCTGACCCCAAAGGCAACAACAAAGAAAGGGTGGTTTACGACATCGAATAGTTACTGGAGATTAAAAAAGGATTTATTATGAAGTTATGCTCTGTCGTATTTTGTGGAAATCAAAATATAGTGTGGTGTACTATAAATTGCTGAAAACTTCAGGAAATACGTCTATACCGAAGACAACTAATGCGTTTGAACCAAGCAGTGATGGAAAAACAATCACAATAGCTGAATAGATTCATATTAATTTTTGAACATGACAATGCCAAACCTCATAATGCAAATGTAGTTAGAGTAAAGAATGGTTCGATCAAAAAAGGAGGAATCCTTCAGACAAGTAATCTAACAACTACCGGAAAGATGGGCTTCTGATGGAGCATACTTTGAATATTGTGCTTCTTTTATATATTGGGACCTTGCATTAATAATGTCGATTTAGATAACAGTTGGCGTAACTGGCGTTATGTGCATCGGAAAACACCGCGGCGATATTCTTTTTTTTTGTCTGTCATTACTCTATAAATTTCAGTATATGTCATTTCTTTGATGTGTAAACAACAAAGTATTTTTTGCTTCGAACATGTCGAATTACGTGCCTGAAAAAGTTGTTTTGCGGGGAAGTTTAATAACTTTCTCTTAATTTGAAGAAAACCGCTGCTGATAGTTATCGATTGTTGGTAGAAGCTTACGGTGAACATGCTCCAAATCAAAAAACTTGTGACCGGTGGTTTACACGCTTCAACTTCACAATCAAAACGCGATATTCATTGCCAGAAGGTAATGCTGTGCATTTGGTGGGATCAGAAAGGTGTGGTGTATAACGAGCTGTTAAAACCAAACGAAACGGTTACAGCTGATCGCTACCGACGACAACTGGGCGAATTGGCAAAGAAATTGAACGAAAAACGACCATTGATAGCTCGAAAACACCACAAAGTTTTATTTCACGATGACAATGCCAGACCACATCGTGCAAACATCGTTAAGGAAAAAATTAAGAAGTTCGGTTGGGATCATCTTGATCACCCCCCGTACTCTCCAGACCTTGCTCCTTCTGATTACCATTTGTTCCGCTCAATGCAGATCAGCCTGATGTACGCTTTCGAAATGCTGAAGAAGTGCGAAAATGGGTCGATGAATGGATTGGGACAAAAGATGAGGAGTTCTTCAAACGAGGAATCAACAAACATCCCAAAAGATGGGAGGAAGTCATAGCTAACGATGGGCAATATATTGGTTGATGTACTCAATCATTTTGTTATACAAATAAATGCCATTTTCAAGCCAAAAAATTGACATTATTAATGCAAGGTCCCAATACTTGCTGGATAAACATGTAATTCTAACCAATAAACGGAACTTAATTTTGCATATATCCAATAGATATTCCATTTTTTGATTAAATTGGGAAATTAAACTTGGTGGATACACCAAATATACTCTTACACTCACTCAATTGTTGTTATTTTCTATATTGTAGCTTTACCTACTATTCTGGCAGACAGTTTTTGCGTATAAATATGTAATTACAGTGAATATCTCGACTGTCAATAATGGCCAATAATAGCATCAACATGCAAAGTATCAACAAATTAATATTATCAGTTTTCCTGCTATGCTAAATTGTATAAAATATCTTTAATTTGGACATTTCTAATCCGATTTTGATCAAATTTGCATTGTAATTCTTTATAGTATACATACTAATAAGGGTGATTGCTTGAGAGTTTCTAGAAAATAAAATCAGGACATGTTCCCTGGACATAACGAAGCTGAACACTTTGACCAATTTTAGCATTCGATTTTGAGCAAATTACTTATGAAATACGATTTTATAGGTCCTAAGGTTCTAAATCCATACCTATAAGATATGGTACTTAAGTAAATGTTCCAAGAAACTGAACACTTTACCCGTTTTTCGCATTCAATTTGGACAATGATTGGTGTGTAGGTTACAAATAGGATTATATATGTGGAGGTCGTAAGTAAATGTACTGGGAAATTATTAAAATGAGTAATGGATTGGAAGGGGTTAGCTGCAGATAGGTTGGTATGGAGAATGATAAAATCGGACCTGCGTTTTAATGCTATGGAGTATAAGTGAATAAGTTATCTGATCCATAAATGATTTATTATTCTTGAGTTTAATTTACTAATTTTTTTTATTTTCGTGTATGGTGATGGTTCACGCGACAACTTCGAACATCCATTATATTTGAATATAGTGACGTCCATCAATTAATTTATATTATCAGTTGGATTATTTGTTCAATGTGCAGATGAAGACTGTATTTACATATAGTTTGTTGATATTCAGTTCCACTTTGACATTTAAGATTATTTTAATATCGTGACTGAACGCAACTGTATATGTTAATGTCAGGATTTCATATTGTACATCTTTCACATTAACATGTTTTTTCTTGTATTTCTAGATAGTACTCAGATTGAAAAATTTCATTCTTACACGTAGGGCATAAATACAATCAAAATTATAAGCAATTACTGAACCCCTAACATTGCCAAAAATCAACAAAATCGATTCCAAACTCTCTTCTTTTATATTACAATCGTTGCCGTTGTAATTTATTTTCTTTAAGTAAATATTTTCCAGATTACTTTTAATTTCTTGGATAGCTATATTATTATCTGTTTGAGTTTTTTAAAATGTTTCAATAAGTGTTCTTAGAGTAGCTTGTCGGAACAAAATTCTAACATTCCGTGATGTAAATTGGCCCTTTTTCGTTGCTTGAGTCGTGGTCGTTTATGTAGTTCGATCAGATGTCATGTTGTTCAGGGTTCATAACTAGTTGTTTTTCCAGAGTTGACAGTCAACCGCGTACACCCAAACTACTTAAGCATTCTGTAAATTCGTAGAGTGTTTAGAATAGTGGTATTTCACCTCTATCTAAAACATTTATGATGGCGCTACAGATACTGTGTAATCTCTGTGAATGATTACATTCGTTTTTAGCGCATACTACAATCATATAGTATCGCTTAGTGATTGTCATATGCATATGACAGCCGCCAGTAGTGTCCGTGGATACTTATTCGGTTATTTGCAGCTAACCCATTAGGACCATTTGTTTAACTATATCCGTAACCGCATCTTTTAGTGTTTAGTTTTAATTAATTTGCTGTTAAATTCCCTCTCATGCGAAATATAAAATGTTTACTTTCGAGAATTATCTATGGACAGTATAATTTTTTCGATTTATATTTACAAATCCTCGCTTTTTGATTATTTATGAGAATTATCCTTGAGATGTCCTAGAAATATCCTTGTTCGCATCTTTTTGGTGTATAGTTTTAATTAATTTTCTGCTAAATTCCATCTCATGCGTAATATAAAATGTTTACTTTTCAGAATTATCTATGGGACAGTACTGGAAATATCTTTTAATCCTTCAATTTTTACATTTTATTTAAATTCCGTTTTATAATTTCCTTTTCAAAATATATATAATGTTTTCGATTTATATTTACAAGTCCTGGAAATGTTTTTGATCTTTTATATTCGTCATTTTCATTCAATTTCTTTCATAAGAGATATCACGCGTTTATTTTTGAGAATTATCCTTGAATGGTTCTAGAAATCTCCGTGAATACTTCATTAGTTTTAATTGATTTCCTTTCAGACAAGATACCGTATGTTATTTTTAAGAATTATCCTTAGAATATCATTCAAATGTCATTCAAACATTATTGATATTCTTGTGTACTTGTAACTGTATGTAAATAACATTGATTTTCACGATTCGGCGGTAGTGATTTAAAATGTATTAAAGAGAAACGTGGGCTCCGAACAATGATGACTGTGTGTGGTAGAGGATCTGTTACCTGGCCTCCACACACGATAATTAAAAACAATTCAACTGCTCGGAAAGTCTGGTGGTGGTGGTGCGAATATCAAAAACTCATAGCCCAAAAGAAGTAAAGTACTAATTACACATCCTAACCGTATTTTTGAAGACAACACTGCGAAGATTTTCCATTCAATACACGTAGAAATAATGTTGGATAATCGTTTGGAAAATTGCTTATAGGAAATAATACACGCAGAATAACAAACGATAATTCTCTCGTCTAATCCTAATCTAAATATGCTGTAATATTTAATTTATGCATGAATAATATCATTTTTGATAAATCCATTTGGAATGGGTGTGGGTGTGTGTGTGTGTGTGCGTATGATAGAAATATAATATCCATCTTTATAATATAATAAAATATATACAACAAAGATTTTTCTTGACAATATTTGAATGGAAAATTTTCTAAAATGTATAATTTATGTATTTCTAATATTCTAATAATTGCACAACATTTTAATGTGGGTGGTTTTTCTACGCAATATAATAATACACAAAGAGATTGTTCAGTTAAAACATTCCAATATATATAAAAATATAAAATACTGAATACTTAGGAAAAACTGATTATAAATTCATTACTTTTATAATATTCATAAAATTCTGCTTAAAATTAATTTGAATAAAAGCAAAATATATTTTTCCTTTATAAATTAAAATATGATTTTATAAATATGGAAATAAAAGCAATTAATTTGCATATTAAAATTTGGGCGTAAATATTTATATTAAAATAATGTATATTTTGTACGTACACAAAGGATTATAAATGTTATTTATACGCACCAACGAATTTGATTCGCATTTAACCCTTCTGTCAATGCGAATCAAAATGCGTTGTCACTTTTTCAAATTACAATAAAAACCACTCATATGAAGTCGATGGACTTTAATTTTTCAGAGAGCTGTTAAACAAATAAATAGGAAACTCTATAATTTTATTTTTTACACCCTCCAGTCAATACACGAAGTCTTACACGTATAAGCCTAAAGTTGTTCATACGCATTATCTCAGACACCAGACGAAATAGATAAATGCGAAGATAATCTGGATATTGGATTGGAAGTTCTGAGATATTAAATAACAAAAAAGTGTTACCATTGTTCAGTAATATGGTATTTCTTGTGTCATGTTAAACTAAATTTTGTATGTATCGTTACAAAAATTGGATAATATATAAACAGGTCAACACATGACAGTTTTCCTATGCGGCAAAACAATGCAGTATACCTATATTGGGTACTTAGATCCCATAGAACTAAACTAGAGAGTTTAACATTCCAGTCACTGTTACGTTCATGTTTCCATATCGTCTGGTTCCTTAGATAATGTGTTTGAACAAATGTTCAGTGTTACACATGTATAAAACTGAGATATTGACGGGCGCAGTATAAAACTTGCATGGACAAGAGTGTTAATAAAAAGTTAAATAATAAATGTATTATAAATACATGAATTTAAAATTAAGGATTAGAATTTGTTAAAAAATATAAAGTGGGCAGCAATGAGTATTCCATTAGGGAAATTATAATTAATTAGTTTTGTTCATATATTTTTTCAATTAAATGCTATACTTATTTTAATTATTTAAGATCAAATGAAGAAATATTTATATATACATTATTTTTGTTGCTTGGCAACCTGAGCTGGGATTGACATTTAATGGATTAACTCTATATAGAAATAGATTGAATACATTTTAGTACTTTCACAATTTATTTATTTATCTCTGATTTTATTAATTCTTAATGTTAGATTTTCAAATTGCGTGACAATGTGTTGGTGTTTAATATCAAGTGTTAAATTCTTAGAACAACGTCATACATCACAGAAACGTAGGTTTAGAGTGCTTCATATAATTTGCATATAGAAATTACAATGTTTTGTATTGTTAATGTTCTGTTTTTGGCAAGAGAACGTTTAGTACAAAACTATAGAACTTTAAAAATTATTTTTATTACGTGTTTATTGTTTCCCTCACAAATTCCCAAATATTTTGAAGTGCATATTGTTTGGTATAGTTTATTTGTAAATTATATAGCGAAAATTGAATAGTGGGTGTGAGTTTTTAATTTATTAGATTGTGATTCAGATTTATTTGGTACTTATTTATACAGAATGGTATTGAAACCAAGGTACGGGTTAAGCCCTCTCCAATACGCTTCTTAAACCGAACCTATTTCTTGCGTATTTCGAAATTGTATCAAATATGCCGAAGCAAATGTTCTCGATCCTGGTTCTGTCATACACCATGCCTCCGATCTATCAACTGTAGTTTTGAAATTATTATTGTTAATTCTGCGATTGGTATATAATTAATTGTCGACGACTGTCTTATGTTATTTGTACTATTGCGCTGGATGTTTTTGGGGACATGCATTGCAATGCTACCAATTAGGTGCAATTCGTGATAATAAATTGAGGTTCACATGTAAAAATACACTTTTCCTATTAGGTCACATTCTAAAACTACATAAATTGCAGAACATTAGTCCGAAGGTCAATTGAACATATTTAGGTATATCTTTTTTGATAAATTATCAAATATGCAATTTACAGAATTACAAAATTTAATCAATTTCAAATGTTTTATAGAAACAATGTTTGAAATAGCTTCATGCGTTTAGAAAATATAGACGATTTTCTAATCGATATCTTATAATCTATAAACCAAATATGATAAGTTTCCAGGTTCTGGTACATAAAACTGTCCTGAGTATCAATTCCACAGAAGTTCATTAGGAACTAATCATATAATCCCATTATAAAACTACATTGGAATTTGCATTAAAATAAATACCACGTATATTGAAGCTACACATTTGCTTCCAGAACTTCCAAGATATTAATTATTTGACAAACAATAATTATCGCAAATTAAATTAAGATGACTTAAGCTTTGGCTTACAGACTTTCATATTTCATATATGATTTGGTTCGATAGATATTTAAAAAAATATGTAAATAAAAATCTGTTTAATTTTTCCCTCGAAATATGCGGTTTTTTGGAATAGTTCGGTACGTAACTATTGCTTAATTTAAAGGATACCCGTGTTTGTAGTAACTTTATGAAATACATATTTGGAATAAACTTATTCAAATAATTTCTCAAGAGGCCGCACTGCTACTAATTAACCTATTGTTAATATGTTTGTAAACTGTACATGTTCTTCTTTCAGTGCTGAGATCTGCGATTTGGCATTTCTTATTATTATTATATTATTTCTGGCAGTTGGCAGTGTGAAGGTGGCTGTCGGATTTTTGATGTGTGAATATTAATGGTCATTTTCATAGAAATTAAAAATACCAGTTTTATAATAGAAAGCGTAACTCATACTGTATTTGTATTACGTGTGAATTGGCAAATAGGAAAATGGAAAGTGTTGTATCAATTAGACGACATTTGCTGGGAAGCATTATTATTTTGTTTTCATTTAACAAAAAAACCGCTATGCTGAAAGTCAACGAATACAACAAAGAACCCTATGCTCAACATGCTCGCTAGATAGATGATTGAACATGCAAAAGATGGTTTAAACAATTCAAAGAATTTATTTTTAATATTGAAGACGCCCAGGACAGAGAAAAAAAAAAATCAAAAATGCAGAATTATAACAAATATTGAACGAAAGAAAATTCTCAAACACAATCACAATTGGCAGCTACAGCTTTAATTAAGATGGAAATGGTTCAAAAACTTGCAAAATAAGGGCCAAATGAATTGACAGAAAGACAGCAAGAAAATTGAAAAAAAATCACTTGTGAATTGTTGTTCCAAAGACAGTAAAGAAAGGGTTTTCGGCGTCGAATTGTAACTGGGGATGAAAAATGGATTTACCATGAGAATCATAAGCGAGTTTAGATACAGCCTGCGGTGAAGCTGAACCATCACAGCCAACGCTGATGTTATGCTGTGTTTTTGGTGGAATCAAAAAGATCTAGTGTACAATGAATTGGTGAAAACTTCCGAAAATATAGCTGGTGATGCGTCTACCGACGACAACTAATTCATTTGTAGCAAGAATGGGTGAATAGACACAACAAAATTAATTAATTTCAACATTACGACGCCAAACGTCATGCTGCAAATGTCGTTAAAAACTGTCGTACAAAAACTGGTAACTCGCCGTATTCACCAGACACTTCATATGAAAAATTGACTTGACGAATGGATCGCGAGATGACGACACCTGCTTCAGACAAGGAATTGGTGAAGGTGATAGCTTTCAATGGATCATACTTTGATTGAAATATTAATAATTGTAAATGTTAATGAATACAAAACGCGTATTTTCAATTATATCAATTACATAACAAAAGTATAAAAAATATAATATAAAATGGAGTGTGGGTTTTAGCATTTTGTTGCTAATGATTTGAATTGGTTGTAACAATCTTCTCTATAAGAAAAGAAGAAAAAAATAAAATAAATCCAACATTTTAATGAAATTATAATTTCTTTTTCCCTTTTTTCTTATATGAATTCAGAAAAAGTTTCAATGGAATAAATTTCCATTATAAATTATTTAATTCAGAAAACAGAATAACAAATTGGGTTTTCTTTTTGTATTACTCTTGTATGTGTGTGTTGGTGTGCTTGTGTGTGTTCGCATAATTTTAATAAATTAGATTTTCTTTGAAAAGAAAAATAAATACGTATAAATCCTCTTCAAACAAAATATCAAATTAACAGAAAATATACTTTATATTAAGATATTACAAAATATATACAATAAATAATGTTGAATGTTCTATAACAAAGCAAAATCAACATGAATATTAAATGCCAGCATCAGAATTTGTATATACCATACCTTACCATACCATACCATACCATACCACCACCATAACCCACCCACTAAAAACATATAGCCATTTTTTCATCTTAATATTAACTACCCACTTGTTTATATTTCATATAGCATTTCTATCAATTCAGAAGCAATTTCCCATTCCATTAATTTTACTTTATCAATTTCATCATCATCTTTTCTCAATGCCTTCTGGTATTTTTGCGTTATTTATTTGTATACGACATAGAAAAAAGATATTTTATATATATTTGTACCTAAAGCTCTCACAATATAGAATTAATTTTCAAGGATTTATTTTTTTACTGTGGGAGAAGTTGAACGGATGAAAATAGAAAATACGCGTAGGTAGTGCAGGGTATCGATATATATATATGTTCGAGTATACACAATATTATATTGTTGGAAATTTTCCTTTGCTTTGTAGAAATTATGTACGCATAAAAAAAGATAAGACCCCGGTGGAGCAAATGTGAAACAAGATGTGAAAAGAAAATATAAAATGTGTGGGCAACAAATCTGTCTTTACATTTGTTGTGTGTTTTATAAATACAAAATATATTACGTATAAATATATATTCAATTTGGGTGGTTATAATATTACATAGATTTTGATTCACTGATGGTATTACATGTAAAACAACAACACTATAGTAGCTACGGCCACCATCATCTCATCACTATGACAACACAAGATGGAACAGAAAATGCGATGGTAATGAATAAGAGAGCAGTCGCAATAAATTTATATGTGCAGGTATCCCTTGATTTATGCGGTACTTGAATTGTATCAGTGCCCTACTCGCTTGAATTATTATGCGATGACTTTGGATTTATACTAGATCTCTCTGTGTCGCTGTAAAGATAAATTGAAGCTTGAATAGTTCCTATTGAATTTCTGTGAAATCGATAGAACTCCATATAACGGGTAACAGTGTCGATTTCACAGAAATTCAATACTAATATCAACTAAAATCAAAATTAGATCGTATAATTCAAGGGATACATGTATTTTATGTTTTTTGTGTTTGCGGATAAAGAACAAAGAAAAATGGAATTCAATATATTGATACGACGAAATTCGAAATGAAAATCTCATCTCAGCAGCTTGTTTTTTAATATTCACATTAACAGATTCGGCAGTTTACATCCTTAGCTTTGTGCTACAACAAATAATTAGGTGACCGTATTGTCCAGCGAGATTTGATGAGAGATTTCCATCATTTCAAATTTGGTATGAGATTTAAATATGGCACACCTATAAAATTATGTTTTAAAATCAGAACAGAATACATCCAACGGCTCGGCTAGTGTAAAAAATCAGTTGGTGGCAATGGAGTACATTTTTTTATTTTGTGTTCGTGCACAGAGAAACATCTCCAAAGATATTGCCGCCATTATAACAGAAAATTATAATATATAAAATATATTTAGCAACTGTATTATCAAGAAGAAAATCAATAAAATATCTATAGACTTTTAAAAGATTATCTCAACATAAATATTATAATGAAAATATAGATATATATTAAACCACCAACCTGCATACCACCCCACCCCACCCCAACCCTCCTATATTTTGCCCAGATATTACGTGGCTTACCCATCCATCCATCGCTGCTCCATCCAGGTATTATATACAAAATCATACGCATTCGTTCTCTTAATTTCGTATTTTATTGGCTCTTCATTTAATTCAATTTATTGTAAAATATTATATGAAACATTCTAATTTATTGTTTTGCAAAGCGAATAATTGGTGGAGGGGCACAGAGAAAATTAAATGCGTAATTACAGTAACGGTAAATTTCTTTTTTCGAAATAATTACTTACAACAAATACGTAATATATAATTAATAAAAAAAAATAGTTTATCTCATAAGAAGAAATAAAAAAATTACTTTATTACATATTTTCAAGGACTAAAATCAGTCAGCCAGCAGTAGCAAAGCAACAACAACAACAACAAAAAATACAGGGGCGTTGTTACAATTTTTATTTTATTTTATTTTATTTTTTCTATGGAAAAACGTATTATTTTAAAGAGTCGACGAAAATTTCGGAAAATACAACAATAATCTTATGATTAGTCAAAAACATTAACAAAAATATATTTTCTAATTTAATATCTTAATATTACTCACCATCATCACCAATTCAAATGGATATTTATACACTCTGACTGGTGATTGGTATTTCTGCACCATCTTTTATTTTTTTTTGTTTTTTTACCGAGTGTATGGAATATAAAAATTACAATAACAACACTGTACAAATATAGTATAAAATAGTATAAAAAAAAAATGATCAATATAAAACTTTATAAATTATTAATAAATGAATAGAAAAAAAAAAAACTAAATAATAATAATAAATTGCAGAAAAAAAAAAATGTAAGGAAATTATATTAAATAATAGAAAACATAGGGAAAAATTGAATGAAAACTTTTTTATTTTAGCACAAATGAAAAGAAAAACAAAAAAAAAAAAAAACAAAATAAATTATTGAAATTCCATCACAACCACTTCTACTCTCAACGATTTCACTGCGACGAATGAAGAACAAATTGAAATGAAATTTTACATTGAATATTTGTCTGGAAAAATAACTACAGTCTATGGCAAAGACTGGAAAGTGTCAATGTCAAAAATAATAAAAAATATGGCGTCATAAGATTTTTTTTTTGGAAAATTCCTAACTACTCTTATTCATATTATAGAAAGATTTGAATATAGAAAATAGATGGCAGCCGAAATTTTTGGATAAAGTAAAATATACTAAATAAATAAAACACTGGTACCATTGGCACACCCCATTATAAGTCATGATAATATTAGACTGAAAGGTGAGTATATTGAGTTATGATAAAATTAATAATTTCTAATAATTTAAAAATAAATATCCTTTGATTTTAAAAATGCATAAATTTTAGAGTAAAATAAAAAATAAATAACAATTTTTAACAAATAAATAAATTCAATTCAATTCAATTCAATTCAATTCATATATAGAAAGAAGATTATCAAGGCGAATCGCCGTAGATGAAGCGGACAATTCAATGGAGGTATTTTTAATATTGAAAACGCAATATTGAACGCACAACACAGTAAAAAATAAAATTGGAACATGCAACATTACAACAAATTACTGAACAAAAGAAAATTTCCAAACACAATGCAAATTGAAAACAGTATTAAATACCACCCTCTAAAAAAATGTGTTTCCAATCGTTTAATTAAGTTGAGAGTAATTCAAAAACTTGTAAAATTGGTGCCACACATGATTGGACAGAAAGACAGCAAGAAAATCGAAAAATCACATGTGAATTGCTGTCCCCAAAGACAACAACAAAAGGGTGGTTTACGACATTGAATAGTTACTGAAGATTAAAAAAGGATTTATTATTATTGCTCTGTCGTATTTTGTGGATCTTAAAATATGGTGTTGTGTATTATGAATTACTGAAAACTTTAGAAACTATCACTGTGGGGTAATACGTCTATATCGACGACAACTAATGCGTTTGAAGCAAGCAAGTGATGGAAAAACAATCAGAATCAGGTGAATAGACCCATATTAATTTTTCAACATGACGTTGAAGTTGGGCTTCTGATGGAGCATACTTTGAATATTATACCTCTTTTATATACTTGCTGGATAAACATTTAATTCTAACCAAGAAACGGAACTTAATTTTGCATATATCCAATAGTTATCCGATTTTTTGTTTAAATTGGGAAATTAAACTTGATGGAAACACCAGATATACTATTACCCTAGTAACAAGTTATCCGTACTTTGAAAATTGTGGAAAATGTTTGTGGAAAAAATCCACATATTTTCTATGCAAAAGATATATTGGAATTTGTCCAAAGAATGTCCATAGATTTTCCACTTAATATAATAGTATTTTATTCAAGGTCAATTGTAATCTTTGGATTGTCAGGATAATATGTCCAACATATGTCCGCGGTATTGTATTCATAATTTATTTCACCAATTATCCAAGACAGTGGTTCAAATTAAGATATAATCCTCACTCTTTTTAATTTATTAAGGAAGAACGAGAGCCGGAAGACCGAAGGCTACATATAGTCTAGATGCAGTGATCTGTGATATTAAGATCCTTATAATTCGGGATTGGAAGAGGTTAACTGCAGATAGGTCGGTATGGCGAATGCTAAAATCGCACCTGAGGGTTTAATGGTATGGAGTATAAGTGAATAAGTTCCATAGATGATTTATTATTCTTGAGCTTTATTTACTAAATAACTTCGAGCATCCATTATATTTGAATAGTGACGTCCATCAATTAATTTATATGATCAATTTGATTAATTGTTCAATGTGCAGATGAAGACTGTATTTACATATAGTTTGTTGATATCCAGTTCCACTTTGACATTTACGGCTATTTTAATATCGTGACTGAACGCGGCTCAATATGTTAAAGGTCAGTATTTCATAAAGTACATCCTTCACATTAACATGTTTTTCCTGGCATTTCTGGATAGTACTCAGATTGAAAAATTTCATTCTTTCACGTATGGTACAAATGCAATCGATATTTTAAGCAATTACTGTACCCCTTACATTACCAAAAATCTACAAAACCGGCTCCGCACTCTCTACTTTTACAACCACAATCGTTGCCTTTGTAATAAAATTTGTATCCATTTTCAGGCCACTTTAATTTCTTGGATAGCTTTATTATATTCGGTTTGGCTTTTTGTAAGTGTTCTTAGAGCAGCTTGTCTGAAAAAAGTTCTAACATTCCATGATGTAAATTGTCCCTAAATTGTGGCCGTTTTTGAAGTTCGATCAGATGTCATGTTGTTCAGGGTTCATAACTAGTTGATTTTCCAGAGTTGACAGTAAATCACGTACACTCACGTACACTCAAACTACTTAAGCATTCTGTAAATTCGTAGAGTGTTTAGAAGAGTGGTATTTCACCTCTACCGAAAACTGTTATGATGGCGCTACAGACACTGTATAATCTCTATGAAAGATTAAATTCGTTTTTAGCGGATACTACATTCACACAGTATCGCTTAGTGATTGTCAGATGCACAGCCGCTAGTAGTGTCCGTGGATACTTATCCGGTTATTTGCAGCTAACCCATTAGTACCATTTGTTTAACTATATCCGTAGCCTGTGAACTCGTTCCGTTATACGTAATATTTCGATGTATAGCTAAAATAACCAACACAAAAGAGTACGCGCAAATTTGCTTTTAATTGAAATCTGGGTATTTCTGTGGAGAAATAAAGTAGTGCGCACATTGTTCCATTTCAATTGAATCTTTAATTGGGAAAAAATAATTAAATCATATGATAATTTAAGACGACTGGTTTGATTATAACCGGCAATCTATATTTATATTATATTAAAACAATTGGAAAATATATTGTAAATTAACAAAAATTATTCGTTTCTAATTGTAATTGTAAACTCAAATCAAACTTATTACTTACAATATTTCAATAGTAGAACTACATGCAAATTATTATAGGTCATTAAAATTATGTTCAGGATTCGGTATTTGAAGAAGAAGAAGAAGAAGAATGATTTGAATGTAAATGTGCCTTATAAGCTTTGGAATTATTTGATAAAAATTGTTTACTTAAGTCAACACAATATTTACATTCGTATAAATAACGTCCTGGATGTTTATTCGTCGAAATTACGTGTTTACGTAAATTTTCCTTTAAAAATAAGTGTCACATTAAATTAATTTATATCCCAATAAAAATGTTTTAAGCAAATTAATTATTAAAACTTACCGAATTGTTACACGAATATTCACAATATGGACATTTAAATGGTTTTTCACCAGTATGAATCATTCGATGTCGTTTTAAGTGTGATAAAATATTTGTTTTGAAATCACAATTTTGACAATTTAATTGTTTCTCTTCTTGCACTTTATTTTGATTAACATCATGTTGTTGTTTTGTGTGTCTGAAGAAATTAAAAAACATAAAACATCATATAGTAATAATGGATAGATTGTTGGGAAAGGTTAGGGTTTAGGGAACATAGGACACAAGCAAATATAATATGTGTTTCATTTTATGAAATCCAGTAACCTTCATTGACATACGACATGCGCAGCAGTCTACTCATCTTTCATGCACAATGTACAAGTATATTTCTATAGGATTCGCATCCGTCTCAGGTGATACTCGAAACAAATATTTCTCTTAACAATTACCCCCAATTTCCTCGTTCCATGCTTAGAACCACCGTGATATTATTACTTGTAAAAAACGTATGTGCAAAATTAGATTGTCTACATCTTGCCATTTTCACCCAACGTTTCCGATCTTCTATGATCCATTTCTCGATTAGATACCTCACCATACCCGATATGCATGCAGGTTTTTATTTACGGGGAACTTCCTTAGCATATTGTCCCTTCCAAGAAATCGGCCACCACTCTTTCCATTGTTTTCAACACAAAGGATGTCAGGCTAATTGATCTGAATGACTTTGCTTCAATGTATGCTAACATTTCCTTTCACGGCTTCGGAAGGAAAACTACTTTTATTTTATTGACCGAAATCTTCGTGACAAAACTTTCTTTCCCCATTGTATTGCGGTTGGAAATATATCCTCAACTTCTGGTTGTATTAAAGGAGCGAATGTCTCTACAGAGCATAGAACTGTCTCTCGTGTCACTATGACTTCTATGCCTGCTTCCGATTTACTCGGTTTTGAATAGCCCACGGCCGATTCGAAATTTAACTTCCAGGAAAACGCACTTTCATCAGGATCTTATTTGTTTCCTCCAGTGTTTTTGTCATTTTGCCAGTCCCATCATGGACCAGTTCAATTCTAAGTACTGGATCTTTACTGATCATCTTCTGACATCTACTGACCTGTGATATGATCCACAGAAGTACTGCACGACCACTTTTTTTGTTGTCAAAGAGATTAATTCATTTCTCGTTTCGTTGCTGTATATCTCTTGAGAATTATCTCCCAAAGTATGGTTAAAAACCTTCCTAACCCCTTTATTTAGTTTCCCACACATCAGGCTATGAGGCCCTGTTAGAGGGACCTTTGAAATGCATTTAACAGAACCGAATGTAAAACACATTTAGCATTTCCAGTAGATTTCAGTATTCAATATCATCTGCCTTTAAGATAGGGTAACATCAATCAGAAGAAGATTGGCTCTGTTCCCCTAAATTCATGATAATGATGATGATTTTATAGCTAAGCACAAATTCGTTTAATAATTCGCTCCTTTGCGGTTGTCATCTGAGCTACCCACACACACACAGTTCATTGTGCATCACATCCAATTATCAGTTCCACCGGGTTAAGGTGCCGAGAAGTCATAGGGCAGATACGCAGAAGCCACCATAAAACTTGTGTACACAGATAATGAAGGTGGAAGACCACCAAAAAAGTTTGAAGACGCCGAATTGAAAGCAATATTGGATGAAGATGGCACTTTCAATCAAAAACAAATGGCCGAAATGTTAAATGTTGCACAACAAACAATTTCTGACGGTTTAAAAGCAATGGTAAAGATTCAAAAAGTGTGGAAAAGGGGTGCCTCGCATGAATTGAATGAAAGACAGATGGAAACCCGAAAAAACACTTGTGATATTTCGCTTGCCAGACACGAAAGAAAATCAGTTTTGCATCGAATTGTTATTGGCGATGAAAAATGGATTTATTTTAAGAATCCTAAACTGAAAAGAAATCATGGATTAATCCAGGACAACCATTAACATCGACTGCTAAACTAAATTGATTCGGTGAGAAGAGAATGTGCTTTGTTTATGGTGGGATCAGAAAGATGTGGTGTACCACGAGCTGCTAAAACCTGGTGAAACTGTTAATGCTTATCGCTACCGACAACAAATGATCAATTTGAACCATGCATTTATCGAAAAACGACAAGAATGGGCCAAAAAACACGTCAAGATAATTTTTCTCTATGACAATGCACCTGCACACAAATCAAACCCGGTTCAGGATAAAATCAAAGCACTTGGCTTGCAGCTGCTACCCCTACCCAACGTATTCACCAGACTTAACTCTTTCCGACTACCATTTATTTTCATCGATTGGACACGCATTGACTGAGCCGTACTTCAATTCCTACGGAGAAGTCGAAAATTGGGTGTCTGAATTGTTTGCTTTAAAAAAGACGAACAATTCTATTGGCGTGCGGTATCTCCACAAATTACCAGAAAGGCGATCAAAATGTGTAGAAAGCAATGGGCAATATTTTGAATAAAATGTTTTTAACTTTCCCATTTAAAATTAGTGTTTTATTTTCACAAAAAATGTGCTCACTTGATGCCGATAGGTAGTCCCGATATATAGGGACAGTGTTAATACGGTTATGTGTTGCGCAATCTCAAATGGATTGTAACATTTTAAATTTAGAAATGTTTACAGCTTTCAACGTATAAAGAAGTACATCAAAATGTTCGCATTAAATCCGAAACTATAGCCAGTCCTCATAACTAAGTTAAACTCAACCAATATCAAATACATTTAACTTTTATTGTGCATAAATGAAAAAACAACAGAAAATCTCCATCGGTGGAAAGAAAAAATAAACGGAATTTCGTGACCACCTTTGTTTAATATTATTAAAAAATATACGGTTTAAGTTAAGTATATACGTACGAATATGAAACAAATGCGCAATATCGTTAAGTTCAGGTATTATAAATATAAGTCAAAAGTAGTAATATTGGTTTTTATTGTAATTATTTTATTCAATTTCAATTTATTTCTTTCTTTTGTATTACCTTATTTTTTTTTTAGATCTTTACCAGATCTAGATTTTGACATGTGGAGCGACCATTTTATTGTACACATTCTGAATCTTGTATTTATTTTAATTTTTGTTTTTTTTTGTATTGTACAAAAGTTTTCTACTTAAGTTTTTTTTTCATATATTTTCCTTTTTCGCTTTTTTGCATATCATTATCTTTTATTTTATTATTATTATTATTATTTTCAGTAAGTTTATTCTTATTATTATGCGCATTTCGATTCTTTTTACTCTCTTTTATTTGTTTTTAGTTTTACTTACTGATTTTATTAAAGCGCACGATTATCGAAGTTAAACATTCTTATTTTATTGCAAAAAATAAGAAATTAAACAAAAAAAAATGTTTTATCAATTGTTTTACAATTGTTATTATTATTAATATTATTATTATTGGTTAGTTAGTTAGTTAGTTGTTATTATTACGTATTATTAGGTACACACTTACATTTAGTAAGACTAAAACGGTATACACTCAAAGACTCATGCTCTTATCGAATATTATTATCACACAATTATGTTTATTTTTATTGTAAAAACCATTATTATATTATAATTTTACATTTAATATTGCGAAAGTATGACAATAATCAACAAATTACATCAGTTTATGGTTTATGAGTCACTGAGTCAGATAAGGTCGCGCATCCCATCGACTATCAGTAATCTGGCAAAAATTTGGTATATAAGTTTATACTGTGTTGTATTGTAGAGAAAAAAGTAATCAATATATATTCCATTATTAGTAACTAATATGTACCAGATTTTATGAAAATCCTATAAGAAATGACAAAATTCATCAGGTTATGTTGGAAAAAGGGTTGCGGTCACCCTACTTGAGTATCATTTTCTAGTAACTTCATAAAAATTCTTCATATTATTCCATTATAAAGTTATATGGAACAAATTTTATGAAAATCCCATAAGAAATGATCAAATTCATCAAGTTATGTGGAAAACTGGGTTGCGGTTACCATAACTGAGTAACATTTTCTAGGAACTTCTTAAAAATTCTTCATATTATTCCATTACAAACTTATATGGAACAAGTTATGTGGAAAACAGGTTTGTGGTGACCATAACTGAGTAACATTCTTAAGGAACTTCTTAAAAATTCTCCATATTATTCGCTTATAAACTTATATGTAACAAATTTTATGAAAATCCCATAAGAAATGATCAAATTCATCAAGTTATGTGGAAAACTGTGTTGAGGTGATCTTACCTGAGTATTATTTTCTAGTAACTTCATAAAAATTCTCCATATTATTCCATTATAAACTTATATGTAACAAATTTTATGAAAATCCCATAAGAAATGATCAAATTCACCAAGTTATGTGGAAAACAGGTTTGTGGTGACCATAACTGAGTAACATTTTCTAGGAACTTCTTAAAAATTCTCCATATTATTCCATTATAAACTTATATGAAACAAGTTATGTGGAAAACAGGGTTGTGGTGACCATAACTGAGTAACATTCTTAAGGAACTTCTTAAAAATTCTCCATATTATTCGCTTATAAACTTATATGGAACAAATTTTATGAAAATCCCATAAGAAATGATCAAATTCATCAAGTTATGTGGAAAACTGTGTTGAGGTGATCTTACCTGAGTATTATTTTCTAGTAACTTCATAAAAATTCTCCATATTATTCCATTATAAACTTATATGTAACAAATTTTATGAAAATCCCATAAGAAATGATCAAATTCACCAAGTTATGTGGAAAACAGGTTTGTGGTGACCATAACTGAGTAACATTTTCTAGGAACTTCTTAAAAATTCTCCATATTATTCCATTATAAACTTATATGAAACAAGTTATGTGGAAAACAGGGTTGTGGTGACCATAACTGAGTAACATTCTTAAGGAACTTCTTAAAAATTCTCCATATTATTCGCTTATAAACTTATATGGAACAAATTTTATGAAAATCCCATAAGAAATGATCAAATTCATCAAGTTATGTGGAAAACTGTGTTGAGGTGATCTTACCTGAGTATTATTTTCTAGTAACTTCATAAAAATTCTCCATATTATTCCATTATAAACTTATATGTAACAAATTTTATGAAAATCCGATAAGAAATGACCAAATCCACCAAGTTATGTGGAAAACAGAGTTGTGGTGACCATAACTGAGTAACATTTTCTAAGAACTTCTTAAAAATTCTCATTATTATTCCATTACAAACTTATATGGAACAAGTTATGTGGAAAACAGGGTTGTGGTGACCATAACTGAGTAACATTTTCTAGGAACTTCTTAAAAATTCTCCATATTATTCCATTATAAACTTATATGGAACAAGTTATGTGGAAAACAGGGTTGTGGTGACCATAACTGAGTAACATTTTCTAGGAACTTCTTAAAAATTCTCCATATTATTCCATTATAAACTTATATGAAACAAGTTATGTGGAAAACAGGGTTGTGGTGACCATAACTGAGTAACATTCTTAAGGAACTTCTTAAAAATTCTCCATATTATTCGCTTATAAACTTATATGGAACAAATTTTATGAAAATCCCATAAGAAATGATCAAATTCATCAAGTTATGTGGAAAACTGTGTTGAGGTGATCTTACCTGAGTATTATTTTCTAGTAACTTCATAAAAATTCTCCATATTATTCCATTATAAACTTATATGTAACAAATTTTATGAAAATCCGATAAGAAATGACCAAATCCACCAAGTTATGTGGAAAACAGGGTTGTGGTGACCATAACTGAGTAACATTTTCTAAGAACTTCTTAAAAATTCTCATTATTATTCCATTACAAACTTATATGGAACAAGTTATGTGGAAAACAGGGTTGTGGTGACCATAACTGAGTAACATTTTCTAGGAACTTCTTAAAAATTCTCCATATTATTCCATTATAAACTTATATGGAACAAGTTATGTGGAAAACAGGGTTGTGGTGACCATAACTGAGTAACATTTTCTAGGAACTTCTTAAAAATTCTCCATATTATTCCATTATAAACTTATATGTAACAAATTTTATGAAAATCCAATAAGAAATGACAAAATTCATCAGGCAATGGAAAAATGGGCTACGGTGACCCTATCTGAGTATGATTTTCTAGGAGCTTCAATGCAACGTGTGGCACGATCAACCAGCTTATGCATAAATGCATTTTTAAACTCAGTTATTGAAATGTTCTTCAGCACCTGTGTCACGATGGCTGCTTGAATGGCTGTTACATCATCATAAAATGCTCATTTCATGGCAGTTTTCAGTTTCGGGAACACGAAATTATCACCACCGTGGTAGATCGGCCGAATATGGAGGGTGCCTGATGAGAGAAATCCCTTTTTATTTATCAAAAATTAATTCAGTTTTTTCATTCATGTGAGGTGGTGCATTATCGTGCAATGAAAATCTGATGCATATTCGGGTGGAACACGAAGAATTCTTTCCAAAAATGATTGAAAACGCACAGATAGTATTTTTTCCATTAACAGTTTCACCTTCTGGTACGCATTCCTTGTGGACAATACCTTGTGAATCATAGAAAGTTAATTAATTAATACAGTTTAATGATGTCTTTGCAATATTCGCTACACGAGCAATTTCTTGGTCTTCATCTAATTTATGTGTGGCCCAAAACGTGCACAGACCTTTCTTTTTTCCCAAATTTTCGATTAAAATTGTCCAAATAGTTCCAACACATGGATTTAATTCTTCAACCAATATTTTCACAATAAAATTTCCATTGATTGCAATGATTTCACGAATTTTTTGCACCAATTCAGCAAGGGTTTCCGTCTAAATGGAAAAGTTCAACAGAAACAACGATAATAGAAAAATGTACCGGAATGTCAATCGTATTCGCAACGGATACAATCAACAACCGTTTTTGTGCAAAAACAGAGATGGTCAGGTTATGGCGCAAGAGGAATGGTGTCTCGAAAGATGGGCCGAGTACTTTAAAATCATATTAAATGTGAACACACCAGTGTATACAGTGGAAGATGTGCAATTTCAAATTGACCAGCCATTTATAGGTGAACCATCAATACACGAAGTAAAGAATGTCATTCAAAAGCTCAAGAATAATAAATCACCTGCATCTGATAGCTTTGAACTCTTCAAATATGTTGGAAAATGCATTATGGTATCAAGTGGACGAGCTAATTGTAAAGATTTGGAATAATGAACAGGTGCCAGATGAGTGGAAGGATGGTATTATCTGTCCATTGTACAAGAAGGGTGACAAATTAAATTGTAACAACTACAGAGGAATAACTTTATTAAACATTAGCTATAAGGTATTTGTTAATATACTATACCATAGACTTATTCCATACACCAATAAATCCGAGGTAAATTATCTGATCATTTTGAGATGGTTTATGGACAACGACAAGGTGACCAACACTACTATTAAATATTAGGCTGGCAAAGGCAGTGAGGGGCGCGTAAATATTGATAAACAAGGAACGATTTTCAGAAAATCGGGTAAATTATTAGCGTATTCTGATGACATAGACATAATGGGTCGCAGTATGATAACTGTCAAGGATGCTTTCGAATCGTTACACAAGGAGGCATCGGGGGTCTAGGTCTCAAAGTAAATGCAGACAAAATAAAATATATATGGTGGCAACGAATAAATCGCAGAAATTCGTGATCAAACTGTTGGAAGAGAATTGGAGAATACAATTTTGAAATAGTCAATAGTTTTATGTATACTTAGGATCGTTGATTAATGTACATTAGAAAATGTTATTGAAGAGGAAATTCGCCACAGGCTAGCAACTGGTGGAAACACATGTTATTACGGGTTAAAAAAACAATTCCAATCGAAAACATTACAACGAGATCTTAAGCGCAAGTTATATAAAACATTAATACGTTCAATATTAACGTATGGATCGGCGGCTTGGTGAATGACACAAAACCAGGAACAATTATTTCAGATTTTAGAGCGAAAGATAATCCTTGGCATATTTGGTTCCGTCAAAGAACATAATGGTTGCATAGACGAAGATACAATTTTGAATTAGACAAGTTGTACACGGTCAACCAAATAATGTCAAAACCATCAAAATCATTAGATTAAGATGGCTTGGATGGCACGTATTACGCATGGAATCCAAAAAAACTGTTGTGAACTGTCGAATAGAACCATCCAGAACGTAGAAGGATAGCCGGAAGACCTAAGGCTAGATGGCTATGGGTAGTATAAACTGTGATATAAAGATCCTTAAAATTCGGGATTGAAAGACATTGACTGTGGATTGGTCAGATTGGAGACGGCTAAAACCGCACTGGGGTTATAACGCCATGGAGTAAGTAAGTAAGTAATCTCCGGATTGAATGACATGCGCTTTGACCACCACTGCTCCGCCACTGAACCACACAACACTCTGTAAATAAATAATAATAAATTATCACATTTCCAATCATTCTTATTCATGAATATTGTGCGTGACCGAAAAACTCACATTGTTGTTATCATCATTTTAAATCGGTTATCGCTAAATTTATATGAAATAACAAGGTTTTTTTTTCCCGTATCTCTCAGTCTCTGCTTTTATGGATGGATGCAATTCGAGTATTTCTAAAATGAATAAATAAAAAAGATTAAGTTTACTCCAATACTTTAGGATTTTTTTTTTTATTTTGTGGTTGTAGTGAAATTATTTGTTGTTTTTGCGCAATTTATGTTTATCTTTATTTTTGATTAGTGCGAATAAAGTTACAATAATGTGTATTTACACTGCGCAATGAACTTTACGCCGCGGAATGCAGAAGCATTGTGTGTTCTGTGGTTTTTTTTCTCCTTTATTAATACATTTATTTATAGTTTCATCTCTTTGCATTTTTTATTAGCCTGCGTTTCTTGTTGATGTTGTGGTTGTTATTGTTGTTGTTGTTGTTGTATGTTACTTACCAATCGATAACTTTTTACACAGCCGAGAATTATATGCATTCAAATATAAAGAATGAAAAATCGTGACTTATTCAATTATAAATTTTTATGCGAACAGGTTTTATTCAGTAGAGAGTCTGTATTTGGTTTAAAAAGTTTAAATCTTTACTACTTCTTTTTTCGATTCTTTAACTTGTTATTGGTTTGATTTTAACTTATACAATCTTTAATATTATTATAATTATTATTATTATTATTTTATATTATTAAGTACTATTTGCGTTGTCCTTTTCGATTAAATAAAGAGGGTTTATTGTTTTTAAAGAGTTATACAATATTCAATATTTTAATAATTGTGTTAACTTATAATTGTTTTTAATAGTGGCAAAAAATCATCATATGGGACATTTAACACTTATGGCCTCCATCGTCATATTTTAATATAATCTTTGCATTCAATAATCAGCACCAGCACCGGGTTGTATTTTGAAATCAATGTTCTTTTCATATGCACATCGAACAACGGACTATATATAAGCAGCAAGATTACTTGCATTAGCATTTCCAACACAATTGATATTGTTCAACTGATACATAAGCACCCAGCACTCACTATAGAATCTAGGCGGTATTCAATTTTATCTATCGATGTTTGTACATATGAGAACCATATGAACCATACGGAGGACATTAATTTGAAATAATCAATTTTATTTTTATAAAACAGAAAATTTAAATTAATTTAATTTATCATTAATGCAAATTAGTACGTTTATTTTTACATATAGAAGGCGTTCTAAATATTGAGTAAATCAAATGAACGCGGGTATTTAACACATGTATTAAAAAGTTCCTGGTCTAACCAGCAGATGGCGTCTCTAACGAAATATTTTTAGGATATTTCAATAGTGCCAGCCTTCAAAAGATATATGTCAAAATTTCATAACAATCCGATCATTCATTTAAAAGTTACACAGTGGATTAATTTTGATTTTGTTATTCTCAGAAACATGGATTCAAAGAAGTTTCGTACTGTATTTTATCATTGTTTTTTAATGGGAAAAAATATCGTTCAAGCAGAGCAATGGCTGCAAAAGTGTTAATCGGACTTTGTTCAATCAACAACGGTGGTTTGCTGCAATTTTAAACGGGCTCCTTCAGATACCGATAATGCTGAAAGTTCTGGACGTCCAAATGAAGCTGTTAATCGCTGAAAGCATCGAAAAAATCCTGAAAATCATTTAGGGGTAATCGCAGGTAACAAAAGATATATATCTGACACCTTGAAGTTATCAAAAAACAGTGTTTTCTATATTATACACAAACATTTGCGAATATCAAAAAAATTTGTTTTCCAAATTGGGTTCAACTAAGTTTGCTTACACCAGAACAACAAAAACAAAACAACGAATTAATTATTCAGAACGCTGTTTTTAACCGGTTTAAGCGTAACAGGCCCGAGTTTTTGCCGGTCGGTACATCAGTACAACGGATGAAACATGGATCCATCATTTCACTCCAGAATTCAGAATACAGAATCAGCACACGAAACTGCATTGAATCAAATTATTGTGTGAATAACAAACAAAGTGGATACCCTTAGTTATCCTATGGATATTCCAAAGAAATCCCATTCTTGTCTGCGACATAATCTGAAAATTTCCGATTATGTGTACATTTCGTTTATGTCCGCAAATAAAAAAAACTATACAATATCGCAATGCCCTTGTATAAGTAATATTCCAGTGATACTTCCATATAACATTTCTGTAATATCCCTATAATATTTACATGATATTCCTAGGACACCATAATGAAATATGGCAAGAACATTTCGCTGAAATGCAGTAGGATGTAAAAATATATAGTTAAGGAAGCATGTATAGTCATGCCATCCTTCAGTAAGTAAGTCAGTAAGATTAGGATAAGCATGGTAGTATAGATTGAACATTTCACTATGCCATCATAGCCCTCATTGCATAGTGTAAGAATTTTCATTGTCGCTGTCATCTTGAGTTTTATCGTTAAGGGCGAAAAATTGAGCAGTTAAAAGTGTTACATCTACTGCATATAGTAGTTTGTACAATCTATCTGAATTTCATTAAAATCGTCGAGTAACGCCCGGGATCGTTCTCTTGTAAGTTGTCACTAAACGACATTCCGTGGGTTATCCTCGGTGCATCTAAAATAATGTTCAAGAGTTTTTTAAAAAAAAAGGTGGTCATTTCAAGATTGACTTCCCGGTTACATCGCAGTCGCAGAATATAACTACGATATCTCAGATGATATCGCTGTAACCTGTAACATAATGAAATCCCAAAGATGTCGTGGTATATTATTTGACAATCCGCAGGGATATCACAAAACGTCGTTAATTACTAAAGTTTGATTACACATTATCAGCGCCATTGAATTTCCCATAGTTATTGATTATATTTAGTCGATATTAAATACTTTTTTCATAAAAAATTATATATAAACATTAAAATTGATATGTTTCGTAGGCATAAGCGAAGCAATTTGGGATGAGGATGGGGGGAAATAATACTGTGAATCAAATACATTAAATTTTCACCTTACCTTTTTAATAAATTCATAGATTTTCCTTTATATTTACATCCTTCATAGGAACAATGAAATTTTTTTTCATTCGAATGACTTATCATATGATTACGTACTTCAGCCGCACTGCGTCCAGAAAACAGACAATTTTCCATTGTACATGAAAAACTTTTTGTAATCATTTCATTTCGATGACAATGCAAATGCTGTTCTAATATGCGCCTACACATTGAATAAAATTATATATAAAAGGTGTAAATGAAAAATACAAAGTTAAATTCAATTGTTCTGAAAATTATATTTTTTTTCCATAGCACTGGCCTGCCACCAACTATTTTATTATAATAATTTGAATGAAATAAAATCACAATTAAATTAAAACTAAAATAAAATATGTTACAATAAAATTTAATGATGATTTTTGTATATGGAGAAATGGATGGAAATTTTGTCCTAGAATTTTGTATGTAAGTACGGTGAAATGTATAAGTACGTGGGCGTCAAAACAAAAGAGGACACATATAGGTGTTGTGATGTTTTACATATTATATTTTAGATTTCAGATACTACAGTTGGTTCGCTTGACGTGACGTTGTGGTCACAATTTTTAAATTACAATATTTCTAAATGTATTAGATTGGGATGAGTTGAAAAAATCAATGATAAATTAGTTCCTGATCAGCATTTAATTTGATCGTTTTACATATTATTATTAAGTTAATCCTTTCCAGCGTCGTCAGAACCGTATATCCAGCGGTTGGAATCGATTTTTCTGTTTATATAATACAACAAATAAAGTTATAATCTTTAAGATACATCTTTGATATTTGCTATTTATTAAATGTTAACAGTGGAATTATTTGGAATTCTGTTTTTTTTTATGAAGTTACATCGCATTTGGTCTCTGTTCAACTTAATTGTACAACCTCTGTTCCATAATAAACCAGAATGGCTATGTAAACCGCATACAACACGTTTGTGATTATACTGTGTGAACGTACCTCAACAAAGTGTCAAAATTTAATGACCTATACATTCGGTGGTAACGAAAATACAACACATAAAGTTATAGATATTTTTGTGCATCGATTGAAAAATGTAAATTAAAAGATCAAACATTAAATTTTATTATAAAAATGGTGAAACAGCTATAGAAACACTTCGAATGTTTCAAATCGCTTATGGTGCGGATAATTTTTTATCAAAAACACAAGTTTTCCGGTTGATTTCGAATATTCAAAGATGCGGTAGAGACGATGTTAATGATGTCATCATCATTCAGGTCGATCATGCGAAGTGATTCGAAAAATTTGTATAAGAAATCTTCAATTAAATTCATGGAAATGGAACTATAGGTACACCGAAAACAACAATTCATAGCATTTTAATTGAAAAAATTGGTCTACGGAAGTTGAATTCGAAGTTTATTCCACATCGACAGATGAGCAAAAATTGCACATTGCACTCGCAAGATAAAAACTTCCGGAAATCGATTGTTACTATATGGTGAAATGGTGAAATGGTGCTTTTTATATGACCAGAAACCATATATGAAAGTGGTGACGAAGGAAAACCAAAAAAAATCTCGTTCATCTCGTATTCATTGTATTATTATGACCTGAATATCGAGAACCAGACAGTTGGAGGCTACTGCATGATAATGCACCGCACAGTACATCGATCAACAATAATTTTTTGAATAAATAAAATGGTTTTTATGCATATTTATTATTTATTTTTTTGTGTTTTTAATCCATTCCGGTTTATTATGGGACCGAGGGTGTATATTTATTATTTTTTAATAAATTGGATTGCTTTTATTTAGAATCTGCGACTGGATTATGATTATCACTTAATACTAATAACACTTGATGATGATTTTTATATAAAAGGGAAATATTGTCGGCACTTAGTCCGTTGAAGATCCGTTGTGTTTTCCCAATATGTATGAGTTAGAGTCTTTGCACAGCATGTGGTTTCAGAAAGGAAATGTTATCCTATGCATGAATTTTGCATATGACATTCCGAATAAATAGTGTCATATAGTGCCGATGCTTCCGACAAGCAACATTAATATTTAGCACAACAGGAAATTGAGACCATTTATACATTTTGTAAAGGTGATAGTTTATTGTACAGTTCCCTGTAATCACCAAATTTTTTCCTGGGCAATCCCATTCCATCTTTTATTTCCTGCGTCTACAGTTGCCACTGTCAGTTTCCAAACACGAGAAAAATTTTTATCTATCCGTAGTCAGCAATGCAACGCTTTACCACTCTGGTATACTGGTAACTAACTGGTGGTGCGTAAGACTCAGTATATCAGTCAGGATTGTGATGCAGTATCCAAGTAATACTATGACATCATTTTATTTAATAATTGCTATATTTAACAACCATTTAGATGTCATTGTTATCTTGTCGAATGTCATAGGTAGAGTTTTACTGTCGAAGGATATATTGATATTCACGTCGCAGAAACGCCAGATTTCATAATTTCGATAGTACATTTTACAATCGTTTCATCCTCCAATTGGAAAACCATGGTGCACGCATCCATTGGTACATCCAACAGATCGTCCCGTAAAATACCGATACCGGATGGATGACGTAACCGCAGGTAGGATGGTAATACAAATCTTCTAACTGATTTATGATTTTGTCATGTAAAATGCTGATCCGTATTTTCTAAATAATTGGAATTCTTTAAATTATGCTGTAAATTCATTTTTAATTTTATATTTGAATGTTTTCTGGAATTTGTACCATAACGACTTATTTAATTATAATTAAATTATTTATGGGTTTGGGTCAATGAGGTGCTAATAAAATATACCCATTAAATAGAATAATATTTCAATAAATTGAATTCAATTAAATAAAAAACAAGGAATTTTTAGATGTTTTCCAATGGCACGAAAAGTATTCACATTTTTATCCAGCACAAATTTTCTATATTTTGGGTGTTAATTCATGTACAATTTGTGGTTAAATTTGCTGGAAACGTCTTACTATATGGAATGCCAGTTTGATCATTTGTCTAATATAAAAATTTACTGTATCACATGTTTCCAATCCAATTTTCAAAATATCATATGTTAAATATTCACATGGTCCTACTGGCATTTCGGCGTCAATTGTACTTACTGATGTGTGTTGAGAGTTTGACATTGATGCTGTCCAATTAATTTAATAAGTCATTGTGGATCTTTTCCTAATTTATTGAAAACGTCTTTTACTATCCCGTTTCATACAAAAGGTGTGGTAAGAATAATTAAAAAAAAAAATTATCGCGTCCAGTTGTTAGACTTTTTGCCAGTATTTCAAATATTTTTGAAAATTTATGTTCCGCAAACACAATGGTGTTTGTATTTAAGTTATTTTCGTGGAATGTGAGTGACATATTTTCCCTATTTCGATATCGAATGTACGTTTTTGTGGTCATATTTGCTATAGGTCAAAGTCACGTAATCAACTTTTATGCATATTTCGTTATTGTCTGTCGCAGGTGTTATAATTATTTGCCCATCTCATATATTGAAACGGATGACTAAAGATTTTCTTATATTGGTTTGTCTTTAAAATTATACAAATTTAAGGTTACCATATGGACGGTTGCACTACAAACTAAATCTTGTTTATTGTAGGTACATAAATGTATAGGTATACTGATATTTGTGCACAGTATATAGCATTAGGACACTATACATCAGTTTCACAGATATACAATAGCCAATCCTACGTATAAAACTTTATATTTATGTAAATAATCATTGTGCAAGTATAAATCGGGTGGTCCAATTGGAGGTGAATGATTTTAAGTTTATTATTTTATGCGTAATTGTATTTATATAAAATATTTACAGTACATTCGAAGCGAAGCTTTCAGTGTATACACTCACAGCGACCAATTGAACCATTGTGTTTATTCCGGTGTCTACTTGACGCCTCAACTACACATGTGAGTTTGTTAGCCCTTTAGTCACGTAGATATTTGTCAACTCAACGTAGCATATAATATTGGAAACATGTGATAATTGCAATTCGTTTTATTCACACAACTTTAACAACTACATTGCAATACCGCCGATTGGTGAATATTTAACAATTCACAATTCTTATATGATTGAATAGTCCTTTGATATTCTTAAAGCTATAAATAAAATCTAAATTCATACGGTGTACGAACAAATGATAATTAAACAATGGATAATTTTTAATGTGGAACAAATATCCACAATACCAACAACAATAGAACTCGTCACCTGCGGGGAATGAATCACCTAAAATACTGCCTGCTATGTCTATTGTAAAGCAATATCTAATAGATTGTGTTGCATTTTTGCTATACCAAAATAAAGCTTGAAATAAATAATCTAATTTTGATTTAGTTTTTGATTAATTAGCCGCAGAGCGCGCAACAGTTATGGAATAAATTTTAACATTTTAAACTAATAATTATGCCTCCGTCCGTACAGACCTAATTAATTGTAATTTAATTAAATTTGATTTAACATGCGAAGGATTTTCGGAAATTTATAAAATATTTACACAACAACATCTGATGAAGTTTATGATGATGTGCACGTAATATGTCACTTGAGCAAAGTAATTCCATAAAAATTTGGACGAAATTTGTAATTGTTCCATTTTATAATAACGATGCGTTTCCATAGCTATCGTGCTATTGCTAAACTTTCACGGATTATAAAATTATTTGTGACAATATGATTACTATCAAAATCTGTTTTTCTGGTTTGTGATTTATCCGCACCAACATGGTTTCATATGACTGGGGCAGAGGCGGCTTCTGAGAACTATTTGCATGAGCTTATTCCAAATATATTTTTCTTAAAGTCACTATTAATATGTTACTACATAAATTGGAAAATATTAGCTCGGCGGCCAATGGAAAATTTTCAGGAAAATCGATTTTCATGAATTAAAAAATTTTCTAATTACGAGCTACAATATATTTTTAACGGATTTCTAATTTTTATTACATAATTTTAAAATTTAATCAATCTTTCCAATCTTTCATAGAAGATAGATTTTTAAAATTTGCTTCACGCATCCACAGAAAATATAGCCGATTTTCCAATTGATGTCATTTGAAATGTTTGTATGAAACTTATGGACTGGGGGTCGTTAACATGTTGGGATTCATCAAATTTTTGAAATGGTTTGTTTGCCAGTAAAATCAATAGTTTGACATTATTGAAATGTTGACAACTGTAAAGTGAGTGAGTTGCTTATATTCGTAAAAACACATCTTTTTTTTATCAAACGCTTAGCATTTTGATGGTATTTATTAATTTACGATTGTTCTGTATTTAATGAAAGACCATGCAGGCGCGTCTGCTTATCGATAAAAAATTTCTATCACGTTGATTTTTTAAAATAAATAAGGATAATTTGATGTTTGAATTCATAAAACATGAAGTATACATGAATCGTTGGTCACGTATTGTGTTAAAACATTACTTATTATACTTTTGCTAGATCTATAATGGAATATGTGTGTGGTCAGGTGTAGTTTTTTTACATTGTGATATAAATATTGTCAGAATTGATTTAATTTTTAAAATTTGCGTCCTTGACGTCATCCTGTTTATGAAAATAGACTTCGATTGTATAACAAAACAATAGAATAAATAGGTACCAACAAAATTTGATTTCTATTGAATTTTTTCCTTTATGAATAAATGTTATGGAAATAATGTATAACGGGTTTAGTACAAAATGCGGTTTTGACTAAATAAATAAAATAAATAAACCCTAACAAAAATTGTTGTAAATTATAATGTTACACCTCACATTAGATTACCCTGACTGTCGGTATTATATTATAACACAATTTTGTAGCTATAAATAAATATATACTCGTCTTCAAAAACATTGACCACTTCTTGATTAATTAGCATATTTAATTGATAACAATTAAATTTGACTATACGGAGGACGTGTTACAGGACGTGAATGGACAATATAATGTAAAAATAAATATATAAAAGTACATAAGTTTTTCTTTGAATTAATATCTCGGATGGTATTTTGAATATACACAAGACAAAACCGTATACATAAAATTTAAACATATATTCAATATGAGCAAAACACATACATGCAATCCCAATTGTTGGTCGTTGTCATTAATGTCGTTGTTTTGTCGTACTATAAATGCACTGTATACGTTGTTTTTTATGTTATATTATATTTAAATATATGAATTTATAGAAAACCTATGTATTTTAAGAATGTGACTGGAAAATAAAAATATGAAATTGAATAAATCAATAAATAAATTATATTAGAATTCTAAATTGCGAGAGTTGTTCAAATGTAGTTTGTAACTTTATATGGAGCGGAGTGACGTATCTACAAGACAGAGGTGCAGTAGAAGAACTACTAGGTGTTTAGGTTTTTGCTTCACAACTGTCAATCCATTTGTATATTTAAAAATTGTATCCAGGTACTTAAGCCTTGTTTACTACAAAGGAGTGGTAAAAATCCTCGAGCAAGAAAATAACCACACTCACTCAGAGGATTTACAACGCACGAGTTTTTGTGCGAAAGTTTTGCATATGTCATTTGTAACTAGTGCCGATAAATTATTGTTATTGTATAACAACTACAAAATGATGATGTTGATGTTAGTGATCAGGAGAACGCGTTGGAGCACCACAAAAAATTTGCAGACGAAGAATTGGAAGCTTTAGTCAGTGAAGATCCATGTCAAATGGAAGTGGAATTAGCATTGGCATTAGATGTTACCCCCAAGCAAGTGTTTTGCAAACGTTTAAAGAAGTTGGGAATGGTCCAAAAGCTATCGTATTGGGTACCACGTGAACATTGACGTAAAGACAACAAGAAAATCGTAAAATAATGTGTGGGAAATTTTGCTTCAAAGACATTCAATTTTGCATCGAATTTTGTAACTGGTGATGAAAAGTGAATCCATTATGATAATCCAAAACGTCTGAAAGCATGGGTGAAGACAGGTGTGAACCAGGTCCATCGACACCAAAACGCAATATTCATGGTTCTAAGGTTATGCTGTGTATCTGGTGGGACCAATGCTTGATGTAGTGTACTATGAGCTGCTTAAACCGGGACAAACCATTACTGCTGAACGTTACCGACAGGCAATTAATCTAATTGAGTCGAGCATTGCATCAAAAACGACCAGACTCTGCCAACACACATGACCGTGTGATTCTGCAGCATGATAATGCTAGACCACACGTTGCATGACCAGTCAAAGAAACGTTAGAAACACTTGGCTGGGTAGTCCTATCACACCCGACATATTCACCAGACATTGCTCGATCAGACTACCATTTGTTCAGGTCAATGCATTTGTCAGCCCTTTCTGCACAGCGGTTCAATTAATACGAAGATATGAAAATATGGCTGGATTCATGGATTGCTTCAAAACCTAAGAAGTTCTTCTATGAGGGAATCCATAATTTGCCACAAAGACGGTCAAAAGTTGTAGCTTCATATGGCAAAATACTTTGAATAAAATATAATGTACCGTTACTTTCAAATAAATGTGTTTTTCTTACCAAAATATTCCCAATATGATATGAAAGAAAGATTAAAGATCAAGGAAGTCAGAACTATCGAACAAAAAAAATTCCTATTTACTATTTGCAATTTAAAATTAACCGTTTACAATCCACTAATTATCGCTATATAGCATGAATCCCAAACTCCAGTGGGGGAAGGGTGGGTTGGAGTATGATAATACCCAGCCAGAATAAATTATTGTTATTTTGTGTTCAAGAAATTATGTGGAAAAAAACGTTAAAATTATATTTTCCTTAAAATAAATAAATTATGTGAAGTTCTCACATTACAAAAATCATGTTATTTATATGGGACACGGTCGCTTAGTGTAATTTTAAGGAAATTATATAATGGAGATCTGACCATGAGTAAAAATTTTCAATTTCATATAAATTATTTCCACGATATAAATAAAAGGCATTACATAATTTACTACTTTTTTCTTTACCATATAAATAGCGAGAGATAACAACACAACCAACCAAAAACTGGGTACAAATCTATTTAATGGCTTTTATTTGAGATATTACTAATAAATAATTGTGCATAAGACAGCCACCAGTCGCAGTCGCACACACACATGTGTAAAAAGGATTGTGAGAACAGAAAAAAATGGGAAAAAAAGTGAACGAAAAATTTATTGTCATAACAATAAATTTTCTCTTTTGTATTAGACATCAATATTTTTTCAACGGGACATACAAGAAAATTTATGTCATAGAAAACCAAATCTCGGAAAGGCGCTATCATTTTTATGTCTATGAACACAAAAAAATGGTACAACGATTTTTTTTGACTTTATTTTAACTCAAACCTTTTTTCCCATTCGCATTTAATGTTTTCCATCATTCCACATTACCTTAACACCAAACACAATTTTTTTATGTTGTCCCAATCTCTTTCACGTTATTTCTTACTATTTTATGTATAGCTGTGAACACATTGGGTACTTGAATAAATTGTTGCCATTTAGTTTTAATTGTGAGATTGGAATCCGTTTTCCATATGTTTTTTTAGCAGTCTCTGATGTTTGTTATTTCAACTCGGACATTCTAAATTTGTAATTTCAGATAACTCTCGTGGTCTTGTGGTCCGTTACATGTAATGCTGCTCTATAACTCCGTCCGCTTAATATTGTAATAAATGAATTTTTAGTTATTCTATAATATCAATCTTTACGTGTTCTGTAGAATCCGGGAACACTCATCATCATCTTCGATTATTACAATACAATGCCGCCTTGCTCATAGTGAGGATTTATTCGGCATTAACACCATTACTTCGATAACAGTCAAAGGTAGATTGTGAAATATCCAAGTGGTACACAACATTTTGGTCCTTTCGAGAATCCGTGGTACCTATCGCCGTGAAGTGGGTGAATTCACCAGACTTACGTCCAATTTATCACCTGGTGAGTTACAACAAATTCACGACTTATGCCAGACGATATTACAAACGTGCCACGAATACGTGAATATGTTAAATCCCAATGTTAAAATTATATAACAGCAAAGGTTGGAAAAGCGTGTTGGAGCGGGCTAAAACCGCACCTGGGTTATAACGCAATGGCGTAAGTAAGTAAGTGACACTACACTAATAATTGCATATGACGATACACTGGCCTACTGTCCCATATAAAAATGTTAAGCGGTCAAGTTGAGAGGAATGTGAGACGTCGGCATTGGTTTTCTACCATTTGCGACAATTACAATTAATTTTATGGTCATAACTATTGAGAATGGTTCATGTTATCAATTGCTATAGTGTTATGGAATTGACCGGAAATATTCTCAAAATGTATTTTAAATTGCTTTTTGTGGGGCATTCTATTTGCATGTTGTATCATTCGAAATTCTATACACACAATCGTTTCCGGATCATGTTTCTCCGAAACAATTTCCAGTGCAAAAGCAAGTAAAATTAAAACAAAATTTACAATTATATGGCAGCGGTTTTTGTTGAATATCTGGATGAAAACTTATCACAGACAAACCACAATCTCATACATACTGCATTTAATAATTTTTCGAATTAATCAATAGTTGATATGTCCTACTTGGGGTTTTTGTAAAAATCGTCTCAACAATATGAAATATTAAGTTATTTCTGCCCTTCGATTTTACACAGGATTATGAAAAATGTAATCAGTACGACTCGTAGTTCCGTTTAATTTATGAATACGAATAAAAAAATTATGGGTGAGTCGCTCTATGTTTTTATGAACAATTGTGTGACTACATTTATGAACAAACACGCTGCAGATGAATCGAGACCTAAGCTATAATATATGCAGCATTTACGGATTGATTTGCAAATGCGTCGTTTGATTACGTGTAAAGGCCATACGTATCTATTTATATTTCAATTTTTAAAAATTTTTACGACTACCTAACATACGGTCTGAAACACTGTTCGTCAAGTTAGATCTCGATGAATATATAGTAACTCGGCTAAAAACAAAAGGGTTCTCATTTTTGTTAAAAAAATTCTACGCTTTCAAGTAACACAAAATCAACAAATTGTTTTACATATTTCAATGTATCTCTGTGTGTCATTTCATCCACATTATTTGTAACGCATTGCGGAGAAAAATGTCTGATGAAAACCAACATCTCGATCTTCGTATATTGTATTACTAACGTAATATATTACCGCTTTTATGACAATACTGATACTGATGCTGATTGGAAAAGATCCAGGCAGGACCCTTCTCCAATGCCCATAGATTCTTCCAGTTTATTGCCATTTAAAATATGCACAGTGGTTACAGATAATTTTGTGATAAACATTTCCAGCAATAACAACCCCAGTAACACTTACATCCAATTATAATGGACGTCTCTACAAATATATAGCATTAGAAGAAATCAATTGACTCTGAATCCTGCAATTCGCTGCAAGTGTTTGATATGTCACTGTGGTCACTCACATCAAAATCATAATATTTACTATTCTATGGGCTTCTGCACTGTCATCATGTACAAGTAAACGATTATCGAATCACCATATACTAATCATAAAATACTTTTACACACTATAGTGGAGTTAAATGGGGTGCACGTAACGTACCAATTACAAAAAAAATCTTTAAATTAATAAACGGCAACAACTTATTCAATTATCTAATACTAATATAGAATCCAAAATAAATGTTCCATACACAATGCAATACATATATTTGGACATACATTTTTATATAGACACATGGCATAAAGCATTTACCCACAATACCTAACTATACCACCGAATTATATGTGTAGTTCAATTTTCTATACGTAAATGTACATCACCTACATCATGTATAGTCCTATTACGTAGTAAGTATACATTTTCCATACAGAGCAAGAGTAACTTTATACAAAAAGATATGGTACATATGAACATTACTATATAGTATGGTCGCAGATAGGTGTAGAGGTATGTCGTTATATACCGAAAATACCATATCAATAATAGTGTAGTATCTCTTTAATCGAATGGAAACCATCTTCAACCATTCATTCAATGAAAGCTGTAAAAACGGACGCAAATCATCCGTATCTGAAGGCGACTTGCCATAAAACACCACATCGAAGTGTCAACCCCGTCGGCTACCGTAAATTATCGTCGACACAAAACATAAAAAAAATTATACCAGTGCGGTGGTTTTTCCATCCTTCCTTGTATTTCATTCATTTTTTTTGGTTTACACCACATTTCTGTATATAAAATTTCGTGAAAAAAGGACACAGGATATTTGAGAAATATTTTGTATATAATAATATTGAATATGACAATAAAAATAATAATAATAATAATAATAGTAATAATAACAGACGACCCAGTACATGAACAGAATCCAAACACCTGAATCACCACATTTACAATATATCGTTTACAATTGGATAAAATTGGACCTATTAGTTATACAATTAGTTATTCCAACAAAATACTATATGGAATGAAATGTAATCATCAAACTATTGTACAGTGTACAGTAAAGATCCGTTGTCACCGTCGTCGATATTGTGTCAACAATTATTTCTATCTGATTCGATAACTGTCATTCTTACATATTTGTGAGTTGTGTATAGGCGTCACTCTCGTACATATTCTAAAAAATTCAGATTATTTAAATATGAATTATCCTTTTTGAAGTGTAGTACTGGATTAGGAGATTTCCGAAAATTGATTGTGAGTGCGGAATTGATGATTCATGGATTAAAGATAAAATGATATTTTTTGAAATGTTGTATGCAATGCCTTATGCGTGAAAGAGAAATTAAACTATGGTTCTAGTATAGAATTGATTATTCAATGATTAAGGACATTTCAGCTGGATTCTATAAGGATACTTTTTTTTTTTAATTATGTAAGTTGTGTGTACTTTCGGATGGTATGTTGGGTATAGCATACTTGCAAAGCACAGTTTGCGGATAGTCGAACGGCCTATTATATAATGGGTTAGCTATACGAATAAAGAATAAGTAGCCGCGCGGACAACCTGGTAGCTGAGAATTGCTATGCAGTGTTGTGTGTGAAAGCAGCATCCGATTAAAACTTAGTTAATGATTCAGTGATTACACAGTAACGGTAGCCATTATAACTGCACTTTCGGAAGAGGTTATATACCCTGTCTGTAAATGTGCTACAAATTTACAAAATGATTAAGTTGGTTGAACGTAACTGGTTAACTACCAACTTCGAAAAAAACAACCAGTTATGAATTCCATACAACACGGCCTCATTTCGAACAGGATAAACGGCAACGACTCAAGCAACAACGAAAATTTAAGGACAATGATTTAAAACTTGCATCTTGGATGGTTAGAATTTTGTTACAACAAGGTGCTTTAAGCGCACTTACTGATACACTAAAACCAGCCAAACTGGATATATTAACTATTCATGAAGCTAGATATAAAATTTATTGAAAGAAAAAGGATACACATTTCATTATGGCGGCAACGATTGTAGCAAAAGAAGAGCGATTTGGAATCGGTTTTGTAGTGTGTGTTATTGGCGCATAGGATGATTGGAAAACCATTTTAGTAACATTAACTGTAATTTGTGGTTGCAGTTCATCATCTGGCTGATCTGATGTGTCAAAACAGTGATCTATTTATATTAAATTCTCTCTAAATTATGGAATCACACACATTTTAAGTGACACAAGTTTATTTTCGATAGCAATATTTATTCTATTTTCTATTGTAATTTTCCAAATACTGCTTGTCGACGCATATGGTGATCATGCTCTATCAGAAACAACATGCAAAAGATGGTTTCAACGGTTCAGAAATAATGGATTTTGTTGTGAGAAATAATGAACGGTGGTACAACCACCAAAAAATTTTGAAGACGCCGACACTTTGAATCAAAAGCAAGTGGCCGAAATGTTAAATGTTGCACAACAAACAATTTCTGACCGTTTTTAAAGCTATGGGAAGGTTCCAAAAGTGTGTGGAAAATGGGTGGCTCGCATAAATTGAGTTGAAAGACAGATGGAAAACCGAAAAAACACTTAAGAAATTTTGTTTGCCATACACACGAAAGAAAATCATCTTTGCTTCGAATTGTTATTGGCGATGAAAAATGGATTTATTTTAAGAATTCTAAATGGAAAAAAAATCATGTGTTAATCCAGGACAACCATCAACATCGACTGCAAAACCAAATCGATTCGGTGAGAAGAGAATATGCTTTGTTTTTTGTGGGATCAGAAAGGTGTGGTGTACCACGAGCTCCTAAAATCTGGTGAAACTGTTAATGCTGATCGCTACACCGAAACACAAATGATCAATTTGAATCATGCATTGATCGAAAAACGACCAGAATGGGCCAGAAGACACGGCAATGTAATTTTGCTTCATGACAATGCAACTGCACACAATGCAAAACCGATTCAGGATACAATCAAATCACTTGGCTGGAAGCTGCTACCCTTACGACTATCATTTGTTTTTATCGATGGGACACGCATTGGCTGAGCCGCACTGCGATTCCTACGAAGAAGTCGAATATTGGGTGTCTGAATGGTTTGCTTTAAAAAAGACGAACAATTCTATTGGCGTGCGGTATCTCCACAAATTGCCGGAAAGGTGATGGAATAAAATCTTTTTTACTTTCCCATTTAAAATTAGTGTTTTATTTTTTTTACAAAAAATGCGCTCACTTGATACCGTTACACCGGGTATTTAATAGCAATAAATTATATAAAAAAAAAAAAATAACCCATACATTTCTAATATTGAATTTTTGTTTGAGTTACATTTTAGAATTTATGTCCTTTACTTTTTATTTTATTACAGTCAGTTAATATTGTTATTGTAGTTTAAATTGGTACGAAGATGTGCAGAACGTAAATACCGAATAAAAAAATGGCTTTCGATCCTTTTTTGTTGATCCTTTGTGTTACGTAATAAAATATATTTCATAAATTTTAGGATAATATTGTGTTTTAAAAAAAAAAAGGTCATACTTTCTTCTTCATAATGGAAAAAATATAAAATTTCAGTTAAATTTAAAATACTTTCTTTACGTTACATTTATACTTTTACAATAAATCAATCAATCCACAATATAGTTTTTTTCAACATTAAATTCGATAAATTTGAGATGAACGAAATAAATACTTGATTGATGTGCCCTAACTAATTCTTTGCACGGAACATATTAAATATTTACAAAATCAATTTAATAATATTTTTAAAAACAGTGATTTTTCTTATATTGTTGGATGGAACAATATTGATATTTTAAATTTTATCATGAATTGAAAAAACACATTTATTTGCTATTGTTTGATGTGTGTAAAAAGAATGTCTCAAATAAAAAATGTGTTTGAGTATGTATTGAAAACTGTACCATACCATACCGATTGGCATTGTGGTCATGTGAATGTATCATCATATTCTATTAGCATATGTCACATTACATAGAAATAGGTTTATATTGCAAGTTAGAAGGAAATTTGGAAAAAATGTTTACGTATGAAGTTCCCAGTGTATTCAAATAACAAGAATATGAGATGTAATGACACGTTGACATGTACGTTCGTTGAGTAATATATATAATATTTTGCAAAACCAGTTGCAACCGAACGCATCAACAGGTTGTGGACAGAGGAACGTGGCATGTAACGCGTTATTGCTATACGAATATGAAATAAATAGCCTCGGACAATCTGGCGGCTCTGTGAACTGTGCATAACAATTACTATGTTGGAACGGTCTGATAACAATATCTAATAAAAATTTAGTTAATGAGATTTAATGATTAAACACAGTATCATATGGTGAGTCAGTAGCGCCATTATAACTGCTTGCTAAACTTTGATAAATGTATCTTGAAAGCTATGCAAATACCACAAGCAAAAGCCAAATTAATGTATTCATTTAAATATTAAATTAATAACTGTATACCAGGACCTTTTCATATTGACTGAATTACGCACTATCGATTCGATTACAACGAAATCTAATATGCACCTGTTTATAATGGGATTATATGAACAATATTCATGAAGTTGCCGAAATATATGATACTCAGAAGAGGTTTCTTCGGATTTTCGAACGAAAGGTACTCCGTGGCATATTTGGTCCCGTCAAAGAACAGAATGGTTGCGAAGGCGAAGATACAATTTTGAACGGTCAACCAAATATTGTCAAAACAATCAAAATCAATAGACGGAGATGGCTTGAACGCACGTAGTACGCATGGAGGAGGAGCGTGTGCCTAAAAAACTGTTACATAGTAAACCAGAAGGTAGACGGAGAGCCGGAAGACCTAAGGCGAAGTAAACTGTGTGATATAAAGATCCTTAAAATTCGGGATTGAAAGACATTGACTGCGGTTAGGTCAAGTTGGAAAAGCGTGTTAGAGCGGGCTAGCAGATTCTATTAACCGGGATAAATCAATCAATTTTGATCACATTTAGTTTGCACAATGAGAATGGAAAAATGTGAAACATTTTCATGAAGTTCGCAATATGATATGATATTCCGAAGAGAATTCAGTATCAAAATCCGAAAACCTGGTCTGTTCACATACAATGTTTAATCAATGATGTACAATTTAGGTTGAGAATAATATGAATAGTTCCTGCTGAACTTATTAAGAAAGCGATATTCATATGGCAATTATTTATATAACCCAGATTCTATAAATCTTGGAACTTGGCTAATTCTCACCTAATTTTGATAAAATTTTATAGCCAACTTGGATTATATAAACAATTTGCATGAAGTTCTTGGAAAACGATAGACATATATATCTGGTTTCCGAATTATATTATAGAAACTTGAACTATCTGGTCATTTCTAATGGAATTTTGTTTAAATTTGGCATAAAGATTGGAGAATGGGATTAAATATAAACAAATTTTATGTTATTAGTTATTAGAAAATGATACCCATGATTGATTAAAATTAGATGAGAAATTACCAAATGCCGGCGTTATCGTTGTTTTTGCGAAGAACTTCATGCAAATTATAGTCCCACATCTGCATTCAAAGGTTAATAAAAAAGTTAGTTTAGAATTGACCGAGTAAAACTGTTGTGAGTATCGATTATTTAGAAGTTCAATAAGTCATACAATCACATTATAAATCTAAATACAAAATTTAATGAACATTTTTTATGAGAAATGGTAAAATCGTTCAGGCTCACAGAGTCGCACGCCTGAAATCGTTCCTGATTATCGATTTGTAGTAGCTACACCAAAAATTGTTCTTATCCAAATCCCTTTCTCAACCAACAAATAATAATGATTGATTTGTAAACAAAACTCAATAGTAAGAAACTAAATTATGGAAGACAGATTATAAAAACACGGCTAATGGTAGTGAGTAAAAAATTTACCAGAATTTCCTGAGGAGTTGTTCAAACGCAATCACAAAACTGAACTATTACCAGATCTTTTGTATATGAAAATTCAGAGAATTGTCATTACCACATAACCCCGAACTTATGGACACCTAGCTCTCCCCAGACCGTAATCCTATGGATTATTACACGTTTGGAGCGTATAGTTAATCGTGACACTTATAAACAATTTCATATAAAACCATTTCATCGCTGAAAGATGTTATAAATACCGTACCATTGTCTACATGAATAATGAGCATTTGATACGGGCACCGGCAATCATCTGTGACCCTGGAATGAGGAGATTTTATTGAATAATTGTTTAGTTAAGTAGTCACTTAAGAAGATTCTAATTTAACCAGGACCGTACCGAGCAAATTTTGAAATTTATAGAATATGGTTTTTTTTTAAATATTTAATTATTATTATCAATTATTATTTATAACGCCCTGCGGTCTAATTTTCCAGCAAAAATCGACTTCCAAATGGTTATATTTTTTGTGAAGTAAAAAACTAATAAAATTAACTAATATAGGGGTTTTCTATGTTAGTTAAACCCATCCTACGGGGGGGTTTAAATTGTCTCGGGGTAAGTTGATTACGCCTAATTGATTCACCCCGAGAAAATCTCGGGTTGTAACGTTTTTTAATAGTAATATCTCGGGTGGTAATTAACATGGTACAAAAGACAATCAATTTTAAATTAAAATACTCCATTGACAAAATCTTACATTCTGTTCTCTATTCATTCAACTTGTATTTGCTTTCTATTTTATATATTAAAAATATTAACTACAACCCGAGATATTACTAAAAACGTAACCCCGAGACAGTCGTAGGAAAGTAATATGAACTTTAAATTGAGTTGTGAGATGATTTTTTTTCAGTTTTCGGCACCCCTAACTCATAAGCGTCCCGTTTCTATGTTCGTTCTGTTCATACGGAAGTGCTACGGGCCTGAATCTAACAAAATTTATGTAATTCTAATAAATCTTGTAAAAGTTATAATTAAATTTATTTTAATCGAAATGTATCCTCATCAAATATCGTATAGGCACCATATGTAAATTACTTCCATGTGGAACAGTTTTATCGTATATATTTTTATAATTAAATTATACATTTCAAACACTATTTTGTAGAAACAAATTATCGAATAAAATTAATTTCAAAACAATTTCTATTCATTTTATTTAATATAAATTCTATTCAAGAAGATTTATATGAGATTTGATTTAGAAAACATTAGAATATGCAAATAAAATTCATTATTTAATTGTGAAGAGATAAACTTAAAAAAATATTGTATTTGAAATTGTCACAAAGTTATTACAATACGTGTGTGTGTGTACGTACGGACGGGTTGGTGGTAACTGAAATCTCTTTATGTATAACATAACATGATAAAACATGTATGGTAATAATAATCTTTATAATAATAATATAGTTTATGTATTCCATATGATATGAATATGTAACATTCCCTTAAATTCTCCATTTAATGGTATACGTACCCAAATGTTTAAGAATATCTGTATAGATAGAAATATAAATTGATGTAGAATATCACGTTCCAATAGAGTTAATTTAAAATTTATTAACTAAGTTATTTCTATTGGTTTGGCAATATATTGTACACACACACACACTCACATACATATACCCAGTGGGACTTTTTGTATGTAGGTCCAATTTCTTCTATGAATTGTAAGTATACACTCATCAATTAATTCATCAAAACATTCACCAAAGAATTTATCCGGGAATTTATCTGTCAATTATTAAAAAAGTGGTTCTATAATTTCATAAACAATTTCAGCATTGAATTTTTAATGAATTTGTTCGGTACACATGAAAAATCCATCCATTTCGAACCCATTCCGAGTATTGTTATAGAAGCTCATACAAGAACTTCTTAGGTTTTGAAGCAATCCATGAATCCAGCCAATTTGTTATATCTTCGTATGAACCGCTGTGCAGAAAGGGCTGACTGCATCGACCGGAACAAATGGTAGTCATGTCTGTTGGCATATTCTGGTCATTTTTGATGCAATGCTTAGCTCAATTGCATTAATTGCCTGTCGGTAACGTTTAGCAGTGATGGTTTGTCCCGGTTTAAGCAGCTCATAGTACACTACACCAAGCTAGTCCCACCAGACACACAGCATAACCTTAGAACCATGAATAATGTGTTTTGGTGTCGATGGACCTGGTTCACCTGTCTTCCGCCATGCTTTCAGACGTTTTGGATTATCGTAATGGATTCACTTTTCATCACCAGTCACAAAATTCGATGCAAAATTGAATGTCTTTGACGCAAAATTTCCCACACATTGTTTTTCGATTTTCTTGTTGTCTTTCCAACAATTCATGTGGTACCCAATACGATAGCTTTTGAACCATTCCCATCTTCTTTAAACGTTTGGAAACACTTGCTTGGGTAACTTCTAATACCAATGCTAATTCCACTTCCGTTTTTACATGGATCTTCACTGAGTAAATCTTCAAATTCTTTGTCAATCTTTAAAACTTCAGTTCAAGACTGTATTTTTAGTACACAGAATTATTTATTCCACACGACCACACTCCGTAAAATGTACGGCACGACGTAGTGGTGCGTTTTTTTTTTATCATCAGTTAAAAAATAATTGAAATTATTGAAAAAAATTCAAAAATTGGTGTGTGCTCAGTTCTTGTGAATAAAAATAAAAATATAAATGTTTAAATGTAATAGGTGTATAAATATCAAACGATCGCTTGTTACGATGACTCGATTTCGGCAAGGAAAATTGTTTTTGGGATATATTCACTCACTAAATATCTATCTTTTTATCATTCGGTTTGTGTTTCTTATTATTGGATTGTATGTACAAATATAGTTCCTGCTATGCAAGTTCCGGAAAATTATTAACTATCGTAGTTCTGGATACAAGAATTTTTACGTTTAGCTGGACAATGGAATTACAAAGTTGCTTCAAGTTCCTTGACTTGTTCAGAACGAGGTCTCTCTACATATAGGTGATCGGTAGCATGCAATAAAAGCAAACATCTCTCGGTTTTTGTTGTATTGCGGTATATTTGTTAATCATCTTTCAGCGATCGCGTACACAAAGTTATATAAAGTCGAATAGAAATATGTAAATTTCATATACAATTTGGAATTTTATAATATTTACAAAAAAATGTAAATAGGCTTAACTTAGCACCCCGAAGCTCTCAACATGATATGGTAAAAATGATAAAAATTTCGATTATGACCAAAAAATTAATTGGAGAAACGATAGATGGCTATTTTCAGAACCTACAGATGTTATCCGTGTTATGCACAGCTACTGTTATGGTTTTAGGAGTTGTGAGCAACGAACGTCATGTTCATTTCTTTATCCTGGGGCTATCAGTGCATCCTGTCGCCATCGAGGTTTTAGAAAATGCTTTGAAATTCTGGATTGATAGTGTATGCACATTCCGAAGTCATGAAAAAGTAATATATCCAGAACCCATGAAAAAAGTAGTCCTTTCCGTGCATATGAAAAGTTAATTGATTCGGAACCCAAGAAAAACTCACCCATTTCGATTCCATGAAAAATACACTTGTTATGTTCGCATGAAAAATTCATCCATTCCGAATTCATGAAGTACGTACCACCACCAATGGCATCGCTGTACAAAAGTAATGTAGAAAGTTTTGCAAGAATGGAGAATGGTGCTGACAAGAAGTAAATAGACAATCATCGATGTTAACACACATACCGATCCCATTGGGATACATGAAATTATTAGTAGCAATATAATAATATAACTACACATGAGTCTATGTATGGGGTATATATTGTATATGGGTTATGGGTATAAGGTTTTAGTTAGGCGATACACTTCAAATCATAATTATAGACATTGAAACAATATTATATAATTTATGTGTTGTGTACTGTATGGAAATTTGTATGTTATGACCAGCTTTTTATAGGACAATAAATAATTTCCGATAACTAAAAACCATTAATTTATAAATACCAAAATTATGGTACCTTCACACATACTACTGCAAAGTTATATCGTTTGTATTAAATAATATGTCTTTTCTAAGATTTAGTACAATATATTGGGTTGTGAGATATGTAATACAGACACTAAATTTTAATGGTAACATATGTTTTTGGGAAAATTTAAATGTTTTGTCCCACAATAATGTATCAATAAATTGTTAAAATATATTAATGTTTAAGTTATGGTATATGGTACGGATATAGTAGTGTGTAAATGAGAATAGCCTAAGCACTATATATATACCATAGGCATAGATAGATAGATAAAGTACAGAGTTATTTACTTATTATTTTATACAATTAAGTTGTTACATATGAAATGTCGACGTTGGTTATAAAAAAAACATTTGAAGATGGTGATGAAAGTCTTGAAAATGGACTACGTGCAAGCGCAGAGTCAACGCTTGATGACACTGTGTTTGTGGAAACAAACCCTCGCACTACTGTTCGAGAAGTTGCACAAGAATTAGGAGTTAGTACAACAACGGCGTGGTATCACGCTACCTCTCCACCATTGGCAAAGTAAAAAAACGTTGGATAAATGGGTTCCGCATGAACAGAACGAAAAGCAAAATGCCACTCCAGCAGATCCAATATAATATTCAAGTGTCACAGATCATAATATTAATTCTAATGATGATATCCGGAGAGACGACGAAGTTACCAAGCCATTGAAAGTGGCAAAAAGTGGAAATTGCTTGAGTGCCATGATGATGATGTACACGTTGAGGTGTTGAAGGTTCCCGTAGATGATAGTTGGCTATCTGTGTTGGTGGACCTATTTAATGATACAGATCTGGGATAATTCCAATGGATTAACTGGAAATCAACATTCATAAATATACCAAAAAATAATTCAATGCACGGAAATGCAGAAGAAGATCATAGGATGATAAGCTTGACGATGAGTTTTGTTTTGATACTGTAATTTCTAATAATAATAATTCATACGCGCAGCCAAACATTTGAGCAACTGTAATTGGAATTCAGCAGTGGTTTTGGTACACAAGACGGACGACTTAAACATTGGTGTTATACTGAATGGAATGCCAATTAATAATTTAAGGTATACTGACGACACTGTCTTATCGGGCAACAACTATGTAATAGATTTGAAAACATTATTAAATATGGTGGGCGATAAAAATTTCCGATTTTGGTCTAAAATTGAATGTAAAAAAGACAAAATGGATGATGGTCAGCAAAGATATAGTAACAATGCGGATTTTTAAAGTGGAAAATGACAACATTGAAAGAGAGTACACAAATATCTTGGTTGTTACTTGTCAGAAAATTAGAATAACACAACAGGTGAGGAGGTAAGATGTAGATAGAATTGGAATTGGAAAGGCAAGCTTTTTTTGATAATGAAGAAAGTCACTAGACGAGATATGAACATTTCACTACATGTACGTTTTACTTCGATGTTATGCATTCAAAATTCTCTTATATGGTGCAGAGGAATGGATTTTGTGCAAAAAACTGAAAACATTTGAAATGTGAACTTATCGCAGAATACTGAAAATTCCATGGATGGCCAGCTAAAACTAATGTTCAGGTATTGAATCACAAACCGGCTGGAATTATTAACACCATAAAAACATGTAAATTGCAATATTTTGGTCACATAATTACAAAAATTATCAGCTATTGCAGTTAATAATTGAAAGAAAAATTGATGGAAAACGAGGTCCAGACAGAAGAAAAACATTCTGGTTGAAGAATTTACGCTAATGGTACTTGGACTTAGTGTACCAGATCACTACTCCGAGCGGTTGTAGATAAAATAGTTGGTTGTCCACGTTCTAGAATGACATGACTACACTTGAATGTCTCTTATACCGTGTTTTGTAACTGTTTAATCTTCACCACACATTATTTTTCACATATTTTAAGTTTTGCTCTAATTTGTTTATAAAAATAACAGTCGATGGCAAAAATATTCATACAAAATATCAGTTTCTTTCAAACAATTTTTAAACTATTCATTAATTATAGAAATGTACTTACTTTTTCTGAAATTTTTTGTTACACACTTTACATATAAATGTCCGGGCATCTTGTTGATCGGCACTGATGACTTTTGATTGTGATGATTTAATAATTTTTTTATTTTTTAAATGAATATTTTCCATGTGATCACGTAAATTTGATTTACGTATAAATGAAAGCGAACACATTTGACATTTATAAATACGTTCATTTGTATGTTTACGCAAATGACAACGTAATGATAATTTACGAAATGATTTATTACATTTTGGGCATGGAATTTTATCCATTTTAATATTACCAACAAATTTATGTAGTGTTTCGTGTAATAAATGCTCAGATTCTGATTTTGAGCTAAATAAAATATTAAAATAGAAAAAATTTATAATTATAATTAATTGTTTTATATACTCTCGCATGGATTCGGACAAGTGCAAGAAATGGTTAAAGGAAAAAGTGTGACTCTTCAATGCGAAAGACGGAACGGCAGTTGTTTTGACTGACATTTATAGCAGATTTCAAATAGACAACAAGCAAATTGAACATATGCAATAATCCTGGCCAATGTGACTCAATATGAAAGGATGTAATCCACTATATATGCAAGCCATAGGCCAAATCAAACATAGCAATTATTGTTAAAAATCATAAAAATACTCTTTTAATTTGAGAGTACCCCGACGACGATATAGTGATGTGGTACTATATTGGAAATGAATTACAGCTAAGCTAAAAAGGATATAATCTTTGCTTCAGTTTATCTACCGGCGGACACTTGTTCAAGAGGCTCTAATTAATCAACAACGAAGCTCATACTACGGCAACACAATATAGAGCACCAGAAACACAAAAGAAAAGAGAACATCTTGAAGGACATTCTGTAAAAGTTGTGCAGAAATACCCCGTGTATTGCAAGGGAACAAAATGATCTCTGTCAGAGATTAACCAAAGTAACTTTGGAACAATAAAAACGTAAACATGGTTTTGTCTATCACCAATACATTATAGAAACTCTTCTGTAGACTCATTGTTCACTGGTGTAGATGAAATAATTTCTAAGGGTAGATCGGGCACGGTGCCTCACGATTGTTAAAGAAATAATAGCCTTATTATAAAAATATTTCAAGTTAATCTAATTGTTGAGTTATAACGGTCGAAAAAATAAAGGAAGGTAACAGTTGTGGCCAAATAGGCAAATATAGAATCAAATAATCTGAATGTGGGCAGAACCAAGTGAGGGATCCTTATGAATGTGTCCCATTACCATTGTTGTGTGATACTTAGTAGTTGATGATGTGCTATTGCAGTTAGCCTCAATAATAAGGGCTTCAAAGTCGTATAGAATATGCAGACGACTCGTATATTCTATGACTGTAAAGAGATTATTATTGAGACTAATTACAATAGTACATCATCGAATACTTAAGGATGGATACGAAAGAATCATAAGTACATTTGACATCAAAATAATGTGGTGGCCAAAATAGAGAATATATAATTCAACCCAAATAAAACAGTTCCAATACAGGATATAATGCATATCCCAGATGCAGAGCTATAGCATAAATTAGCCAAATATTGAAATCAACATTCCTTTGGATAGTCATTCATGTGAGTATGCGTTAATTTCAATTTCAAATTGATTGAAGCAATAAAAATGCATTGACGACGAGCAACGATGTAAAAGTCGTTTGGCTGTAAGTACACTATTGTGCTGATTGGGCTACGAAATAACACGAAAAAAGAGTACATTGGTAAATTTTTAGGGACTCCAGTCTTTCTGTTAATCGGATGGAAAGGATAGGAACGAAAATACGATTGTACAAATGTTACAGGACTAAAACGCCATCCATAAAAATATACATATAATTTAATAGGAAGAAAGCTGTGCTGGCACTCAATGGACACAATCCGTGTAACTCCAACGTAAGCAACTTAAGTAAAGTTTTGGTGGAATAATACAGAAAAATGCACATTCTGTGATTAGGATTCTAAAGAAATAATCCCATCTCAAACCTGCCGAACAGAAGAATGATTTGCCTGCGCGGTTGGCTATATTAATTATATCCAAATTCAGTTTAGGTTAAGCGTACTGTCTATTCCTACAAGAGAAGAGCACATATTTTTAAAAATAGTTGGAGTGCACAATAGATCTTCTAGGTTGCCAGTGGACAATGAACCAATCAGCGGTAAATAAGTTAACTTAAGCCTTATAAAAATCTAAATCATACTTACGTATATATACATTCTTTACAAGTCCAAACATCAATTTTTCTTTCAACATTATCAGGAGCACCTTCATTTTCAGATACTTCTATGGATTTTACGATAGTATTTTGTTCGATGCTTGAACTGGGTAATTCTAATCGCTCAGTTTCTTTGGTTGCTTCTGTTTCAATCAATAACGTTGCTCCAACACTTTCACTCACCTTAACCGTTAACAAATTATTTATACATTTCTTGTCACGTACGTGCCGGCTTAACTCTTGCGGCAGTATAAATGATTTCCCACAATTTGTGCAACTATAAAATGAAAAAAAAAATGGCAATTATTTAAATTTATGAATTCAAAAATGAGTAATTAAAAATATTCGGAATTAAAGCAAAATATTTACGTATACTTTTCTTCCGGATGTTTAACTTTTAAATGTTCCTTTAATTGTAAAATATCCAATAATATTTCGTTACAAATAAGACATTTACGTAATAAATTTGGTTTCATATTTTTGTGAGCCGCTTGAATTTTATGTTTCGTTGTTGTCCGGTGCTTTTTAGCCAACGCACTTGTATCAAAATTTAAATCACATGGACCACAAAAATAGAATTTTTTCATATGTTTTTTAAGATTATGTTTTTGTAAACTAATTCTTGATTTACACATAATTTTACAGTCGGAACATGTATACTTTGATTGATATCGATTCGATGCCGTACCACTGATCGGTAATGTTGATTGACAATATAACGAATGTTTTCTCAGTTCCATATTTAAATAAAATTCTTGATAACATTTTGGACACCTGATGATCGAACGTTTACGTATTATTATCGGTACAGAACGATTTATTAATTGCACTACATCACGATGATCTTCGTCCACCAAATGCCGTCGCATTTGATTATTATCTTCGCATTCAAATTTACAAAAATTACACCAAAATCGACCAGGACCTTCCGTCAAATCGGTATGCTCTTTTGTATTCCAATGTCTTAAAAACATATCTTCGGTGTTGGCATAAAAACGACACGGTTGACATTGAAACGGTGAATGTAAAATGATGTCATGAATGTTATCTAATATTATGTGAAATGATTTTTCCGGTTCCGATAACATAAATCGATAATGATAGATTGATATTAAATGTTTGCCATAACGATAAGTTAACACACGTGATTTACATAGTTCACATTTGATATAAATTCGACGACGTTTTCGTTTTCTATTATCATTAGTAGCCATTGTCATTTGATCCTGATGTGCTATTAATTTTTTGCATTCATCACTCGTCTGGGTTTGCGGCGGCGGCGGTGGTGGTGGTGGTGGTGATGGACACTGCACTTTCGATGACGCAGACGATGTTGAAGCCAATTTTTTATTATTATTATCATTATCTTTACGAATTAATTGTAATTGGGTTGCATAAATTTTATCATTTAAATAAATTGACGGTTTTATTGTTCGCTTACATATCTCATCCATGTGTGGCATAAGTGGTAATGGTCGTGAAGCCCGTTCCAATTCGGTTTCTGGCTGAGAACGTTTTTTATGTAAATTTGATTTTAAATGACGTTCATAAACAATACGTGACGCTAATTTTCTATTGCACGTACTACACCAATATTGATCGGTAAATATTTTTTCCGGTTCTGGATCTGGTTTATAATCTAATTTAATGATTTTTGTACCTGGTACCCATTTACCTTTTGTATATGTTGGCGGCGGATGTATTTCATAATTAAATTCATCATTATCAGTATTTATGTCCCACGGATGATGCTGATTTAATTGATTTTCACTGTCAGTCCAATGATGTGTTGATGTACTTGGTAAAATATTTTCGATTGCTCGTTGTGGTTGTTTTTGTTGCATTTGTTGATCCCTCTGTTGTTGCTGTTGTTGTTCTTGTTTTTGATGATGATGTTGATGATGTAAATCTATTGGTTTCCATTTACCACCGGTATGTGTTTTTAATGGGACAATATAGTCTTCATCCTCCACATCATCATCATAATCTTCATCCAATTCATCATAATCATCATCATCGCCATCATCGTCATTATCATTATCATCAATATTGTCAGTATTATCATAATCATCATCATCCATATCATCATCATTATCATGATGGACACCAATATGATGATCAGCATCATCTTCATCAACGTCATTATTATGATCATGATGATGATGATGATGATGATGATGATCATCGTCAGCAACACTAAATGGATCACGTAATAAACCACCTATATCGTTAACGTCTTTTAATAATTTTTCATGGGAATTTGTATTTATCCAGATGTCATGTTCGTGATCATGATGAGCTAATATTGCTGCCGTTGCCTTACGTGTTAATATTTGATTTATTGGTTTTTTAGCAGTTGTTGCTGATGTAATTGATTTAACTTTAGCACTACTTTGTAATTCTAATGATGAAAAAAATAAATCTGCACCTAATTCATAATTATAATCATAATTTTCGGATAACGATTTATTTTGTTCGGTGTTAGTGGTAGTGGTGGTAGTGGCGGTGGTGTTGGTGGTGGTAGTGGTGATGATGGTGGTGGTGGTGGTGGTAGTGGTTATGATGGTGGTGGTGGTGGTTGTGGTGGTATTCGTGACGACGTTGGTGGTATTTACAACAGAAATTTCTTTATTTGTATTAATTGTATCAGATGTCACATCATGGCGTAGTTCTTGAATTGTTGCAGTTACATCAGCGTCAATAATAGTTTCCCGAATTGTTGGAGTCGCTATTGATGATGCCGTTGATTGTGTAGTCTCAATTGATGATGGTGCCACAGTTGTTGTTGTTGGTGTGGTTGCTGTTATTATTGTATTTGGTGTTGTTAATGATGGCTGTTTATTGTTATTACCACAATTATTTTTACGATGGGTTATGTAATTTTCAAGCCCAACAATTGTCTCATTACATTTAATACATAAATGTGAATCATTAAATTCATCAGCAGTGTCTAACATATTTAATGCTTCAATTGTGTTGTATTTCAATATTTCATGTACGCAAATTGTCGTCTTCCTAAAGAGAAAAATTCAATTAAGTTTTATTAAAAACAAAGAAATGAACAAAAATTGAAGAAATTATAATTTTATTATTTAAAAACAACGTCTTAATAACCGCAGACACTCTTAGCTAGATTTATTTTAAGTATGCCCACTAGAAATTGATACATCTATAAAATTTGTCAGTATACAACTATCGTTGACGCAAAAATTCCGTGATCCGTAGTTATGTTTCTTAGCGAAGCGTGTTATTAATCCAAGAGTATAAGTGTTTCCTTTATGCCACATAATCTTAGTGTTCTTACGATAGCATCAAACGCAGCATTATCGAAAGCACCACTAATATCGATAAAAACACCTATTGGGCAAACTCATTTTAACAATATTTTTCAATTTCCTGACAAGGGAGAAATCATCATTTTTTATATCATCCGCACATGCATTGCCCCACAAACCGGGCAATTACTGTACAGCAGATACATAATGAATTCGTTGGTATTTGTCACAGCCCACGATTAGAGTAATATTTTCAATTTGGGAATAATTTATACAATATTTACCATAAGACCTCCCAGCGGCATATTCGGCGGATCTTATGATTTGTAGATACGAAGATACAAAAAGTATTTTAAGTTTTGTTGATTTAATCGTAGATATCTCTGCAACTAACGTCATTATATCCCTAGAGGCGAATTGAGGGAGTAAATTAGCATCAATATGGCTTTGTATCTACATATATGACCGAAATAATTCTTTCTGGACCATGTCTAATAACAGATTCCGTATTTGTGCTTATACCACTAACCTTCCTTTTTTATTTCTGTGAAATGATATATTATATTTCAATGAAAATATTTTCTATCGCTTGCTACTACTTTTGACCATCTTGCTGGTAATTTATAAATTCCGTGGTAGAAAAACGATTTTGATTTTGAAGTAATCGATTCATCGAGTAATTTTTTGATTTCTTCAAATGTTGTGTGCAGTGCTAGTCTAGAAACAGCGCTTTACATTGATCGGAACAAGTGAAAATCCAAGATGGTGCATAGTCCTGCTGTTCCTCCAATGTATTGTTTTACTGATTTTGCAACATGTGGTCGATCGTTATCGTGCAGCAAAATCAATTTACGTTGTTTGTTGGTATTGGACGATTCTCATTTGATGATGAATGTGGAAATGCTCGGGATGCATAAAAATTCATCCAGCCTGAAAATACTAACGCGGGCTAGAAGAACCACTATTGAAGACTATTGCTCGAAAAGGGATTTGGGGGGCAAATTGATTCGTAGTAAAAAATGAGAACTGAAACGAAGGGTTTACACCGAAATGCAGAAGTTCAATCAACAATCGTTTTTGTACAAAAACAGAGATGGATATGGCGCAAGAGGAAAGGTGCACAGATCGATCTACATCTGATCAAATATTTAGTGTACGGCAGATTTTGGACGAGTGTAGGAAGTTCAATGTTGATACACACCATTTGTTTGTTGATTTCAAAGCGATCAATTATGGACAAAATTATAGAAAATTATGTAAGAATTTGGTCATTCAAAAAAAAACTGATAGATTTGGTGACCATGACGATGGAAAATGTGAAATGAGAAGTACGAATCCAAGGTAAATTATCTGATCATTTTGAGACGGATAATGGACTACGCGACAATGTGACCAACACTACTTTTTAATATTACTCTGGAAATGGCAGTTGGGGGGGGGGGGGGCATAAATATTGATAAACAAGGAAGTAGGCATCGGGTCTGGGTTTCAAAGTGAATGCAGACTAAACAAAATATATATGGTGGCAACGAATACATCACAGCAATTCGAGATCAAACTGTTGGAAGAGAATTGGAGAATACAATTTTGAAATAGACAATAGTTTTATGTATACTTAGGATCGTTGTTAAATGTAGAAATTGATATTGAAGAGGACATTCGCGGCAGGGTAGCAACTTGTGGAAACAGATGTTATTACGGGCTAAACAAATAATTCCAAATCGAAAACATTACAACGAGATCTTCAGTGCAAGCAATACGTCCAATATTAACGTTTGGATCGAAGGCTTGGTGCATGACACCAAACCAGGAACAATTACTTTGGATTTTTGAACGAAAGGTACTCCGTGGCATATTTGTTCCCGTCGTCAAAGAACATAATGGTTGCGAAGACGAAAATACAATTTTGGATTAGACAAGTTCTGCGCCGGCTACCAAATATTGTCAAAACAATCCAAATCAATAGATTAAGATGGCTTGGATGGCACGTGTTACGCATGGAAGAAAGAACGTGTGCTAAAAAAAAACTGTTGAATGGCACCATCCAGAAGATAGAAGGAGAGTCGGAAGACCTAAATGGCTAGATGCAGTATAAACTGTTATATAAATATCGTTAAAATTCGGAATTGAAAGGCAATGACTGCGGATGGGTTAGATGGTGGAGAATCGTATTAGAGAAGGTTAAAACCGCGCCTGGGTTATAAGAACGCGACAAGGGGCATATTTTACTACTACATTAAAATAGCAACATATAGTCTCCCAATTTTATATAATCACACCTCGTCTCCACTCTCGTACACACTCTAATAAAATACCATTATTTTATGGTTTTTATTTGATTAAAAATAAAAACTTATTTGTTCAAAATTTTATTTTCATGTTTATCATTAATCTTTTTTACACTTTGTATACGTGGAATTGTTGTTGTGGTACCACAAACAATTCCACGTATTTTTTCTATCTTAATTTTGTACACATATATTTTATTAAGGAACATTTCCATTTAAATGTGGTTATCATAATATAAATTTTTAAATGTTGCTACCAACCCAAAACTTATATTATATTTATGTGTATGGAAAGTTGTCTTATTTTTTCGAATTTTTAGTTGAATTTATATTATACAATGTAAAGACGAAATATGCGAATGATGTGATACCGCCACCGTCACCACAATACCAAATATAATGCAGAAAAAAATGTTTTCTATTACCGACACACACACACACACACCCACATCCACAGCAGCAGCAGCAGCAGCAAAATATATACAAAATGTAAATCAAATAGTAAATAAAAACCAAAATAGAAATTGGTTGGAGGGTGTGAGTGATGTTTATTTTCCAGTAAAATATCAAAATATTTTGACGGAACACCATTTAAATAAAAACCACTACAAACAACAAATAAATACCACACATCGCACAGTCTAATTTTATGTAATTTCATAGTGTAATAATATAGTATAGCAAAGAAATACCAAAATATGGCAGAGTATGGGATAGGATAGGAGACAAAATAAAAAACCAACACCAAATTTCGAAGTTAAACGAAACACAAAGAATTGGATATCTATATCTTTTAGTTATACCAGAATAATAATAATAATAATAATAATAATAATAATATATATAGAGACATATGCGATGCAATGTAATTGTAACAATACAAAAATTTCGACGAACCACTGGTATATAACCAAAGATTTGATGCCCACATTTATCCTATCCACCCCCCACCCCCATTCATATCATATCATACTACCAAAGAAAACAGCAAAAAAAATTGTGTGTGTGCACCGTCATCAGAACCAAACAGTTGAGGAAATGAGGAAGAAGAAAATAATAGAGATAACCGTTAAGGTGCGTAATAGCGTACGTCGCCAAGACAGCTAGCGCATCCGCCATCGATTAGACATTAGACGTGTCAAGTGAAAGACGTTTTACTGAAGCTTATGTTTGATTTATGTATAAATTATATGGTGTAATAAGAAACGAGGACGAAGCGGATGTCGACGAGAGGACGACGAGTACACCGCCAAGTAAATATACATATTTTGTGATGATGTTCAGTGACTGGTTTTCATACAGAAAATAATAATAATAATATAAATAATATACATTCGCATCAAATTTATGGTATACTCCGAGTATTGTATAGTTGTAATGTAATGTATTATTTGTATAAATATATATGAAATGTTACATGGGAAATATAAAGGGATGATAAAAAGGAAAAAAACACGAAGGACGAAGGAAAATTGTATATGATTTGACGCGGGGGGGGATCTCTTCATAATATATACATATTTTTCTATATATTGTAGTTGATGTTATATCAATGTCTCTGGTATACATATCATTCATACGGCACACGATGAGTATAAATGTACACATAAATGGTGCTGGGGATATAAATGGTGGCTGATTTTAATTGGGTGTATATATATATTCTATTTCTACAATACACACCATACAGACGAATATGATGAAGCCATTTCTATTGATTTTCTATACATTTTTTCTTTTTTGAAGATTTATACTTATTATGCGCTTCGCGTCCAATGCGAATATAATAATTAACTTGAAATTTGTATATTTTAGTTTTACATATAATTTTACACTTTTACATCATTTTTGACCCATGCATAAAACCAAATTATATCACATATATTTATGTTTTCGCGTATATATTAATTTAATCTAAACTCAAAATTCGGAAACTTATAGTATATCTTTAAATATGGTCATCAGATCATACGAACTCCGAGAATTTAAATGGAAATATACTCCATAGTCTTGTATAGAAAGAAGTCTTATACAGGAATTTACACATTTAGGCTATGTTTCCATTGGGTGTGACAAGCACATTCAAACGTATTTTGGATGGAAATATCTAACATACCTATGTGACTACTCGATGTCATATGAGTCAATACGTCGTCATAGCCACCAAGTACTTTAAATGTTATTATCTAAAATACGTATTTTAAATTAATCATTCGCGTATGAATGTACTTGTCATACCCAATGGAAACATACTAATGGTACACACACACGAACAGCGTTTCCGATACACAAAACTAAATATAAATTTAGACAAAACACTTTGTAAAATTCACACATAAATAAAAACAAATCATAGAAACCTTTTATTTTTAGTTTAAATTTTTCTGTATTATTTTGTGGTAAAAGAAAAATTTTATATGAATTTTATTAAATTTTCGTTTCAAATAACAATATGAAATTATAAAACGCGTAAATTTCAAATGTAACAATATATTGGTGCTACAAAACCATTAAAAAGAAGCGAAGTAAATGAATTTTAAATAGAATGAATCCATAAATAGACAAATGACTTGACTTATAATTATTCCAACCATACAACAATAATATCGTAAGGTTTTTACAATTTACCATTTAATAATGCAATGCAGATAATGTTCATAGCCATCATCACGATGAAATTAAATCAAATAATAGATCCGCAATCAATATCAAATCAGCGGTATGATTCGTTAAAATAATAACCAAGAACTTTCGTCTCAACAAACAATTAATCAATTCAATCTATGGAATCAATAATCAGTCAAGCCGCTGTCAAGTAATAAAACTTAAAATTCAAATAATTATTTATTAAAAGATAAAAATTATGACCACGAAACGCACTTAAAATTTGTGGCCATTTAGATGACATTGAAATGCACCTAAAATTTGTGGCCATATATCGATGAAATTAAATCAAATCATAAATCTACAATCGAAATCAAATCAGACACATGATTCGTTAAAATAATAATCGAGGACTTTCATCTAAACAAACAATTAATCAATTCAATCTATGGAATCAATAACCAGTCAAGCCGCTGTCAAGTAAGAAAACTTAAAATTCAGATGAAATTTATTAAAAGATAACAATTAGATGATCTTGAAATGTAATCAAAATTTGTGACCATAAATCGATGAAATTAAATGAAATAATAGATCTGCAATCAAAAATGAAATCAGTGGGATGATTCGTTAAAATAATAACCAAGAACTTTCGTCTAAACAAACAATTAATCAATTCAATCTATGAAATTAATAACCAGTCAAGCCGCTGTCAAGTAAGAAAACTTAAAATTCAAATGAAATTTATTAAAAGATAAAAATTATGACATCAACAATTAGATGACATTGAAATGTACCTAAAATTTGTGGCCATATATCGATGAAATTAAATAAAATAATAGATCTGCAATCGAAATCAAATCAGCGGCATGATTCGTTAAAATAATAATCGAGAACTTACATCTAAACAATTAAACAATTCAATCGATGAAATCAATAACCAGTCAATCCGCAGTCAAGTAAAAAAACTTAAAATTCAAATGTAATTTATTAAAATACAACAATTATGACATCAAATGTTACATGACCACCAAATCCATCTATAATTTTTGTTGACTCAGAATTAAATGAAGATGTTAAAAGATTCAAACAAGAGATAAAACCGTCAGATTTAAAACTGCATGCAGAAAAACAACCAAATAATAATTTAGAATTTAATTTTATACATAAAATTTATAAAACACATCAATCTGTTTCCAATGAATTTCGAGTTTTTACGGGAAATTCATTGGAATAGATTTTATTATTAATTTTTATAAACATTTTTTTTTAGAAAATCATAAAAATTAACCCATGCCCCCTCTTCCCGCCTTAGGCATATAAAAACCGAAAATTATTATAATTTTTTCGGATAATTTAACTATTTTGGTTTGCACCCTGCAGTCATTCCATTCGGTGAAATGGATATCATCTTATTACTATATAAAGAAATAATAAATAATTTAAATGTGTATGAGGTATGCTGTTTCACTGAATAATTGACGGCAGAGTGGGGAAAAAAACAAAACTTCTGGATTTTTTTGGAAAAGCTAACGTTGTATCTCAAAATTTGACGATAAAATTAAAATAAGTTACATCGGATCCGAAATTTTAGAGAAGGATTTTGTTAACCACTGGCAAATATGTAAAGCAGACGATTTATTTCGCCATTTGTTAATTAAACCGATTTATAAACTTACTGAAATCGCCACTAAAAATAATTGTAAGAGTTATCAAAATGAATCTGAATATATTTCGTGTCTAATCGCGGGTTAAAAAGATTATTACCACTATTACACTATTTTTCCTACTGCATCTGAGTTAGCCGAATCAAGTCCAGCATTGACGTTATAATGCACTAACAATCAAATTAAGAGAAAATTTAAAAATTATTGTACAAAAACACTATCGAAATTTTGTGCCTCTGCAAATAGAACAATTTATTGAAACATTTATCATACCATGAAGTCTGCACACCAACTTTAATAATATGACTTTATGTACTTCATTAGACGGTCTAGCTATCGGTAAAAATTTATTAGAATGGTTTATTCGGCAGAACTTTGCTTTTTACAAATATATATGAATCCGATGATTCTATAGAGCGGCTATGGGACAATTTGGACGTATTTCGTGGAAGATATTTGTAATTTTGGTGGAAATTCTGTGATAAACTTTAATTCTAAAAATAAAGTAATTTATTGATAAAAACCATATTCGTAAATTTTCACCTATACTTAAATAGGTTTTGGGACCAATACGGATTGGTATTTACCACATTTAGGTGTTGTAAAAGTAAGTAAGTCTAATAAGTAAAAGAATAATTTTACTGCTAGTGCGACAATATCAAGGGATAAATGTTTAAACGACTGTTTATTGTCCGGTTCGGTTTTATACAATTCATTATAGGAAATATCAATGATAACTAAAAGATGCATTTGTTGGCGACTTTTGGTACATATGTTCTTGTAGATTCAGTCTTTAAAATCTAAAGATGTGTTGTTGAAAAAAAATTAATTGCAACAAACGATTGTTACATCCGTTTTACATAATTAAGGATTTTTACCTCAATAGCGTTTGTAAACCACCCTTCAATCGTTAAACTTTCTTTCTCGCTAAAACTATTATGTGATACTGTAAATAATTACTTTAATCAAAAGGCATCCAGTCAATATGAGGCATATTAAAATACAGGTTGCATGAATATTACAAATAGATGACATTAATACTGGCGTATATGTGTATTGGAATATTCCATCGCATATGAATACCTGAATTCGATTTGTCAATTCATTTCTTGTTTACCACTTGAAATATTGACGTGTCAGTGATTTTTTTCAAATGGAAAAATTTTAAAAATCGAGCAGTCATTGAATATTTATTTGAAAAATGTTTAACCGGAGGACAAGAAATTCATAACGATATGGTAAAAGTGTGAAAGGTGAAAGTGTTCCATACTCATATGCAACAGTAAAGTAAATTGGGTTGCTGAATTTAAACATGCGGCTGTAAAAGCCTTAAAGGCGTCCAAAAACAGCATCAATATCAGAAAATATATTGGAAAAAATACATGAAATTGTTAGTGCAGACCCAAATGTGACTAAGCGTGAAATTACGGATACTATAGAGGCATCTCAGATGAACGAATACGTCATATTTTATATGAAGAATTACAAATGTTGTTTGGAAAAGTGCGATGCCGCAAGCACACGTTAACAATCCAACAAAAACTCCATCGTAAACAAATTTTTCATCATCAGACTTGTGATCCTAAATTGAAAGAAGAACGTTTACAGTGAACTAAAGCTGGATGTTCGGCGCCAAAAAGCGCAGACTAAGCATGAACGAACGGCAAAAAAGGCATTATGGCATAAGTTTTTTTGGAATGCAAAACCAGATGTTCGGCTCCAAAGTAAACTAAGCAGAAACGAACGGCAAAAAAGGTTATGGCAACAGTATTTTTTGAGGTATGCAAAAGTTATTTTATTGATCGATTATCTTCAGAAAAAAGTTAAAACAATCAACTCAGAATATTATTGTAAACTTTTGGATCAAATGGACACAAAACTCCCGGTTTGCAACACAAAACAAATTATTTTTCATCAAGTTCACAAAGTGTTTTGACCATGACTATACATTTAAGGATTTAAAGTACGAATTGCTTGAGCATCTCATCTACCGTATTCACCAACAAATTTAGCTACCAGCAGCGACTACTACCTCTTCAGAAATCTCAAACAATTTTTTTCCGAGGAAAGTACTTTTCGTCGAATGAAGAGACCATTGCAATTTGTATTTTGTAGAGCTTCCGAAATCGTTCTTCAACAGCACGGAATAAAATTATTGCAGGAGCACTGGAGTAAATGTATTGAATTGTCGTCAGATTATATTAAATAAAAAACACTACCTCAACCCTAAAATAACAGTCTTTATCATTTCTATGGGCTAAAAACTATCCGCGCAACACTTGTACTACTACCAAATATCAAAATATTCTAATTTTCATTGCACAACTTACGACTACGTTACACATTTTTATTAAATTCTTATAAAGTTTTAATAGCTCACCGGTGAAGCTTGTGCAATATAATAACACAAAACATATATAAAATGTACTTTTAAATTTCAAAATCTTTGCAAATATTTGTTAGTATGTTGAGAATAAAGCTATTGATTGCAATTAAAATGTCACCGCATCATCTCGTCTATACATCTAATATGAATTTTCAAATAGTTCAGCATCACATTGTATGTCACGTTTCTGTTATAATAAATAATTATTAGCATAATCATCGTTATCGTCATTATAGAATTTAACGCCAAGTAAGTAACGTGAGGTCACAGGTACGAATTCGAGGTAAATTATCTGATCACTTTGAGATGGTTGATGGACTACGACAAGGCGATCCATTATCAACACTGCTATTTAATATTACGCTGGAAAAGGCAGTGAGGGGCGCGTAAATATTGATAAACAAGGCACGATTTTCACAAAATCGGGTCAATTATTAGCGTTGATGCTGATGATATAGGAATAATGAGTCGAAATATATGATAAGTGTGAAGGATGCTTTCGAATCGTTACACAAGGAGACATCGGGTATAGATCTCAAAGTGAATGCAGACAAAGCTTAATATTTGTTGGCAACGAATACATCACGAATTCGAGATCAAACTGTTAATATTGGTGAACACAATTTTGAAATAGTCAATAGTTTTAGGTATACTTAGGATAAAGTAATAATAAGTGTTGATAAATGTAGAAAATGATATTGAAGTGGAAATACGCCGCAGGGTAGCAACCGGTGGAAACAGATGTTATTACGGATTAAAAAAACAATTCCGATCGAAAACATTACAATGAGATCTTAAGTGCAACCTATAAACAACATTAATACGTCCAATATTAACGAATGGGTCGGAGGTTTGGTGCCTGATACAGAACCAGTAAAAAATAATTAGGATTTTTGAACAAAAGGTACACCGTGGCATATTTGGTGCCGTCAAAGAACGAGGCGAAGATACAATTTTGAATTAAACAAGTTGTACGCCGTCAACCGCAAATATTGTCAAAACAATCAAAATCAATAGATTGAGATGGTTTGGACGCACGTAGTACGCATGGAGAAGAAGCGTGTGCCAAAAAACTGTTAAATAGTAAACCAAAAGGTAGAAGGAGAGCCGGAAGATCTAAGGCGAGCTGGCTAGATGCAGTAAACTGTGTGATATAAAGATCCTTAAAATTCGGGATTGGAAGACATTGACTGCGGGGATAGGTCAGGTTGGAAAAGCGTGTTGGAGAAGGCTAAAACCGCCCCCCGGTTGTAACGCCATGGAGTAAGAGTAAGAGTAAGTAAGTAACGTAACGTAATTTTTGATCTGAGGCTGCCCAAAAAAATGCCCATCATCCCATAACTTTCGTTTAAATAACCGCACTGTTCTCGTCAGCGTCAGCAGTACCCCCTATTTATTTTATACCCGATATAGTGTATTAAAAAAAAGTAAGTAACTATTATTATCCTATGCGTTCGCTTCACACATAGTTTTACAGTAAAATTCATATAATATAAACTTTATATAGCCATTCAACGACAATGACATTTTATATAAATTCCATATTATAAGCTCTCAATATTTATAGATAAATTTTCATTTCCATTATATAGTTAGACATATCATCTATTCCATATAACAGGCCAATTGAAAAGTCCCCGGTCTGACACACAGATGGCAGTGCTAGTATTAAATCCATATGATTTTTAGTTAGCACCATCCTTCAAATGATACGTGTCAAAATTTCACAGCAGTCCGACCATTAGTTTGTGAGATATTGCGTTGTGAGCTTGTAGCTACTTTCGTGTGCTAATAAAATATTGCTTTTTGAAGGGAAAAAATACAGTTGAAGCAAAATCTTGACTTGATGAAGAGTTTCCGGGGTCTGCACCAGGAAAATCAACCTTCATTGATTGGTATGCTAAGGTTAAACGTGATGAAATGAGCACCGAAGACGGCGAACGCAGTGGACGCCCAAAAGAGGCTGTCACCGACGAAAACATCAAAAAAGTTCACAAAATAATTTTGAATGACCGTAAAGTGAAGTAGATCGAGATAGCAGACATTGTGAAGATATCATCTGAACGTGTCGTATCATAACATTCACGAATATTTGTACATGAGCAAGCTGTGTGCAAAATGGGTACAGCGCGAGCACACAATCGATCAAAAGCAACAACGTGTTAATGATTCTGAGCAGTGTTTGAAGCTGTTCAAGCGCAATAAACCTGAATTTTTGCGTCGATATGTGACAATGGATGAAACATGGCTCCATCATTTCACTCCGGAATCCAATCGACAGTCAGCTGAGTGGACAGCACACGATGAACCGAATTCAAGGCGAGGAAAAACACATCAGTCAGCTGGCAAGGTTATGGCATCAGTATTCTGGGATGCGCAAGGTATAATATTCATTGATTACCTCCAAAAGGGACAGACCATCAACAGCGATTATTATATAGCGTAATTGGATCGTTTAAAGGATGAAATCGTTAAAAAAACGGCCCCATTTAAAGAAGAAAAATGTGCTGTTTCATCAAGACAATGCACCGTGTCACAAATCAATGAAAACAATGGCAAAATTGCATGAATTGGGCTTCGAATTGCTTCCGCATCCACCGTATTCGCCAGATCTGGCCCCACCAGCGACTTTTTCCTGTTCTCAGACATCAAAAGAATGCTCGCTGGAAAGAAATTTAGCGCCAATGAAGAAGTAATCGCCGAAACTGAGGCCTATTTTGAAGCAAAAGACAAATCGTACTACAAAAATTGTATCGAAAAGTTGGAAGATCGCTATAATCGCTGTATCACCCTCAAACACAACTATGTTGAATAATAAAATCAAATTTTGCGTGTGTCTTACTATGGTAGACCGGGGACTTTTCAATTGGCCTGTTATACACCATAGATAGCACCAATACATTACAAATACTATGCTTTTATTATTATATTAAATAAATCATAATAATAACATTTTGAATCATATAGGGTGATTTATCAAATATAGAAATTTATTCCAACAATTAGACACAACTTTGGCCATTCATCAAACTACAGGGATTTTAGTTTTTTGGTCATATTATATTCGTGTATCTTCTCTTCGTATATATTCCAAAAACTAAACTAACTGCTATCTATATTATTATTATTATTATTAATATTAATATTACAGTATAAATACATATACGTAATGGTATGGGTTAGGTATAGTATATCTCTGATATCTACCAGCACCATTCTTCATTCATTTCATATGTACCAAAATAATAATCTTTATAATAATAATAATAATAATATACATAAAGGTATTAATAATCAATATATAAATGTATAGTTAGTGTTAGTAAATGATTATGAATTTGATGGTATGATGGTTTTTCTGCATAATGTCCTATGGGATCTTCTCCTCGCCGTAAATGTTGTTGTGTTTAAGTATTTGTTAACGTTAACGTATCCAATATATTATAATATGAAATAAATGTATATAATAATTTCATCGGGATAAAATCGAAAAGATGAGAAATACAACAACAGTCAACAACACCAACGAAAAAACATTATAATATTTTATATTAAATGTACATTGAAAATTATATTATTATACTCTAATGCCCGCAGCACAAAGAATGGGTGGTTTTCTTTTAACCAACGAGTACTTGTTCTATATATAGACACACAGGGGATCAAAATTGAGTGGACACTTTCATGTAATTATTAAATACAGTTATAAATAACTAAATATTTACCATCGGAAGCTACAACTTTTGACCATCTTTGTGGTATATTCTGGATTCCCTCATCATAGAAGAACTTCTTAGGTTTTAAAAAAATCCATTAATCTAGCCATTTTTCATATCTTCGTATGAATTGAACCGCTGTGCAGAAAGCGGGGTGACTGTATCGACCGGAACAAATGGTAGTCGGATGTATGGTGAATATGGCGGTTGGGGTAGGACTTCCCAGCCAAGTGCATCTAACGTTTCTTTGACCGGTCTTGCAACGCGTGGTTTAGCATTATAATGCTGTACAATCACACGGTCATGTCTGTTGGCATATTCTGGTCGTTTTTGATGCAATGCTCGGCTCAATTGATGGTTTGTCCCTGTTTAAGCAGCCCATAGTACATTACGCCAAGCTGGTCCCACCCAAGTACACAGCATAACCTTAGAACCATGAATATTGTGTTTTGGTGTCGATGGACCTGGTTCACCTGTCTTCACCCATCCTTTCAGACGTTTTGGATTATCGTAATGGATCCACTTTTCATCACCAGTCACAAAATTCGATACAAAATTGAATGTCTTTGAAGCAAAATATCCCACACATTGTTTTTCGATTTTCTTGTTGTTTTTCCGTCAATGTTCATGTGGTACCCAATACGATAGCTTTTGGACAATCCCCATCTTCTTTGGAACGTTTGCAAAACACTTGTTTGGGTAACATCTAATGCCAATGCTAATTCTTCTTCCGTTTTTAATATGAATCTTCACTGAGTAAAGCTTCCAATTCTTCGTTTTCAAATTTTTTTGGTTCTCCAACGCGCGTTCTTCTGATCACCACCATCAAAATCATTATTTTTAAACCGTCTAAACCAATACTCACTCACAATTGTTTTGTGATGGGGAATGTTCAACATAAATTTGTAACAAAAAGCGATAAGTTTCTGCTGCACTTTTCTTCTCCCGCAAATGCAAATTTATCCATTTTTAATCAACTACAAAAAAATACTTGTTTACACTTCAACTGAATGTCTGTCATATATTGATTATGAAAGGTGGATTCAACTACTACAATAGCGAATCAGAATACCTAACAGATTATCCCCACGACTTAGTATAATATATTGGGTCGTAAACAAAATCAAGTGCGGTTTTCACTAATCTAGATGTCTTTTGATGACCTGATGCGGCTAGGGTTCCGTAAGGAAGTGTCTTGGCCCCACTTTTAAATCTCATTTACACGGCGGATCTTCCAAGAAAGATTGCAATCATAGGAGCTCCGTAGCATGGTAAATGCACGATGGTATGAACGCAACGATTTTTCAAGAAAGACCATAAACATTTGCTCGGTTAAAGACTTGATTACAACAAAGAGTACAGCTTATTATAAAAGACTTCAGGAACATCCAAACAATGTTCAGCAGTTTTTTTGAAGTTGATGACCGCCAAATCAAAGCAATAACCGATATAGATCGAATCCCAGCTATTGATTGATTTTTATATAACAGGGAATTATTAATTCCGACACTTAGACTAAAGAAGCATCTAGTTTTAAACATGACAGAAGATGATATCGGCATCTTCATTACCCGTAAAAGTAAAAAGTATGACATCGTTGCACAATTATATTTCCTATTAATATGGCAATACATTTGTACAGCAATCCCGATTTATTTATTGACCCGTTGAGTGCCATCAGTACAGACTTACTGTCGGATGTTCCCCATTAACTGCCGAATTAATAATTTCAATAGCCGCAATGTCCAATTGGAAAACAGTGGTGCACGCATCCATAGGCACGGCCCACCAAACAGATATATCCCGCTTGTAAATATACCGATACCGGATGATGTTCCCATTAAGGAGCCGTCTGTATACCAATAGTTATTGGATGGAGGCAGTGTTTTAATTCATACCTATCCAATCCTTCCCGGATGCGTATATGGATTTTAAATTTTTAATAAAAATTATTCTAGGTGTGTCGAATCCGATTTCATATCAATGACTTCCACAGCGTCCGACAGACACCCAAAAATATTGATATGCCTATAATTTTGGCGAGAATTTTCCACAGCCACATTTAGCGTAATCGATAAGCAATATTCCCATCAAATTTTCTAGCGACTGAGTATAACCACATCGAACAGAACGACCAGCGTAATCGAGGGAGTGGTACGAATAACTCCCGTAATTCATTTACAAATCAGACGTTGTTAATTTTTCAGTAGTTTTTGAACCGTATTTAACCTTACCACCGTACAATAGAACCATATCAGAATATCATTGGCCTAATGACTGCCGTGTACAACAAGTGTATCGATCTAAGAGATAAAACCTAAGAGACACTAAAGGACCTACGTTAAGCTAGACCTTCTTTTTAGATTCTATTGTTAAGTTGCAATTTCTAGCTATCCCTGGTAATCCCTAGACATTTACCGGCATCGCTTAGTTTTATTTGTTTAAATTTGATTTGAATTTTAACTGAATCTTGCCTATTTTCGTTTTGTTAGTGAATAGAACAATGGTATAGTTTAATTGCAGTTGCATCAGCTTGCCATATAAGTGTGCCGCATAAATAAAGTCCACCTAATTTGTGTAAATATATGCTTGCCCATCAATATCGTTGCAAAATCATCTGTGAATAGTCTCTGAACGTCGTAACAAAAACACAATGATCCGTACTTAATTCTTCTCTGGTAAAACATATTATGAATCCACAGTATAAGTGATTCCATTAAATATTCTTTAATCTGAGTAAATCGATAGCATCAAACGATACGTTATCATAAGCACCACCAAAAAATACGCACCTAGGGCAAATTCCTATATCTTAAGCGCACTTTCAATTCAATTTATCAATTGATGTGAAGCAGCTTAAGTGAATTTACCCTTTTCACAAGCAAACTGTAGTTCATTCGATTGTACCTTATTTCTGATTTCTATAAACCATCTATCTCCAATTTTTTACCATAAAACATTGGTCCGCGGCAAAGCAAAGTCTCAGTATATGTTTGGTGACCAGGTTTCGGTATGATTATAACCAATATAGTAATTAGTATGATCTGTACTGCGCTATCTGTAACCTACCAGGAAATATGTCATCCATCCCTATGGTGTTTTTTAAGGAATCGAATGAGTTTATCGTCCGCCCGATATTATCAATGTTTACCGATAGTAATGTTACGAGTATATTGTGAAAGGAAATTCAACTAACTAAGTGTCCACTCAATTTTGATGCCGAGTGTGTACACTATAAAAGTATATAATATTCATATTATAGTTATGTTTAAGGACGAACAAATACGTTTTCAAATGAGTGATATTATTATTACAACAATAAAATGTATTTGACAATGAAAATGAGCAAAATAAACATCAACAAAACAAACAATGGCAACAACAAAAAAGACCAGCCACACACCACTAACATTAAGAGGGAAAAAAAACGGTGTGATTGTATATGGACAAACTGGTTACAAGATTATCCCATAATTTGATTAATTTGTTTTATTTCTTATATTGAAAGTATTTCTATACACAAACAAAAAAAAAAGGTACACCACACCCGACCGACCGACCGACCGACCGACAATCGCACCAATGTTAATGGTATGCGAGTATGAATGCAAACATTATTTATACTGTCGCTGGTTGGTATTATATTTAAAAACTTTGATTAGATTCATCATATTCTATTTCTACTTCTATTGTTATCCTATTTTTTGTTTTGTCTTCTTGAAAATGACAGATTTATTATTTTTCTTCTTATATCGGATGATGAATTGTTGTTTCGAGATTAATCAATAATCATATCCTTTATTATATTGTAAATATGAAATGAAATCTTTAATTATAAATAGTAAATTATTAATTTGGTAATATGAATTCAACTTATTAATTCAATGTTGGGATTGAATATGTACACGCTGTCCGACAAATACCCTCCACTTCGTACGTTATATCCTTTGATCTGTGTTTTTCTATCAATTTTCTTTGATTTTTAATTTTCTGTAGGCCGCCGTGGTTCGTTTATATGTCAATGCAATATTTACTGGCATTATTTCAACATGACAATCTCTCCAATAAAGCCTTCTGGTTCATGTGTCCATATTCCAATGTCTCGGGTTTGATATTCACATTTGTATTCATAATATTTTCATTTCTATGTGGTCCAAACACGTTGTTCAGTTCTGTACATATCACTGTGGAGCACATATATTAAAATATTGATGATTTAAGGATTAAGAATATTTCAAGGATATTATAAGAATATTTATTTGAAATTGTTCATGCGACACCGCTACGAGACTATGAGAGAGAGAAAATTACACAAGGATTCGAGTAAAATTGTTGATTCTAGTATTAAGGACATTTCAATGAAATTACTATACTATACTTTCCATAGTTTCTGACTGTTTTTAAAGCTATGGAAAAGATCCAAAAGTGTGTGGAAAATGGGTGCCTCGCATGAATTGAGTTGAAAGACAGATGGAAAACCGAAAAAAACACTTGTGAAATTTTGCTTGCCATAGACACGAAAGAAATTCAGTTTTGCATCGAATTGTTATTGGCGATGAATAATGGATTTATTTTAAGAATTCTAAACTGAAAAAAAATCATGGGTTAATCCAGGGCAACCATCAAAATCGACTGCAAAACCAAATCGTTTCGGCAAGAAGACAATGCTGGGTGTGTCTGATGGGACCAGAAAGGTGTGGTGTAGCACGAGCTCCTAAAAACCTGGTGAAACTATTAACGCTGATCGCTACCGACAACAAATGATCAATTTGAACCATTCATTGATCGAAAAACGATCAGAATGGGACAGAAGACACGGCAAGGCAATTTTGCTCCATGACAATGCACCTGCACACAAAGCAAAACCGGTACAGGATGCAATCAAAGCATTTGGCTGGGAGCTGCCGTATTCACTAGATTCATCGATGGGACACGCATCGGCTGAGCCGCACTTCGATTCCTACGAAGAAGTCGAAAATTGGGTGTCTGAATTGGTTTGCTTCACAAACGGCGAACAATTCTATTGGCGTGCGGTATCCACAAATTGCCAGAAAGCTGGTCAACATTTAAAATTAGTGTGTTATTTTCACAAAAAACTTGATACCGGTACACCTGGTAGCTATACAGTGGCATTAGAGCAACGTACATGACAATCAATGCTGAATAGTGTACACCGCCATGTGTTTGCCGCACAAGTCTTCGAAAAAAGTCGCCAACATGACAAATGCGAGTAGCTCAAACAAAGGAATTTTTGACCTGTCAATATAGTAATTTAATGGATCATTCGACAAACAGCTTTGAATTTGGCAATAAATTCTTTTTTTAAAATTGCTTCGAAAATTGTTTAATTTTCATTGTGAATATTTTTGAAAAACAATAAAACCAATTTCAATTCGATAAATATTTGCTGTCTCATTATTCGGTCAGAAAGAAGCAACTCTTTGTAAATAATAACAAACATATAAATGATAAATGTTTACAATCCACTTACATGACTGGCTGACTAATGACTGACTATATACTTACTACTACTCTACGCCATGGCGTTATAACCCCGGTGCGGTTTTAGCCTTCATCAACCCGCTTTTCCAACCTGACCTAACCGCAGTCAATGTCTTCTAATCCCGAATTTTAAGGATCTTTATATCACACAGTTTACTACATCTAGCCATCTCGCCTTAGTTCGGATTAGTATGTTGGATATAGCATACTTGCAATGCCAGTTACGACCGAACGCGTCCACACATTGTGGATAGTGGAGCGGAAGAATAAGTAGCCGCGCGGACAATCTGGCTGCTGTGAATGAGAATTACTTTGGGGTGTTGTGTAAAAGCAGCATTCGATTAAAACTGAGTTAATGATTCAGTGATTATATAGTAAAGGCGAATCAGCGGCGCCAATGTTTCGGCATAGGTGATATACTCCTGTAAATGCCCTACGAATTTCCAGAATGATTTAGTAGGTTGAACGTAACTGGTTAACTACCAACTTCGGAAAAACAACCAGTTATGAACTCTACAACACGGCCTCGGATCGGACAGGATAAGCGGCAACGACTGACTATATAGTCAGCTACCAAAAGCGTGTCACAATTCCACTAAATTGAAGTCTTCAAAGTCATTACTATTACTATTTTATTGTACATTTGCGTGTAGAAAAGAACGATCTGGCTGTATTTTATAAACAAAAAATTAAGAAATAATAATAAATCCGATAATATTATAAAATGTATATTGTAATTAATACTTATCAACAATTTTAAATAAAGTCATTAATTTATAATGTGCCAGAAGAACACAGAAAAAAAAACCTAGAACGATTCCATTGTAAAAGTTCTGTAATTATAAACAAACAGATGTAACAACAAAGTAAAAAGCAGCACGTTCACACACACACACACAGCGAATAAAATGAAGTCTTTAATTTTTATGAAAAGAGATATGATCGCAGTTTAAAAATCGTACAACGTAAAGGCAATGATTGAGATGAAAAATGTTACACATCATCGACAACGGTCGCCAACCATTCAGAACTTAGAATTTCTTTTTGTTAAATCAGTATTTTTATTTGGTTTTATTTTGTTTTCACATGGTATTTTTTTGATTTAATACTTAAGAATACAAATAATTCTCCCATCACCATTTTTCTGTTGTTGTAATTCTATTTTATTTATTAAAAATTTAATATATTGTAGATTTATAATGTGAACGCACCAACAACCAACAACAAATATTGGCCGAATGGAAGTTATTAATAAAAAAAAAAACAAATCAGAAAACAGAAAAAATGGAGAGCCTTTTTTTTTAATAATCTTTTTATTTATAACAAAAAATATATTCAAATGAACAGACATTCAGATTTTTATTGTGTTGTTAATACTATTACAAAAATACATAATAATTGATGTTATATGAAAAATATATATATATTAACCCTGAGCGAACGAATGCCGCCCTACCAGCAACATTGCAAATATTCTAAAAGAATCGAATGCCGCCCGACATGCGGCTTGACGTAATATATGTTCTCTTACAATTTCATGTTATTCGTAGAGGTACAAGAAAAAGATTGTGTTGTTGGCTCGGATATAGAAAAACGCCAGGCGGAAGGCGTAATCCTTTTGTAAGGACATATCTGTTCATATACTAAAAGAAAAAGTATTTTATTACTGAAAGTTTAGTTAATAAAATCCAATAAAGCGATATTAATTATGCACCTACGGGTGTCATCGTTGTAGAAAAATGATGCGCTCGTTCGTTAAGGGTTAACAACACTATAAATTCGTTAAAATAACAAATAACAATTTCAAAGATTTATATATTTTTTTAGTCGACCTATTCATATTTTTGTAAGAGAGTGAATGATTTATAGATCAAGTCAAAATCAAGAAAGACGATATTATTAAAAAATAAAACCAACTAATATTCCATTCCCCATTCCATTCCATTCAATTCCATTCATTACGAACCGCTTTGCATACATTATACAATAAATAAAAAAATACAATTCTATATCGTACGGCGACGGTGGTGGTGAGATGTACGTACCTCAGCCATAATATTGTAATAATATTATAAACACTCATTTAATCCAATCTTTTGTAAGAGTGAAAGACACACAGACAGAATAAGAAACATTTTCATATAAATATTTTTAAATAAAATAAATACACTACTGTGTCCAAAAAATAAGATTACACATTTTAATTTAAACTTCTCAGGTGTATTGTGAAATCAAAGAATAAATTTTTTTTACAAGTTGGTAGGTATATTATGTCCTTGATATTATAACTCCGGTGTGGTTTTAGCATTCTCCAACACGTTTAATCTATTGATTTTGATTGTTTTGACAATATTTGGTAGCCGGCGCAGAACTTGTCTAATTCAAAATTGTATCTTCGTTTTCGCAACCATTATGTTCTTTGACGGGATCAAATATGCCACGGAGTACCTTTCGTTCAAAAATCCAAAGTAATTGTTTCTGGTTTAGTGTCATGCACCAAGCCTTCGATCCATACGTTAATATATTGGACGTATTACTTGCACTTAAGATCTCGTTGTAATGTTTTCGATTTGGAATCATTTGTTTAGCCCGTAATAACATCTGTTTCCACCGGTTGCTACCCTGCCGGGAATTTCCTCTTCAATATCAATTTCTACATTTAACAACGATCCTAAATATACATAAAACTATTGATTATTTCAAAATTGTATTCTCCAATTCTCTTCCAACAGTTTGATCTCGAATTGCTGTGATGTATTCGTTGCCACCATATATATTTTGTTTAGTCTGCATTCACTTTGAAACCCAGACCCGATGCCTGCTTCCTTGTTTATGAATATTTATGTCCCCCCCAACATTTTCCTGAGTAATATTAAAAAGTAGTTTTTGTCACATTGTCGTGTAGTCCATCAACCGTCTCAAAATCATCGGATAATTTACCTTGGATTCGTACTTCTCACTTCACATTTTCCAACCTTATATGGCCACAAAATCTATCAGTTTCTTAGGAATACAAAATTCTTCCATAATTTTCCATAATTTTGTCCATCATTAACCCAATAATATGCCGCTTTGAAGTCAGCAAACAAATGTTGTGCATCAACATTGACTTTCCTACACTCGTCCAAAAACTGTCGATTACTAAATATTTGATCAGATGTAGATCCATCTGCGCAGAAACTACACTGGTATTATCCGATAATTTCATTGGCGTATGGAATAAGTCTATGGTATAGTATATTATCAAATACCTTATATAGACAATGTTTAACAAAGTGATTCCTCTGTAGTCGGTACAATCTATAATTTGTTTAACCCTTTTTGTACAATGGACAGATAATACCATCCGTCCACTCATCGGGAACTTGTTCATTATCTCAAATCTTGACAATTAGCCGGGTGCATGGTATCAAACCATAATGCATTTTCACCATAATTAAGGAGTTCATCTGGTAAGCTATCAAATCCAGGTGATTTATTATTCTTGAGCTTTTGAATACCATTCTTTACTTCGTGTACTGATGGTGCAGCTGTAAATCGCTTGGAAGTTTGAAATCGCACACCTTCCACAGTATTGACTGAAGTGTTTCACATTTAATAGGTTTTTAAAGTATATTTGTTTTTGCACGTGTGCACATTATTACACGACGAATATTTATAGTCGCTGAAGAACAATGAACAAGCAGTGTCCATTGTATTAGGTTGTTACATATGAAATGTCGGATTTTTTATTGTAAATTTAAATAAGCATAATTTTTGTTCAAAAAATTATTTTATTAATCAAAGTAAAAACCATCACAATATCAATATTTTGCCAACGTGTTACAACTTTCAAAAAAAATTTGGCGGCTCTTTGGCGGTTCTATGAAAAATTGAAAGTCATTTTTGATCTGGTCTAGATTGCGGTGAGCTTTGTATCACAGAGAAAGTTGAAGGCGAAATATTTCCAAATAGTTAATAGGAAAAATATCTGTACCGAAAATAAAATACACGCAGTAAGACCGGTACGGGATACAATCAAATCACTATACTGGTAGCTGCTACCCCACCCGGCGCCGTATTCACCAAACTTGACTCCTTCCGACAACCATTCGTTTTCATCGATGGGACACGCATCGGCTGAGCAGCACTTCGATTCCTACGAAGAAGTCGAAAATTGGGTGTCTGAATTGGTTTGCTTCACAAACGGCGAACAATTCTATTGGCGTGCGGTATCCATAAATTGTGTCAGAAAGGTGGTCAAAATGTGTAGAAAACAATGGCCAATATTTTCAATAAAATCTTTTTTACTTTCCCCATTTAAAATTAGTGTTTTATTTTCACAAAAAATGATACCGGAACACCGAGTACATTGTTGTAAACAATTCATTTTTCATCGTCAGTTATCAATCGTTTCATAAATCATTTTAGATCATTCATTTTAGATCATTTTCTGTATGTTTCAAAAAACAAAAATCGCTGATATGAAAATGAGTTGTGTTAAATGAATTTCTTTAAGTTGATGAGGAACCAATATATTGAGCTTTTTTTTTGTATCCAAATTGTTTTTCAAATGTGCAGGTATGTGTCAAACGGCTAGCTTCTCTGCAATCTCAAGTATTGTTCTATGATGATATTGCTTGGTCGTCATCCACCTCACAGCTGGACGACCGAAAAGTTGTGCATCTTTGAGTGACCAATCTGCAGAACGAAACCATTTGTATTTTTGACACTGTCGTTCTTTTAAGCCTTTCTCACCACATACACAGCACATCATTTTAATGACTGCGCTGTGTTGTTTCCTTTGCCGAAGCAAAAAAACCCAAATTATAACGAAAATGCTCATTTTCATTTTCACCATATTTTTCAACAAAAACTGAACAAGAAATACACAATCGATCGATACAAAATTAAATTTACAGACTTACAATTGAAGTTTCTACTATCAGCAACAAAAAAAATATGCTTTGACATTTCGAATGAGTTTTAGATACAATATTCATCGAAAGACATCTATTATAAGTGAAAACCGCTCCATTAGAAACGATTCGAATCATATTCCCTGCTGACATATCTTTCAGTTTATTGTATTATATCTATCCGTTGTTGCACTGCGGCGATATTTATTAAATCTACAATGGATAACTTATAGGATATGCTCTGACAACGCTTTCAAAACATGATCATAATTTAATTATACATCATTGAAATTAATAAAGGGTTCAAATGAATTGTTTGTGAAGACGGTGATTCGATATTCAATGAATTTCGTGTCGTAATTTAACACAACGTGTATTTATGATATTTTTAATTATAATTTTAATGAATTAATTTAAATATTTTAATAATATAATCCACTTCGTCGTCAGATTTATGTAAATCAGAAAAAAAAAACCAATAATCATTTTAATATTATTATTTTTAACGACACATAGAAAAACGATAGAAGATCCATTGTTGGACGGACAAAAAATAGAGAATTTGTACATTTTTTTTTTTCATTCCACTTTAATTTTAAGTAAAATAAAACCAAAATAAAAACCTTAACTTTATGGGAAAAAAAAAATTGTTAAAGATTTATAACTCAATATTTTCTATAGCAAAAATACGAGAGTAATATAATTTATTTTGTGAAATGATAAATTTAAATATTATCGCGCGTACAACAAGAAAAGATATAACAAAAATGTTTGTTAAATCAAATGAAATAGAAATGGGAAGAATATTCAACAATGTTTTTTAATGGGTCTCTAAATAAAAGAAATTACTTTCTATATCGTCTTTCTTTTCATCAACGTTTCAGAGGGGTTGATAATATTCTATATATTTATATATAGTTCGTCTATTTCCAGACATAATTCAAAACTTAAGACAGACCGAATGTAATAAATCTGTCAAAAAAAAAACATTTTTATTTTTTTTTGTATTTGTTCATCGTTTTTTTTACTATTTTTTTTTCCTCTTTGCCTTTCAGAAAATAACACGCATCCAGCCAGCCATTCATTCCACACAATATATACCATACATTAAATAAGAGTCTTATATTTAGAGTACTTTCATATGACACATGGGCTGAAAAGTTTCCTAAAAATTCTAACATTTTTTTTGCAAAATTAAACTTTATTCATCAACATATTGATTCCTTCGCGGGCGATACACTGATTCCAACGATCTTCCAACTTTTCGATACCATTTTTAAAGTGCGATTTCGTTTTTTCCTCAAAATAGGTTTCTGTTTCGGCGATCACCTCTTCATTGCTCTTAAATTTCTTTCCAGTGAGCATTCTCTTGAGGTCTGCAAACAGGAAACTGGTCGCTGGTGGCCAGATCTGGAGAATACGGTGGATGTGGAAGCAATTCGAAGCCCAATTCATGCAATTTTGCCATATTTTTCATTGATTTATGACACGGTGCGTTTTCTTGATGAAACAGCACTTTTTTTCTTCTTCAAATGCGGTCGTTTCTTAGCGATTTCATGCTTCAAACGCTCCAACAAGGCTCTGTAATAGTCACTATAGATGGTTTTTCCATTTTCGAGATAGTCGATGAAAATTATTCCATGTGCATCCCAAAATACAGATGCCATAACCTTGCCAGCCGACTGTTGCGTTTTTGGTCGTGGTGGACGAGGTTCGTCGCTTGCTGTCCATGATGCTGACTGCCGATTTGACTCCGGAGTGTAATGATGAAGCCATGTTTCATCCATTGTCACATATCGACGCAAAAATTCTGTTTTATTGCGGTTGAACAAACCCAAACACTGTTCTGAACTGCTCATCGATACGTTGTTGTTTTTGATCGATTGTGAGTTCGCGCGGCATCCACTTTGCACAGAGCTTTTGCATGTCCAAATATTCATGCACGATATGTCCAACACGCTCCTTTGATATCTTCAGAGCCTCAGCTATCTCGATCAACATCACTTTACGATCATCTAAAATTATTTTGTGGACTTTTTTGATATATTCTGGAGTAACAGCCTCCTTTGGACGTCCACTGCGTTCATCGTCCTTGGTGCTCATATGGCCGGTTTTAAATTTTGCAAACTTCAAATGTACTGTTGAAAGATCTGGAGAAGTGTCGGGATAATGCTCGTCAAGCAGTTTTTTGGCTTCAGAAATATTTTTTCCAATCAAAAAATAATGTTTAATCAACGCACGAAATTCGTGTTTTTCCATTTTTTTTCAAATAACAAAGGTAGCTACAATCACAACGCAATATTTTACAAACTAATGGTCGGACTGCTGTCAAATTTTGACACGTATCGTTTGAAGGTTGGTACTAACTAAAAATCATATGAAAAAAATCATAAAAAAAAAACCTTCTAGAATTTTCGGAAACTTTTCAGCCCATGTGTTACGAGTTATACATATTTGAATTATAATATTACATCCACCGATATATTATTGCATAAAGTTAAATTTACAGTTATGTGCATAAAAATAGATACAACTTCCTTTTTTCAAATTTAAAAATTTATTCCACTATAAACGATTATTTTACGATTGGGCCGCGACCTCTGTCATTCAATTCATATATTGAAAATAATTTTAGCCTTATCAAAATTGTTTTATGTGAACAATTCGTAAATTTAAAATAAATTAACGGTACAAACAAAGGTAAAATCAAGTGTCACAATAATTCACATTGATTGTTCGACACAATTTCAGAAAAAAAATTCATCCACAAAACAACATATCCGCCTAATTTAACACCTTGTAACTTCTGGCTATTCCAAAAATTCAAAATACTGCTCCGCAGGGCCACCATTTTGAGTCGTTCGAAGAGTTACAAGCCGAAACGAAGTGAATTAATTTTGCAGAATATTTTAAGGAATATTAAAAGTAACATTCGATTTTCAATATCTCCAAATTTTTCTTATAACCTGAATGAAATTAAATTAAATTATTATTAAAAAAAATTTGGTTTCTCACGGGAATTAAATTTTTCCGGAAGAAACGACTTTTATAAATTATCATTTTTTTTAAATTACGGACCATAGTTTTAACGGATTTCATATTGTATAGTCTACTTTCCAAATGGCCAGTCAAAAATATATAGTGATTTCGCAATATGAAAACATTTTTGCACATTTCACGTCACTGCAAGTAACGTTGGCATAATTTTAATGTGTCGTTGAAAAGAGGGTTAGTTTGGAAGAATAAATAAAGATTGTATTTCAAAATATGTACACCTTTAGTTTGGACGACACAACAATAATAATAAAAAAGTAGAAAAATAAATGGAAACCAAAAAAATTAATAGAAGTCGTTTATAAAATTTTGTTTGTTATTGCTAATCTAACCGAAGACCACTTTCACAGTTTAATCACTGCGACAGTTGACGCTGATCATTATCGATTTTTTTTAAATTGCTATTTGTTTGCTATACCTAAAAACGGAGTTGGCTCATTTATTTAAGCCATATTATTCATTCGATATATTGTATATTCATTTCAATTTTTCGTTAAAAATGGACCGAAAGAAGTAAACGTAACAATAATGAGCAGGCTCTGAGGAACGTCCAGTTATCGAAAAACTTTTGAAATTTATCAAAATATAATGTTTTTGCGAATGCTTAAGCGAAATTGATTTCTGTAATTTTAGAAAATGGGAAAAACGTAAAACTACATAATCGGAATATTATAATTGCGTCAAAACGTAATCCACTGAAAAGTACAAAAGCAAATTAAAAAGAACGCAATTTTGCTATTTCAAGTAGTTCAACTATACGGTAAGAAGAAGACCAGATATTAAAATGTTGGTTTGTAAGCCAGACACGTTGGAGAATGGCTCAATGGTAGACGAAGAATATCTAAATATGTTGGAATATCCTTTGATGTAATGAATCTAAAGTACTTTTATTTAATCCAAGCAGTGCTCAGCAATATTTTAGTAAAATGCTATGCACGGAACCAGTTGAACCACGCCACACCAGATATATAAAATATAATTTTCTAATTAAAATATTGCAGAAGATATACTTTAATTAATATTGTACAATAAAATTATTTAATTTAAGCAATAATAACATTCGTATCGGTTGCATACGCCTAACTTCCAAAGCACACAGTTCTTGTCTGCGGACACGATTGTTATATAGAAAGTACCTATATGTGTTTGGTCATGACACTTCGCTATTATCGCCGGATTATTCGAACCAAAAAAAAAGGATGGCGAACATATTTAATTTGTCAAAGATCTCAAAAACTGGAGAGGTAATATCTCTAACCCGAGAAATTTTGGTTGGGCTGTATGCTGAAAGAAAAAGATCAATGGAGAGAAATATGTAACTTTGTTATGCGGCACAACTGGAGCTTTAGCATACAGTTACTGTGAAGAAATACCTAATGACATTCACTCAGGGAATATTGGTGTGTTTTAGTACGTATAGGCGTGGTCCTAGACCATGAATCGTACATGCCAGTGACAAGCATCAACACTATAGTTTCTTTCCACGATTTCACACACCCACAAAACTACTTAAAATATATGAAATTATGCATTGAAGGTACCAATTATTGTAAATGGCTGTATCCACAAGACTATAAAAATTAGAATAATTTATTTGTTCAATGTTATCGTTACCTGTTTACACCTTCGGAAATTGATTTGTAAAATTTCGATGGTTAACGATAACCTGAAATCTATCTCCTGGACTGGGTTCATCGCATTCGATTAAAACTTTATGAATAAATATTGTAATTTATAAAAGAGAAATAGATTTTTCGAATATTCCTTTATTATTCTTAAATGATGTGCCTATCTTCTATACTCTATACCGCACGGTTAACAATCAATTGGAATGATATTTAATACAATTTTTATTGGTCTTAAGGCTTGTCTTCTTGTTACCGGTAGATGAGTTCGACGGTGTATTGCAGACTGGACAGATGTGGAATTTGCTTGCATATGGAGACAAACGCGGTATCTGCGAACAGCCAAAGATAAGTTATTGCGTTAGCCATAAACAAATTAAGATTGGTTGTTGGGTTGCTCACGGGACACTGTACGCTAAAATATCACCTTCATAAAATGTGTTTGGTTACAAATACAGTTTTTGCTAAATAGTCCTTGTTGGAAAAATCGGGACTATACTTATGTGAATCGGGCCTATGTGAAAACTATATACATGGGATATTTGTAAAATACGAAATGGACCCTTCCACAATGAACGGATCATACATAAATAAGAAACATCTCTGATTTCATTTCTGAAACCAGACGCTTTGAGGATAGGTAGGTGACAGTCTAAGTGCCAGAATTAATTTGCCCTATTAATAAAATTATCGCATAATAAAACATTAACATAGACCGCAGCATCGCATAAATTGTCTTTAATAGTATTTATGATGGACTCCGAAGATTATGAAAATTTTCTCACAGCATTCCTCGTGAAGCTCGTTAATGCAGCGGTAAAAGTTTCTTATACTTATTATTCCCAACTGGTTGGTTTTTTGATATTGTTATGATACATTTTATATTATCCGTAAAAGTCTTCTTCAATTCGTGTATCAGTTTTATTTTTAATTCCCATCGAAATGATCATGGTACAGGTTGCATGAATACTTTCTAGCCCAAAATATAAAAGACTGTTATTTTTGGCTTGAATAAGATACACTACAATTATTCAATATAGTCTCCCGACAATTCAATACATTTTCTCCAGTGTGCCTGCAATAATTTTATCCCGTGACAAAATTGTTTTGAGATTTCTGAAGAGTAGTAGTAGCAGCTGCTGGCAGCCAAATCTGGTGACGGTGAATACGATGGATACACAAGCAATTTGTACTTTAAATCCTTGAATTTAGCGATGGTCTAAGCAATTTTGTGAACTCCATCGCACTTTTCCAAACAACTTTTTCACATTTGTAATTCTTCATGTAAACTATGACGTACTCGTTCATCTGAGATGCGTTTATAGTATCAGTACGTATTTAACGCGTAGTCAAATTTGGATCTTCACGAACAATTTCATGTATTTTTTCAATATTTTCTGATGTTGATAAAGTTTTTTAAACGTCCCTCGAGTTGTTCGTCTTCAAGGCTTTTACGATCACACGTTTAAATTCAGCAACCCAATTTATTTTACTGTTGCCTATGAGCATGGAGCACTTTCACCTTTCACACATTTACTATATCGTTATGAATTTCTTGTCCGGCTAAACCTTTGTTAAATAAATATTCAATGACTGCTCGATTTTTTTGAATTTTTCCATGTTAAGAAAAACGCACTGACACGTGAACTTCTGAATGGTTTGTAAATGAAGGAATGAATTGACAGATCGAATTGAAATTTTTCCAGGTATTAATATGACGATGATGAAATACACTTATTTATTTGCCAGTATTTCGTACGGCGCATTTTTTTGTATGGCTAGAAATTTTTCACGCCATCTGTTATTGTTCAACCTATGGCATATTCGATATTTGGTTGTCCATAATTTTTTAGTCTATCCATTTTAGGTGTTACTTTTAAAAATAGCTCTGATAGACACGTTCCACACGTGGCCTGTAAATGTTCTATTTTGTATACGGTATTAAATTGTGAAACGTTTGTGTTGCCATTAGTTGCTAGATTTGTTATTTTCATTTATTCTATATTCCTGTATTTCTGATGCCAGCGCAAAATAATAAATAATCTAAAAATGTAAATAGTTCGTTAGGTTGTGTCTCAATTGCACATTTTTTCTGCTAAGCAACTGTAATTACTAATCTATCATCAGCAATTTCTTACCGAGGAGGAGTCGACCATGTCCAATGAATTTGAGGAGGATTCGTAATCAATGCAATGCTACATTAATACAATTTTATTTCTTTCATTTTTTATTATACCTTTTATTATTGCAGCTTTAACTATAATCCACATATTATTCCTGCCTCAAACTGGGTCAAACAACCCATTTGCAAAAATATTCCCAAACGTTGTTATTTTCATGCACATTACTGTATATTATATATTTAGTATTTCTGATGTATTTTGTACTGTCGTCGTCATATTCAACGAAAACAGTATCAAGAGAAATGTCTGCTGTAAATTATATTATAGTAAAATATATGCATTTTTTGTTGTATATATGGACCAGATCTAGGAATCTGTTATTATCCCATACATACGTATATATTGAGTTGGTATAGTATAGGTTTTATAGTAAAAATTAATGTGTATGAGAAGAGCCAGGACTAAAACAGAAAAAATAATAATAATAATAATAATTTATAACTGAAATGAAATTATACAAAATATAATACAAATACACTAAAATTTATATGAAATTAGTTTGTATTCTATTATAGGAAAAGATGTCATGTACCAAAAACATTATCATCATTATGATCATCAAAATTATAAATACCATCATCATCATCATCATCGTTGGATGGTACCCGTATTTTTGTAATATTATAAATAGGACACATCATCGAAATCATTGAGAAAATATAAAATATACAAATTGTGTTTTATAAATGGATAGGAAAAAAAAAGATTAATGGAAGGAAGAGTGTGTGTGTGTGTGTGTGTATTGAAAAGGATTCCCTATGGTACCGGTATTCATAATAATATAACATATTTAAAACATATCTTTCTCCGGGTGTTGTTGAGTTACACACACACACACACACACACACACACACCGCCGCCGCGGACCTATAAAACGATCGTATATCAAATAGTCACTCACCAAGAATAACGTAAGTATTTTAAGCATCCGTAGACGGGGTATGATTTGACTGTGAAATGAAATGAAATGGTGGATTTAATTTTTATATTTTAATATTAATAAATATATTATTCATTTAAATCGTCCTTTTGATTACAATATTATTATAATAATAATAATAATAATAATATGAATTTATAGATTTATTTATAAATACGGTTGATTTGGTTTGGGATTTGTTTTTTGGAGGTACATTAGGTAACAAAGATTATTATTTATGCCATGGGTTTTTTTTTTTAAAGAATAACAAAAAAAGATTGGATTTTTTTTATATTATTTTAATTTTAATAATTCTATTTAGAGAAAACATTTGATTTATTACAATACAATTTCGTTTAGACATTTTGGAAGAAAGTATTTATTTATTTATTATTTATTTTGTATCTTTTTCTCGTATCGAAAAAACAACTCTGTTACCGAATCACTGAATTGATGTGATTTTTTTTTCCCCAAATTTAAATTATTCTTATTTTTTATTTTCTATTTACATTTTTTCGTTCATTGTACAAATAATAAATTCCATATCGTATACGGAGCGGGCATTACATTTAATTAAACGATTTATGGACGACGGACAGACACGTTGTGAGAAATCGAATTATAAAGTGGTGAACAACAACAACGCACGCAGTATTTTAAATTTTATACCAGATGTAGAAATATGAAATTATCGGCTCTGCAGTTAAATATTAATGTGTAAAAGTGACGCTCTCTCTGCATCGTTTCGAAGACATTGACATTGCAAGCATTGTTGGACGTTGATGATACTTTTTATTATTTATTAAGTTGATATTTTGATCCAAGTGGAGCTTTATGTGTCACCTAATAAACCTTTCATTACAGCCAAGTTGGTAAATTACTCCGCCGCTAGGGATTATATATAACCATTTTACCAATTGTACTATGCAATTAACGAAAGATAAATGTTTTCAAAATACTATTATTTTTATATGAGTGATTAGCCCGATAGTTATGTGTGTGTGTGTGTGTGTGTGTGCAGACATTGTTAACCTTTGAGTATAGCGTCCCACACCCGAACATTTTCTGAAAGATATCCGTTTTTCTTTTTATTCCATCAACGAACAAACATGGTCAGCCAGCAGCAGAAAAATTTTAGTATTAAAAAAATACCGAAAAATTTCCTATGAAAAATAGTGGGAATTGAACCCGCTACGCAGATGATACACAAAGTGACAAAACAAATGGCAGAAATGATAAATATTTTACAACGAAACAATTTCCAAAACCGTTTAAAAGATATGCGAAAAAAATTCAAAAGTGTGGAAAAAATGGGCGGCTCGCATGCATTGACTGAAAGACAAGTGAGGAAAATCGGAACATAAACGTTGAAATTTTGCTTGCCCGAGAGAGAAAGGAAAACTGTTTTGTTTTGCATCGAATTGTTACTGCGGTGATGAAAAGTGAATTTATTTTGCGAAAAAATCATAGATTACATCAGATTAACCAGAAAAATCGATTGCAAAACCAAATCGATTCGGCGGCACGAGAAAATATGCTTTGTTTTTGGGGTGGGATCAGAAAGGTGTGGTGTACTATGAGTTTCTGAAATACGATAAAACTGTTCCGACTGATCGCTATCGACAACAAATGATCAATTTAAACCATGGATTAAACAAAAAACGATAAGATGGGTGCAAGAAGACATGGTAAAATTATTCTGCAACATGACAATGCACTGTCACACACACATCAAAACCAGTTCAGGATACGATCAAAACGCTTGGCTGGGAATTGTTACCTCACCCGCCTAATTCACCAGACTTAGCTCCTTCTGATTACCATTTGTTTTCATCGATGCAACACACTCTTGTTGACCAGATTTGATTGATTTTTTTATTACAAAGGGTGTGAATGTGAGGGGTGTACACCCCGCAGTAATTCTAACATTAAGTGAGATTATGGTCAGGAATGATAGCCTTCCGAAACTAACCAACCAAACGAACAAACTGGGAAATATTTAGAAAAAAGCTGTATGGATTTACAACACAAATTGGATACAATAAATTAAGCTTTATTAAACCAAAAATGTGTCATTTTTGTGGTAAAAATATTATCGCATCACTGTAGCACTTCTTCGGAATTCAAATTTAAACCATTAAGAGAGTTCTGCAGAGATCGAAACAAATGGTAATGTGAAGGTACAAGGTCTGGACTATATGGTGGATACATTAAAACTTCCCAAACCAAGCTTGTGCCGAGACATCAAAGATGTGTGGGGTCTGGCGTAGTCATGATGGAACACTACACTCTTTGGATTGATTAATTCTGGGCGATTTTTTTTAATCTCGTGCTAATAGTCCACGCTTCTAATGGGAATATTCAAGAAATACGATAGAAAGAAGTGGTGAAACTAATGCCGCCACCCATGTGCCCTAAACCTTCAGAACTAACATATTATTAAAACTGCCAACTAATCACACAAAATTGCATGTTTCCATGTTAGGGTTGTTGCTCAATCAAATTGTTTGCTAAGTATTTTGATAAATGTACAGGATATTACAGTTTTCAAGAAAATGTGTAATGCAGCAAAATGTGGCAAGGTTCAATTTGGGGCGGTTCGCAATCATAAATTCGTGTAATTATAGCAAGTAATACATACATTTTCGGCTCTATTGTGGCATTTATTTGCCAATCACTATATAATATTACCAAAATCGAAAATTTGGAAACGCAAATGGAGACGTGGTTGGAATTGTGGGGCTATATATGAAGAGAGAGAATTACCAGAAATCTATTAAATAAACGGAACACGCATCAGAGGTAACCCAATTAACATTAACCAACGTGCGAACCCATTGGCAGAAACACCATCTTTATGAGGACGTAATAGAATTAATAGAATGACCAAATAAATCTCCAGGTTAAGACAACCAACTGAATTATTCAAATCTGTGGTAACCAAATGGTCGTAAAGGTTTGGGACGACGAAAAATTTAACAGCCGTTTTGTTGATGCGAATAATGGTACCAATTTTTAAGAATCGAATCTATAACTTATAACGGAAATATATGAAATTCCTATATAATACATAAAAGCCTAGAAGTAATTGACGAACACCAATTGTGACTTCGCAGAAGAGGTAGCATCCACGACCGATTTTTACCATCCAACAAATTATACCAATTGTAAAAAAGACAGTCAGGAGTACAATACAATAATTCACCAACTATTTGTAGACTTCTATTTGCGGTGACCAAACATATGCGATTCCATTGAAAGTGACCCTCTTTTTGATTACCAAAGAGTTCGGCTGTCCACCAATAAGGGGATAAAGCTTACTAAGGAATGTAATATGATTATTGAAAATATATAACGAATCATTGAACACACACAGAAAAGGGACCACAGCAAGGAAACTACTTATCAACAATATCCAATATTTTCAAATTAGCACTGGACTGGAGTAACACTATAAATTGAAGTGATATACCAACTGCAAGGGAACAATTCAGTTAATACATCAAAACTATCAAGTGCCGACGAAATGGATTAAGACAGACATTTAAATATTTGGATTCCGACGAAATGGAGTAGGAAATTAATATCCGAATAAAGTAACCAAACTTTCTCTATATATCGACATTACGACTTTTGTTTAAAAGCAATAGTTAATTATTAAGTCGAAACATGTACAATATTGACTATTCCTTTGCATCGTCATGCGTATGCAGACGTCGACAGTAACTGCATTACATAAGAATAATTATTGATGTACGAATTCGAAAGGAATGTGCTGAGATGAAGTGGTTAGATTGTGTTTAAAAATATGAGTCAGGCAAACAGTGTTGCGGTTAATTCACGGCTAATAAGTAAATATAATATATAAATTAGGTGTAGCCAAAAATAATACCAAATATAATTTAATCTAAAACAAAATAAAATAACTTTTAGTCGTTACTTACCACTACTTATGGTAATTATCGCAACTATGGTTCAATCTTCATCCATACACCAAATATCCATCCAATACCTCTATAATAAAAATAATTAAGTTAATAATTATAAAAATAAGAATTATAATTATAATAAAAATATTATTGATGGCGATAATTAAATCGTCCCACTACAACATGGTTTGGTTGCTTTAAAATAAGAAAAATATTACTAATAATATTTGAATTCAAATGTAATAAATAATCAATAAATCTAAAAATACATTTTTATAATTAAAAAAGTCTAAATAACAACAACAACAACAACAACAACAACAAAATATCAAAAACCGATATATTGATTTAAATAAATTTTTTTCCCATTTTGAAGTCAACACACATAAATTTTCGACTATGGCATTCTCTTTTAAAATGGTATGTCGTTCGTATTTAAATTTAAACTTAAATAAATAACCGGCAATAATATATATTAAAAATTGGGTCTATAACTAAGTCCTGGGGATAATCTGATGGGTGTCCGTAAGTAGTAAGTTGCTTGTACGCAGTGTGAAGTGGCAATACTTCGCTATTGTAGTAGTTAAATCCACCTTTCATATTCAGTGAAATGACCAGTTCAGTTGAAGTGTAAACAAGTATTTTTATGTAGTTGATTAAAAATGGAAATGTTTTGTACCAACAAAACAGCATTTGCGGGAAGTTATTTTAAGTAATTTTATTCAGAGTAGAAAACAGCAGCAGAAACTTATTGCTTTTTGTTACAAATTTATCGAGAACATTCCCCATCACAAAACAATTGTGAGAATTTATTTAAAAATAGTGATTTTGATGTTGGTGATCAGAAGAACGCTCGTTGGAGCACCAAAAAAATTTGAAGACGAAAAATTGGAAGCTTTACTCAGTGAAGATCCATGTTAAAGACGGAAGTGGAATTAGCATTGGCATTACATGTTACCCAAGCAAGTGTTTTGCAAACGTTCCAAAGAAGATGGGAATTGTTCAAAAGCTATCGTATTGGATACCACATAAATTACGGGAAAGACAACAAGAAAATCGAAAAAGAATGTGTGTGCTTCAAAGACATTCAATTTTGCATCGAATTTTGTGACCGGTGATGAAAAATGGATCCTTTACGATAATCCAAAACGTCTGAAAGCATGGCGGAAGACAGGTGAACCAGATCCATCGACACCAAAACACAATATTCATGATTCTATGGTTATGCTGTGTATTTGGTGGAACCAATGCTTGGTGTAGTGTACTATGGGCTGCTTAAACCGGGACTAACCATCACTGCTAAAAGTTACCGACAGGCAATTAATCTAATTGAACCGAGAATTGCATCAAAAACGATCAGAATATGCAAACAGACATTACCGTGTGATTTTGCAACATGATAATGCTAAATCGCTGGATTCATGGCTGGCTTCAAAACCTAAGAAGTTCTTCTATAAGGGAATCCATAATTTACCACAAAGATGGTCAAAAGTTGTAGCTTCAGATGGCCAAATACTTTGAGAATAAAATATAATGTATCGTTACTTTCAAATAAATGTGTTTTTTTTACCAAAAATATCCCCAAAACTTAGTTATAAACTCTAAATATTTTGTATTAAAATAATAAATGACCATAAAAATACGAAATAATAATATATTTTGATTGACTCCTTTCCGTTTTTTGTTGGTACAAAATATACCATATCTCTGTAGAGACGATATTCGAGCAGTGAATATATTATAATTACAAAAACAAATACCGATTTATTAATAATAAAATATAAAAAGTAAAAACTTGTATTTATACACTCATTTATTTTGCCATATAAAAATCTACAATTTTAATTATGGACACCAATAATTTATTTCTTTTAATTTAAACGGCACCGGTTTCTGAATATATATCTTTATTTTAATTTATACCATACAATACAATGTCGAACACATACGCCTATAGTGAGATCAAAGTGAATATATAATTAGAGAATTAATTAATAAACTATACAGCAACACTGAGCGCATTTGGAATAGGCTGTTGTCAAGCTCATGTTATGTGTTGAAAAACGGTTTAATCACACTTCACAATGATTCGCGCGTGAGTGTAGCCTGTTTTTTCGTTAAAATCTATACAGTCGTTTTAGCTCAATTAAGCAATAGTTCGGTCAAGCTATCGTCGGACATTTACATTTAGTCACTAATGACTGTTTTCAATAACAAGATTCAAATCAATGTTTTTTGTAAGAACCTCGTTTTATTTTAAACGTGCAATTTGCTAAATAACATAAATCCATGTACTCCAATGTAAATTCTTTCTTGATTTTTACGTTTGTTGGTTTTTATTCAACCCGCTCTGTACTTCCGTCATTTTGCTTAGCCCCCATTGACAAATTGACATTATTTGTAGATTCCTCGTACTTAAAATACGTACAAGAAATACAATTACTGAAATGAAAATTTGACCTTATAAAATATTATAAACACTTTAAAGTAGGGAGTCGTAGTACTACGATTTATCTTGACTGAAGCTTAAAAGCGGGTGTCGTAGTAATACGATTTATCTCGACTGTAGCTTAAAGGCGGGAGTTGTATTAGTACGGTTTGCAATGACATTACGCAATCCATGCGCCACTTCTATACGACGTGTGAGAAGGATCCGAGTATTTCCAGTACCGATTAGCCATGATGAAAGTGAAGTTCTAGGACGAAAAACGAGGAGGGGCGGTCGCCGCGTTACCTAGCATACTTTCGTCAAGATCCCCCGCCTTTAATGTGTTAATATATGAAACAATCGTCATAAAGCTTTGCCTGACAATATACAGGATGCGTGAATAGTTTCTAACCTTGCAAATAGATGATATTAATACTGGCAAATAAATAAGTTTATTGGAATATTCCATCATCATCATATGAATACCTGGAAAATTCGATCAATTCGATCTGTCAATTCATTTACAAGTCATTTGAAGTTCACGTGTCAGTGATTTTTTTTAACAATGGAAAAATTAAACAATCGAGCTGTCATTGAATATTTATTTAACAAAGGTTTAGCCGGCCAAGAAATTCATAATGATATGGTAAATGTGTGAAAGGTGGAAGTGCTCCATGCTCATAGGCAACAGTAAAGTAAATTGGGTTGCTGAATTTAAACGTGTGATCGTACAAGCTTTCAAGACGAACCGTGCCGGGGACGTCCAAAAACTGTATCAACATCATGAAATTGTTCTTGAAGATCCAAATTTGACTACGCGTTAAATACGTGCTGATAAACGCATCTCAGATGAACGAGTACGTCATAGTTTACATGAAGAATTGTAAACTGAATTCATGAAGAATTGAAACAAATGTGAAAAGTGCAATGCCGCACGCACACGTTAACAATTTAACAAAAAGGCAATGATCCTATATTGAAACAAGAACCTTTACAGAGGACTACAGCTGGATGTTTGGGTTCAATGAAAAACGCAGACTACGCATGAACGAACGGAAAAAAAAGTTTATGGAATGGTTTTTTGTGATGCAAAAGGAATTTTATTGTTCGATTAGAAAATCGTAAAACAATCAACTCAGGATATTATTGTAACCATTTGGATCAATTGGACGCAAAAATCCTTAAAAAAAAAACACCCGTGTTTCCAACATAATAATTGTTCATCAAGACAATGTGTAACTGTTCACAAAAGTGTCTTGACCATGACTAAATTCAAGGATTTAAAGTACGAATTGCTTGAGCATCCACTGGATTCACCACCAGATTGGGCTACCAGCAGCGACTACTACCTCTTCAGAAATCTCAAACAATTTCTGCAATCTTTCATCGCATGAAAAACTGCATTAATTTTTGGCTTGAGGTAGTTCTTTTTTTTTGGTCAATATAATCGCCCGACAATAAAATACATTTACTCCAGTTCTTTTCCAATAATTTTATCCCGTGCGGCTGACGAACGATTCCGGAAGGTCTGTCTGCATTTACTGCTGCAAGTTTATTTTTCCCCGATATTTGTCAATTTTCTGGTCATATATTTCTCTATATACCACGCAATTTTTATAGTTATAGTTGGCCAGATGATTTCCATTGCATGTACTTTGAATTGGTACAATTATCTGTAGTTTGGTTTTGACAAATAATAATTACAATCACGTACAGTAATTTTTTTAATTTAATAGACCATATAATAAAATATACGAGGTATGGCTATAAAATAACGAGATAGATAGATTATACAGAAGAATTTCCTCATTGACAAAAGATGTGTGCGCGAAAATTATGTCTACAATTCTCGCACAATGGAACAAAAAGAATCTCGTGAAAACGTATGTACTGGCGAGACACTTTGAATGCCATTTAAAAATAACACAAACTTCTTGGACAATTGTGACAATATGTGATGAAGAATCTTGATTGTTCACTTAGAGTCCAGAAACTAAGTGTCAATTTCGAAGAACACAACTTCACTGAGCGCTATTATTTAAGCTCGATTGTTTTTTCTCTATTTTCATGGGAATTCAATGGATTCGTGAAAATTAAACTATTAATTTTGCATTACTACCTCAAGGATCTTGTTCAACTGAGTGAATAAATAAGAAGTAAAGCCGCCCGAATTGTGGAAGAACAAGTCAAATGGGTTCTTCAACCGTGACAACGTACCGGCTCCCACCGCATTGACTCTTAAGACGTTTCTAGCCAAGTATAACATCCCAGTGTTAAAACATTCGCCTTATTCGCTTGAAATGGAATCATGTGATTTTTATCTGTTCCCCAATTGATTCTGTGTTATACAGTGCAATTTTTGTCCATTCCTTATTATATATTAAACCAATTTAACAGCAAGAAAAAGTGTTAAATCAGTTAATTTGACTGGCATGGTAAAGTTGTAGTGTTAAAAGGAACAAGTTTTCAGACCATTGTAGCTGTGAAAGAAAAAGCTAACAGAAGAAGTTTTATGAACGCTGTTTCGAACAATGGAAAACCCGCATCGAACGTTGTAGGGACCAAGGAGTGGTGTATATTGAAGTGGATTATAACTAATATATAAATTTAAAATAAAATGTTTTACATCATTTGTCTTGTTTTTTATTTATAGCCACACCTTGTGGCATCTGACACGAAGAAACAATTCAATTATTACATGTTATTTTATATTGTGTGTGTGTGTGTGTAAATATGGTGTAAAATTTGGTGCAAATATAAAACTATCATCAAATTCACAATAAATATAAAGCTACATAACAAAATACACACTATACTATGAGAGACCAGAGCAAGCGGCAGTGTATAGTTTTATTTTAATGGGTTTCTTCCAAGTTTTTTTCGTTGTTTGCTTATTTTTATGTATCACTTAACAACCACTGAAAATGCTATAAAAATCAATTTTATGCCCATATCGTGTGGTAAATTCGCATATACAGCACAGAACGATATACACAGACATTATACAAACCCACACACAGACCATTCAGAGTCAGTAAAATATTTTTGATGTGTCGTAAAATAAGTCGTAAGTTATTTTTTATAACCCTTTTTTTCATTCATCGGTGGTTCATTTTATTACCCACAATAAAATGACACCTTAAGAATTTATTTTATTTATATTTACTAAACACACTCTCTCACTAACTAACTAACTATATTATAACTAACTATAATCAATATAGATTCAATAATAAATAGACGTAATGAAAATTTAATTGCTAGTTATAATTATTTGTGTGTGGATGTGTAGGACACTTGTGTACAAATTTGTAAATTATTTGATTTAATTTTGCGCCAAATGAGATAATATATACGAGGTGTACCGGTATCAACTGAGCGCCAAGATACAAATGTCTCGATAGGGAACATTTGTAGTGAACGCATTTTTGTTTGGTTGCTATGACATCTGTTAAACATATTTGCGTATGCATCAGCTGCAGAATCGCCTCGAATACTTGTCGAGGCATATGGTGATCATGTTTTATCAGAACCAACATACAAAAGATGATTTCAACGGTTCACAGATAATGGAGTTTGATGTGAAAAATAATGAACGGTGGAAGACCACCAAAAAAATTTGATGACGCCGAATTGCAAACAATATTGGATGTAACTGATACTTTGAATCAAAAGCAAATGACATAAATGTTAAATGTTGCACAACAAACAATTTCTGAGCGTTTAAAAGCTATGGGAAAGTACCAAAAGTGTGTGGAAAATGGGTGTCTCGCATGAATTGAGTTGAAAGACAGATGGAAAACCGCAAAAAATACTTGTGAAATTTTGCTTGCCAGACACGAAAGAAAACCGGTATTGTTGTCGAATTGTTACTGGCGATGAAAAATGGATTTATTTTAAGAATCCTAAACGCGTTAATCCAGGACAACCATCAACATCGACTGCAAAACGAAATCGTTTCGGCAATAAAACAATGCTGCGTCTGTCTGGTGGTATCAGAAAGGTGTGGTGTACCACGAACTCCGAAAAAACCTGGTGAAACTATTAATGCAGATAGTTACCGAAAACAAATGATCAAATGGAACCATTAGGCCTGTAAATAATGGGTATCAATGGATAAACTCTGCTATAATAGTAAATACTGCCCCCCATGGATAAAACATAATGAAAGTGAGTGACTACATAATAAGTATCACGTAAAATAATGTCAATAGATGAATTAGCAAGAATAACTCCTGTTAATCCTCTAATTGTGAATAAAAATACAAATCCTAAAGATCAAAGGTAATGCAGGAAAGAGTGCAGCAGAAATAAATTCTGTGGAATGTCGCTAATGTACTATAAATTTTAATTCCTGTTGGAACTGCAATAATTATTGTAGCAGAAGTGAAATAAGACCGAGTATCAACATCTATCCCTACTGTGATGAAATATGATGAGCCCATACAATAAATCCTAATAAACCTAATTCCTAATATTGCATAAACCAATTCCAAGAGAACCGAAAGTTTCTTTTCTGGCTCTTCTTTGTCTAATAATATGGAAAATTATTACAAATATAGATAAAATTAAAATGTAAACTTCTGGATGACCAAAAAATCTATGTTGGTATAGAATAGGGTCTCCGCCTCCGAATTGGGTGAAAAAATGAAGTATTTAAATTTCGATCGGTTAATAATATACTGATTGCACTTGCTAAAACATGGTAATGATACAAATAATAAAATAGCAGTAATAACAACAGATCAAACAAATAAAGGTATATTCGGTCAAATGAAATTCCAATTGATCGTATATTAATTACAGTGGTAATAACATTTACGGCTCCTAGAATAGAAGAAATCCCTGCTAGACGAAGAGAAAGAAATAGCTAAATCAACAGATCTGCCACTATATGAGATAGTGTTCTTGATAAAGGCGGGTATACAGTTCATCCTGTGCCAGCCCCATTTTCTACTATACTTCTTATTAACAATAACGTTAGTGAAGATAGGCAGTATTCAAAATCTTATATTGTATTATCAATGGGATCAATCAATTTCCAAATCCTTCAATTATAATAGGCATTACTATACCAAAAAACAATTATAATGAAAGCATGGGCAGTTACAATAACATTATAAATTTGATCATTTCCAAGTAAAGAGCCTGGGTGGCCTAGTTCAGCCCGAATTAACATTCTTAAAGAAGTTCCTATATAGTATCACTGCTGAACACCCAAAAATGAAATATAAAGTTCTAATATCTTTATGATTATGCTAGTAGAGAATAGCCATTGTTGCGATTAAATGGCTGATAATAGGCGATAAATTGTAAATTTATTTAGGAGAAAATTTCTCTTTAATCATAATCTAATTAGTTTCACCGGCGCAGAATACAATCAAATGACTTGGCTGGTAGCTGCTATCTCACCCGGCGCCGTATTCACCAAAAATTGGCTCCTTTCGACTGCCATTTGTTTTCATCGATAGGACACGCATTGGCTGAGCAGCACTTCGATTCCAACGAAGAAGTCGAAAATTAGGTGTCTGAATTGGTTTGCTTCAGAAACGGCGAACAATTCTATTGGCGTGCGGTATCCACAAATTGTGTCAGAAAGGTGGTTAAAATGTGTAGAAAACAATGGCCAATATTTTGAATAAAATCTTTTATACTTTCCCATTTAAAATTAGTGTTTTATTTTCACATAAAATGCGCTCATTTGATACAGGTTCTAATTAAGAATTTTTGGATGGGTTTAAAAATGCCGGTAAATTACAAATTTATTCTAACGACAACAATTTAAAAGAAACACATAATTATTGTATTATTTATTTATAATTTTTACTCAACCATTTAATAATTAACAGATTCATAATTTCTATTTTAACATTTAACAGCGGCAATTACATTTCCATTATATAATTCATAGTCTGGTTTTTGTAGTTATCTTAAACTCACATCTTAATAAAAATTATACGTTTATATTATTTTGATGAGGTACTTTTTTTTATAGCGCTTGTAAAAATAAAAATAAAAGAAATATAATATCGGTGTAAAATAAAACACTTTTAAATATATTGGGTCTATAACTAAGTTTTGGGGATGTTTTGGTAACGACACAAACACATTTATTTGAAAATATCGGTACATTATATTTTATTCAAAGTATTTGCCATCTTTGTGGAAAATTATGGATTCCCTCATCAAAGAAGAACTTCTTAGGTTTTGAAGCAATCCATGAATCCAGCCATTTTTTCATATCTTCGTATTAATTGAACCGCTGTGCAGAAAGCGGGGTGACTGTATCGACCGGAACAAATGGTAGTCGGATGGAGCAATGTCTGGTGAATATGGCGGGTGGGATAGGACTTGCCAGCCAATTGCTTCTAACGTTTCTTTGACCGGTCTTGCAACATGTGGTCTTGCATTATCATGCTGCAGAATCTGTTGTCTGTTGGCATATTCTGGTCGTCCCACCAGATACACAGCATAACCTTAGAACCATGAATAATGTGTTTTGGTGTCGATGGATCTGGTTCACCTGTCTTCACCTATGCTTTCAGACGTTTTGGTTTATCGTAATGGATTCACTGTACATCACCAGTCACAAAATTCAATGCAAAATTGAATGTCTTTGAAGCAAAATTTCACACACATTGTTTTTCGATTTTCTTGTAGTCTTTCCGTCAATGTTCATGTGGTACCCAATACGATAGCTTTTGGACCATTCCCATCTTCTTTAAACGTTTGCAAAACACTTGCTTGGGTAACATCTAATGCCAATGCTAATTCTTCTTCCGTTTCACATGGATTTTCACTGAGTAAAGTTTCCAATTCTTCGTCTTCAAATAATTTTTTGGTGCTTCAACGCTCATTCTTTATCACCAACATCAAAATCATTATTTTTAATCCGTCTAAACACAATTGTTTTGTGATGGGGAATGTTCACCATAAATTTAAAACAAAAAGCGATAAGTTTCTGCTGCTGTTTTCTTCTCTGAATAAAATTACTTAAAATAACTTCCCGCAAATGCTGTTTTTTTTGATACAAAACATTTCCATTTTTAATCAACTACAAAAAAACACTTGTTTACACTTCAACTGAACTGATCATTTCACTGAATATGAAAGGTGGATTCAACTACTACAATACCGAAGTATTGCCACTTCACACTGCGTACAAGCAATACTATACTTACGACACCTATCAGATTATCCCCAGGACTTAGTTATAGACCCAATATAACCTAAAGAATATTCTTTAATATTATAATGTTTGTGGTTTGTCGGCTTAAGCAGCAGCAGCCGCATCAGCACCAGCATCACATCACACATAAATATATTCAAATAAAAATGATTTTATGATTTTTTAATTTGAGAATAAAATAAGAAGATAAAAATAAAAAGACCAATCCAAACGAAACACTTTTTTTTTAATGTTGAGATTTCAGTTGATTATTTTTTATTTACTGATTTTGAAGTTATTAAATTTTGTAAACATTAAAATATTGTTAGTTTTTATCATCATTTTGCGGTTTTCTTTTATTTATGGGTGTGTGTGTGTGTGTGTGTGCGTGGGTGAGTGTATAGATAATTAAATGATCATCTCATTAACATTAAAATAATATAACAACTGGAAAACATTTTATTTTCTTGTAATACATCGGTCGAACAATAAAATAAAATGCACACAAATCAAACTTTTAAGAGATAGAAAATTTAAAAATGTCAATGTTATTCTGTTGCGAATTGGATAAAAAATGCAACGAAAAGGGTTAATCCGACTTGAGGAAATAATTCTGTCAGCGGTCCATTCAACTGTTTAGAAAGTGTTTTACGAAGTTTCGTGCGGAAGGAAATTTTTTACCTTATAAAAACGACTCACAACCATGTCATGAAAACCGGTTTGAAGAGGAAGAACTTCAAACGTTACTTTAAAAATAAAATACCAAATAATATTCAACAAGAATTTGGAACACATATAGTTAGGAGTTAATACACAAGTGGTAATTTCAAATCGATTGCATATGTGCAATGGGAAAGATTCACAACAAGGAGGGAAAATGAGTTTATCATGAGCTAATGATATAACTTAACCCAGGTTCGGGTTAAGCCTTCATCAATCCGATCTATATCTACAGCTAACGCCTTGTTCAATATCCGAATTTTAAGAATCTTATCATATCAAATTTTACTTCATCTAACCATCTATCCCTAAGTCATCCGGCTCTTCCTTCTTCCTTCAAAATAACCATCCAATGACAAACGATCATTCCTCTATACGTGAGATAAATGTTAAAGCCATTTAAGTCTATCGATTTTGATTGTTTTGACAATATTACCGTACAACTTGTCTATTTCGAAATTGTACATAGCTTCGTATCCAACCAAATATGTCACGGAGTATTTTCTCGTTCAAAAATCTGAAGTAATTGTTTCTGATTCTGTCTCATGTACAATGCCTCCGATCCATACGTTAATATTAGACTTATACTACTAATGCCTTATACAAATTAATATCTCGTTGTAATGTTTTCGATTGGAAATGTTTTTTTTAGCCCCCAAAGTAGCATCTGTTTCCGATTGCTATCCTACGGTGGATTTTCTCTTCACATATCATAGTCCACATTTACCAACTAGTGGGACTTTTTGTCATACATAAATTGTAAGTACTTACAATTTCTCTTGAATGAATTCACCATCAATTATTTCATCAAAATATTCATCAAAGAATTTATCCGGAAATGTATCTATGAATTAAAAAAGTAGATCTAATTTCATAAATAAATTCACCAGCGAATTCATCAATTAGTTCAATAAAGAATTCACCGATGAATTTCCAATTTTCTCTATAGCGCCCGATCATTTGTACATAAGGTTCTGCTTAAATTGGAAACATCAGATTGCGATACACAATCGGTTACAAAATGTAAAGAGCATGAGGAACGTTTGGATACCATTAAAACTACAAACTGTATTCAACAAATACAAGCTGACGTTGACGAAAATCCTTCAAAGTCAATAAAAGCCTTCGCAAGCGATCTTAAAGTCTCTGAGGGCCTAGTTCGTCGAGTCGTACACGAAGCACTACGCTACAAGTCCTATATGTTATGCGCATATGTCGACACCAACTTGTGAGCTGAGAACTATGTCAGGAAAATGTCTTTTAAACCAGTTTAAGCACCCAGAAGCTCTCAATATGATATGGTTTTTTTCTGATCTTAAAAATTTCGATCAAGACCAAAAAAATTAATCGGAGAAATGATAGATGGTTATGTTCAAAACATACAGAGGTTACCCGTGTTCGGCATGCTCACTTCTTTTCGCTGGGGCTTCGAGTTAATGCTGCCGCTTACATCGAGACACTTTGAGACTTAGAACCGATGCCGCCATGCTTAACGATTCACCTGGTTTAGTTATGAGGTCCGCAGGTGATTTATTATTGTTGAGCTTCAATAATAACATTCTTTCTATACAAATCAATTTACACTCGAAATTCCTCTTAGAACGATAGCGGTTGTTGTAGCTCGCGCTAGCATTTCCAACCTGGATGTATTTTTTTGCATCACGAGCATTTTTACCATTATCATCAAACAACAATAATTTAATTTTTAATTCTTCATGAATTTGTATTCTTCAATGAGGCCGGCCATTGCGAAGCCCAATATTCATATCAAAAAAGTGTTGTGATTGTGTGTTTGTGTGTCTGGTGGAATAGAAGGGAAACTATCTATTCTGCGAAAACGTCATGAATGTGATCAATTTGTCACGGATTAACGTAATTAAGTTCAAATGAACAAATTGGCTTATGTCTTAGTGAATCAAAGATCAGCTGTTCAGATCAAGTTACAGTGTTATTTCGTTGCTATGTTTCCACTTAAACGCATCAATTACAAAAAGAAACAAAGTTAAATTTTAAATATTGTTTGCTTTACTTCACCGGTATCATAAGTGATTAGCATCAAAACGACCATACAAGTTCGTTTTCTGGAACAAAATTGAGTTCATGATAATTGTTGGTATTATTTCCAACGGTAGTAATTACTTTCTGTAATAGTTTTCTCGATATAAAAGTGTCAACAATTGTAAACAACTATTTTTTAGTGTGCCGTTCATTTTAATGACACCAAAACCAAAAAAAATGGACTTTATAAAATGTGTTAATTATTTTTTACAACCTGTTGAACACAGAGCACACACATTTTATTGTACTTTCTCAACAAATTTAGTTGCAATACTCTTTCAAATAAACATATTCGTTTAAATATTTGGAACGTCCGATGGTTATGGATTTACTGGTTAATAATTTAGTATTTTAAAATATTGCATTACACAAATTGTATACATTTCTGAAGGAATGACATTGCGTCTCTTCCACTAATACCGCGCCGTGGTGGGTGGTGTTGGGTGGATGGGTATGCGAACAAAAATTTAAATAAAGTTATTTTGTTTATTGCTCCAGTTGCAGGCCACTTAAACAATTTAATGACTGATATTTTTAGAAATGAAATAATACCGAAAATTTAAAATTTAATAAATGTTAAACAATTTTAATTTATGTAAATTGGATCTTCATATTTGAAAAACAACAAAATATATTAATTAAAATAAATAATTTATCTAAAAAAATATAATGTCATTCAATTTTCAATCAAAAAAAGCTTTAAAAAAAAACCGAAAAAAAACGTGATCATTAAAAAAAAATGATGATTATTATTTTCAAAAATTAATAAATTAAAAATTTAAAAACGAATAAAAAAAAAAAAACCCAATAAACAAAATACAAAAACATTTATAAAACCGAAAAAATAAATAATAATATAGCAATAATCGAAAATTTGATTGAAAATAAAATCGGGCAAAGATTATAAATAATAAAAATAAAATAAATACGAAAAACATACCAAAAATTCAAAACTATAAATCAATTAAATTTATACGAATTTTATGTTAATTAATGGGTTTTTAGTAATTTTATTTAGAAATAAATATGTTTTGTTAGCGAAGCGAATGATACGGTAACGTCTACAATCTTTGGTCATTTACAATTTTTAAGCATCAATCGAAAATATAATTTTACTTTCTTTGGTTAATTACTGGCGTTACATCCTGTGCGATTGTTGTTGTTTTTCCAAATTTGACAGTTAACCGTTTGCGTCCAACCTCTACTTATTATTATGTAATTTCGTAGGGAAATTTAAATGGGTATGCTTCACTTCTACTATTCTAATGGACCCGCAGACTCACCATAATGTCTACTTATTGAATCATTAACTAAGTTTTAAGCGAATACTGCTTTCACACAGTCCGCTTAATAATATTGTACTTCTACACAGGCGCCAGAACAATGATGAATGTCGGCGGCTACTTATTTATTATTCGTAGCTCAAAATCCAACACAGGACGTTCCAATTTCCGCAATCTGTGGACGCGTTCGGTTGCATCTGGTTTTGAAAATATGCTATGCACAAAATACCACCCTAAAGGGTTTAAATTAGATTAATACAACTGCCAGCATTTGTGTTAGTTTTCAACAAAAAGTATAAGCTGTCACCAAATTTTAAAAGGTTTTTTTTAAAAATATATGCCAAAAAATGTCCACTGTTCGTCCACCGAAAACGTGAACGTATTCACCTTATATCTTTATCATTTATTTTGTGTTACGAGCTAAAAGTGTAAACAACATATATTTTTCGTTTGTTGAAAATTGTCGTGTGATTTGTTTATTGTTATTGTCGCATTGGACGAAAGTTAATTGCTGCTGAAAGTCATCGAATTCTTGTCGAAGCTTATGGTGAACATGCTTGAACATGAAAGTCATTGCATACAGAAGTTGTTTCAACGATTCAAAAGTGGTGATTTTGATCTGAATGACAAAGAACGTGCAAATACCAAATACAAAAAAAATTTGAAGATACGGAATTGCAAGCATTTTTATGGTTGCAGACGATGTACAATCGCATCAACAACTGGCCGCTTCATTGATTAAATGTATGTCAAAAAACCATTTCTAATCGCTTAAACACAATGCGGGTAAGATGCAAAAGGAATGAAAATGGGTTCCATATAGGAATTGACTGAAAGTAGGCAGAAAGAAATGGGCAAAACCACGTGAGTGAAATTTTCATTGGAAGACAGCAAAGAAAGTCGTTTTTGTGTCGTACTGTGTCTCACTGGTGATGAAAAATGAATTTATTATGAAATAAACATTGGACTGATCCCGGTCAACTGCAGTAAAATTGACGCCAAAACGTAATATCCATGGAAAGAACGGTTTTCAATGTGTATTTGGTGGCACCAGTTGTGGTATATTATGAATTGTTGAAACCTGAACAAATTATTACTGGGTGAACGATACAAACAACAATTTTTTGAATTGAATTGAGCATTGAAAAAAAGCGAACAGAATGGACCAACAGACATGTAAAAGTGATTCTTTTCCACGACAATGCCTCGTCCTCATGTCGCAAAAGCGGTATAAGAAACATTGGAAGCATTAGGATGGGATGTGTTACAACAGGCGGCCACACAATCGTAAAAAGAATAAATGATTTCGAAAGAATAAATGATCGAAATTTATATAAATCGGAAAAAAAATCTAGAGAATTAAAGTACAACTGCAGGCATTGAAAGTTACAATTTTATAGACCACACACTTTTGACATGAATATTTAATTTATGATTCTTTAGCGCAGGCAAAATATGCGTAACTGATAATAATCTCAATGACAAGTGTCAAGTGGCTGACAATGAGAACTTACTCATTGAGGGTGTACCATTGTTTTGGACTTTCATCTGCATCGAACCATTGCCGTGCACGACTCCTATTGTCATAAAGGACCCATTTTTTATCACAGTTGATAATTCTGTTCAAAAGTGGTTCCCATTTTTAATTTCTTAGAAGCAAAGAACTGCTGATTTCAAAGCGATGTTTTTTTTTGCTTTTCGTTTAGTTCTTGCGGAACCCATTTATCCAATTTTTTAAATTTACCAATGGTTGAGAGGTGGCGTGAAATAGTTGCTGTACTAACTCATAATTCTTGTGCAACTGCTAGAACAGTAGTGCAAGGGTTAGACTCCATATAGACACTCTCAATGCAATGTCATCAAGCATTGACTCCGGTCGTACAAGTGGTTTGTTTTCAAGACATTCATCACCATCTTCCAATTCTTTAAACCAATGCAACATTAATGTTTCGAGCAACGCTGCTGAATCGCAATGACCACTTTTGAATTCATAAAGAATAATAACACGTAAATCGTGAGAACTCACGTTTAGAAATCAGCATCGGAAAAGATACAATAAAAGTAATGCATAACACTGTTAGTATTTTAACTCCAGTAATCTGGGTCTTCGGTTTTGTTACACTTGCGTTACTCCTTGCACAGTTAACTATGGCTATAAAACACAAAAAAAAAATACGTTCAAAGTGTATTTACAAGAATACTTTGAAGTACAAAGCTGTCGAAAATTGAACGGTGGGCAACGATAGAATCCATTACCCTAAAAAATGGAAACGAACACGATTACTATTATAATAAATTGTATTCTAATAATACGTGAATAATAATAATAAACAAAATTTCGTGTGTTGATGATGTTGGCGTTATTATTAATTAGTATTATTTGATATTTCAAGAAAAATTATGAATTCGATATGATAAAATATCGTTTCTTCATTAAATGCGAAAGCTCACAAATGGTTGTTTTTAAAATAATGAATTTATAAAACCTATGACATGACAACATTTAAAACAATAAATACTCATTTGATTGGAATATTTTAATTATTTATTTGGCGGTGTACATTAAATCCTTTGCATAATCCTATACCATAAGTTAAGACGTACACGACATGTGGTTTCAGTAGAATTGAATATTATGCGGAAGTGAATTACTTTATTTTACATAAATGTAGATATATTTAACTTGCCCCACCTTCATCCAGAATTGTTAGTCCAATAAATACCGACAAACTACATTAAATCGATCCAATTACAGCTGTTAGCTGTCACACATGCATGCGAGGTTTGGTCACAACATAAATGCTTGAAGAAGAATTCAATGAATAATGTTTGTTAAATTTACGTTAAGAAATTTATCTTGGACTAATCCTACAGTCCATTGCCTGCCTATGATTATAAAATGTGCCTTTTAAACATGCCAAACCCTTTGGACACATAGAAATTAATTAAAATTATCGTTCACTTGAATTTTTTTCAATAAATTAGGTATCGTACCAATTATTTTAGTCTCTAACTTTTTACCTGTTTTTAATTTACAATGAATTAATTTTAATGACATTGTAAATAATCCCAAAATTTGGATTTTAATCGTAAATTACAAATACTTTAAGTTTTAGTTGAATTTCTTTCAAAATACTCGTAACTTCACTATTTTATAATAATTTAATTTAATTTTATAGTCATTACTTTTTATTTTTAAGTTAATTAATTAATTAATTTAATATAAAGTGGGGGGCAATTTTCCCGATAAAATATAGCGGTGAATTTCCAATTTTATGGTCTTTTTGACATGCAATTTACTAGAGATCCTGTTCTTGGCTCTTAATATTATTATTATTTCATAATCCTGGTAGATTTTGAAACATTCTCATCAAAAACGACCCATAAATTCACAGGTGGGGGATTCAAATCAGGAATTTGATTACGCCATTCTATGATAAGTTTCGAATCGTTAAAATATTTCATGGTTATTTTTTTTGCTATGTCCTTCGGATCATTATTTTCTTATTATTGAGTAATCCGAAGTAACGTTTCATTTTATCACAACGACCAGAATGGACCAGAAGAAATGGCAAGGTAATTTTGTTCTACGATGACAATGCAACTGCTCACAAAACCAAACCGTTTCAGGATACAATCAAAGCACTTGGCTGGTAGCTGCTACCCCACCCACCGTATTCACTAGACTTGACTCCTTCCGATTGCCACCTGTTTTCATCGATGGGACACGCATTGGCTCAGCAGCACTTCGATTCCTACGAAGAAGTCGAAAATTAGTTGTCTGATTGGTTTGCTTCAAAAGACGAACAATTCTATTGGCATTCTATTGGTAATAATGGCTACAAAAAATTTAGGATTTTAAATTGTTACACTAATTTCGAATGTTAAGAATTGCATCTATCCAGAATGAATGAAATGAAACAATTGCAAATCGGAGCAGTAGTTCTTAAGCGCCATTGTTCAAAAATAATTGTAAAATCGCATTCGATTACAATATTGTATTTTAGTTACAAATATAGAGATAGTTGGCGTTGAGCGCATCCAAGGAAGAAACATTCTTAGTAATTATATGGATGATTAGCCCGTGTATAGTGATGTGTGTGTGTGTGTGTGTGTGCAGATAATCTTTGATAATTAGCGTCCAAAACCATATTATCAAAGATATTCGTTTTTCTTTTTATTCCATACTGACTGGGACATCCTGTAAAATTTTTTCTATCCACACAACCTTTGGGATTTCCTTTGAATTTTTGGCGAACATTCTAATTTTTACCTGTAGGGGTTGTTATACGATTTTACCGACAGAAGATGTATACGATGATTATAGTCAACCCTTAGTTATCTTTGTGTCGCTTGACAATATCAATCTTAAATCTTTTTAAAAATTAGTAACAATTTTTATTGCAAATCACGTTTCAAAAAGGATATTAAAATACAAAAATTTGACACAATATCTATTGAATTTATTAGAAAGCCAACATTGAACATTATTCTTTAAATCGTACATGGGATACATGTGCTAATAAATCATTTGTGAAACATCTATAGGAAAATATTCTAAATATAATATGATAATTGTTGCAGCAGGTAAATATTTTTTATTTTAAATTTTTCTACAAACTTTTTTGGTCCTTAATTAAAAATTAAAAACTAAATCATCAAAATAAAAGAAAAAAAAATACAATTTATGGATAATTTTAAAATTACAAAATATTCACGTACCAAACATAATTGAGTGCATGCATTCCGAGTGTGAGAATACATACAAATATATTTATAATAATCCTATTAAAATACAAATTAATTCCAAATGCTTTGACAGTACCCCAAATGTTTGACATTTTGTATTTATGAATCTATAGTAAAAGAATTCCATGTATGTTGAATTGAACTAATTGATAGGATTAAAATTGCATCAAATGTAGATACGAGACAATATTCTACTATTAAGAAGAGTTAATTGCAGTCAATATACCACGACGTTACAGTAAATGTATGGAAAATGATGATGGATACATTTTACATTATAATATTTGTCGACGGAGTGTCTATCAAATGTCGATATTTTTTTTAGGACCACATCATCTTCACGTTAAAAACTGTTTGTCCTATAGCAAAAACAAACCGAAACGAAATGTTTGAGATAATTGTGGCGAAAAAAATTAATTTCCAAGGATATACGATCGTAACTTGAAAGCCAGAGCCCTACATTAAAATGGTATTAATGTTATATATTATTTTCAACTAATTTCAAGAATTATATTCAGATTTCCATTATATATTGCTGAATCCGTCGGTCTGGGTATTATTTTCCATGAACTTTATGGAAATTGATCATATATCGGAAATATGCAAAACTAAGTTCCGTTTTTTGGTTAAAATTTTACATGTTTATTTAACAAATAATATAAAAGTGGTAAATTATTCAAAGTATGCTCCTACAGAAACCATAACCGTCGCCAATTTTTAAGACCGAATTTACGGCTTCCCTGTCGGAAGAAGGCGTCATCTTTTGAGGTGATCCATATTCCTCAATTCGATTGTTGAAACTTTCATATAATATGTGAATCGTACGAGTTGAAGGGCTGACTGCATCGATCGGAATAAATAGTAATATCTAGAGAATATAGCGGTTGTAATAGAACAAGTTCTGTCATTACAAATAACGTTTGGCACTGTTAAGTTGCAAAATTAGTTTGTTCTGTCCATACTGGTGGTTTTTTCATCACGGCTTGCTTCAAACACATTAGTTTAGTATTAAAATACCGAAAAATTTCCCACGTAACTCGCTATATTTCACGATTTTCACGATTTATTAACATTAAGGCTATATCACTGCGGTGCTGAGTGATGAGAATAGCATGAATTTATCAACATGAATATTTCGCTTTAGTTGTGATGAGCTGTAGCTTTACCAGGCGGTACCCAAACCATTTTACGCTCATAGTAAATTCATTTTTCATCTCCAGCCACAATTTCAGCAGCGGATTTTTATTTTAATGAAAACAAAATATAAAAATGCTTCCTACAATTTTTCGATTATTTCGTACAACACTTTCCATTTTCATCCGAACATCAAAGAGCTTGTGTATTACCAGAAGCCACACTTACTATCAAAAGATTTATGCCATCTATTTGAAAAACGAAACTTACTTTTAAATATATACTCAATATGGAATTAATGCTCAAACGACATACAATATATTAATTTTGATCAAAAGATTTATTATCATTTCCATAATAGCCGCGTTAATATAATTAGGAAACAATAGTTGATCAAAATTACATCAGCCATAACCAAATAATTTTAAGATTTAATAATATATAATTGAAACCGGAACTATGGGGATCATTTTAAAGTAAATTTCATATCAAAAAACAGCATTTGAGAAAACGTTCAGAAGCATTTCTTTAATTTGCCAATTTAAATTTTGTAAATGTATGGAAAAAAATATTTATTAATAATCCCAGTGGTACTTTTTGTGTATTTAGTTCCAATTTCTTCAATGAATGCATACGCATAAATTGTGTAGATACTTTCCCTTTTCATGAATGAATTCACCAAAGAACTCATCAATTAATTCATCAAAATATTCACCAAAGAATTTATCCGGGTATTTATCTATGAATTTTTTAAAGTAGTTCTAATTTCATAAATAAATTCACCAGCGAATTCATCAACTAGTTCAACAAAGAATTCACCGATGAATTTTTTCTGTGAAAACTAAACAATTTTTTCAACTAATTCACGTTGACGAAAATCCTTCAAAGTCAAGAAGATCCTTCGCGAGAGACTTTAAACTCTCTGAGAAGTTAGTTCGTCGAGTCCTATGCTACAAGTCCTATATGTTATGCGTATATGTCGGCACCAACTCGTGAGAAGAGAACTATGTTAGGAAAATTAATTTTAAACAAGCTTAAGCACCCAGAAGCTCTCAATAGGATATGGTTATTTTCTGATGTTAAAAATTTCGATAAAGAGCAAAAAATTTATGGGAGAAATGATAGATGGCTATGTTCAGAATCTACAGAGGTTACCCGTCTTATGCAGACGAAATTTCCAGCTACTGTTATGGTTTTAGGAGTTGTGAACAACGACGTTCATGTTATGCTATCTCACTTGTTTTTCCAGGCGCTTCGAGTTAATGCTGCCGCGTTACATCCAAATTTTAGCAAGTGTTGTTAAACCTTGGATTTATAGTGTATGTACATTTCGATGGCATGAAAAGTAATCCATTCAGAAGGCATGAAAAATAGTTTATCCATTCCGAACCCAAGAAAAACTCATCCAATTCGATTCTATGAAAAATCCACCCATTCCGAACCCATGAACAACTCATTTAGAGCAGAAGTACATACCACCAATGACATGATTGTAGAAAAGTAATTTAAAAAGTATTGCAAGAATGGAGTAGTGCTGACAAGAATGAAGTGGACAATAATCGATGTTATCATATAAATACCGATCACACTGGGATGTAAATTTCGAGGCGTATTGAAACCAGCGATAATTCACGATCGATTTTGTTAAACTATTCATGTATGTAAATAGGAATACATTTGTTATGATGTAGTATCGTATATTTACAACAAATAATAAACAATAATTTACTATAATATATTTATTTATATACAACAACATTTAGTCGACGACATTTTATCCTAAAATAACCATTAATTATCTCAATAAACGAGCGATGCTGTTAATGGCCGATAAATAATAAATCCAAGAGAAATTACCCTTAAAAACAGCCCTGTACCAACATCTCTACTTATTCTATATACAATTTAAATTACAATATTACAATATCCATATTATTGGGGTCTATAACTAAGTTTTGGGGATATTTTTGGTAAGAACAAACACATTTATTTGAAAGTAACGTGTACATTATATTTTATTCAAAGTATTTGCCATCTGAAGGTACAACTTTTGACCATCTTTGTGACAAATTATGGATTCCCTCATAGAAGAAGTTCTTAGGTTTTGAAGCCAGCCATGAATCCAGCCATTTTCTCAATGAATTTTGGAATTAAATTAATTAAATTAAGGAAAAGTGACATGGAAATATATGCCTTGGTATGGTATGCCTAAAACAGTGGTTTATTTGGGAAATTTGTTAATTGACGTATTGGCCTCCAACTATACGCTTGTGGCGTGTACATTTCAACATCATGTGGAAAACATTTTTCATTATAGTTCTTTATAATAAGAAGATGGTAAAAATGATGTTTCCAATTATGAACTGCGGTTAGATTTTTGCACAGCAAGGTATAGAACATTTAATTTTCAAATTTAACTGTAACACATGGATCAAAAAGTCCTGGGCCTAACCACCAAATTACACCTCTAGAACAAATATCCATATATTATATTTCAAAAGTGTCTACCTTCAAAAGATACATGTCCAAATTTCCAAACAATTCGATCATTAGCCTAGAAGTTAGAAGTATTTGTTAATTGTTTGTTATTTTCAGAAAATGGATTTTCGTATGTTGGAAAAAGCCTTCGACAGTAGCACTCTATCTTGCTGTGGTAAAACTATTAACGATTGGGTTCAGCTACGATTTTATTTTTCATATAGGTTGAATTTTATGAGATCCTTCGTTGGCTCAGGTAATGTGTTACTTAGTGATAAATTCTCAAACTCTGTTTTTATTTATTTTATACGTTGATCGATATGATTTTTAAAAAGGGGGAAGATATAAGGCAATCAGACCACATAGTTGATCTATTGTGCTCAACCTAGTTCAGTCGAAAAACTTTGCGCCACGATTATGTTGTTAGTTCTTATGGTAAATTCTGTAATTGATTTTATTTATCGCCAGTTTCTTGAACTGCCCGATCCGTCGTATTGCATTAATAAAAATACTTTGTATTAAAGGAACTTCCTTTGGAGTAATCCATTAATACTTCGTTGGCATAAGAAAATAAACTCATCAGACTCTTATAATATACCAACCCTATTTACACACACACACAGAATTTGAAATGAATTTGTAATTTATAAGAAATGTTAATGTTTATTCGATCCGGTTAACGCGAATACTTTCAGCAATGATCGTGTATAAAATATATGGTCCTATGAATATTTTATTATTGCGTTTTTATAAAACACACTAATATGAACTATTTGTTAAACAATAATGGAAAAAAATTTAATATTTTATAATGACTCTTTTAGGTCCTTAACTTATTTGAATAATAAATACACATATAGAGCATTAGCTTCACCTTCTGGAATTAAACAAAACTAAAGAATTTATCAAACAGAGGATAATTTCACTATATTTGGATTAGAAAATACGAATTACACGCGTTCAAATTTATAGGATAAATTCACGAATTTACTCAAACTTTTGGTCAAAGTAACGGGTCTTTACTCAATTAATTTTATGCGATTAGTTTGACCTACTAGACTGGTAATCCTTGAATGTGGGATGTGAAATCAAAACAAAAAATGGATAAAACCAAAACTATACTAATTTAAAACATCAATTTATTTCCAGTCCTGATTACAACAAACATAACTGAACTGCATCTAGAATATACGCAAATATTGTATATCCACCAATTTATGGTATTTTATTTAGTATTTAAATGTTAACATGTGCCACCATGCCAGTATATCTTCTTAACATTTGGGGGTAATTTTGGAAAAAACAACCACACACAGACACACACACACACACTAAAGCTATAAAATGTGAAGATTTTACAAAGAATAGTAGCTACATTAATTTTACATATATGAGGAAAAGGTTTTGTCTCTATATATATTCGGTAAGTGTAACAAAAATACCAATAGCACCCATCCAAACAGATAATAAATATATTGTAAATACACTTTCGCATGTATTTATTTGCAGACTAATGTTATCATAAAAAATTATATAGTTTTCTTGTATCTATCTACGCTACTACAGCGCCGGGTATCTTGCTATAGATTCGCGATGTTATATGTTGTTTACCTTTACAAAATAATACATTTCGGTTTCTACAGCCTCACAGAAAGTTTCATCTGTATAAAACCATATATATATTTGTTTATATACAGGTGTACTCTAACTAAATACTAATATTAATATCATCTCATCATACAGTACAGTACAGTACATAAAGGTGTGAATATATGAAAATATATACAGGATGTCCCAAATTTCGATGGTAATACGAAAACACTAGGTTCTCGGGGTCATTTTGCGTCGAAAATATTATATAACATTTTGGCCGATTCGACTTCGATACGCAAAGTTATACGCAAATAAGCAAATTTTCAATCAGACCGTGTTTTGCACTCTACTGGCATCAATATCTCAATAACTAATTAATCGATTTTAAATTTTTGATACACCATATTGGCATTAGCATACCGAGATCTTTAATTTGACGCGTTAAGATAAGGTAATTCGGGCATGTGGTTATCCAGATACTTATAGGAATGTTGACAATTAGCTGAACGCTATTTTTCTTTTTGCAGGTTTGTTCAAGCCGTAATTATAATGAAAAATTTTTTTCTGTATAAGTTTAAAAACTTGCCACATCCATAAGCTTTCGTTTAAGCTATAACAATACGATAGGTTTCAACTGGTTCCAAAGATATTCACAAATAACTACAACGATGTTGGCATAAAATTGATTTTCGCTATGGAAAAATTTTATCTTTTTTTTGGCTTTACCCAGAACCAACAATGAGGAAGTGACAGATAACTGATTCCACACACTCCTACACATTCACACAAACCTTCACGCACATATAAACTATCTCATACACAAAGCCCCGAACCACCCTAAGTGTTTGCTGTGGCTTGTGCCTATCCATCTTTGATAAAAGTTTGCGTCCAGTCAGGATCCACCATCATGTTGAAACCACATCTGCACTCGATCAAAGATGGATTGGCAGAGGTGGGCTCATAAGATGGTCGCCACGTTCTTCAGACTTAAATCCATTGCATTTCTATTTATGGGGTTGCCTTAAAGAAAAAGTCTATGCAACTGTGATTAATTTACGTGATGAGTTAATTCAGCGTATTGAAGACTGTATTCAAGACCTTCGCCACAAGCAACAGCAAACACTTAGATAGGTTAGGTCTATTGAAAAGCATTTGGGACATCCTGTATATATATTGTATTAATATTCACATATTACATACATAAAATATATAAATATGAAATGTGATTTTAATTGTAATTATAAATAGGGTTTTTTGAAATTTATTTTAACATTTTGTATAAATACAGAGGTGTGTAAATACACCGGCACCCCCTGCATTACGATCATTCTAAAACTTCATTTCATTTTGCTTGGCGACAATCATTTTCATTTACACATTTAGGGTCGCATTTGAACTCTAAAAATATGTCAAATTTTGCTATTTATAGAATGTATTTGAAAAATTGAATGAGATTTTATTCCAAATTGCCTGGCATACACATTAGGCCACCTCACCGATAAAACATTTGTTAGACAATTAATATTAATAACAGTGTCTTGTTGGTATACGGCCACTTCTTGATCTTGATTCCACCGTATTCAGAGCAGCAATGGTTAAGTTTAAGTCTCAATATATTGGTTTGTATAGAATAGGATAATATAAGTAACAATTTTTATAAAGTTCCTATACCAAAACCGTTACTATGAAAATCACAACTTTGACAAGACACCAGGAGTAAGGTTAATTTGATTGAAATTTGATATATATGGAGCTTTGTAATGGAATTACATGAATTTATTTTTCTATATTAAATTCTTCGAAAATAATGTTTGCAGATTTTCAAATTAAATTTCTGAAATCTGATATATTTTGGGACACACACAAATTTGGATGAAATTTTTAGAAAATCATACTCAGAAGATGCTGCCGCCGGACAAGATCGGAGAGATCTGACTAATTTTGTATATGCAAATTTACAATTGATGACAAACGATTTTTATTATTATATTAGAGGATAATATACTTAGGTCAGCTTATCAGAAATCTGCACATATTTATGTTAATCACCAAATTTCGATGAAATATTGGTACAATTTTATAATAAAGGAATATGAACAAAGTTTAGTCAATAATTGCTATAGAAACTCCCTTAAAAATTGTTAATATTACAAACACGTAATCAAAATCTAGTTAAGAAATGACTTAATTTGTGAAGTTCCACGAATCTAATAGTTTGAAAAACCTATTCGGAACAATATTTTCTTATAAAAACTCTCATTTATTATGAATTTATATCCAAAATTTCATCAAAATCAATAACAAAAAAATTATCAAATATTTCAGGTGTCTGAAAAATATTGGAACGGCCTATAATATAATGGATAAGCTAAGAATAAAGAATTATTAGCCGCGCGGACAATCCAGCAGCTGTGTATGAGAATTATGTATGAGATGTTGTGTGAAATCAGCATCCGATTAAAACTTAGTTAATAATTCAGTGATTACACAATAACGGCGAATCAGCGTCGTTATGATAACTGCTTTCGGAAGAGGTGATATACCCGGCCTGTAAATGCCCTACGAATTTACAGAATTATTAAGTAGGTTGAACGTAACTGATTAACTATACTAATTTCGGAAAAACAACCATTTATGAATTCTATACAACACGGCATCGGATTGGACAATATAAACGGCAACGACTTAAACAACGAAAATTTAAGGACAATGATTTTTAAACTTGCATCTTGGCATATTAGAAAGGCAAGAGCGGGGATAGATGCAGTAAACTGTGCGATATAAAGATCCTTGGATGACATTGACTGGTCAGGTTTACGGACCGTGTTGGAGAAGACTAAATTAAGTTCTTATAATGTCAACAAAATTTCATAGAATTACATTCGAAACGTGCACGCATGTATCGAATTTCAAATGATATAAAATATAGCAAAGGTTTCCAGAAATATGGTCTACTACTACAAACCTGACCTGTGAGTATCATATTTGCTATTTAAACTTTAGAAGACCCATTCAAATAATAATATATTATATTCCCATTTCTAAAATGGAACAAATTTGTTTGGAAAAGATTTAAATTACTTGATTTCTGGACATATCAAACTACGCTCCGGTGTTCACCAAACTCGTCTTCATAATGTTAGATTTCTACATACAAACAAATAAAAGATAGCAAAAGTTTCTCTTGCCGAAAATCTTTCTTTCTCGACTCATTTTCGATCCCATTCAGTAAAACATTTAAAAAGCCTTTTATGAAGATGAACGAGTATAGAAAAATTGAGACAAACGATACATTTCAAATGATTAAGTGGTTGTAATATCACTCTGATTATGGGTTTTTAATAAAGAAATATATCTAAACTGCTGTTAACTGGTAACAGGAGTGAAGCCTTTTTCGTTTGATTGCGGCCACCTCCCGAGTCCAAAGACACATTAAAATGTTAAGTGTTTTAATGGAGCACACGAATTGTCGTTAAGTTTGGAAAAACCACTAACGAAACTTATCTTTTATTCGAAGAGTATAAGGCAATGAATATTTATTACGTGTGCGGGTTTTTTTTTTGTGGTTTAAGCGTTACTACGATGTCAACCTTCCATTTTATGTCAAAACTCTTAGGTTCTGTACAAAAATAGGAAATAACGAACCGAATTGTGGAATCAGAATTTTTTCATCATGACAACGCAACGGCTCACACTGCATTGTCTATGAATACGTTTCGATAGTCAAGTATAACATCCCAATGTTAAACAATCCTTTTGTCCTAAAACCATGTGACTTTTATTTATGTTCTCTATGTTCTCCATAATGTCTGCATTAAATCTGAAAGAAATCAAAATATTTCAGACCGTGTTGAAGGTGTGAAAGAAAACGCGGCAAACGCCATATGAAGAAGACTTACAGCATTGTTTTTAACAATGGAAAATTCGCATGCAGCGTTGTGGGAATAGAGGCGGTGTATGTTTAAATTTCAAATAAAATGTTATAGTCTCGTTATTCTATAGCACCAAATCTTTTTTTAACAAAAAAACTCACTTACTAAATTGTTTAAACGAAATTTGTTTGGTTGCAACTTCTATTTTAAAACTAAAAATAAACACTCTCCACATTAGAAACACCTCCGAAAGGCACTTGTGTTTTGTTGGCGTACACCAAGAGGTTTTACTGTACGATATGAATATAATTGAAAATTTACACAAATAACTTGTACGTATTATAAGACGCGTATGCACATAACATTTTACCATATATTGTATTTATGCAAATAATATGGCGTTCAGTAAACAAACATTAAACGGCTTGGTTAAAATCGGAAATTTTATTCATTGCTATATGATTTATCGTGTGGATATTAAAATTCATATTACAGGTGCATATTAATGAATAAATACTCCTCGTATACGTTCAAATGTTATGTTGTGCAAACATAAATAATTTTTAATATAATACAATAATTAAATACATAATATAATTTTCAATTAAGTGAAAACTTCTATAATTTAATTTAAGTGATGCTGTGTGTGGAAAAAAAAAACGAAAACAATTTATTATTAAAATTTAATTTTAATTTCTTTGCAATGTGTTGGAGTTGTGTCTGTGTTTTTGTTTTAAGAATGGTGCGTGCGGTAATATTTTGTTTAATTTTTGTCAACAATGGATAAGTAGATCATTAGATCACCAATTGATCAAATTTAGTGGGCACACAGCAGAGGTGTTACCACCATTAGTTTGTGAGATATTGCGTTGTGAGTGTAGCTACTTTTGTTATTTGAAAAAAAATGGAAATACACGCATTTCGTGCGTTGATTAAACATTATTTTTTGAATTGGAAAAATATTTCTAAAGCCAAAAAACTGCTTGACGAGCATTATCCCGACACTGCTCCAGCTCTTTCAACAGTACATTTGTGGTTTGCAAAATTTAAAACCGGCCATATGAGCACCAAAGACGATGAACGCAGTGGACGTCCAAAGGAGGCTGTTACTTCAGAAAATATCAAAAAAGTCCACAAAATAATTTTAGATGACCGTAAAGTGATGTTGATCGAGATAGCTGAGGCTCTGGAGCGTACAGTTGGACATATCGTGCATGAATATTTGAGCATGCAAAAGCTCTGAGCAAAGTGGGTCAATCAAACAATCAATTTGCTGTAGGAAAGATTTAGTGTAATTGAAATTGAGCAGTCAATTTCACCTCCTAAAATCATGGGACATCATTGGATTTTTCTTTACAATGGTATTATACCAACAAATCACATACACTTAATGCCCAATATTGTGCAGTACGACAAAATTGAACTAGCGACTTATTTATTTTGAATTTTAGACGGTAATTTAAGAAAGCGATAAAATCAATTAACAATCGAAGCATACATTCTGGCAAAAGTTTCAAATCGCCGACGATGTAAATGGAAAATTGATGGCCTATATTTTTTTTGGGTATGATCTTTTGAAATTTGGCAGAAAATTCCATGATTTATTGTATCACAATACTTTGATTATTTCCTGCTGATAGACTTCAATTGAGGTATAATTTTCCATATAATTTGAAGTAATTGCGTGGCATTAACGAATACTATTTTTATATAGATTTATACGCAGTTCAATAAGGAAGAACCAAAGTTGTATAGTTTTTCCTCACAAATACTTGGGTGAGGGTGAGGTGTGAAGCGGCAAAAAATATGTCTTCAAAAACTAAGGTCATTTACATAAACTTCTGCAACCATCTGAAGCTCATGTTAAAATATTTTCAGCAAAAATTCAAATTTAGTCCATTTCTCAAATTCAATTTTGTGTTCCACTTGGGTGTGCGTTTACTGAAGGCTATAAATGTACATCGTTTTTTTTGTTTAATTTCACTATTTGGGATATAAAAAGGAGAATATTATGCAAGTATCGAGGGGTCTTTTATAACTTATCCTGCATGTTTATTATATATTGGAATTAATGCATCTCAAAATGGATACATAAGAGTCAGGCAACATATTGCCATTTGTTGGTAATTATTACAGATTAAATTATCGTAGTAAGCTCGAAATGATGTAGCTCGACAAAAACTATTGCAACTGATACTCTGTAATTATTATATTTAGAACATTTTAGTTGTAACTAAACATTGTTCGAAAGCATTCACAATAGCTGCTACATTAAAACATAGCCGATAGTTACTGATTTGTTGCAAAGTTATTATTTAAAGAGATTGGCAAAAAAAATATTAACATGAGCCAATTAAGTGATGGGTATGCAATTTGCCTAAGTCATAACAAAAATAGATAAGATCTTATAAGATATAATTGGAGTTATAAAATTTTGCAGTTTACATAAATTGCCCATTCGAGCGGCGATCATAAAAAATTAAAAGTCACATCAAATAACAAAGGAATTTTTTTAGAATTTAATCGCTCGAAATTGTTATGGGAATTGTGTATCAATTAAAACTCTGTTCAAAAACTACAATGTATAAACCTAAGACATTATAATGGATATGCCCATTAAGAAATACGCTAACGTGCGGCAAGATTGTCGATAGCTCAGAAATTTTTCAGATTGCTAAAATTTATTGGTCAAATTTAAATGAAAATTTTTCAAATTGCAGCATAAATATTATTTTGCAATCGGTGTCTAAAAAGATCATATGAAACAATTACATGTTTAAAATGAATTGTAAGTTGTTGACGAACGTGATTGACGTATTCGAAAATAAGATACAACGCGGTGGCGCGAAGCCAAAGAAATAATCTTCAGTTTTTAATATCACTATATGTTTCTTATAACTTGGGTTAAATTAGACTTAATTACACGGAAAAAAAAAATGTAGGTATTCACTGAACGCAATTTTCCAACAATTCGGCTTCTAAGAATTATCATCTTTTTGAAGTACACGGGTCATAGTTTTAACAAATTCCGATTTTTCTATACACAATTTCATTATTATAATCAATTTCAAATCTTCAATAGAAGAGATTTTTAAAATCGATTCAAGCCTCGAAATTGAAAATTCTGAAAAAATGCTGATTTATTGTTTTTGAAAATCTTTAATTATAATCTCCGATAGCCGGCTTCAATTGAGTTATAATTTTACACATAGGTTGATCAATATAATTGGATTAAAAATGTTGGATTTTATTAGAGATTAAATTGCAGGTTCTTGTTTCCAGTGACATAACTTCCACTGGATTGTGTCGAAAATTAAAACTGTGTAAGACAAATTTGTTGAAAACATATCGAGGAACAACAATGTCATCAACATTTTTTCAATATTCCATATAATTTTCGTTTTACAAAAATGGTAACATTGAAAAACGACTTTTTTGCCAAAAAATAAGGTTAATTAATAAATTTAATGATTGCAAAAAAAATTTGTTAGCAATATGCGATTGGTTTAACATTTTAATATTCTAAAATTACCCGTTTATCAGTTTTATTTTTTAAAAACTAAAAATTTACAAAATTAAACCCTAAAACTCAACCGAAAATATGTTCAGAAAAATTATTCTCAAATCTCATAACATCCTTTATCAGTTTTATTTCTTAAAAATTAAAAATTTACAAAATTAAACCCTAAAACTCAACCGAAAATATGTTCAGAAAAATTATTCTCAATCAACATCCTTTCAAGTGATCTACATATATTTCAACGTAACTTTTCGAGTACCACTATCACATAACCGTATACGTTTACTCGTTAAACGTTGCTATTTATTTGTGTCAACTTTATTGTGTATAAATCTCGATATTATTAATATTTTATTCATTTATTGTTCTATTGTCGATTTTTTTTTTTTTCAATAATAATCATGTGAACACTTTCCTTGAAAAATAAATAAATAAATAGAAGGCTAACACAACACAAAAAAAAACCTTTAAAAAATGAACAAAAGCCCATTTTTTGAATATGAAATGTGCAATTTATTATGGGTTACATATTAAAAAAAATGTTATTTATAAACGCAGTAGTACTTTTAAGTTATAGATAATTTAATTTTTTTATCCAAAGATTAATAAGTTAATAAATATTACAAAAAAAAAAAATAAAATAAAAATAAAAATAAATAAATAAATTCAATAGAAGAAAAAAAATCCATAAAATAACCTTTTTTTTTTTTTTTTTTGAAGATGCTTTCAATTTAACACGCAGGCTGTAAATAAATGTATAACATTTAGTAACACACATCATTTCAAAATGTGTAATCAAAATTGGTATTTTAAATATATAGAAATTTGTATATGGTCCAGAAAATAAAATAAATTTCTGTTACGACAAAAAATGTCAAAATAAAATTAAAAAAATTCAATAAATATAAATAAACCAACAATAACAACAACAACAACAACAACATCATTCATTGACTGCTATAATAATATAGTATTTGTTGCAAGGCTTTGTAGCGGTGTAGCCTACTACTGGCGATGCGAGCGAGAAGAGAATCGATGTTTTTAAAATTTCAGTCATCAGGATCATGATGCAGGACGAACTTTGTTGTCGTACGGCCAGAGATATGCATTAAGGCCCCCCCGCAAATACAAATATATATTTTTAAGCACATAGCCAGGAAAAGTAAACAATATAAATTCATACAAATACATATACAAACATAAATACATATATACAATATGACAATGACATATGTCACTAAATTATTATTGTATATAGCGATATGTGCAAAAGAATATTTATAAAAGCATTGGTTGATGTGCAATTGCAGAAATATGTAAAACAGCAACAGTAAACAAACCGGCAGAAATATAAAAACCAGTGAAACTATGCAATGCAATATCCTCACACACACACACACACACACACACACACGGACAACAAAATAAATGCGATAGAAATTCAAATCGTCTTGGCATATTTTTTTTTTTTTTTTAGTACTCGTCGCCATCGAATTAATAAATAATCGACGTCAATTACTTGAGATATAGCAAATTTTGTATATAATAATAATAATAATAATAATAATAAAATTGCATGGCTGTAAAATGCTATTATAAAGCCCCACCCAATACAGAGGCGGTGCACCTATTGCGCGCAATGTTAATATTTCCTTAATATACATATTTATATACATTCATAATTACAGAACCATATAACAAATACACACACATATATGTATATGTTTATATAGATATGATAAGCATTATATATATATATAAAACATCTGTCTCTGCTGTACTTTGTGACATGACTGAACAATGATTGACATTTGAGGGAAGCACAACACAATCATATAATAATACAATTCTCCAAATCCTATGCATTAAATATAAATGTGCTACAATGTGTTTGTGTGTGTGTGTGTATAAAATGTGTATGTTGAATATGAGAAAATTATACACAAACACACACACAAATTCATACTTACATGCATACAAACATTGAAACCATAATTATGCATAGAATTATCAACACAAACATTCATTTAACAGCACACTATTATGAATATGTAAAAATAAATAAAATAAAATGTGAGGTTATGTTATTAAAAACAAAAAACAACAACAACTAATCAATGTGTCAAAAATTGATAAGAAACAAAATTTTCGTTTTAAATAAAAAAACAAAACACACACACACACACAGCGATACTATGAATGTAAACAAATAATATAATAAAATTGAATAATTATTTTTAAAAATAATTCGGAACAAAAAAATTTCTAATTTCTAAATAAATTTTATCGCTTCGGACAAATGTCACTTTGTTTTTGTTTAGCCGCAAATTATTTTATTATAAAAACAGTAGAAACACACATTTTAATTAAATTATTACTTACAATTTAAAAATAACCACTACAGTTTTTTTAAAATCCACAAAATAATTTCAATTTAATTAATTTTAGTTTCACAAAATCTCAATAAAACTTTTTTTCCGACAGCCGTATCAAAACATAACAATTTTCGCAATGGAAAAAAAATTATAATATTTGATTACACACTCACACACACACATGTATACAAAACCAAAACTCTCATTCTGTCTCTTGTTTTTCTTGGTATTATAAAAACATCTCTCTGTAATACATACAACTCTCGATTTCTCGATCCCCCTCCTCTATTTCCATTTCTCTATCTCAATCTCTTTTCAAACTCATATATTTTTATATGTATAAACAAATAAATGTGTGTGTGTGCGTTGAGTAACCGTTTAATTTATTTATTACATAATACACATATGCATAAATATTAAACAGGCATGTATGCAAATGCACATACTATATAATATACACACACATACATACAATACACATATTTATTATTTTAATGTATATACATTGAAGAGATACGGAGATACAGACGATAGACTATAGCAACGGATGGTATGACGACGAGAAAAAAACAAAAAAAAAAAAGGTGGACATTTAGATGACTCCACCTACCATCTGTCAAAAAAATGACAACAAAATATTCAAACAGAGAAAAACAAAAAAAAAAAATTGGATAGACAAACACAGCATGAATGACAGATAAAAAAACATAAAATAAATGAGTATAATATTAACTATATACATTCGTGTGTGTGTGTGTATGTGTGTGTGTGTGTGTATGTATGTAAAATGAAATATATATTTATATATATATAGTTTTCTCTGTTCTACTAAAATGCATTTTAATGAAAAAAATTTTTATCGTGAAATACACTGCGAGAAAACATATGACACCGTAATTAATTTTTATTGAGTAAAATTAAATTGTAAATGTATTTGCGTGCGGGTGGTGAGAGACACACTATCAACATGCGCTGATCGTCGTATTTTTTAAAGTCATTTAAACAATTTATTTATAAGTGTATTAGTTTTTTTTTAAATTCATGTGCTCCACATGCACACACACACATGCATTCATAGAATTTTTGAGAAAAATTTCTACCATAGTATAAGTGTTAATGTTTACCTTTTTTAATATTTTGAAAATAAATCTACTTGGATAATGGTTTTAAAATATTTTTGAATTGCAAAATATCCCCCCTCAATCTCCAATTCAATTCAATTTTATGATAGTATTATTTTATTCTACTACACATGCAAACGTGTATGCTACAGACAAAACACAATTGTAGTAGTGTTTTTTAAATTGGTGTGTACAATTATTTTGAAAAATTTTTAATTTACGTCTCTCCTCACAAGAAATAGTTGTTATAATAAAGCCGCCAAAAAATAAAAACAAACATACATTGATAATAACCCAATGATGATGATGATACCGATGATGATGATAAGAACATGTAATGACTATAACGATGATGATGATGTTGTATTTTCCCAGTGTTGTTTCACTTCAGAATATAGATTTGAGTTTTGTTTTGCTTTTTATGCAACCACACACAGATATTATGGTATTTCGTCCGTCCGTCAGATATTGCGTTTATATTGGGGGTCGCTGTTTAATAAGAAAATTGAGATTCGTTAGTCAGTAAAAAACGATTCGGTAAGTAGGTACAGAGACACAAACCTACAATATATATATTTATTTTATAATAATAACAATAATAATATTAATTAGTATTATTAGTATTATTGTTGTTAGTATCGTCGTTATTACTATTATTATAATATGGAATAAAATTATATAATAATAAAAAGAAAAAAAAATATAAATAAAAAAGACCGTCGCGCGCGCGCCACACATATATTATTGTTTGTTTTTTGAAAAATAAGATAATTATTCGTAGGTGTCATCATCTAAAATACATTATAACAAACAATATGTCCAACGTAAATATAGTGTTAACACACATAATTGGTTAAAACCAATATAGCTTCTGTTCTGTTCTGTTTTTTTGGGTGTTTTGATTTTGTCAAAAAAAAAAAATAGTATTCTTCGTTCATTCAAAAACATACGTTAAGAAATCAAAAAAAAAAAAAAAAACAAAAAAAACTAATCAACATTTCTCTCAGTGTATAAAATCCCATTAAATTTGTGTGTTATTTTAATGCGTATCGTCGTCCGTCCGGCTGGCTGTCGTCGTGCGTACATTCGTTATGTTACACTACGCTTAAAAGTGTCAAAAAGTGATGTATAAACAAGTGGATTAAATGCAATACGTCATTATTATTATATATATATTTGAAAGTATTTGACTTACCCCCCCCCCCCTCTTCCCACTCCTCTCCCCTTCGTCGCCGGTCATTGATTGTGTTTTTTTTCGGTTTGATTTCGAATTTTTTTTATTTTAATAATTCAACCATGTGATATTTTGAATTTAAATAAATTTTAAATTAATTTAATTTTTCCGTTATATCCGTTCCAATTTGTTTTGAGGATGTTAAGTTTTTTTGTGAGTGTGTGTGTGTGCGTGTGTGTCTGTGATTACAGTGGTGTGCATACAATTTAAAAAAACCAAAATATAAAAAATAAGTATACAATTATTTTTTTGGTTTTGTAAATTATTTAGAATCGTTAATTTTTATCCAAATTTGAATAATATTAATGTAAAATGGTAACCTCAAATAATTTATAATTAAGAAATAAATAAATACAAATATATTTTGTGGTTTTGTTTTAATTTTTTATGTGTGTGTTTTGTGAAAAATTTGTGATAATAAAAGTTTTGTTTTGTTATAATTTCACCATACAACACAGATCACAAATAAAATTATAATATGAAATAATTTCTTCACTAATTTCATTTATCAATTTCACACACACTCACCCACGCACAAAAATACAGAGAATTTTTTTGTTAAATAAATTTCAAATCAATTAAGTAAGTATTAAGTAACCTCTAAACCCATTTTTAATTCTATTTTCAATATATTTTTGATTGATTATATATTTTTTCAGTGGAATGTTTTTAGATTCCAAAACTTTTTTATGTTTTCAGTAAATGTTTTGTGTTTTATTAATAATATTAATATTAAAAAACCATTTTTATTATTATGGATTAAACGAGCGACAGACACACATCTTTTAGAGATGTAAAACTCTATGATTTTTTTTCAGCCAAAAATGTGGTACAATCATTTTTTTGATATATATGAAATCAAATAGACACAATAATTATCGGTGACTTATCCATATTTTATAATATATGTCGTCTCTGGTCTCTGTCAATAATTGAATTTAATATTGATTTGTATGCCATTGAAAATAATAAATTATAGGAATCTTACGCAATCACACAATTTACTGTCATCGTAATTATCACTTCAAGTCATGCTTCAAGTGACTGTATAAAAATGTAACTGTTGCGTTGCTATTAACACATTAACACATTAACACATCGCCCCGCCTCGGTTCTATGGTAGCTGAAATGTCGACTTCAGTCCATTGATGTATAATTACTTCTTCATAATCATTTTCACTTTCATCATCACTAATCGGTGGTGGAAACACTCGGGTCCTTCTCACAGGTCGTATAGAACTATCACTATCATTATCTTCAATATCACACTATCATTATTATCAATATCTAACTCTCTTTCATCGCAATCAACGTCAGACAAATCGTCTGCAGAGATATCTTTATTTTCGCCTGAAACCATATTGGAAGGATTTCAAAATTTACTGTAAGTAGAATTTGAACAACCACAAAACCCACACAAAAATACAAATGCAAAAGTGACGCATGGATTGCACACTGTCGTTGCAAACCGTACTAATACGACTCCCGCCTTTAAATTACAGTCAAGATAAACCGTAGTACTACGACTCCCGCCTTTAATGTATAATCGACAATCCAGACTCTAATATTATGTTCACTATGTTGAATGATTATTGTAAATCCAATCAGATCTGTTGTATGTCTAAGTATGAGTACATTTTGTACATGAAATCAATAACAACGGCTGTCCGAAGGTCATTCAAACTACCTAATAGCACTGAAGCCACCCTTCATAATATGTAACTAATTTATCATATTGGGAATTGGCAATATGACGTAGTTAGTTTAAAATGTATTTGTTTTTCAATAAAACTTAAAAATATATATTTGCTTCAATTACGAAAATCCATTCAATTTAATTATCGCAGCACATCGTTCTAGTGCAATGGTCAACCAAGTCACCCATAATTGCTTAATATATTCAACATACGCACCCAAATATAAATGAAGGGCTCTGATCAGTCCAAAATAACATTTAACTTTGAGTTAACCGTTTGTTTGACATAATTGTGGTGCATTTCATGGATCTTTATGCATGCTAATGATCCTAACCGCACTTCAAATTTTCTGAAAAATAGGCTTAATGATCAAAAAGTATCTGTATTAGAGTGGCCAACGCAAAATTTGGCGTTAAATCCGATTGATACTATATTATGGAGCGATGTAAAGGCATATGTTAAGAAGGTTAAAGTTAAAAAATTAACTGTATTATGGGTAGCCGCCATTCAAAGTGGATGGAAATAATTAATTCCAGTTCAAACAGATGTCAGATGCCTTTAGTTGAAACCCATTACCGAGAATATGTGCTGCTGTGTTAAAAAATAGAGGGTGGGTTTCCACAACAAAATATAATCAAATATTACATATTACATTATATTACGTTAATTAGTTGGGTGGTTTGCTATTTTAGTGACCAGCAACTGTATATACCGCATATTTTCTGCTCGAAATTAATGGAATTAAGGAGAAACTTCTAGATGAAAGTATCGGTAATTGCAGATCAATTGTTTAATTGATACTTCTAATTTGTTTGTAACGAATATTTGGTAGATGTCTTACAGTGCAGTAACATGACTTGTAAATATAAACCATTTATTAGAAAAACAAACACCCAACACAAAACATAGTGAATTTCAAAAGGTTAACCAATTTTAGTAGAAATATAATTATTAATTTGTACAATACATTACAAATTTTAAGCAATTCATTAAATTTACAAATATTATTACAAATAATTACAAATTATTACTCACCGATACTTCCCCGTTGACAGAATACACTACTGATGGATCGTAATGTATTTACAACACAAATACCGATCGATATAATGAAACCGACACCGACACCGAAACCGCCGCAACCGCTACAGCTTTTTATTTATTTATTTATTTTCTTGTAGAAGAAAATTTTCTTCTTTTTAACTTTCATTGCATTCTCGGAACGTAAAATCTTTTCGATAAGATTATTATTATAATTTATAACATTATTCATTTTCTTAAACAATTGCAATTATTAAAACTCATAATTAATCAAATTAAAACAAAAAAAAAAAAAAACACAACCTAAAATCAAACACAAAGAAAATGCCACAAACTATAACAATCAAAAAATGCATGCGAAAATGATTAAATTATATTTTCCATTTATCTTTTGTTAAAACACATTTAAACACCAAAAACTATTATTTATTTATGTGTGTGGATATAATATATATATTAAACTATTAATTAATTAATTAATTAATTAATTAAACTTTAACTAAGGCTGAATGAAATGAAACACTTTAATATTTTTTTATTTTCTTGTCAATTTTTTCATACGATTTTTATCAACAACGAAACGATGCGTGTAAAAATAAAACTAAAATGACGCATTTCATAAAATTATTATAGAAATAAAAACAATTGAACATATTTATTTATTTTTTTTTTCCCCATCAAAAACCGGTATTTGTAATTGAAATTGTTTTTTTATTTTTACTATTTACCGTTTGTTTTTTATAACGGTATTACTTCGGAATTTTTTTTACATTGTTTTATTTTATACGGGGTGACAATTTTTATTATTGTTTAATTACATTATGTAATTGAAGGAAAATAAATTATTAAAATATTATTTCTTAATAGGTTTTTATTGTGTGTGAATGTGTGTTTGTGTTATACATTTTACCCATCATCATTACGACGAAATCACTAAACTAAAATGTAATACACAGACACAGAAAAATATGCAAAAAGAAATATTTTATGGTCAAGTTATTCTATTCCTTTCATTTAAAATTTATCCTGTACCTGTTGCTAGACGCTTAACCCATAAACCGTTTCCACGTGATTGAACGACACCTCTTAACATAAAAACTTGGTTATCTGTGTGTTGATAAATAGGGCTATCGAATAGATACAGTTTAAACTGATCTGACATTTTAGCTTATTTGCTTCCGCAAAAGTATAAAGAGCACTATGAACTGATGTAAGAAAATTTACTTTTGGTTGAAGTTTTCAACCAAGATTTCTTCCTATTTCCAGAAAAAAATATAATATCAATCTGTAATAAACAATAAATCACATTTCGACTGAACAATTTCATTATTTCACTTGAATAAATTCAATTATAAATAGGAAAACAATTGTGATTATATAAATACATAAAACAACAGATAACAATAGAAAAAATGTGTCCAATTTCAAAGACACATTTGATCACGTAGGATCAGTGATTAGTTGAATTCAATTTTAATTGCAATTTTATTTGTACTGTCAACAACTACACATTAGCGAAATTCTTAAAAACTATATTATAAATTAATTTTAATTAAAAGTATTTTTAACCAATGAATCATCTAAGGTAAATTTTCATTTGTATCATGAATGAATGAATCCTTTTCATAGATATATAAGGAGAAAATATAAGGACAAATTATTTATACGCTTTCATACATTACCGTTTAGGCGCAAATGATACACCCTTTGTCCTAAAAAATAATGAGAATGGGTAAAAGAAAAACACAAATAATTAATGAAATTTGACAAAAAAATCGAAATATTTCAACTTCAATTGAAATACTTCGATTTTTTCCACATTCAACAAGTGCATCAAATTACATTTTTGCGCCACTGGATTATTGAAACGTTGTTGAATGTTGTTCAACTGCCGCAAAACGATATCCTTAAATCTTAGCCAAATGAAGTTAATAATAAAAATAATACTTTAAATTGTAGAACCACATGCGAAACAATTCCTTTGATATCGTAAAAAGAAATGAGTATTGCTTTGATTTTTGACTTTATCCAAAGAGATTTGTATTGTATTTCCTTCTGCTGGCGATCACCAGTTTTATAATAGTGTGTAGGAAATTTGCTTCACTTCGAGCACAGTTAATATAATGGCTTGATAATGTTCGGTGCTGCAATTTTTGATCATCATTTATTGGAAATGGAACAAACTTTGTTTTTTCCACCTGTTGTAAACAGGTTAGACAGATTCTCTGAAGAATCCTTCTATTTTAATGTTTTATTCATTAATTGCAACAGAACTGGATCAACCTGGACGTTCATTATCACTTATAGCTTCACTGAATTTCATTGTCTTGTAAAATTTATAGCACGTTGAACCGCAGTCAAATGCCGGGCTCAGGTTTACGAAACACATACGTAGTTAGGTTTTTTTGAATTCAATGAGTTGTCTAAGTATGAAAATTACATCAATTGTGGATCTGTTTTTGTGAAATTCATTCTGTTCTTCAGAAATTTTTCTTAATCCATTCCGATTATTTGCCGGACCGAGGTTGTACCATAAAATATTTAGTTAATAATTACCAATTTGAATGAATTTACGTTAATGAGACAAAAAAAAAAAAGAAGCAGCATTTGGTTGAATAAAATCAAATGCATCTGAAAATTAAGTTTGAACACAAAGTAATTGCAATTTTTTATTATAAAAACAAAAGGAAATAATTGTATTCGGATCGTTCATCGTTTGTTTGATAACTTCTTTTTTCCATCTTTTTGGCCACTTTATGATCCCGTGGTTAATACCGAACGTTTGGTACGATTTTTTCTGTAATTGTGTGACGATCGCCATTTGATCTGTAGTGTTATTTGGCTAGACGCAGTGAACTGTGATATTAGGATCCTTAAAATTTGGGATTCGAAGACTTAAGCTGCAGATGGAAGGCTAAAATCGCACCTGGGCTTTAATGCCATGGAGTAATATTTAAAAATTGAAACATTTTAATTTGTAACGTTATGAAAACGAAAAATTGAGAATCACTGAATTACCATATAAACTTTAACCTACAGCATTTAGATGCAAATAAAAGATCGTGTCCAGTTTATAAATGCTCAGTTAAGATCACCAACAAAAAACTGCACTAAGTACGATTTTACATCATCTTCATCATTGAAATTCTGCGATCGTTGATCGGTTCATTGCTTTGGTATAAAAATTTTCAAAATATACAAAAAGTTAACGTTTCACGTGTGTTTTGCCCAGACGAACGGCCTCAATTATTACTTTTAGTTGGTGGTCATCAACGTCAACTGGACGCCCTAAACAGTGAGTTAAAAATCACCAACAAACAAATTATAATACTCCCATTCCTGTGAGGATTTTGTCATCAAAGACAGCCCACCTATAACTCTGTTCGGGTGCTTCGAATGCATTTTTTCTATTTTGGAAATAAAAAACCTTCCTTCGTTTCAACCTAAGCCAAAAAAAAAAATAACTATTTGTAGGCTCGACATACGTAAAAATTCAACTAAAGTCATCAATTATGTAAAATTTGTAATTATTTATTACTTAACCTTTATTACTCTTTCCAAAATTTGTGTGTGTGTTAAAAGTTTACGGCATAAAAAGACCTGTTTTGCTGAAAATTAATATTAAAATATCGTGTGCGTACACGTGTAACATAGATTCAATCAAGTATCAATCAAAAGTTTACAAAGGCGTGGCCATTTTTAAATCTATTTTAAACTTAATAATTATTAAGTTTGTTGTTGTTGTTTGGTATTTGATTTTATTAAATTTTATAAATTATGTCTAACGCTAGCGAGATTTATAGAAAAACCTTTTTCCAAACTATTAAATCGAACAAAAATTCATTTAAAAATTTATCATCTTAAGTCAAATAAATTAGCAATAAATTTAAAATAAGATGTTTCTTATTCTTCATCATCTTCGTCGTCGTCTTCTTTTATTTGTTGTATTAAGAAATAATATTTTGTTTTTATATTTTTTATGTAAATTTTAAGTTTTTAAATTTGAAATGTGTATTGGTTTTTTGGTTTTGTTGCTTTATTTGTTCCGTTGGTGGTTAAACTTAGTTTTAAAGGTTGATATGATATGATTTAGTGGCTGGCTGTAGTTTCGGTTCTAATTCAAATATTTTGATGTTCTTTACATTTTATGTACGATTCATAAGGGAACGAAATTGACAGCATTTCCGAAGCGTATTACTGAGCTATTATTTCGACATGTAGCGATCAGCTGCTTAGATATAGTTAGAAGAATTAATAGTAGTTATTTTGTTGTTGAAGACAAAGAACGCTCTCAGGTTAATCAAAACAGTTTCGAAGAAGATGATGAATTACAAGCAATATTGAATGAAAACTCCACTCACACAATAATAAAAGAACTCACCGAAGCATTAAATGTCATTCGCAAACAGCTGTAAGTAATAAACGTTTACATGAAAATATTGAGGTTGATTCATCGACTCCAATAAGACACATTCATTGAAGTAAGGTTATGTTGTGCATTTCGTGGGATCAGAAAGGAGTGCGGTAAGAATCGTCCAATATCAACAACGTTAAGTGATTTTGCTGCACGATAACGTTCGACCAGATATTGTAAAATACGTTTAAAAACATTTTTAATGAGAAATTTTACCGCAGCTCCCTATTCACCAGACTGTGACACACCACGAAATTTACAAATCATATGTGTCCCTTAAAACTAAGTTAAACACCCAACACCATAAATAAAACATATATAAAAATAAATAAAAACAGATTACGATTGATTGGAATTTTAGTAGAGAATTGATGGTATTATTAATATTATTTATTTAGAAATAAATAATATTTGAACTTTTTGTATATGGAAATTCTTGATATCGTGACATTTTTTTAGTTTTGTATATATTCGCCCATAATTTATGTCAATTGTAATGACAATAATTAAACTAAACTAAATCCGGCTTAACCCATTACTGGACGTACGGTTATGGGGGCAGGTACACTGCTACATTGTGAGCTATATTTTAAGTATTGTATAGGCTGTTGATTATGGAAACCATCGGTAAAATTCTATAGGCAGTCAACCACCTTTGTATTGAGTACTTCCTTCCAGACAAGTGGTTTTTTTCGCCAAAGAGGTAATAAGAATTTGTGAGAAAAACAACTCGTCCATATAGGTTAAAGTGAATAAGTCAATGCTTGTATAGGAAACGAAAACAATTTATCGATTGATTTAACTATTTTTATTTAATATTATTTAACTAACTATAGTTTTTGATGATGATTTCCGCATTAGCGAGCGGCAATACATAAACATATAAATAAATTTAACACATCTTTAGAAACTGGTTTGTCAATTCTGCCGAGATAAAAATATAGATTCCAACATTTTTCTTTTCTGAAAACATTATTTGTTTCTTTCTGGAAATCTATTAAATGATTACTGCTAATGCCAGCTAGCATGAGAAACAACACACCTGAAATTAAGATTATCCTTTTGAATGTGGTACATCCTTTTTACAGAAATAATGAAATAATGAGAATGTCTTTAAAATTATATATGGAACCAGTTGCGCTATCTGTTAACTACTAATTGTGTAACAATTACTGAAGAAAACATTGAAAAAGTGTGTGATTTCATGAAAATGGTAATTGGAATACCCAAAAACAACAATTCATCGAATATTAACCGGAAAAAATTGGTCTACGAAAAGTGAACTCAAAGTTTGTTCCACTTGAATTTGTAAAGATAATATTAAATATGCTCGAAATGAAGCAAAACTATTGTAAAACTGGTGACGAAACATGGTTTTTTCAATACGAACCAGAAACGTAGCGTCAAAAGTCCTAAGTGGCGAAGGTAATACCAAAAAAAATCTCATTTGATGAACGCAAAAATCAAAACAAAGCATTCCAAAGGAATAATTCACAAAAGAATTGGTTTAGCAAACGGGGTTCAAAGGTTAATAATAACTTTTTCGTTGGTGTATTGTAAGCGTTTGGTAAATCGTATATTCTTCATGATCGTCCTGAATATATTGGGAACAGGACTGTTAAAGAATACTGAAAGACAATGCATCTTCACACAGGTTCAACAATTATCACTATAATATATTGACTATAAAAAATTCCAATATTCCAGCGACATAACAAAAGTCATTCGATGCACTTGTTGAATGTGGGAAAAAAATCGATACATTTCAGCTGGAAGAAGAATATTTCAAATAAATATAATTATTTTTATTTAATGATTTGTGTTTTTGTCTACTGTTTGAGAATGGCTCATTATTTTTGGGACAGAGTGTGTGAAATGGCAAACTATTAAACAAAAAAGCTATTCTGAATTTATCACACGTTTTTGCATAATAAAACAACAGTTGAATTGACAATGATTTCAGAACAGTTTCCTCTAGAAATTTCAAAACTAAATTCGCCAATTTATAGGAGAAATTGGTGGACCATTTAAATCTGTTGGAAAATTTGATTATTAATAGAAAATTATGTATTGTTTAATCTGAGATCAAGCATAAATTCGTTTTATAGAATATTTGTGAAATTTCTTTAAATCATCCCACTATTTTCTATTTCTGAAATAGTACTTATTTACTAATAATTTTGGGTCGAAGTAACATCGTGTCGAAGAGATGGAATTTTATTTCCAACAAGAAATCGAAGAACAGATTATATATTATTAAATCCTTCAGGAGTTAACTCACATGATAGCAAATTAATCAAGGAATTGCGTAGTAGAATCAGTGTTTCAAGGATAAAGAACTTTTTATAAGTTTCAACACCTTAACCGTCAAAGAAATTGAGCACAAACTTTACAAAGCAATATTAAATGTTTGATCGGTATTTGTGAAATCCTGTCATCAGCTGAGCTTTATTACGGTAATACGAACACATCAAGTGGTTTCTAACTGGTGTCTAAAATGACTTTCTTTATTGTCTTTATGCGATTGAATTCATGTTGAGTACATGTCGTTTGTTGACAGTGTCCAATTGAACGTAACCCGATTACATTTCGGTTGTCAAATGGAGAAAATATTCACATGGAACTAAGTCGGATGATAAAACGAAATTTTCTTGGATTTCATTCTTTCAGGAAACCGATTCGATTGACCACTTTGATGCATATAGTTCATAGTTCGTATTGACAATACGATGTTGCATCACCATTTTATTTTAAGACATTATTGTCACCGCCGCAGCATGTTTTTAATGATGCCTTTGAAATTTATCAATTCGATGCAATTTTTGGTCATAAGTCAATGATGATGTAAGACACCAAATTTTTAGATTCATCTTTCGTCTACCAATATTTAATTTCAGTTAAAATCCAATGCCATTTTTATAGACGCAGTTCAATTGCCAGGAATCTAATGGCTGCGTAGATTTTTGCTAATTGTCACGAAATCACACACTTGGATGAATGTTTTCTTCGTCGGTATAATTTTTTGTTAATGGCCAGAACGTTCGTAAGCACCCCCAAAACTTCTTTGTCGTCTATGAGAGTCGTCGATCCGATACACAAAAAGCATGTGTTTTGGATAAATAATCAGATTTTACGAATTTTAGACGTTTTGGTCATTTTGTGAAAATTTAAAGAAATTTTTGGTACTGTATAAAGTGAACACCCATAAAATGGTACAAAAATTTATACAAAATTTCACTGACATCAAATGGAAAATTGATCGTATCGTTTGAACGCTTGAATCGATTTTCGAAATCTCTTCTATAGAAAATTGGAAATTGATTATAATTGGTAATTCTGTATACAAAAGTGGAAATCCGTTAAAACTATGGCCTGTAATTGAAAAAGATGATAATTCTTAAAAGTCCATATTTGCGGAAAATTTAGTAAGTGGATATAAATTATATTTAGAAAACATTTGTTCACGCTTCGCCCTTGTTTTCGGTGTGGCTATGGATTTCAATTATTCACACGAGGGTAGTATAAAAAGGTTAAAATTTTACAAAATTGTCAAATATGCTTTCAACACAACAATAAAACACATATCACAACATAAATAAATTTCTTTCGTTAAACTAATCCACGCAACATATACACATTTGTGTATACGGAAAAGAAAAACTGAATGGGAATCACATGGGGCTATTAATACTAATAAAAATGCATTCATATATTATTTTGTAGATAGACTCTCGACCTCGACTCTTTAAAAATTTTTTTCCTTAACTAATACATGGGCAACCAAACATGTATGCGGGGAACATTAAATATAGAAATATAAAAATCGGAGGGAAATTTATGGTATTGCAAAATATATAGTATAGCGACACATAGAGCGATAAAGGATATGGGTATATATTTTTGGATGTATTTGTTGAAGGAGCAACACACACACACACAAACACACACACAATATCACATGAGTATATTTTATGTATTTATTCAATAATAAATCTGTTATTATTATTTATATACCGGGCGTAAAAAAACCTATTATTTGCTTCTTAACATTTCGTTAATTTTGGGCGACGGAATAGACGATGTATGGAGTTGTGCGGCGGATGTGTAAACGAATATTTGTTAGCATTTTCATGTGATTAATAAACCAAATCATTATCATCATAATTATACTATATTTTCGAGTAAATTTATCTTTAATAAATATTTATTATATTATTTTAATTTACAAAAATAATAGCCGCTGTGATTCTGCTGACATCTCTGACCTCCGTCCCAGCCATATAAAAATTAAAATATTAAATTAAATAGGGTTGGTGCACCAATAATCGGACAGGTTTTATAGAGCCGTACATTAGTTCGATAATAATTTGAAATTGTTTATAAAATTGTTTTACATTATTTTTTTACTTTAACACTAAGAGTCCGGCTAACGGCTAACGAGAGTAACGGTACATTATAATTTATTCAAAGTATTAGGCCATCGGAATCTACAACTTTTGACCATCTTTGTGGCAAATTATGGATTCCTCTCAGCATAGCAGAACTTCTTAGGTTTTGAAAATCCAGCCATGAATCCAGCCATTATTTCATATCTTCGTATGAATTGAACCGCTGTGCAGAAAGGGCTGACTGCATCGACCGGAACAAATGGTAGTCTGATGGAGCAATGTCTGGTGAATATGCCGGTTGGGATAGGACTTCCCAGCCAAGTGCTTCTAAAGTTTCTTTTTGACAGGTCTTGCAACGTGAGGTCTAGCATTATCATGCTGAAGATTCACACGGTCATGTCTGTTGGTATATTCTGGTCGTTTTTGATGCAATACTCGGCTCAATTGGATTAATTGCCTATCGGTAACGTTCAGCAGTGATGGTTAGTCTCGATTTTAGCAGCTCATAGTACACAACACCAAGCATTGGTCCCACCCAGATACACAGCATAACCTTAGAACCATGAATATTGCGTTTTGGTGTCGATGGACCTGGTTCACCTGTCTTCCGACATGCTTTCAGACGTTTTGGATTATCGTAATGGATCCACTTTTCATTACCAGTCACAAAATTAGATGCAAAATTGAATGTCTTTTTAAGCAAAATTTCACACACATTGTTGTCTTTCCGTCAATGTTCATGTGGTATCCAATACGATAGCTTTTGGAGCATTCCCATCTACTTTAAACGTTTGCAAAACACTTGCTTGGGTAACATCTAATGTCAATGCTAATTCTTCTTCCGTTTTTAACATGGATCTTCACTGAGTAAAGCTTCCAGTTCTTCGTGTTCAAATTTTTGTGGTGCTCCAACGAGCGTTCTTCTTATCACAAACATCAAAATCATTATTTTTAAATAAATACTCACAATTGTTTTGTGATGGGGAATGTTCTCGATAAATTTGTAACAAAAAGCGGTGAGTTTGTTGCTACAAAACATTTCCATTTTTAATCAACTATAAAAAAAACACTTGTTTACACTTCACCTGAACTGATCATATACTGAATATGAAAGGTGGATTCAACTAATACAATACCGAAGTATTGACACTTCACACTGCGTACGAGCAATACTACTTACGACACCTATCAGAGATTATCCGCAGGACTTAGTTTTAAACCCAAAATAAATAAATATAAAATCAATCTTAATCTTTCCACGAATACTTTTAATACCATGTTAATTTATATTGTGTATAGTTTCTTAATCGTAAGATCGCAGTAATAACACCGTATTTGTCATAAACGAGTATTAACTATATTTTATACTGTCATTTCAAAAACTCCGTTACTCACACACACACACACACACACACACACACACACATACATGAAAATAAATAAAACAAAATAGCAGTTTTTTTTTTTTTTCGAAATTTATAAATAAACTGTCACAAATTGACATTTTGAAATAATTTACTTTATTTACATTTTATCTACAGTAAATGTTGATACATTTTGCATGTTTTTTTTAATTTTATTATTAACTATAAATTATTGGTAATTTTATTATAACATTATTTATTGGCCAAGGCACATAAATAACAAGGTATTCCGTGATACAATAAAATACAATCACATGACTTGTCTTGTTGTGAATTGTATCGGTTTTTGATGTGTAATAAATAATAACATTTATATGGTTTTTTTTTTGTTTTCGTTAAAGAAAATAATACATAACATTACAAATGTTAATTTTATAACAAATGACACATAATGACACTTTCCAAAAAAATAGACAAAATTGAAAAATTGTACTAATTTCTAATGAGTATTTTTGACTACCTTGTTATGTTTATCTTATTCGATGCAATTTATAATGTGTATAAAAATTAAATACATAACACATACATTAATAAATAAATTGCATTCATTACATTTCTACACACACACACACACCTATACACTCTATACTGCATCGTATAGAATGTCTACAGAGTACAGTGTGTGAGAGACATATTAGTTAAAATAGACCTAATTATGTCAAATATATCTTTGAACACTTTTTTTATTTATATTAGTTTTTTTTTTATTGCTTCCATCACTTGTTGCGGTCATGTTACACCAAAGACAATAATAAAGAAACTATCGAAATTTTACCCAATTTATCCAAACCGATAATATTTCGCTGGTTAATTGGCTACACAAGGTTTTTTCAATTAACTTTTATAAAACTATTTTTTCTGTCCTATTTCCCATTTCAAAATTTATAGATTTTCATAAAATGTCATATTTTCTACCTACTTTCAAAATGAAATAGAGGAAAAATTTCATTAGAATCGGGATAGTACACCTTCCCAGATGGATTGGCAAAGATGGGCCCATAAGATGGTGGCCAAGTTCTAGAGACTTAAATCCGTTGGATCTATTTATGGGATTGCCTGGAAGAAAAAGTCTATGCAACTGTGATTAATTTACTTGTAGAGTTAATTCAGCTTATTGAAGACTGTATTCAAGACCTTCGCCACAAGCAACATCAAACACTTAAATTGGTTCGGTCTATTGAAAAGCATTGTTGTCTATGTGTTCGAGCTGAAGGAACACATTTTCAGCTTTGTTTGATTAAAACTGTGGTGATATGAGTGCGTGTGCTTTCTTTCGTGGGTTTATGTGTGTGGGCCTTTGTGTGTGAGATCGTTTGTGTGAATGCATAGGAGTGTATGGAATCAATTATCTGTCGCGTCCGTATTGTGGTTCTGGATAAAACCAAAAAAAGATAAAAATTTTCCATAGCGTAAATCAATTTTATGCCTACATCGTTGTAGTTATTTGTGAATATCTTTGGAACCAGAGTTGAGACCTATCGTAATGTTATAGCTTAAACGAAAGCTTATAAATGTGACAAGTTTTTAAACTTATACCGAAAAAATTGTTTCATCATGATTTTTCGACTTATGCTTAAACAAACTTTCAAATAGAAAAATGGCGTTCAGGTAACTGTCAACATTCTTGTAAGTATCTGGATAACCACATGTCCGAATTGCCTTATCTTAACGTTAAATTAAAGATCTCGGTATGCTAATGATAATAGTGTATTAAAAATTTAAAATCGGTTAATTAGTTATTGAGATATTGATCCCAGTAGAGTGCAAAACATGGTCTGGTTGAAAATTTGGTTATTTGCGTGTAACTTCGAAGTCGAATCGGCCAAAATGTTATATGATATTTTCGACGCAAAATAACCCAGAGAATCTAGTGATTTCGTATTGCCGTCGAAAATTGGGACACCCTGTATAAATGATTTTTACTCCTGGTTTTTAAGATCTGTTTGAATATTTTTCGAAGACTTTTGATACGATTGATCATTATTTATTGCAATTTTAAATTTTGTCAACTTATTTTGATTTTATAATTTACCAGCGGTTCCAGGAGCTATTTAAACCCATTGGATTTCGTCAGATGTTTCGCAGGGTTCTGTACTTCGTCGTCTGTTATTTTATCTTTTTATTAACGAAATTGCAATATTTCTTGTTGCCATCTCGGATACACATGTTTCCGAACGATGTTCAAAATGCTATTGTCATTGTCATCTGCCAAATGTTTTCTTTCTTGCATTGCATCAATTAATTAAAATAAATATCAGATTGGGCATATATTGTAAAAATTGATTAAAGTTAAATATTGTAAAACTAAATCACAGGTCATCTAGTAATTGATAGGAGGACTATTTCTAAACTGGGCCTTAACAATAATAAACTATTTCATTTCTATATCCAAATTTGGGCATGATATTTAATACTAAAACTGTAAATTGGAATAATCAAATTTCCAGCAGAATATAAATAGTTATTTGCATATAAAAAATTTTTAAAGTGATCCATTTGACTTAAGCTAAAAAACATTATTTTCAATTCATGGGTATGATATTAGTTCGTGCGGACTATCATAACAGGCCAATTGAAAAGTCCCCGGTCTGACACACAGATGGCAGCGCTAGTATTAAATCCATATAATTTTTAATTAGTACCAACCTTCAAACGATACGTGTCAAAATTTGACAGCAGTCCGACCATTAGTTTGTGAGATATTGCGTTGTGAGCTTGTAGCTACTTTTGTTATTTGAAAAAAGATGGAAAAAAAAGAATTTCGTGTGCTGATAAAATGTTGCTTTTTGAAGGGAAAAAATACAGTTGAAGCAAAATCTTGGCTTGATGAAGAATTTCCGGGATCTGCACCAGGAAAATCAACCATAATGTATGCTAAGTTTAAACGTGGTGAAATGAGCACCGAAGACGGCAAACGCAGTGGACGCCCAAAAGAGGCTGTCACCGACGAAAACATCAAAAAAGTTAACTAAATAATTTTGAATGACCGTAAAGTGAAGTTGATCGAGATAGCAGACATTGTGAAGATATCATCTGAACGTGTATATCATATCATTCACGAATATTTGTACATGAGAAAGCTGTGTGCAAAATTTGTGCCGCGCGAGCTCACAATCGATCAAAAGCAACAACGTGTTATGATTCTGGGCAGTGTTTGAAGCTGTTCATGCGCATAAACCTGAATTTTTGCGTCGATATGTGACAATGGATGAAACATGGCTCCATCATTTCACTCCGGAATCCAATCGACAGTCAGCTGAGTGGACTGCACACGATGAACCGAATCCAAAGCGAGGAAAAACACAACAGTCAGCTGGCAAGGTTATAGCATCAGTATTCTGGGATGCGCAAGGTATAATATTCATTGATTACCTCCAAAAGGGCCAGACTATCAACAACGATTATTATATAGCGTTATATCGATTGAAGGATCGAATCGTTAAAAAAACGGCCCCATTTGAAGAAGAAAAAAGTGCTGTTTCATCAAGACAATGCACCGTGTTACAAATCAATGAAAACAATGGCAAAATAGCATGAATTGCATGGCTTCGAATTGCTACCGCATCCACCGTATTCGCCAGATTTGGCCCCACCAGCGACTTTTTCCTGTTCTCAGACCTCAAAAGAATACTCGTTGGAAAGAAATTTAGCGCCAATGAAGAAGTAATCGCCGAAACTGAGACCTATTTTGAACCAAAAGACAAATCGTACTACAAAAATTGTATCGAAAAGTTGGAAGATCGCTATAATCGCTGTATCGCCCTCGAAGGCAACGATGTCGAATAATAAAATCAAATTTTGGCAAAAAAAATTTTACTATGGTAGACCGGGGACTTTTCAATTGGCCTGTTATTTCGCCGTATTGTAATATGCAATTTTGGGATGTTCGCTTTTTAATTGGTGTTTCCTGTTTCTGTTTCAAGTTAAAAAAATGTTAATTGTTAAATAGAACCTACGGTAATACCATTATCTGTATAGGCATTCCACATGGTACTATTTATACAATAGTATAAAATAAATTGTGGAACTTAATTGCGTCTAAATTTTGTTATCTTAACATGATGTTATTTCTATACTGAAATGATAACATTTTAAACAACACTTTCCATTTCCATTCTATGCACATAAACTCATCCTTTTCGTATTATCTCGCCACATATCGTCAAATTTAAAACCGATACATTTTACATTCAATTTTAAAGAGATTGTCTTAAAATGCATCGTTGGACCACAAATTTACAGTTCCAATAGAAATGTATATATTTTTTCTTATGTAATTGCGTCGTCGTCGTAACAATGCGGCGGGCGGACTAACTCTTAACACATATGCACAAATTATGTGAATTTTGAATGTTTGTAATTGTGTGTATTAAATTGTATACGGTGCACAGATTACAAACAATCAAAACAAAAAAACACCAACCAAAAACAACAGGTTGCGAACTATAGCCGATACATATATTTTATGTATTTTTTATGTTAAACGCAACGCATACAAAAAAAAAACCAATTTTGTTGTTGTTCAGAGATTTTGTCAAATTGTCAATTTCAATTTAAAAATAACCAAATATCCATAAAATATATACAGAAATTGTAGAGTTTATATCCTGGCAATATATAATACCACTTTATATCGTGTAAAAAAAAAACAGCAGCGGACTATCTCCTCCACTACACTCCTGCAACCACCACTATTTTATGTTTTGTACATAATAACTTTTTAATATATATACAGTTGAACTTCAACATAGTGATGACATCGTTATACCGATAATTTCTACATAATGATATTTCCACGACACACTGAATTATCAAATAAAATATTTCTACATATTGATATGTGCGTTGAAATTGCTAATGTGTTACAATATCGTTTTTCATAATTCTAAGTCGAAAGTACTAAATGACAATATTCGATTTGGGATTCTGTTTTCGAGATACGGTCCTAAGAATTTTTCCGAGATAGTCTCATCATTAATAATAATAAGTAAGGTAAATACAGCAAAATGTATAATAGAAGCGTCTAGCGAACACGAAGACTCCGTAGCTGAAACTGCCCGCCAAACCATTGCAGTGTGCTATGAAATTCAGTAACAACGACAGACGCAGAACCGAACCAAACCGAATAACATAAAGACCACCGCACAATATACCTCCCAGAAATCACTACATAAGTTGAATGCAATTGTCAATAATTAGCCAACTGGTCATAATGCATCAAAATCGAACACAGTACTATCACACAGGTAACATTAAAGGACCAAAACGTTTCCCAAGCACTCGTGGTTCACAAACCCATACGACAAACTATACCACTGATGTCAACACACCAACAGCAACAACATTGAACCACTTGACCCACTAGCTCAACGCCATCAAAACGACACGATATCGATAATTGACAGTTGAAATGAAATTGATAATTTCATCGAACTACCGAAATACAAATTCACCAAAAAAAAAATCAAAATGGTATGGATTCAATTAGTTAAAATGAAGTGTTTGAGATAAATTATTATACAATTTGTCCAAGATAACTTTAATTTGCAGACAGTAGTGGTTCTAGAATTTTTTAAAATAAAATCACAAGCATAAGGAGTTAATTAATAATCCGCCCACCACACAACAACACTGTACGTATCAACCAATTCCAAAATAGTGTAAATTCATAGTAACAACGCTAAAATTTGTGGATAAACAGCAAACATGCGTTACCAATGAAACACCAAAGCGAGACGACGAATCCACCACTTAGCCAGACGAAATTTCCAAAATTCGCACTACTATTTAAATTTATTATTAGATTGTCATCCAATAAAAGATTATATTAAATTAAATTAAATTATAAATAATTGTAGTACCAATACCTGTAATGGATTAAAGCGCCCCTAATTGATTTGATAGCTACCCAATTGAAAATTATTTCGCCTAATGTTTAATTTAAAATTTAAATTAATTAAAAAAATACCCCATCAGGGCAATCAATATTATATTTCAACAAATTACAAATAAAAGACAAAACCAAGATATTCCCTATGTTTCTTTTTAGGAGCCGACATATTTAAGCGTGCAATTCTATGTTACAACTTGGTAATCTTAAGAGATCAGTCCAACAAGAAGATTCTATAAGCGCAAATTTTAGAAATGTTTTTTGAAGTGATGCCAACCGAGCCCCGCGAGTCATTGGTGTAATATGGCGACCAAACCTGATATGCATATTCAAGAAGAGATCGAACCAATGCATAAAATAATGATCGAATGAAATTTGGAGTAAATAGTTCGCGAGACTCACACTCATAATAAATCCCATTGCAACGATTAACACATAATCAAACATGTTCCTTAAAGTTTATTTTGCGCCCAGATCGAGTGTCCGGTTTACTACATTATCCAAAACAATATAATTTGGTTGGTAAGAATACTTTAAAATTAAATTCTTACGAGTTACGTTTATAATCTTGCATTTGTTATAATTTAAAAACACCCCATTCATATGGAATCCAATAAGTTCCAATTGTAATTATTTTGGAATATCATTAATTGATTTAACAGTTCTATAGATTTTCGTATCATCAGCAATTATGTAACCAATTTTTATGAACTTCCAAGATATACTGATGATCAAAAATCTGACAAAAATGTGAACATTGATTTTGATTTCCAAAAATAACAATTAATTTAATGGGATTAAGTTCAACCTTTCATTCTGGTTCTTGAAATATAGAGTTTATTCGATTAATGTATCATAATCGATCCAGAAAATGTGCGTGAATCGGGAATTTTTACTGTAGATGCAATGCACATAGAATAGTTAACTACCACCATCACCACCACCATCACCACCATCACCACCACCACCAACTACCCTGCCTCTCTGTTGGTGTTATATATTCATTAAAATATGTATTTTATTTGTGCTTTTTTGCATAATTTTTTTGGTTCTGGTTTTATAGTGAAAAATGAATGTCCATTAAAAGCGGTTCCAATAGGCCGTCGTTGAAAAACAATTTTCTACTTTTTTATGTGTAACAATAATTTGTTCTTTTTTACTCTATCCACAAAATAGCAGTCGCACACAGTGCGGGTGTAGCTGTTTTTGCCATAGTATTGTTTATTTTTTATTTATAAATTACCATCGGCAATGTTTAACTTTTTTAATTGGATAATTGAGAGTTAATTAAATTTATTGATGTCATATATGGGAAGCAGACAAAAAAATAAATAAATGGACCTATAATATTTTAGTATTTAGTATAAAAATTTAAATGGCGAAACGCTATGTAAAATTAATATTTACAATAAAAATTAAAATGAGATTTATGAACGATGTCAAATCGTTTTGGAGCTGATGCTGATGATATACGAATTGATCTTGATATGAATTGAAATTGATATGATATAAAATTATAATTTATGTTAAATCATTATCACTTCATTATCATCATCAATGCGTAATATCACACTGAAGCAGCACATGCCAATAATGAATAAAAACATTAGTTCTTTCCTTTTCCATCATTTTTCAACAGTCAGTTTTCAACAAAACTTAAGAACATGGCTTTTGTTATGCGTTGACATTTAGATTGTTCAAGATAATGGCGGAAATTGTGTAAAATATATTGTTACACAATAAAAGGTAATCACGTAACACATGGGTCAAAAAGTATCGGTGTCTAACCACCAGATGGCGCCTCTATCGGAATATCCGTATAATATTTCAATAGCGCCAACCTTTAAACAAATAAATATGTCAAAATTTCATAACAATGCTACCATTAGTTTAGAAATTACTGTGGATTAATTGACATTTTGTTATTTTCAGAAAAATGTATTCAAAGCAGTTTCGTATTGTGTTGATTTATCATTGATTTTTAATGGGAACAATATACCGTTCAAGCATAGAAATGGCTTCGAAAATGCTACCCGGACTCTGCTCCATCACAAACAATCATCAAACGTTGGTTTGCTACGATTTTCGTCGTGGTCGTTCATACACCGATGCTGCTGAACGTTTTGTTAATCGCTGAAAACATCGAAAAAAACCTCTGAAAATCATTATGGGTAGCTGACACCCTCCAAAGTTATCAAAAGACATTGTTTTCTGTATTGCACACAAACATTTGGGTTTTGCAAAAGTTGGTTTCCAAATGGGTGCCACGTTTACTCACACCAGAACAACAAAACAACAACTAATTGTTGATTCAGAACGCTGTTTGTACCTGTTTAAGTAGAATAAGCCTGAGTTTTTGCATCGATACATCACAATAGATGAACCATGGATCCACCATTTCACTCCAGTATCCAGAATCATCCCACGAAACTGTATTATATACTATTTTTGACTTTAACTACTTGTAACTAACTATAGGAATGTTATCAAATGTACAATTTACGATTTGTAGGACAAAAAACAAAACTGATCAAAATATTATGGGTAACTAGTCATGGGTTTTTGTCCAGGAAAAACCATAAAAAGTGAAGTAAAAATAAGTCTGTTTTAAAGGATCAAAATGTTTGACCGTATCAGTTTTTTATACTGAACACTTTAACGCCTGTAAACACCATCCCATACACTAATGTTAACTGGTGCGGTGGGTTTGCACGCTATATGACGGATAATTGTAAATTCAGAAAATGCCAATGAAACGTTATAAAAACCTAAAAAAATTTCCTCAAAAAGGAAAAGGTTGGGTTCTTGATGGCGTCAACACAAAAAATTAAAAATAATTTTGGCTCACATTTCTTCTAAACAGACTCTTTTCATTATATACCGAATGGGCTCATTTCGATTTGTAATCTTCCTTGTACGGTAATTTTTTACTCAATTGATCTTGTGATTCCGAATTTTAATGTAAATCGTCGATAAATTTTATCTTTTTGTCATCGATTTCTTTTGCCAGCTGCGTTGTTCTTTTCTTTTGGAAGGTGTTCACATCAACGCGCATGTGTTTTAGTTCATTTTTTCAATGTTTGTGTGAAAAGGCCTTGTTTTAACCACTTGTTGGTGATGCCAACGAATGAAAAAGATTCAAATGTAGCCGACGAAGTTGATAAGATGAGGAACGATCTAATTCGTATAATTTTTAATAAATGCCAGAAAATATTATATTTAACGAGTGATGTTATCAGTGTCGTCAAAATGTTATTATACCAAATACAGTGGTCCACTTTGTCAATAAATTCCATTAAAACTTATAGCTCAACATGAGTTTCAACTAATACCAAAACTTTTTATGCATACAATGTTCAAGCTTATGTTGGACGTAATTACCACACGTCGGGCTATATAAAATTCAATAGAATATGAAAGACTTTTTCAATTATGGAAAAATTACATTTTTTTTATTTTACAGAATCGTTGTCCTGCGCACTCGTCGCTACACTTATGCTTCACTATAAATTATTTCCGGAACAAATTGGATCAAAAATCTTAGAATTATTAATTATGTACATTAAAAGCAAATTACAACAGTTACATGCAACTGGTACGGCAAAATGTTGTCCACTATTACCGATTTAATACATCATTATATTATTTGTTTTATTATAATTTAATATTTTAACAACGTAAATTAACAATAAATTATAGTTCAATATATTATATTAAAATTATTAATACAATGAATTGTGTAATTCGTATCTAAATATGTGGCTTATTTTATTTGTTATTTAATAATATAATATTTCTTATTGTCACATTTTGTGGTTTTTGAATATTTTCTCTTTTAATATTATTGACATTTATTATTTCCATCATACAATTAAATAATATTGCAATTTACTTAATAACACTTAATAACATATAATAAAATAAAATATTAATTCAGCTGCGGGTTTTGTTTTTTTCGTGTTTAAATACAATACAATACAATAAGAACACTTGTTGTTACGTGCGTCTATTTATTAAAATATCAAATAATAAGAAACCATTGCGTGTAAAACGTAGTGTGTCGTTTAAAAAGCAACAAATTAAATTGAAAAAATAGAATACGCCATGTTTTTGAAAGTCGGCGGCATCATTAAAAAATAAAATACATCTTTCCTCTTTCAAGTGCACTCATTAACTGCGCATAAAAATACTATTATCTTTTAAATTCACACAAAATTCGACACGGCATGTTCACAGCAGAATATGATTGTGTGTGTGTGTGTGTGTAAGCTTAAATATATTATGTCATTTGTCATTTTCGTATTCCGCGGATTCAGCTCAGTATTATTTTTTTTTTTTTATTTACAATGTTGGTAAGAATGGTTGCTATTTTTCTTTTAGTTTTGTTATAAATTCATGTGCAAGCAAAGGTGAACGATTTGAATATCACAACAATTTTTGTTGTAATATATTGAATGTTAGAAAAAAGAAATTTTTAAAATCCACGCATGCTTCGTTAACAATATATATTACACAAAACGGTATTTGCTGTGCAGCAATATACGGTATTTTATTACCGTTTTAATGAAAAGGGAGGGAGTGATTAGTGTCTGGAGTTATTTTTTATGCTTGCGTCGTAAAAATACAATGGAAAAAAAAGAGAAAAATGTTAAATTTTGTTTTAAAAATTTGAAAAAAAAAATGTGCGCAGACTTACAGAACAGTGGAGAACTGATGCAAAACCGATTTCCTTTTGTAGCCTAATAAAGTTTCGGGTTTAGAAATTAGTTGATGGGAGTTAAATTATGTGAATATGATGTTCATCATTTAATTGATGTGTGGAACAAACTTTAAATTCACCTAGACCCCGCGTAGACCATTTAAAATTCGATAAATTATTTTTTTCGGTATTCCAAAGCTTTTTTAGAAATTTTCACGAAATCACCCAATTTTTCAATGTTTTTGTTCACGTAAATTGCTTCAGATGTTCGACCTCGACGTTCATCAGCACTTACACCTTCTCGCTGCCTTCTGTGAATCAATTATGCCATTTAAAAACTTATGCTTTTAACACACAATTATCAGAGTAAGCGCAATTTTAACACTAAACATACGATAACCGGTCAAATGACCGTTACGAACTTTTGCATTGAAAATGCTCATATCATCTTATCGCTTTTGCGCATTTAACTTCATTATTATTTTTTGTTTTTATTTCTAATTTGTTTATTTTGAGGAATACTAATTGTCGTCTACCACAACCGGCCATTTGACCGGAAGAACAATTTATTGCTTTATTAGGTTGTGGCGACACATTAAGATGAACGTCGGTGCGAACCGGGCTTTGTGTATAACATAAACATCAGAAATGAATTTTACAGAAATTCTCAAATTTATCCGTTTTGATAAAAAAAAACAGTGACCGAAGCAGTCTACGTTTGAAAACCGATAAATTCACCATGATATCTATAATTTGGAATACATTCATTGAGCACCAAAACCAAAACTGTTACAAATCGGGTGCTAATATTACTGTAGACGAACAGCTATTTCCGACTAAAGAAAGATTTACGCAATACATACCTAACAACTGTGTGTAAATTTGGAATCAAATTTTGGTTAGCATCGTTAGCAAATGCACTTCTAGATCTAGGAAAAGATGAAAATAGACCCTTTGCAGTACAACTCTCCGAATATGTTGTGTCCGACTAACTCATGGAATCATTTACGTGTTGCGGAAGAGTTGTAACCACAGGCAACTTCTCCACAAGCAAAACAACTGCTAGCAAAAAAAAAACTACGTTAGTTGGAACTATACGTTCAAATAAAAGAGAATTACCAATGATTGGGAAGCAAACAGAAAGACGTTATGGAACGCTTTTCATCGAAAATTTTCACAACAGATAATTGCGTACTCCACAAACCAATAAAAAAAAAGTACTTTTACTTATAGTTCGAAACATAAAACTCTGTAACGGTTGAAAACAATGATAAACGTTGAACAGAAACCGTTTCATAAATAACAATAAAACTAATTTTGGTGTAGTCAAATGACGAGGTAATACACCACAAAATCTAAGTCTTGAAGATGGCCACCTCTTCAAGTATTTTTCAATATCCTTGATTCAGCTGACATAAATGCTTGGATTTTGTGCAAGAGCATAACGACAGGCGAAAACATGATTGAGACATGATTTTTTACTCCAATTAGCCGTAGAACTTGCCACCGATTTTCGAGCAGCCTATGAACAACCAAAAGAAAGTACAAATACAAAACGATCGTTGGCTAAATCCACTACAGATTCTTATCCACGTAAGACGTGTCAAATAGGATATTGTAACGAAAATAAAACCATCTTTTTGTTCTAAATGTGAAAACTATGTTTTTCGGAAATTGTACAATTGGGACACCTTGAATAGGTAAACGGCGGTGAGCCTATGAATTAAAGATTCTTATTCCTTGTGTTTGTTTGTTTGTTTGTAATAGTAGTAAAGTTAATTTATTTATTTCCTTCCTCTAACTACCCAATTTCATATGCATTCAATCAGGTTGGATATCAAGTCCGCGGTCATTTGACTGGCTATCGTAAAAACAGTGGTATTTGGTATATGTTTAGTGTTAAACAAATCATACGTTTTAGTAGCATTTTTACCAATTTTAAAACAAAATTTATTTATTATTTATTATTATTTTAACAATACTGTGAAAATGTTTGCTGCTGAAATTAGTACCGCACGAAAGACACAATTTGGACAATTTTAACACGAGATTTATGTAAAAATGTTTTGTGGTCTTTTAGGTTCCACGTGAATTAAATTAAATAAAATTTCTATCATCAGCCACCACCCCGCCCCCGCATTCACACCTATCACCGTGTGATTATTTTCTGCTTCTAAAAATTAAAAATTTGTATTAAAGGAGCGTTAATCCAAGCAGCCGTGTGACACAGACGATGAAGAACATTGTTATAACAAAAAATCCATGTATGCATTAGTTGATCGTGCCAAAAAACACTGTATTGAGTCAAAAGGAACATATTTTGGATAAACATTATGTTTCAAAAGTTATTATAATTTAATTTTTAACCTAAAATTGCGGTTATTTAAACGACACACTGTGTATTACACATACGACCGACGCACAGTTGACAACTTTTCAGTTCTTTTGGTATACACATAAAATATATATTGGTTTTTAGTACAGAACATTTAACAAAAACTAAACATTTAACATTTTTATTGTAACGACAGTTTAATTTGCAAAACATTACGGGCCCCAACGATATTATTTAATATAATTTCTTTATAATTTCAATAATTTTCATTTGTTTTATTTTAATGTGTCAGCGTCAGAAGATACAAAGTAGAAGAAAAAAATTTCCAAATTAATAATAAGTTTTTTATTCATTTATTGTTGCATCAAAAATACCAGATTAAATAATAGGAAAAATAAATACTAAATAACATATCATAAAAATGTGGATTTCTCCAAAGGAAATTCAGGTATTGTGTGCACTGGGCTCTGCTACATAATATTTATTTGTGCTGTATTATAATGTAATATTGGGTGTATAACTAAGTTTTGGGGGAATATTTTTCGTAAGAAAAACACATTTATTTGAACGTAACGGTACATTATATTTTATTCAAAGTATTTGCCATCGGAAGCTACAACTTTTGATCATTTTTGTGGCAAATTATGGAATCCCTCATACAAGAACTTTTTAGGTTTTGAATCCAGCCATTTTTTTATATCTTCGTATGAATTGAACCGCTGTGCAGAAAGGGCTGGCTGCATCGACCGAAACAAATGGTAGCCGGATGGAGCAATGTCTGGTGAATATGGTGGGGTGGGGTAGGATATCCCAGCCAAGTGCTTCTAACGTTTCTTTGACCGATCTTGCAACGTGTGGTCTAGCATTATCATGCTGAAGAATGACACGGTCATGTCTGTTGGCATATTCTGATCGTTTTTGATGCAATAATCGGCTCAATTGAATTAATTGCCTGTCGGTAACGTTCAGCAGTGATGGTTTGTCCCGGTTTAAGCTGTTCATTGTACACTACACCAAGCATTGGTCCCACCAAATATACAGCATAACCTTAGAACCATGAATATTGTGTTTTGGTGTCGATGGACCTGGTTCACCTGTCTACCGCCATGCTTTCAGACGTTTTGTATTATCGTAATGTATCCACTTTTCATCACCAGTCACAAAATTCGATGCAAAATTGAATGTCTTCGAAACAAAATATCACACACATTGTTTTTCGATTTTCTTGTTGTCTTTCCGTCAATGTTCCTTCCCATCTTCTTTAAACGTTTGGAAACACTTGCTTGGGTAACATCTAAAGCCAATGCTAATTCTTCTTCCGTTTTTAACAAGGATCTTCACTGAGTAAAGCTCCCAATTCTTCGTCTTCAAATTTTTTGGGTGCTCCAACGCTCGTTCTTTATCATTAACATCAAATTCATTATTTTTAAACCGTCGCTAAACCAATACTCACAAATTGTTTTGTGATGGCGAATGTTCTCGATAAATTTGTAACAAAAAGCTATAAGTTTCTGCTACTGTTTTCTTCTGAATAACTTCAACTTCAACTGAATGTCATTTCACTGAATATGAAAGTTGGATTCAACTACTTCAATAGCGAAGTATTGCCACTTCACACTGCGTACAAGCAATACTATACTTACGACACCTATCAGATTATCCCCCATGACTTAGTTATAGACCCAATATTATAGCTATACACATTCCTTTGGACTGGATGATATACATGAAAAGAAATGTTATTATTAAGAAATGAATTTATATTTTATTATTTCTTGTCTTATTTTTATATATTTAAATGGAATCTTATGGAATAGCTTATTTAAAATATGTATAAATACAATACAAATCTACATGTCCCAACTCACACACACTCACACACATCTAGAACTATATACAAATATTCAATTTATAGAAATAAATAATAAGAATATTCTAAATGCGGTAAGGAAAAAAATATATTCTTTCTTTTAATCTTGTTATTGTTTTTGTTAGTTTTTCTTGTTTTTTATAATAAGAGAAAAAGATCCTTTAATAATATATTTCAAATGGGAATAAGATGAAAGGACACACACACACACACACACCCATATTTGGAATGGAAATATAAAAATATTAACAACAACAACACAAATGTTCAAAAGAATATTTATATTATTTTTATTTGTAATAACTTAATTATTTTCAAATTATAATATTTTCTGGATACCAATATTTATGGGATTTGCTGAAAAGGTGAACGAACTACAATCATTGTGGGCATTTTTTGCATAAAAAAACTACTGTACCAGAGTTATTTACAAAAATCCCGTAAAAACCCAGTGTAAATAATAACTGTAAAAAACCTAAAAAACTAAATAGAATGTGGTTTTCGGTTTACGGCAACACTCACTAGGGCACCACCTCAGGTGTCGTACTCCGAATCCAATGAAATTTTGTCATGGTGTAGTAACTCATCAAAGTATAGAACAAAGTTTTTTATTTTTCCCCCGATTTCGCTTTGAAGAGGGGGGTTACTCCTTCCCGCTTCGAAGGGTTAAAAAAAACATGTCATTTTATACAAAAAAAAATCTATAACTTTTGAACCCAAAGTGCCACACAATAATTTTTGTAATTGGAAATAATAGCCATTTAAATTGTGCTTCATTTCACACAAAAATGGGAAAAATTCTGGGATTTGTTCACAGGAGGTTGTATTAAGAGTAACGAATTTTGAAAAATTGTGTAAAAAAATATATTAATTTATGCAAAAAACTTTGTAAGGAGCAAGTTTTTTGAAAAACCGTGTCGTTTAAATAACCGAAACTAAAAAAAAAATAGAAAACATAGTGTCATCCATTGAATCCATTCACCGTATTGACAGCGTTAAATAAAAAAGTTAGACGCATTTGAGTGTCCGTCCGATAGCTTTTTTGATGTTGGCGCCGTAAAAATAACAATGGAATAAATATTAAAATTTTGAGTTCAAATTATGGAACATATTGAATGTGCAGAGATTTACAATTGGTTGAAAAAATTTTATGGTTATTATTTTGTATGGCTCAACGGTTCAAAAGTTTATGATTAGTTTTCACATTTCAAAAATCGTTGTAAGCATATTCAAATGACAACCCATTGCACATTGCGGCCAAAATTGTACTGCAATTAAGGAATGTTTTCAAAATTCTATTATTTTTATATGGATGATCAGGCCACAGACATTGTTAATCTGTGAATAGCGTCCAACACCCGAACATTTTCCAAAAGATATCTGTTTTTTCTTTTTATTCCACAAAACGAACAAATGGTCACGCAGCAGAAAAATATCGTGAATTGTACCCGCTATCGGCGCTATACCACTGCGCTACTGAGTGTTTCGCGCGAGCATTGTAAAGATATAATTAAATGTGCTGACAACGACTCAGATTTTCGTGGTTCCGCCGTAACTGGTGTTAAAACAAATGGTACTTTAAATCCAGATCCGAAAACTAAGCGTCAATAATCTGGAGAATGGAATTCGAAATATGCTTCTCAAAAACCAAAGAAGTTGCGTTTTCAAAAGTCTTCAAAAGATAACTTTTTTTAACAATTCATAATGTATTATTTACAAAGAATTTGTACCAGGCAGTCAAACTGTCAATGAGTAGTAGGGATATGTCTATCCGGGATGCAAGTGGAGTAAGGACTCAGCTGTCAATAGGTCAAAAGTCAATGTATTGTTTCCATCGGGGCTGTATTTAACAGACCTGTATTTAACTGAACTGTTTTTAACAAGGCGATGTTTTCAACTGGGCTGTTTTTAACAGCGTATATGTTACGTTTCTAATGTGCACATAAATTATTCTATAATTGCCGTCCTCTTGCACTCGTCAATCCAAATATTCAGATCAATTTGAAACTCGAGAGTCTCCCTTTTGAAGTTAGGATACGAACTACAAGTGGACGGATACGTATTTCTACTAGCGATTACAATAATTTATGTGCAACATTTTATAGAAACATAACAAAAGCTCTCCAGTTTTAAGTTGATCTATATATTTCAGATTCACGAGTGCAAGTGGATTACGGCGATTACAATAATTTATGGGCACATTTTAAACGCCCATAACATATAACCTATTAAAAACAGCCCAGTTAAAAACACTACTTTGACTTTTGACCCCGTAATCATTAACCTTTTGACAGCTGAGTTCTTACTCCTCTTGTTTTTCCCGAATCGGCATATCCGTACTGCTTCAATGGTGCGGGAAAACAGCTGTTTTTATTGCACGATATTGCACCACCTCTTACTTACTTATTTACTCTATGGCGTTACAACCCGGGTGCAGTTTTAGCCTTCTCCAACACGCTTTTCCAACCTGACCCATCCCCGCAGTCAATATCTTCCAATCCCGAATTTTAAGGATCTTTATATCACAGTTTACTGCATCTAGCCATCTCGCGCCTTAGGTCTTCCGGCTCTCCTTCTACCTTCTGGTTTACTATTTAACAGTTTTTTCGGCACACGCTCCTCCTCCATGCGTTCTACATGTCCAAGCCATCTCAATCTATTGATCTTGATTGTTTTGACAATATTTGCGGTTGACCGTGTACAACTTGTCTAATTCAAAATTGTATCTTCGTCTTCGCAACCATTATGTTCTTTGACGACGGGACCAAATATGCCACGGAGTACGTTTTTGTTCGAAAATCCGAAGTAATTGTTTCTGGTTCTGTGTCATGCATCAAGCCTCCGATCCATAACGTTAATATTGGACGTATTAATGTTGTATATACCTTAAGATCTCGATGTAATGTTTTCGATTGGAATTGTTTTTATAGCCCGTAATAACATATGTTTCCAGGTGCTACCCTGCGCGACGAATGTCCTCTTCAATTTCTACATTTACCAACGATCCTAAGTATACCTAAAACAATTGACTATTTCAAAATTGTTGTGTTCTCCAATACTTTTCCAACAGTTTGATCTCGAATTCCTGTGATGTATTCATTGCCACCAAATATTTTGTTTTGACTGCATTCACTTTGAGACCCAGACCGGATGCCTTCTTTTGTAACGATTCGAAAGCATCCTTGACACCGTTATCATTGCACACCACCTCACAAAATCAAAACAAAAAGTGAATGGATTTTTGATGAAAAAACAGATATTAAAAACAGTTAATCAGCCCACCTCAGTATTCACACCTGATCCAACACAGTGTCATTATTTTATGTTCGCAAAACATTAAAACAAATCTATTTATGTGCATTCTTCGGTGATGGTGCTGTGTATTGAGTCCAACGGAATGGAATGGAAATTTTGAATAAAAATCATCCGTGTTTTTTTACTTATTATTATTAAATTTGCGTTCATTTAAACGGCACACTGTGTATACCTTTTTTTTCAATTTTTTTCATCTCCATCCCATATCTTTACAAATTTATTGTATCGATCAAAATGCGATCTTGTATATGAAAGAATTATAAATGTATGCGAGAAGTACCTGTACAATGTTTTTTGGGAAAGAAATAAAAGTTCAAATACAAACAAATCTTTTGATTGAAATTTTAAAATGATATTTTTTTTGTGCTTTCTAATGTCTCTATTATTTGTAACTAACTAAGAAAAAATAACACAACATTTTAGTCGATTTTAAAAATATGGACACAAAGAAGAACCAAATCTTTTTGAAAATTTTTTTTTTGTATTCATTTGATTAATAGTTATAATTAAAATGGTATCCAATCAGAATTTTTTGTAGGCACTTTATAGCCGTATTTTTTCTGTTGTTGTCGTTGTTATTTGTACCGATATTACAATGACTCCATATTTAATTTTTCGTATAATCATCAGAGAGACACGGGACACGATATTTGTTGTACAAATACACATTGAAATACAAATAATAATAATTTATAAATAAAATTTGTTATGGAGATAGTTAATCTTTCAGCCTCCATTTTGAGTGAAGCTAAACTAAGCAGCAGGGTGCATTTTCATTAAGAATGAAAAATGATGAATAATCAATCATTCATCTTTTACTTACCCTCTTACATTTTTCTGTATATTATACACACACGTATACATCATCATCATCATCTACATCATCATCATCATCATCATCATCATCATCATCATGTAAATGTTATGCATTTAAAAATATAATATTGTTGTTGTGAGTTTAATAATATCTTGCGTACATATCGCGTTTATTTTTATCGTATAACATCATTGACTGAAGGTAAAATATAATAAATGTGATATGGATACGACGGGATATTTATACAATAATTCTGTGGATTTCATCAGTTGTGTGTGTGTGTACATAGTATCCCTGCAGGAAAGAGAACTAGTTCTACTGCTAGTCTTACAACTAGTTACAAAATAAATAGTACTGCGGTTCCACGCTAAACCCCTTTTACATGTTGCAAACTGTTTCTTTTTTAACATTGAGATGTCCTACGAAAAGACAATTGTCTCCTCTTCTGCATTACTTTTCAACTATAGTTGAAGAACTAATTAATTTGTAACCAAAATTACTGAACTACTTCAAAATGTAAACACTTAAGCGGTAGTACTAGTTTTTCTGCAACCAGTTCCAGAACCGTTTAATTTTAATTTAAATTCGATTTATGTATTCTTTCACCAGTACCCGTATTTTAATATAATTTAATATCAATTACGTTTTTAATACAAAATAATAATTTATATCATATTTAAAAAATATTTATTAAATTATTACAACTCTGGTCGTGTGTCATATAGTTTATCACCTTTTTTCTTAAATTACATCAGCTCCATTTTAATTTTACGTGCTACATCGCTAAGTTTTCCTTACGTAAAATAAAACGAAATTCTTCGAAATATTTACGGAATGGTTTATTCCAAATATAAGGTTGTCAAATATCTCCCTTCCGCCTTTTTGTCTTTTTAATTTCGCGGCTATGTACAAAGCGCTACAGAGCTCGTATCTGGCAACACTGTACATAATTTGAAAGCTCTTGACATAACAAACAAAACGACGCTATGTATGATTAGTTTGGATATTGCGTTCAACAGTTATAGACGTGTAAACATGGAGTTCACTAACGCCGAAATTCGCGCTATTTTAAAGTTTTCCTTCGTTAAAGGCAAATCCGCTAGAGAAACGTTCCGTGAGATTAATGGTGTTTTGGGGGATGGTACTCTATCACTTCGAACCGCGGAGGAATGGTTTCGACGATTCAGAGCCGGTGAAAACGACACCATGGATAAGCCAGCCGGCGGAAGACCTGTGACGACAAATACCGATCAAATCATGGAATACATCGAGTTAGACCGGCATGTGGCATCTCGTGACATCGCCCAGGAGATGGGAGTTAGTCACCAAACCATTTTAAACCATCTGCAGAAGGCTGGATACAAAAAAAAGCTTGATGTTTGGGTGCCACATGAATTAACAGTGAAAAATCTAATGGACCGAATTTCCATTTGCGAAATGCTGCTGAAACGGAACGAACTCGACCCATTCTTGAAGCGGATGGTGACTGGCGACGAAAAATGGATCACATACGACAATATCAAGCGAAAACGGTCGTGGTCGCAGGCCGGTGAATCGTCCCAAACAGTGGCCAAGCCGGGATTGACGGCCAGGAAGGTTTTGCTGTGTGTTTGGTGGGATTGGAAGGGAATCATCCACTATGAGCTGCTCCCATATGGCCAAACGCTTAATTCTACCATCTACTGCGAACAACTGGACCGCTTGAAGCAGGCGATCGACCAGAATCGTCCAGAATTGGCCAAAAGGAAGGGTGTAGTGTTCCACCAGGACAACGCCAGACCACACACTTCGTTGATGACTCGTCAGAAGCTACGGGAGCTCGGATGGGAGGTTTTATCGCATCCACCATATAGCCCGGACATAGCGCCAAGTGATTACCACCTGTTCCTGTCCATGGCGAACGCCCTTGGTGGTGTAAAGTTGATCTCAAAAGAGGCTTGTGAAAAGTGGCTGTCCGAGTTCTTCGCAAATAAGGAGGGGGGCTTCTACGAGGGAGGTATTATGAAGTTGCAGTCTAGATGGAAACAGATTATCGAACAAAACGGCGCATATTTGAACTAACTCCGATTACTGTAACACTTTTTATAAAGCATTGAATAAAGAGCAAAAAGGCGGAAGGGAGATAGTTGACAACCTAATATATCAATCGATTAAATTTCTCTTCAAAAAAGATATTTTAGGTATAGCGATTCGGTTTTCCAAAATATCCGCATATTGTTGGAACAATCTTCGGCCACGCAAAGTTTTCGTCGGATACAATGTGTATATCTTCTTCTTACTTTACTCCATAGTGTTATAACCTCCAGGTGCGATTTTTTGCCTTCTCCAACACGCTCTACCAACCTGACCCCACCTATCCGCGCAGTCAATGTCTTCGAATCCCGAATTTCGATTAATTTCTCTTCAAAAAAGATATTTTTGGTAGCGATTCGGTTTTTTCCAAAATATCCATTTTGTTGGAACAATCTTCGTCCACAAAGTGTTTGTCGGATACAATGTGCATATCTTCTTTTTACTTTACTCCATGGCGTTATAACCTCCAGGTGCGGTTTTTTGCCTTCTCCAACACGCTTTACCAACCTGACCCCACCTATCCGCGCAGTTAATGTCTTCGAATCCCTTATTTTGAATTAATTTTTCTTCAAAAAAGATATTTTTGGTAGCGATTCGGTTTTTTCCAAAATATCCATTTTGTTGGAACAATATGTTCCGCCCCAAAAAAATTTTTCGTCTAATACAATTTGCATATCTTCTTTTCTACTACTACTACACTAAAATTGTTGGATATTTTGGATTGGAAATTTACTTCTTTTACACTTCACAATCCACAATACATGTTTTTAATATGAAATTCACTATTGGCTGACTATTGGTAAAAATAAACTCAAAAAAGTGTGTCTAAAAACAGCACATAAATTTCTTTATATTATCAGGTATACCGGTTAATGTCCGCCGCTCACACATATTGATGGCGCTACAAGTGGTAGTAGTAAACCAAAATGGCTAAATTTTTTTTTTTTGTTTAAAACCTGTGACATTTCTCTCCAAAAATTAGTTGCAGACAGCAGACCTCTTTTATCGAGCAACAACATTGTTAAAAAAATAATTGAAAATGTCGAATTTAGTGTCAGTTGAAATGCGAAATGCGGACATCATTGCTTTTTTTTGTTTCGTTTGAAGAAAACTGCTGCAGAATCACATCGAATGCTTGTCGAAGCTTATGGCGATAACACTTTATCAGAAAGAACATGCAGAGAATGGTTTCACCGATTCAAAAGTAATGATTTTGATGGGGAAGACAAAGAGCACGGTGGACAGCCGAAAAAGTTTGAGGACCGAATTTGAGGACACCGAATTGCAGTCTCTATTGAATGAAGACGACACGCAAACGCGTAACAACAACTTGCAGAACAACTAGGAGTTGCTCTACAAACCGTTTCCAATCGCTTGAAAGCAATGGGAAAGATCCAAAAGGAAGGTAAGTGGGTGCCAAATGAATTAACTGAAAGACAACAAGAAAATCGAAAAACCATCTGTGAAATGCACATTCAACGATACAAAAGGAAGTCTTTTTTGCATCGAAACGGTGATGAAAAGTGGATTTATTTTGAGAATTCGAAACGCAAAAAATCATGGGTTTCACCAGGCCAGCCATTAACATCGACTGCAAAGCCAAATCGCTTTGGTAAGAAGAGAATGCTTTGTGTTTGATGCGGGATCAGAAAGGTGTGGTGTACCACGAGCTTTTAAAATCTGGTGAAACTATTAATGCTGATCGCTACCGACAACAAATGATCAATTTGAACCGTACTTTGCTGCAAAAACGGCAAGAATATCAATAGAGACAACACAAGGTAATTTTCCTATACATGACAATGCACCATCACACAAAGCAATACCGGTCCAGGAAACGTTAGAGGCGGTTAACTGGGAAGTTTTATCGCATACGGCGGCTTATTCATCAGACTTGGCTCCTTAAGACTACCATTTGTTTTCATCGATGGGCCACACGCCCTTAATGACCAGCACTTCAAAACGTCTGCGGAGCTCGATAATTGGGTCTCTGACTGGTTTTCATCAAAGGAACAACAATTTTTTTGGCTATGTATCCACAAATTGCCCGAAAAGGTGGACAAAATGTGTAACTAGTGATGGAAAATATTTTGAATAAAGAATTTTTGGGTTTTCTCGCCCACAAAAAATATATTTTTTCACTTTAAAAAACGGGGGATAGTAACCGGTAAAACCCTTAGCGAACGAATGCAGCCATACCAGCGACATTGCAAATATTCTAAAAAAATCGAATGCCGCCCGACATGCGGCATGACGTAATGTATGTTCTCTCATATAAAGTTTACTGTTTAACATAAAGTACAGGTACAAAAAAAGATTGTGTTGTTTGCTCGGATAGAAAAACGCCGGGAGGAAGGCGGGAAACACGTAATTATTACGATACTTGCACTAAAAAACCTGGTATTCACATAGCAGACTGTTGTTGGAGAAGCACCATTACGCATCGCATTTGTTTATAACAACTTCCATTATTTTTCTGAAATTTTCACTTCTGTATCCTTTTGTGTATGGACATATCTGTTCATATGCTACCAAATTTTATTACTGAAAGTTTACATATAAAATCCAATAAAGCAATTGGTAATTATGCACCTTTTCTCGGTATGGAAATTAAGCATTTAATTTTTTAAAAAATTCGGCGACCTACTGGTCATCGTTCTCGAGAAATGCGCCCGTTGGTTAAGGATTAAAATATTAGAGTTCTCTTTGTCATTTCGTCATATATATTTGTATTTTTGCGCCCATAAAATGATTCCAATCTGCAATACTTTAGTAATAGTTCTCTGTAACTAGTTCTGTTCACAACTTTGTTGAAGAACAAGTTTTTATATGGACCGTGTTTCAAAATTTACTGCAGGGATCTCATCTATTTTATGTTTAATTTGTACTTGTTCATTTCAAATATACGTTTATTTTCGGGCTACGAGTATTTATATAAAATTTTGTATTTTTATACCCTACACTCGTCGCATATATAGTGCAAATGGAACAAAAAAAAGACTGCATTCATGGTGTAACGTACTCACCGTGTCGTGCCAACATATAAAGGAATTGAAAAACTGAAAAGTCCCTCCTATTTCTCATTGTGTGGTGTTATCGCAACCTTCCAATTGTTATTTGACTTTTTTTTTATTTTTTTGTTCTTTCTTCTTCTTCTTCTATTTTCCTTTTTTCTATTTTAATTTCTGTATTTTGTGAACGTACATTTTTTTTGTTAGGATAATGGTTTTTAATCCTTTTTGGACTTTAGTGTCATCAATCATAATAATGTTTTTGTAGTTGTTGTTGTTGTTGTTGTTGTTGTTATTATTTTTACTTTTCTCCTTTTTGACGAGGGTTGCTGATGATATTCGTTGTTTTTTTTTCATTTTAAATATATATTTATTATTGGGGAGAACTAGATTACTGGGTGGATTTTGAATATGGCCAATGAATTTATACAATTTATGATGGTTCTTATTTATATATATTTATATGAATATAAAATAATAATAATAATAATAATAATAGAAATGTATATTGGATGAAAAGTTGCTAGGCAACTAATTTTTGTGATTATTCTATTCCTTTATTATCCTTTTTTCAATCATCATCATCCGCATCCAATTTTAAAATATAAAAATCTTGAGAATATTTGTCTAATTCTTTCAAATTTAAATTTTTGTAATGTTATTATTATTATTACTATTATTATTATTACTTTTGAAGCGGTAACTATAATTGCTAAGCATCCAGAAACGGGTTCAAGATTGATCACACAGAGAGGAGGCGCAGACAACTTTATATGTGGCGATTCAAGATTGTAAATTGAGTCACGTATATCTATGGGAAAACCAACTTATTGGCCCACTGATCAAAAACAATATTCTAGATTTCTTTTGAACTTCTGTAATTACAAATAGATCGAATAAAACCAAAATCGAGCCCATAGAATTGTCATCGGATCATACCCGTCCCTCTATCATAATTACCGCAGCCACAAAAATTATAAATATATACAGAGAAAGCAATAACTATTTCATTCAAAATACATAAATTGGAATTTAATTTAAAGATTTAATAAAAGAAAATAACATTGGACGTACCCGTTTTTAAAAAATACTATGGATGTATCAAATGCAATTGAAAATGTTGACAACATTGAAAAAAAAAACGCAGCTAAAGCATCAACAACAGGGCACTGCGAAATTATAAGACAAGAAATATGTCCAGCAGCAGGTCGAACAAAAATTGAAGAAAAACTGTGCGCTAGAGTCAAAACAAATTTTGAAAAAATTACACACTTATTCCGTTTTTTAAAAGTAATTGCGTTTTCACAACTGGTTCAAAACCGTATTTTGTATGGGAAAAGTTTTCCACAGGTGTTTAGCAAAAATGAGTACAGCATCATTTGATAGATAATTTAAAATGATGACTATTTGAAAAATTAGGAGAAAATCCCATGCGGAGCAAGGACCAGCCTCTATGAAAAACAAAATGTTCCTAAAATTGGTTGAAAAAATGTTGTATGGGAAAAGTTTTCCACGAAGGTTTAGCCAAAATGAGTACAACATCATTCCATAGATAATTTAAAATGATGACTATTTGCAAAATTAGAAGAAAATCACATGCGGGGAAAGGACCAGCCTCTATGAAAAACAAAATTTGTCCACAACTGGTTAAAAACATATTTTGTATGGGAAAAGTTTTCCACAGGTGTTTAGCCAAAATGATTATAGCTTTATTCGATAGATAATTTAAAATGATGACTATTTGAAAAATTAGAAGAAAATCCCATGCGGAGAAAGGACCAGCCTCTATGAAAAACTAAATGTACCTGCAATTGGTTGAAAGAATTTCGCATGGGAAAAGTTTTCGACAGGTGTTTAGCCAAAATGAGAATAGTATCATTCGATAGATAATTTAAAATGATGACTATTTGCAAAATTAGAAGAAAATCCCATGAGGAGAAAGGACCAGCCTCTATTGCATAAGATGCATTGTATTTGTAATATTACAGAAACCGAATTATAAAATACAAGCAAAAGCCAAGGAAATTAGAAAAATAAAGTGATAAACATTTTCAAAAACAATAGAATATAAAATAAAAAAACCGTAAAATGTCAATAAAATGGAAAAAAAGGTTAATCTTACAGTTTTTCCAACCATTTGCAAAACCCTTTTTTGTTTTTTACCCAACATAACCTCATATTTATTAATATATAATTTCTAATTACAAATATTAATCAAATCATAAAACAAAATTTACGTTAACGTAACAAAAACGCATGTGCCACAAAAAATGAAAACAATAAAATCAACAAAATATGAAAAACAACGAAACACTAATAAAAGGAGAAAAATAAAATGCGTCCGACATCGACGACATCAAATTACGAAATAAAATAAAAAATCAATTTTTGTTTATTTACTTCCTTTTTGTGATTTGTCATAATTTTTAAAAGCAGTCGCAGTGTTGCCAATAAGTTTTGGATGGATGTCGGATAGGGGAAATAATGCCATTTCACCATTTTTCAGAAAAATTACATTTTCACAGTAGAATTGTTGTTTTCCGTATGGATTCTTTCGTTAGAAATGTACCTACAATTGGTTAAAAGAATTTTGTATGGGAAAAGTTTTCCACAGGTGTTTAGCCAAAATGATTATAGCTTTATTTGATAGATAATTCAAAATCATTACTATCTGCAAAATTTGAAGAGAATCCTATGAGAAGAAATGGCCAGCCACTGTGAAAAACGAAATGTACCTACAATTGGTTAAAAGAATTTTGTATGGGAAAAGTTTTCCACAGGTGTTTAGCCAAAATGATTATAGCTTTATTTGATAGATAATTCAAAATCATTACTATCTGCAAAATTTGAAGAGAATCCTATGAGAAGAAATGGCCAGCCACTGTGAAAAACGAAATGTACCTACAATTGGTTAAAAGAATTTTGTATGGGAAAAGTTTTCCACAGGTGTTTAGCCAAAATGATTATAGCTTTATTTGATAGATAATTCAAAATCATTACTATCTGCAAAATATGAAGAAAATCCCATGAGAATAAATGGCCAGCCACTTTGGAAAACAAAATGTACCTACAATTGGTTAAAAGAATTTTGTAGTGGAAAAGTTTTCCACAGGTGTTTAGCCAAAATTATTATAGCTTTATTTGATAGATAATTCAAAATCATTACTATCTGCAAAATATGAAGAAAGTCCCATGAGAATAAATGGCCAGCCACTTTGAAAAACAAAATGTACCTACAATTGGTTAAAGGAATTTTGTATGGGAAAAGTTTTCCACAGGTGTTTAGCCAAAATGATTATAGCTTTATTTGATAGATAATTCAAAATCATTACTATCTGCAAAATATGAAGAAAATCCCATGAGAATAAATGGCCAGCCACTTTGAAAAACAAAATGTACCTACAATTGGTTAAAAGAATTTTGTATGGGAAAAGTTTTCCACAGGTGTTTAGCCAAAATGATTATAGCTTTATTTGATAGATAATTCAAAATCATTACTATCTGCAAAATTTGAAGAGAATCCTATGAGAAGAAATGGCCAGCCACTATGAAAAACAAAATCTACCTACAATTGGTTAAAAGATTTTTGTATGGGAAAAGTTTTCCACAGGTGTTTAGCCAAAATGATTATAGCTTTATTTGATAGATAATTCAAAATCATTACTATCTGCAAAATTTGAAGAGAATCCTATGAGAAGAAATGGCCAGCCACTGTGAAAAACGAAATGTACCTACAATTGGTTAAAAGAATTTTGTATGGGAAAAGTTTTCCACAGGTGTTTAGCCAAAATGATTATAGCTTTATTTGATAGATAATTCAAAATCATTACTATCTGCAAAATTTGAAGAGAATCCTATGAGAAGAAATGGCCAGCCACTGTGAAAAACGAAATGTACCTACAATTGGTTAAAAGAATTTTGTATGGGAAAAGTTTTCCACAGGTGTTTAGCCAAAATGATTATAGCTTTATTTGATAGATAATTCAAAATCATTACTATCTGCAAAATTTGAAGAGAATCCTATGAGAAGAAATGGCCAGCCACTATGAAAAACAAAATCTACCTACAATTGGTTAAAAGATTTTTGTATGGGAAAAGTTTTCCACAGGTGTTTAGCCAAAATGATTATAGCTTTATTTGATAGATAATTCAAAATCATTACTATCTGCAAAATTTGAAGAGAATCCTATGAGAAGAAATGGCCAGCCACTATGAAAAACAAAATCTACCTACAATTGGTTAAAAGATTTTTGTATGGGAAAAGTTTTCCACAGGTGTTTAGCCAAAATGATTATAGCTTTATTTGATAGATAATTCAAAATCATTACTATCTGCAAAATTTGAAGAGAATCCTATGAGAAGAAATGGCCAGCCACTGTGAAAAACGAAATGTACCTACAATTGGTTAAAAGAATTTTGTATGGGAAAAGTTTTCCACAGGTGTTTAGCCAAAATGATTATACCTTTATTTGATAGATAATTCAAAATCATTACTATCTGCAAAATATGAAGAAAATCCCATGAGAAGAAATGGTCAGCCACTGTGAAACACCAAATGTACCTTCAATTGGTTAAAAGAATTTTGTATGGGAAAAGTTTTCCACAGGTGTTTAGCCAAAATGATTATAGCTTTATTTGATAGATAATTCAAAATCAATACTATCTGCAAAATTTGAAGAGAATCCTATGAGAAGAAATGGCCAGCCACTGTGAAAAACGAAATGTACCTACAATTGGTTGAAAACATATTTTGTATGGGAAAAGTTTTCCACAGGTGTTTAGCCAAAATGATTGTAGCTTTAGTTGATAGATAATTCAAAATCATTACTATCTGCAAAATATGAAGAAAATCCCATGAGAAGAAATGGTCAGCCACTGTGAAACACCAAATGTACCTTCAATTGGTTAAAAGAATTTTGTATGGGAAAAGTTTTCCACAGGTGTTTAGCTAAAATGATTATAGCTTTAGTTGATAGATAATTCAAAATCATTACTATCTGCAAAATATGAAGAAAATCCCATGAGAAGAAATGGTCAGCCTCCATAAAAATCCAAATCTACCTACAATTTGTTAAAAGAATTTTGTATGGGAAAAGTTTTCCACAGGTGTTTAGCCAAAATGATTATAGCTTTATTTGATAGATAATTCAAAATCATTACTATCTGCAAAATATGAAGAAAATCCCATGAGAATAAATGGCCAGCCACTGTGAAACACCAAATGTACCTTCAATTGGTTAAAAGAATTTTGTATGGTAAAAGTTTTCCACAGGTGTTTAGCTAAAATGATTATAGCTTTATTTGATAGATAATTCAAAATCATTACTATCTGCAAAATTTGAAGAGAATCCTATGAGAAGAAATGGCCAGCCACTGTGAAACACCAAATGTACCTTCAATTGGTTAAAAGAATTTTGTATGGGAAAAGTTTTCCACAGGTGTTTAGCCAAAATGATTATAGCTTTATTTGATAGATTATTCAAAATCATTACTATCTGCAAAATTTGAAGAGAATCCTATGAGAAGAAATGGCCAGCCACTGTGAAACACCAAATGTACCTTCAATTGGTTAAAAGAAATTTGTATGGGAAAAGTTTTCCACAGGTGTTTAGCCAAAATGATTATAGCTTTATTTGATAGATTATTCAAAATCATTACTATCTGCAAAATTTGAAGAGAATCCTATGAGAAGAAATGGCCAGCCACTATAAAAAAACAAAATGTACCTACAATTGGTTAAAAGAATTTTGTATGGGAAAAGTTTTCCACAGGTGTTTAGCCAAAATGATTATAGCTTTATTTGATAGATAATTCAAAATCATTACTATCTGCAAAATTTGAAGAGAATCCTATGAGAAGAAATGGCCAGCCACTGTGAAACACCAAATGTACCTTCAATTGGTTAAAAGAATTTTGTATGGGAAAAGTTTTCCACAGGTGTTTAGCCAAAATGATTATAGCTTTATTTGATAGATAATTCAAAATCATTACTATCTGCAAAATTTGAAGAGAATCCTATGAGAAGAAATGGCCAGCCACTGTGAAACACCAAATGTACCTTCAATTGGTTAAAAGAATTTTGTATGGGAAAAGTTTTCCACAGGTGTTTAGCCAAAATGATTATAGCTTTATTTGATAGATTATTCAAAATCATTACTATCTGCAAAATTTGAAGAGAATCCTATGAGAAGAAATGGCCAGCCACTATAAAAAAACAAAATGTACCTACAATTGGTTAAAAGAATTTTGTATGGGAAAAGTTTTCCACAGGTGTTTAGCCAAAATGATTATAGCTTTATTTGATAGATAATTCAAAATCATTACTATCTGCAAAATTTGAAGAGAATCCTATGAGAAGAAATGGCCAGCCACTATAAAAAAACAAAATGTGCCTACAATTGGTTAAAAGAATTTTGTATGGGAAAAGTTTTCCACAGGTGTTTAGCCAAAATGATTGTAGCTTTAGTTGATAGATAATTCAAAATCATTACTATCTGCAAAATATGAAGAAAATCCCATGAGAAGAAATGGTCAGCCACTGTGAAACACCAAATGTACCTTCAATTGGTTAAAAGAATTTTGTATGGGAAAAGTTTTCCACAGGTGTTTAGCCAAAATGATTATAGCTTTAGTTGATAGATAATTCAAAATCATTACTATCTGCAAAATATGAAGAAAATCCCATGAGAAGAAATGGTCAGCCTCCATAAAAATCCAAATCTACCTACAATTGGTTAAAAGAATTTTGTATGGGAAAAGTTTTCCACAGGTGTTTAGCCAAAATGATTGTAGCTTTAGTTGATAGATAATTCAAAATCATTACTATCTGCAAAATATGAAGAAAATCCCATGAGAAGAAATGGTCAGCCACTGTGAAACACCAAATGTACCTTCAATTGGTTAAAAGAATTTTGTATGGGAAAAGTTTTCCACAGGTGTTTAGCTAAAATGATTATTGCTTTAGTTGATAGATAATTCAAAATCATTACTATCTGCAAAATATGAAGAAAATCCCATGAGAAGAAATGGTCAGCCTCCATAAAAATCCAAATCTACCTACAATTGGTTAAAAGAATTTTGTATGGGAAAAGTTTTCCACAGGTGTTTAGCCAAAATGATTATAGCTTTATTTGATAGATAATTCAAAATCATTTCTATCTGCAAAATATGAAGAAAATCCCATGAGAATAAATGGCCAGCCACTGTGAAACACCAAATGTACCTTCAATTGGTTAAAAGAATTTTGTATGGGAAAAGTTTTCCACAGGTGTTTAGCTAAAATGATTATAGCTTTATTTGATAGATAATTCAAAATCATTACTATCTGCAAAATTTGAAGAGAATCCTATGAGAAGAAATGGCCAGCCACTGTGAAACACCAAATGTACCTTCAATTGGTTAAAAGAATTTTGTATGGGAAAAGTTTTCCACAGGTGTTTAGCCAAAATGATTATAGCTTTATTTGATAGATTATTCAAAATCATTACTATCTGCAAAATTTGAAGAGAATCCTATGAGAAGAAATGGCCAGCCACTGTGAAACACCAAATGTACCTTCAATTGGTTAAAAGAATTTTGTATGGGAAAAGTTTTCCACAGGTGTTTAGCCAAAATGATTATAGCTTTATTTGATAGATAATTCAAAATCATTACTATCTGCAAAATTTGAAGAGAATCCTATGAGAAGAAATGGCCAGCCACTGTGAAACACCAAATGTACCTTCAATTGGTTAAAAGAATTTTGTATGGGAAAAGTTTTCCACAGGTGTTTAGCCAAAATGATTATAGCTTTATTTGATAGATAATTCAAAATCATTACTATCTGCAAAATTTGAAGAGAATCCTATGAGAAGAAATGGCCAGCCACTATAAAAAAACAAAATGTACCTACAATTGGTTAAAAGAATTTTGTATGGGAAAAGTTTTCCACAGGTGTTTAGCCAAAATGATTATAGCTTTATTTGATAGATAATTCAAAATCATTACTATCTGCAAAATTTGAAGAGAATCCTATGAGAAGAAATGGCCAGCCACTGTGAAACACCAAATGTACCTTCAATTGGTTAAAAGAATTTTGTATGGGAAAAGTATTCCACAGGTGTTTAGCCAAAATGATTATAGCTTTATTTGATAGATAATTCAAAATCATTACTATCTGCAAAATTTGAAGAGAATCCTATGAGAAGAAATGGCCAGCCACTGTGAAACACCAAATGTACCTTCAATTGGTTAAAAGAATTTTGTATGGGAAAAGTTTTCCACAGGTGTTTAGCCAAAATGATTATAGCTTTATTTGATAGATAATTCAAAATCATTACTATCTGCAAAATTTGAAGAGAATCCTATGAGAAGAAATGGCCAGCCACTATAAAAAAACAAAATGTACCTACAATTGGTTAAAAGAATTTTGTATGGGAAAAGTTTTCCACAGGTGTTTAGCCAAAATGATTATAGCTTTATTTGATAGATTATTCAAAATCATTACTATCTGCAAAATTTGAAGAGAATCCTATGAGAAGAAATGGCCAGCCACTGTGAAACACCAAATGTACCTTCAATTGGTTAAAAGAATTTTGTATGGGAAAAGTTTTCCACAGGTGTTTAGCCAAAATGATTATAGCTTTATTTGATAGATAATTCAAAATCATTACTATCTGCAAAATTTGAAGAGAATCCTATGAGAAGAAATGGCCAGCCACTGTGAAACACCAAATGTACCTTCAATTGGTTAAAAGAATTTTGTATGGGAAAAGTTTTCCACAGGTGTTTAGCCAAAATGATTATAGCTTTATTTGATAGATAATTCAAAATCATTACTATCTGCAAAATTTGAAGAGAATCCTATGAGAAGAAATGGCCAGCCACTATAAAAAAACAAAATGTACCTACAATTGGTTAAAAGAATTTTGTATGGGAAAAGTTTTCCACAGGTGTTTTTGCCAAAATGATTATAGCTTTATTTGATAGATAATTCAAAATCATTACTATCTGCAAAATTTGAAGAGAATCCTATGAGAAGAAATGGCCAGCCACTATAAAAAAACAAAATGTACCTACAATTGGTTAAAAGAATTTTGTATGGGAAAAGTTTTCCACAGGTGTTTAGCCAAAATGATTATAGCTTTATTTGATAGATAATTCAAAATCATTACTATCTGCAAAATTTGAAGAGAATCCTATGAGAAGAAATGGCCAGCCACTGTGAAACACCAAATGTACCTTCAATTGGTTAAAAGAATTTTGTATGGGAAAAGTTTTCCACAGGTGTTTAGCCAAAATGATTATAGCTTTATTTGATAGATAATTCAAAATCATTACTATCTGCAAAATTTGAAGAGAATCCTATGAGAAGAAATGGCCAGCCACTGTGAAACACCAAATGTACCTTCAATTGGTTAAAAGAATTTTGTATGGGAAAAGTTTTCCACAGGTGTTTAGCCAAAATGATTATAGCTTTATTTGATAGATAATTCAAAATCATTACTATCTGCAAAATTTGAAGAGAATCCTATGAGAAGAAATGGCCAGCCACTGTGAAAAACGAAATGTACCTACAATTGGTTAAAAGAATTTTGAATGGGAAAAGTTTTCCACAGGTGTTTAGCCAAAATGATTATAGCTTTAGTTGATAGATAATTCAAAATCATTACTATCTGCAAAATATGAAGAGAATCCTATGAGAAGAAATGGCCAGCCACTGTGAAACACCAAATGTACCTACAATTGGTTAAAAGAATTTTGTATGGGAAAAGTTTTCCACAGGTGTTTAGCCAAAATGATTATAGCTTTATTTGATAGATTATTCAAAATCATTACTATCTGCAAAATTTGAAGAGAATCCTATGAGAAGAAATGGCCAGCCACTATAAAAAAACAAAATGTATCTACAATTGGTTAAAAGAATTTTGTATGGGAAAAGTTTTCCACAGGTGTTTAGCTAAAATGATTATAGCTTTATTTGATAGATAATTCAAAATCATTACTATCTGCAAAATTTGAAGAGAATCCTATGAGAAGAAATGGCCAGCCACTGTGAAACACCAAATGTACCTTCAATTGGTTAAAAGAATTTTGTATGGGAAAAGTTTTCCACAGGTGTTTAGCCAAAATGATTATAGCTTTATTTGATAGATTATTCAAAATCATTACTATCTGCAAAATTTGAAGAGAATCCTATGAGAAGAAATGGCCAGCCACTATAAAAAAACAAAATGTACCTACAATTGGTTAAAAGAATTTTGTATGGGAAAAGTTTTCCACAGGTGTTTAGCCAAAATGATTATAGCTTTATTTGATAGATTATTCAAAATCATTACTATCTGCAAAATTTGAAGAGAATCCTATGAGAAGAAATGGCCAGCCACTATAAAAAAACAAAATGTACCTACAATTGGTTAAAAGAATTTTGTATGGGAAAAGTTTTCCACAGGTTTTTAGCCAAAATGATTATAGCTTTATTTGATAGATAATTCAAAATCATTACTATCTGCAAAGTATGAAGAAAATCCATGAGAAGAAATGGTCAGTCACTATGAAAAACAAAATGTGCCTACAATTGGTTGAAAACATATTTTGTATGGGAAAAGTTTTCCACAGGTGTTTAGCCAAAATGATTATAGCTTTATTTGATAGATAATTCAAAATCATTCCTATCTGCAAAGTATGAAGAAAATCCATGAGAAGAAATGGTCAGTCACTATGAAAAACAAAATGTGCCTACAATTGGTTGAAAACATATTTTGTATGGGAAAAGTTTTCCACAGGTGTTTAGCCAAAATGATTATAGCTTTATTTGATAGATAATTCAAAATCATTACTATCTGCAAAATATGAAGAAAGTCCCATGAGAATAAATGGCCAGCCACTGTGAAACACCAAATGTACCTACAATTGGTTAAAAGAATTTTGTATGGGAAAAGTTTTCCACAGGTGTTTAGCCAAAATGATTATAGCTTTATTTGATAGATAATTCAAAATCATTCCTATCTGCAAAGTATGAAGAAAATCCATGAGAAGAAATGGTCAGTCACTATGAAAAACAAAATGTGCCTACAATTGGTTGAAAACATATTTTGTATGGGAAAAGTTTTCCACAGGTGTTTAGCCAAAATGATTATAGCTTTATTTGATAGATAATTCAAAATCATTACTATCTGCAAAATATGAAGAAAATCCCATGAGAATAAATGGCCAGCCACTTTGGAAAACAAAATGTACCTACAATTGGTTAAAAGAATTTTGTATGGGAAAAGTTTTCCACAGGTGTTTAGCCAAAATGATTATACCTTTATTTGATAGATAATTCAAAATCATTCCAATCTGCAAAGTATGAAGAAATTCCATGAGAAGAAATGGTCAGCCACTATGAAATACAAAATGTGCCTACAATTGGTTAAAAGAATTTTGTATGGGAAAAGTTTTCCACCGGTGTTTAGCCAAAATGATTATAGTTTTATTTGATAGATAATTCAAAATCATTACTATCTGCAAAATATGAAGAAAATCCAATGAGAATAAATGGCCAGCCACTATAAAAAAACAAAATGTACCTACAATTGGTTGAAAACATATTTTGTATGGGAAAAGTTTTCCACAGGTGTTTAGCCAAAATGATTATAGCTTTATTTGATAGATAATTCAAAATCATTTCTATCTGCAAAATATGAAGAAAATCCCATGAAATGATCCAGCCACTGAGAAAAACAAAATGTGTCGAGTTAATTCGTCGCTGCATTTCCATTATCTATTTCAATTTAGCAAAATTGCCGGCCGGCAACAATGTGTTAAAAAACTGCATTAGAACTCTGTGTGTCCAGGAAATTATCTGTCAGCCTGCTTTTGAATGTAAATTAGAAAATGTGCACTTAGTTTTTGGGTTTTTTTTCTTTAATAAATTCGATACAATAATTTCGTTCCGTAAAACTATTTATTTAAATTTTTGAAATCCATCTGCATCGAACAACAACGTCGTCAACATGTGGTAAACTCGAAAATTAAACATTAATGACAATTAAACGAATGTAATAATTCAAATACTTTCTTTTCCAACACACAAATACTAACTTAAATTTATGTTCGAATTTATTATTAATATTTTTATAAGTTTTTTTATTTGAATATTTACGATAAAATTTATTTGTATTTATTTTTAGTCAACGAAATATAGCGGGTGATAAAATTTTGGGAAATGACATAAATTGTAATAATAATAATAATAATAATATTAATAATAAAATAATAAAAATAAATTAACATTAAATAGGCCATAAATCTGGATATAATGTGGAAGACGCACATAAAAATTGGGTAGTAGACAGATGATGGGTATGGTATTGGTATTAGTATTAAATTTGCTAATTTGGTCAAAATATGATGGAATATAAGAAAAGTAATAAATTTTTATTTAAATTTTATCTTTTTAAATACAATTTGGTGTTGTTCAATGGTGATGACATCATCATCACATCAAGACATTTTAATTTATTATCTTACAGTCATTCATTGATGGCAATACACAGTGTGGCGTTTAATTAACCGCAATCAGAAGAACTACGTACCGATTTAATCGTTTTATTTGTAGAAATGATGGTAGAACCATATACGTGGAGTGAAGCTTCGGTGGCCGCACGTGGAATATCTTCATCTGTTAACAGTCAAAGTATCAAAAGTTATTCCAGAATTTCCATGCTCGCGAATAGGCTTTCCGCACTTGGGCTATTATATCAATTGGAAAAGGATTCAGTCAATAAAATCATAGAAAATTTCACTGCAAAAACAAAAGAAGAATGGTAATTGTATCTGAACTTCATCGCATACGCTACGATAAATCTCACCGCACGCACATTCCTGTTAAAAATATACATTTTTCAAACACAGCCAACTTCATGCAAATCGATTGACAGCTAATGATATTTAAATGATAATCCAAAGACCAGGGCGTTCAGAACTCAAAAATAGTGCTGAATTAGTGGAAAAAGTTCATAAAATCATTGCTTTCGATGGAATTTCATTGTGAGAATGTCGGCTAATGAATTAATTACCGCATCAGTAAAGACACTATTTGGACGTTTTAGGTAAACAAAATTGTTTGTACACTTTTTTTTCCACATGGATTAAATGAGGATCAAAAAATCGATCGTGCATTGTAAACACAAATCATTAAAACTGTAGAAAAGGTCTCTGATTTTCTTGATTCCATCATAACTGGGGATATGAAACTTACTTACTTACTCCATGGCGTTACAACCCGGGTGCAGTTTTAGCCTTCTCCAACACGCTTTTCCAACCTGACCTATCCCCGCAGTTAATGTCTTCCAATCCCGAATTTTAAGGATCTTTATATCACACAGTTTACTGCATCTAGTCATCTCGCGCCTTAGGTCTTTCGGCTCTTTACCTTCTGGTTTACTTTTTAACAGTTTTTTCGGCACACGCTCCTCCTCCATGCGTACTACGTGCGTCCAAGCCATCTTAATCTATTGATTTTGATTGTTTTGACAATATTTGCAGTTGACCGCGTACAACTTGCCTAATTCAAAATTGTATCTTCGTCTTCGCAACCATTATGTTCTTTGACGAGACCAAATTTGCCACGGAGAACCTTTCGGGATATGAAATATGGTGCTTTAAATATGATGTCAGAAACTAAGCGTTAATCTGCAGAAGGGAAATTGATGGAGGCGAATAAAAAACGAAAGAAGTTACGTTTTCAACAGCAAAGTGACAAGTAACTTTATTTTTAACAATTCTAAAGGTATTGTTTACAAGGAATTTGTCGCAGAAGATCAAAGTGTCAATTGAGCGGGAAAACAGCTGTTTTTATTGTACGATAATGCACCCCTTCACAGTTTGATTGTTCCCAAAATTTGAAAACTACCATAAAAGGAGCGTTTTATAATGATGTTTCAGCCATATGACGCAGGTGATGAAAAACATTGCTACTGTTTTCTATTTGTTTTTAACCTATCAAATTGCGGTCATTTAAACGATCCACTGTGTATTTGTGTTTATATTATAATTATCAAATAATAATGTTATGTAAGTCTAAAAACAACATAATTTAAATGTTTAGTTTTGTCTATATTTTTCTAAAATAAATAGTTTATTATAAAATGTCACCAAACACGCACACACTTGTGACTTTGCCGTTGACTATATAATTATTATTGAAAAAGATAGAAAATATCATACCAAAATGCAATAAATAACAAACAATCGCATACGTTTTAAAGAAACAAACAATTTTATAAAATATTATTATAAATACCAGAGTCAAATTCATTCTAATATCTGGCATTTAATTAAATTATCTGTCCTGAACAGCTCTCAACAACCAAAACAGCATCATAATATTTTATTCAATATACACAGGTAGCGTAAATAGTTTCTAGCCGTACACAGATAGATGACGTTAATACTGGCAAATAAATAAGTGTATTGGAATATTCCATCACCGTCATATAAATGTCTGGAAAATTCGATCAATTTGATTTGTCAATTCATTCCTTGTTTCGAAGCCATTTGAAGTTGATGTGTCAGTGATTTTTTTTAACAAGAAAAAATTAAAAAAATCGAGCAGTCATTGAATATTTATTTAAAAAATGCTTTAGCCGGACAAGAAATTCATAACGATATGGTAAATAATGGCTGGGTGAAAGTGCTCTATGCTCATAGGCAACAGTAAAGTAAATTGAGTTGCTGAATTTAAACGTGTGGCCGTATAAACCTTGAAGACGAACCACGCCGGGGGGGACGTTCAAAAACTGCATCAACATCAGCAAATATTGAAAAAATACATTAAATTCTTTGTGAAGATCTAAGTTGGACGACTACACATGAAATTGCTGATACCAGAGGCATCTCAGATGAACGTTGTTTGGTGCCGCACGCACTCGTTAACAATTCAACAAATACTCAATCGTAAAGACATTTTTGAACAGCGTTCGTTTTAAGAAGAATAAAACCGATTTTGTACGTCGTTTTATAATTATAACTTAGACTTGCATCTACCACCATGATCCGAAAATTGAAACAAGAACGTTTACAGTGGACTAAAGCTGGATGTTCGACTCTAAAGCAGACTAAGTATGAACGACCGCCAAATCATCAGTTTTTTGGGATGCGAATGGAATTTTATTGATCGATTATCTTCAGAATATAGGCGAAACAATCAACTCAGAATATTATTGTAATCTTTGAGGATCAATTGGACGCAAAAATTCGTACGAAAAGAACCGGTTTGTAATACCAAAAAATCATTTTTCATCAAACAATGTGTATCAGTTCATAAAAGTGTTATGACCATGACTAAATTCAAGGATTTAAACTACGAATTGCTTCAGTATCCACCGTATTCAGTAGATGTCAAACAATGCTGTCCGAGTAAAGTATTTTTCGTCGAATGAAGAGCGCATAACAGCCGCAGACGGGTATTTTGCAAAGCTTCCGGAAACGTTTTTTAGCCGCACGGGATAAAATTCTTGCAGATGCATTGGAGTAAATGCATTATTGAATTGTCGGAAGATTATCGATTGAATAAAACGCCATAATATAACAATCTTTATCATTTCCATAGGCTAGAAACTATTCACGCAACCAATAATAGCAACTAAAACATCAGCATACAATAAAATACGGCTCTGTTCTTTCACACACACACACTCGCTTCATTTTTTTTATTCTATTATAAAATGAGATATGTATTTATTTTGAAGATTGAATGATTTATGGCTGTCAGCTTGATATAAAATGTCTTCTCAATTATAATGGCTTAAATGTGTCGCCGTTGGGAATTTTTGTTATTTTAAAGACAACAACAACAACAACAACAACAGCGACAACAGAAAAAGAGTTATTTAAGTGATGTGTGAATGTTTAACAGCTCACGCAATCATAGTCAGTTAGTATGTTTTTGTTTGTAGTATCTTCTCAACACACGCACATTTGAATGAAGCAAAAAACAAAGAAAAATAAATTAATGTATTTTATATTTTTCATTGTCAGTTTTATGTCTACGAGGGCAGACTGATAGATATCTGGCTAACACACAAATAATATAACACAATAATTATAATAATAACAATAATAAGGCAGCAGATTATTCGTTGTGGAAAAAGCGAGTAAAAAATGTTAAAAAAGTCACAGCAACATTTTGCACCAATAAGAACTACTGACCAGACAGAAAAAGCTGAAACATACGCTCCACACCTTGAAAACACTTTAAATCCGTTTCCATAGAAAAATTCGATCGAAGTAACAGAGGAAATACAAACATTTCTCGAAACGCCATATCAAATTCAAAATTAGTAAAATAATAACAATGATCATAAACAATTTGAGCCTAAAAAAAGCACCCCAATATGATTTGATCAACGTAAGAAAGTGTGCAGGAGCTACCAGAGGTGGGTTACTTTCTTTTAAAATGCGGCACACAATATTGGGATTGGATAGGATCAATAAATAGCGAATTTGTTAAACAACTGACCTGAACCCTATTTTGTATATGCATTTCTTGTACTTCATGTTTACCAAGATTGAGTTTAACACCATTTAAAGAAAATCGTATGATTGTATAGGACCAGCCTCCGTGGAAACAAATTTCATTACAACTGGCTAAAACTATATTTATATGGGAATTTCTTCTCCTAAATGTTTACTCAGGTTTAGCCCAACACCACTCGATATATAATTGAAAATAGTTAAATCGCATGGTACAATCTAAAGAAAATCGTAAAATTGGATAGGACCAGCCTCCGTGAAAACAAATTTCATTACAACTGGCTGAAACTATATTTGTATAGGAATAAAGCAAGCCTTTGTAAAGAGTGAATTTGCTAAACAACTGACCTGAACCCTATTTTGTATATGGTCATCCGCTCGGCCCAATTTTTCATCACTCGTTCGAGAACTTCTGGTCGTACAGCATTAATTGTACGAGTTATGTTGGCTTCCAAATGTTCAATCGTCGCTGGCTTGTCCGCATAAACTTGTGCCTTCACATTGCCCCACAAAAAAAAGTCCAACGGCGTGATATCGCACGATCTAGGCGGCCAATCGACTGGGCCATTTCGCGATATAACTCGTTCACCAAACGTTTCTTTCAGTTTTTTTAACATTTTTGTTATTTCGGATGTAAATATCCAATATTTGTCGATGTTCCGAGAGCGAAAGATGTTGCATTTTTGTAAATGTTGAACCTTACTGAGTAAAAAAAAAAAAGATGGCGGAGATTTGACATTTCCATCCCTGTCAAAACCCTATTGGAAAAACGATTGCTCAAAAAAAATCACGCTTTACTTTATGTTTACCAAAATTGAGTTTAACACCATTTAAAGAAAATCGTATGATTCTCACCATAGTTTTGGCGGAAGGAAATGAATGAACGGAAATGAATTGTAAATAAAATGTTTAAAATGAGAACATCTAGTACAATTTGAAATTTTTAAATTTATATTACAATATCCCAATATAGCAACACCATTGCCCAAAACATTAAATTTCTAAATTTCTATCGTTAATTTTTGAATTATTTTTTAATTTCAGATTAAACCTTTGCGGTGGTTTTTTGGTATTTTGCGTCGCTCCACTTATCATTGCGGCGACAAAAATTTTAAGGTAAATAACATTTCATTTAATTAAATTTTTAATTTATGAAATTAGAGTATTTTTTTTAGTATTAATTAAAGAATATACAAAAAAATGTGGGTTATATTAGGCTCTGCATACCGTGTACTTATTGTTTGATCATTTTAATAATGATTTATTGTCGCAAACAATACACAATTTATGTATTTTATCATTTTCATTTCATTTTGACAACCACATTAATATACGTTTGCGAACGAATAATGTTATTACACAGGGTGTTTCAAATTGCGGAGCGGCAATACGTAAGCATTAGGTTCTCGGGGTCGTTTTGCGTCGAAAATATTAACACATTAATCGCCATATCAGTCATATGTGTCTGACGCTAAGAAGTTCTACATGAGCCATGTCAGACATATATGTCTGACGTAAGCGATTTGGTAGAAGGCCCATGACCCATGTGAAAATTTTTCTGATAAAATCGTGGCGATTAACGTGTTAAATAACATTTTGATCGATTCGACTTCGGTACGAAGTTACAGGTAAATAATAAAATTTTCAATCAAACCGTATTTTGCACCCTACTGGGATCAACATCTCAATAACTAATTAATCGATTTTTAATTGTTTATTGACACTATTATACGCGTGCGTGCGTTTGTGCTTGTGTGTGTGTGTATGGAGGTTTGTGTGCATGCGTAGGAGTGTATGGATCCAGTTATCTGTCACATCCTCATTGTTGGTTGTTGGGTAATGAAGAACAAATAAAATTTATCCATAACGAAAATCAATTTTATGACTACATCGTTGTCGTTATTTGTGAATATCTGTGGAACCAATTGCGGCCCATCGCAATGTTATAGCTTAACCGAAAGCTTATGAATGTGGCAAATTTTTAAATTTATACCGAAAAAAATTTTTCATTATGATTTTTCGACTTACGGCTTGAACAAACCTGCAAAAAGAAAAATTGCGTTAAACTATTTGTCAACATTTCTGTAAGTATCTGGATGGATAACCACAGGCCCGAATTGCCTTATCTTAACTACAAAATTAAAGATCTCGTTATGCTTATGCTAATAATGTATCGAAAAATTTAAAATCGATTAATTACTTTTTGAGATATTGAACTTATGGTAGAGTGCAAAAACACAAGTTTTATATTGAAAATTTAATTTGATTTGCCTGTAACTTCGTACCGAAGTCGAATCGGCCAAAATGTTATATAATATTTTCGACGCAAAATGACCCTGAGAACCTTGTGTTTTTGTATTGTCGTCGGAATTCGGGACACCCTGTATACAAATATATAATATATTTGTTATGTTTTATATGTGAAATAAAAATGTGAATTGGTTTGGCCATATGCAGCTGATATTGAAAATCTATAAATGTCAATTTGGTAAGGTAATTACTAACAATAACTTGATTTATGTTTTTTATAAATTTTCCATATAATCACTTCGATATAATATAAATATACCATTTCTGTATAAATATTAATAATATGCATGAATTCAACACATTCAACATTAGAGTGTATTCAAATCCATACAGATTTTTGGTTTTGACTATACAACAATTTTATATTTTTATAATATTATGCGGTTATTCAGTTTCATATGTATTATATTCATCTAGTCCGGGAAAAGTTGTCATATTTAAGCACATCGAAGGTATAATGGTGTGAATGTAATATTCACATTCATTGAATTGATATGCGTTTTTTGTTTGTATTTTTTTTTCCATACATTTTTCTACTATAAATCTCATTGAATTCAAAATATACAAAATAATAACATTGGACATTTGGGCTGGAATGAATAAATTTCATTTGAATAAAATAAAAGTACACATAGGCATTGATAGTACATTTTTTTATAAATTCACATAACAAAAAACTCTTATCATTTTTTTGTTGTTGTTGTCAAAAAATCCAAATAAATCATAACAATGAACATCAAATATAGTTTATTATTATTATATATTTTTCCTTTTGTTATGCAGACAGACAGACCCACACACACACACACACACACACACACACACACATATCCACCCACGATATGTATCAATTTCAATGTTTGTTTAAATATATAAATTTTCAATGAGCCATATAAAATATTAACTAATAAATTTGTTATAAAACAGAAAAAATGTATATGAAATATCCTTTGGATGTGCCCAATTGTCCATGTTAATCAAAAACCTATCAATAAAATGTATACATTTCGTACTACCTCTACTGAATTGCATTCATATACACGAAATGTTTATTTTAATAAATCAAAATATCGAACATTTGTATCCTTTTCTATTCTACAATGTAATTTTTGTGTGTTTTGCCGCTTTCCATATAGAATGGACAGATTGGACAAGAAGACAAGCGCATAAATATTTTCCCATTTTATAATAAAAATCAGCTATTATTATTATTATTATTACTCATTCAATCGTCCTCCATCCAGCGAATCCGAATGCATGTTATGCATATTTGGGTACAAGTAGTGTTGATAATATATTATATGATGGATTTTCGAAATTTATATTTTATTTAGTATACTGGCAGGCGGATGGTGACCTAAAACATATTTTTCCAATACACAAATTACCACCTAAAATCAATAACAGAATCGAAACAAAAAAGGAAGCCACATGGAAATATTGTGTTGAGTAAATATCTTTGTTCCAAAATAGGTTTAGGAATATTTCCACAATGAATGTAGGTATCAATTAGGATATGTGTAAATATTGCACAGCGCGATTTACAGTGGCGCCTTTGGATAACATCTCAATAAACAATTATATAGAGTCACATGGAAATACTGTGTTGAGAAAATATCTTTGTTCTAGTGAAATTTTTCTTTACCAGAGGATTTCCAAAATATGTTTAGGAATATTTCCACAATGAATATAGATATCACTTGGGATTAGTGTAAATATGGCACAGCGCGTTTTACAGTTGCGCCTTTTAATAACATTTCGATAAAAAATTACAGGAAACGGTATGAAAATATTGTCTGTGTTGAGAAAATATGTTTTTTCTAGCTAAACTTTACTAGGCCGATGGATTTCCAAAATATTCTCAGAGATATACCCACAATGAATGTAGGCATCGATTGGGATAGGTGCAAATATGGTACAGGGCGTTTTTCAGTTGCGCCTTTTAATAACATTTCGATAAAAAATTACAGGAAACGGTATGAAAATACTGTCTGTGTTGAGAAAATATCTTTGTTCTAGTGAAATTTTTCTTTACCGCTGGATTTCCAAAATATGTTTAGGAATATTTTCACAATGAATTTAGATATCACTTGGGAATAGTGTAAATATTGCACAGCGTGACTTACAGTTGCGCCTTTGGATAACATCTAAATAAACAATTATATAGAGCCACATGGAAATACTGTGTTGAGAAAATATCTTTGGTTTAGTGGAATGCAAATATGTAGTGTTAACAATAGTCTATGTTATCGTTATCGACTCCCACAGTTCGTGCCACAGTTGACCAATTTTTAATCGGGACAACTTTTCCCCAAACGAATACCGAAAATGGAACTCACCACCACCACCACCACCACCAGCACACACACGTTCGCAGTGAAAGCACTTACATACAATTAAATAATTTAAAAGGAAAATACATCAAACATAAATGTAAAATAAACTGCGATTATATGCAACAAGTCTTTTATTTTAAGTTTGAACATAAATTCTGGCCAGGACACTCGTATGCGTTCAATGTTTATTAAATAAATAATAAAAAATTAACATTATCATCAACTGGCAGGCACTAAACAATTTTGTATGGAAAAATAGTAAACAGAAACTGATGGATAACAATGTGTCGGTGTGTGCATCTGTCAAATGTAAATTTTTTTGCAATGGAAAATATGAAAAAGCGATAATGTACATAAAGAAACGAAAATCATAAATATTGTACATAAATAGAATAGTTACAATTTGAACATACCCCAACCAAACAAAATAATGTCAAACGGAAAAGTTATGGAACGAAAGAAACGATTTATTCGCAAAAAAACGGTGTATGCAATTTTTTACATCCCTTAAAAAAATGTGCAGGCAATAAATAATTTACAATTATCATGTCATTTTTTGTGTATTTCCTTTTTTATACGGGTGTTCTTTTTGTATTATTAGGTACCTATGGAATATGTTGTTTTTCTGATGTATGTCCGAATCTCATGCAGGTTATTCAAATTTAAATGCATAAATAAAATAGTTGAATGCATGAATAGATAAAAATATTGTACATATTTATGCTTTGCATGTTATCATCGTTGCTCCAAAGGTATTTAACTATTTTCGGTAGATTTTATGTTTGTTATTTTTATTTCAAATTTGGATTGATTTATAGTTTATCAAAAAAAAAAGGAATAATTTCATTGTTTGTGAATGTTTTTCGCACACATTTAAATAGCAATATTTATTTTAACATTTCATAATGGACAGATATTCGTTATCATTGGCATAAGATAAGATAAGACTCGACTATAAAAGTGTATGTGTATTTATTAATACCATGAAGCAGTGAATCCTAATATGTCGTTGAGACGTGCTAATTCCCCAAACGTTGCCGTTTTAAATAAATAGTTCGTACGACATCGAACCAGACCACCATTAGTTCTCTTTTTGTATGTCCATCGAAAAAAAGAACCGTTCTGGTCGTGATAAAAATAAAACCATCCTGCTGCAGTAGTGTGGATGTGTTTCAGTAGGTGATTTCCAGTAACCATCAACTTTCTGTCTGGTAAAGTCGAGAATTAACACTCGATGTACGCCACAGTTATGCATTTTCTACGCATGCATCATTTAATAGAATTCCGAGCCGTTTCAGATGGTGGCGTTTGTTTCTATAGATATAATTTAGATTGTCTATGTACATCTTCTCGTGTTATCCGAATGATGTTTCCAATGTTCCTCCATGATACATTACTCGATTAGATTCCTCAGCCTGAAACTCAAAACAGACACTTTTTTTTTAAGCTTAGTTAAATACCTTTTCATTTCCATCGATTCCCATATATCTCCTTAGCTTAGTTATTTCAGATTAATTGCATGCACATTTACGTATATCATCTTGAGCACAGCGGTTACCGTCAACTTTGTAACAAACAAATACGACGGTAGAAATATCCACTAACACCGTGCGGTTTTATGCCATCACACATCAGAGGCTTATTTTATTATTGGTCATACCATTGTAGTGTAGATCCAGAACCAGATCCAGGAATTCTATTCGTATTGTCCCGGTGTAGAGTGTCATTTCTCGCTTTTGAAGGAAAATTTCCATGGTGTGCCTCCATTTCATTTATTTAAACCCTGTGGTGTAAGAGACAAGGTCTTGGTTTATTTCAAAATTGCCATTCCTCATCGTATTAGAACCGGACATATTCCATCTACTCTTGGTGATTTAAAAGGCTTGAACGTGTATGTTGAGCGCCGTCTCTATCGTTACTATCCCTTCCGCTTCCTTCCGATTCATAAGTGTTGCCATTCGATTTCGAAATGACCCAAGGTCTATTCGAAATTGGACTTCCGGGAAATTTCATTTTCAGTATGTTCTTATTCGTTTCGTCCAACGTGTGTTATGTCCAGTCCAATCATGTATGTTCCAATACTATTTTATTGAGTGGAGCATTATATAAAGTTTCAATTATAATTGTTGGCTTCTGGTAATCAATTAAAAAATTGGTTAACGAATAGTTTCTGAAAAATTAAAGTAATTTCTTTATCGAGTGCCTGGGCTCGCATTTCTTTTCAACTGTTTCTAATGTATTTATTTTCTAGTTTAAAGCCCAATTAAGTTAAGTTAGTGTTCGCCAATTTTCTACCAATCGCTCTAACTCTGCGATGGTGACATCAAATATCTATAAAATGGTGTCCAGCCTGGTTCGAGGTTAACCATTCATCTATTCATTTTCGTACTTTTTCAACATTTCGAAAGATTGTACCAGCCGTGCCGTGCTGCATCGACCTGAACAAATGTGTTTAGGATTGTCGATGTAGATCTGATTTTCTTTATGGACCTTTGGACCCAGGGCATGTAAACAGCATACACTTCTAACCATTTTTGATTAATTTCTGTGGGTATATTAATCAATGTCATTTTGTTCAAAAAAATTCAATAATCGTCGTCAATATCAAGCCACTGCACCTAATTGATAGATCGAAATACAATTAAATGTGTGTTATCTAATGGTTTTCCCAGTTTTTAACAGCATCTACATGTGTCAGATTTGTACACATGAACAGTGTGTCGTCTAAATAACCTCAATTTGAATGTAAATAATAGAACATGAAGAAAGTTGGTATCATTCCTCTTTCAAACGCATTCAAATTCATACATATCGGTTGATATGTTAAAAAGTTTTCACGTTTCAAAAATTGTCGTGAGGATATTGCATAGTGATAGAGTCCAAGTCCAGAACGTCCAGAACTTAAAAATCGTGCTGAATTTGTGAAAAAAGTCCATGAAATAATTGCTTTCGATGAAAATTTCATTGTAAGAAAGTAGGCTGATAGAAATATTTAGTACCCATTATACGGACACTATTTGGAATTAAATGAAGATCAAAAAATCGCTAGAGCCATTGTAAAGACATCTTTAAAATTGCCGAAAACGACTCAAATTTTCTTGATTCCATCATAACCGGCGATATGAAACATGGTGCTTTAAATATGATCCAGAAACTTAGTGTTAATCTGCGAAATGGAAGTCGAAAGAGGCGAGTCGAAAACGAAAGAACTTACGTTTTCAACAAACAAGTGACAAGACGTAACTTTTTTTTAACAATTCAAAATGTTTTGTTTACACGGAAATTTGTCCCAGAAGGGGTCAAACTGCTAATGCGGAGAATACTATTTTTAATGGATTTCGTCGTTTGTGTTCGAAATTTGTGCGAGTTAGAATATTCAGCGTGGAATATCCGTTTTTTCTTTTTATTCCATCAACGAACAAATGGTCAGCCAGAAGCCGAAAAATAGTGGGAATTTAACCCGCTATATTTCATGATTAATAATATATATATTTCGGTGCTATGCAACTGCGCTACTGTGAGTGTTTGCATTAGTTGGTGGTGTCAAAAAACGCTGTATTGAGTCAAATTGAACTTAATTTGAATAAAAATCACTGTGTGTGTGTATACCCTACCAACTGTCACATTAATTCATTTAATTGCTTTTGCATATAGATATTATTATGATTATTTTATCGTCACATTCAAAATGCATACCAATAAATATTAACCAGAATGTGTCCATAATTTACAATCATAATCTTAAGTATACGATTACATTATGCTTTTTATGTTTCAGAATAAATACATATAATATTTTAACATAACAGGCCAATTGAAAAGTTCCCGGTCTGACACACAGATGAAATGAGTTGAAAAAAGATGGAAAAAAAAGAATTTCGTGTGCTGATAAAATATTGCTTTTTGAAAGGAAAAAATACAGTTGAAGCAAAATCTTGGCTTGATCAAGAGTTTCCGGGGTCAGCACCAGGAAAATCAACCATCATTGATTGGTATGCTAAGTTTAAACGTGGTGAAATGTGCACCGAAGACTGCGAATGCTGTGGACGCCCAAAAGAGGCTATCACCGACGAAAACATCAAAAAAGTTAACTAAATAATTTTGAATGACCGTAAAGTGAAGTTGATCGAGATAGCAGACATTGTGAAGATATCATCTGAACGTGTATATCATATCATTCACGAATATTTGTACATGAGAAAGATGTGTGCAAAATGGGTACCGCGCGAGCTCACAATCGATCAAAAGCAAAAACGTGTTAATGATTCTGAGCAGTGTTTGAAGCTGTTCAAGCGCAATAAATCTGAATTTTTGCGTCGATATGTGACAATGGATGAAACATGGCTCCATCATTTCACTCCCGAATCCAATCGACAGTCAGCTGAGTGGACTGCACGCGATGAACCGAATCCAAAGCGAGGAAAAACACAACAGTCAGCTGGTATTCTGGGATGCGCAATGTATAATATTGATTGATTACACCCAAAAGGGCCAGACCATCAACAGCGATTATTATATAGCGTTATTGGATCGTTTAAAGGATGAAATCGTTAAAAAACGGCCCCATTTGAAGAAGAAAAAAGTGCTGTTTCATCAGGACAATGCACCGTGTCACAAATCAATGAAAACAATGGCAAAATTGCATGAATTGTGCTTCGAATTGCTTCCGCATCCACCGTATTCGCCAGATTTGGCCCCCAGTGACTTTTTCCTGTTCTCAGACCTCAAAAGAATGTTCGCTGGAAAGAAATTTAGCGCCAATGAAGAAGTAATCGCCGAAACTAAGGCCTATATTGAAGCAAAACACAGATCGTACTACAAAAATGGTATCGAACAGTTGGAAGATCGGTATAATCGCTGTATCGCCCTCGAAGGCAACTATGTTGAATAATAAAATCAAATTTTGTCAAAAAAAATGTGTTTTACTATGGTGGACCGGGGACTTTTCAATAGGACTGTTAATTTTAAATGAAGAGAAACCAAACGAATATAAATATAAATAAAAATACAATCGACATTTCAAATGCATTTCTTTCATTTCAAACAACAATAATTTTATTTCACAAAACTTAACTAGACAAAAATTTATAGAAAAATATATAAAATACCAAACCAATAAAAAAAGGCCATCATTTTATATTATCGATATTTCTGTCCCACGATGTATAGCCTTATTTATTGTAAATACAATCTGATATTGAAATAATTTATATATAAATGATATTTTTTCCTCGAATACTTTAAATAAATATCAAGAAAAAGTGAACAAATGTACAAAAATATAATATGAATTATGAATCTATTGCAACGACTGTACTCCCTTATTCTTAGCTAATATCTCAGACCAGACTATATTTTGGTGGTGGTGTGTATTTGACATTTTAACTGACAATTGCAATATAAATACAATATAAATATGAAAATTATCAATAGAATTTAAAAAATATAGTTAAAATTTGGTGGAATAAATATCGTAGGTACCTGTCCGAAATGGATATAATATCGCTTATCAGAAAACGTTCATATTCTTAAGAGAAAATATTCAATGAAAATTCACAGACTAATGAACCGCATTTTTCTGGTTGTTATACCAACAACGAAATATTTACATGTAGCCAACCCCATCCATATATATGCACAGCATTTGAGTTAAGCGATTTCGTTATTATCTTTCATACATTTTTTCCTGGCCTTATTGTGATTTTGATTTTCATTAAAATTTGGTCTTGCTGTCACGAACTTTTACAATCGATAATTATTATTAAATCACCACTACTCCGCCAAATGGAGTAGTAGATGGCACTAAAAAGGATAACTCTATTTAATTTATCCTGACAAAAATTTATATGTTCGAGCTGGTATTTTAATTTACTGGTTTTAACATTAAATTATCAAAAATTAGCGTACAAAGAAAACTCATTTCCTGATTTTATATTAAAATAATTGGAACTATTGCTTTGTAATAGGTATATTAATATAATTTGATCGCTCACGGATTAATCACTGTATAGCCGCCTAAAAGTGTCAACAACATATGTTTTTCGTTTGTTGAAAATTGTCGAGTTTTGTACAGTCAAAACATCAGCATTCCGAAGAGGTTTGTTGTTATTGTTGCATTGAAAGAAAGAAAACTGTTGCTGAAAGTCATCGAATTCTTGTCGAAGCTTATGGTGAACGTGCTTGAATATGAAAGTCATTGCCGAAAGTGGTTTCAACGATTCAAAAGTTTTGATTTTGATCTGAATGACAAAGAACGAAATTTGAAGATACGGAGCATTGTAAGCATTTTTGTGGATGAAGATGATGCACAATCGCAACAACAACTGGCACATTCATTGATTAAATGTATGTCAAAAATTAATTTCTAATCGCTTAAACACAATGCGGGTAAGATGCAAAAGGAAGGAAAATGGGTTCCATAATATAAATTGATTGAAAGAAGCAGAAAGAAATGCGTAAAACCACTTGCGTGAAATTTTGATTGGAAGATGGCTTTTGAAGTCGTTTTTGTGTCGTAGTGTGTCTCAGTGGTGATGAAAAATGGATTTATTTTGATAATACTAATCGAAATAAAACATTGGACTGATCCAGGTCAACCGCAGTAAAATTTACGTTAAAACGGAATATCCATGGAAAGAAGGGTGTGGTATATTATGAATTGTTGAAACAACAATTGATTGAATTGAATCGAGCATTGAAAAAAAAACCACCCAGAATGTACTAAAAGATATGGAAAAGTGCTCGCGCTCATGTCGCAAAACCGGTAAAAGAAACGTTGACAGCACTCGGATGGGTTGTATTACCACATCCACCCTAACCACCAGATGTTACTCCATCAGATTCATCAATTCCGTACACACGCCCAAAATCTGTTGTCGTATAGTAAATATTTGATCAGATAATTTCATTGGCAAATATGGAATAAGTCCATGGTATAGTATATTGTGGCATCAAATACCTTATAGGCAATGTTTAATAAAGTTAGTCCTCTACCGTTGTTACAATACAAATAATTTGTCATCCTTTTTGTACAATGCACAGATACCATTCATCCACTCCACTCGTCGGTCACCAGTTCATTATTTCAAATCTTAACTTAATTACCTCGTACAGTTCATACCATAAAAAAGCATTTCCATCTCGTTTAAAGAGTTCACCTGGTAAGTGAACCTAATCCTTTTGAATAACATTATTTACATCGTGTATTGATGATGGTTCACTTATAAATGGCTAAGCATCTTGAAATTGCACATCTTTCAGAGTATTTACTCGATTGTTTTTCATTTAATAGATTTTTAAAGTAATCGGTTCATCTCTTGCGCCATACCCAGTCTATTTATGCTTTTACACAAAAACGGGTGTTGATTATATCCATTGCGAATACGATTGACACATTCCGGTACAATCTTCTGTTGTCATTGTTTCTGTTAAACTTCTGCATTTCGACGTGCAACCGGTTCGTTCCAGTTCTCGTTCGAAACGGCTCTTAGTGCGATAGTATTCAATAGTGGTTCTTGTAGTCTGGATCCAATTTTTGAATAATAAAATTATTATTATTATTATTTTTAACCTTTTCCTTTTAGTACATTTTTACCGCGCCACCAAATTTTTTGGATAGCACATGTTTTACTGTTTTTAGTGTATCAGTAAGTGCTCTTAAAGCACGTTGTCGTAACAAATTTCTATCATTTTAAGATGCAAGTTTTTTTTTTTAAATTGTCATTATTTTTTCGTTGCTTATAGAGTTAATTTTTGGAATTACTTCAAGGTTTTTCTTGTATTGTTGGTTTTTATGTTATAATTAAATGTATATCAACTCAATACAATATTATTTATAGAATTTTATATATATAACCTTTTTTAATCGAACAAAACACTTATGCAATAAAATACCACCGGTCCATGGATAAATTTTTATTTATTAAAATTTTAGAGAATAAAAATAAACAATTTATTGCTTTTCTTATTTGAATAGAACAAAATTTTTTTTCAATTCAGTTTTAATTTTATATTTCGAAAAATTGTTGGTAATAAATTTTTGGAAAGAAGGAAAAGATAATTCAATAGAAAAAGATTTATGGCAACTATGACATTGATTTGATTTACAATGAATATAGCGTCAATACGATTATCGAAGACCCAACAAGCACAATCGATCACTCACAAAAAATAAAAATGAATAATAATTTATTTTGGACTACGCATTAAATGTTATCCTTGCAAGAATTTAAGAATAATTTGTTGTAATTTTGTTGTATTTGGTGGTATTTTGAAAATACATATTTACATTTTATTTGTGCATATTACTTATGGTATGGTACCATACCATCGGGTGTCCTTGACGCAGGTCAGGCTCAGTTTCGAAATTAAAATATAATTTTGCATTCGAATATGTTTTTAATTATTTATTATAAGGAAACATATATCCCTATGGAATATCTAGTTCCGATATGTTCTAATCAAAATTTGGTTCTATAAAAAGAGGCTGGTCGTTTTTTCAATCATACGAGTTTCTTTAAATTTTTCCAAATCTTATCATATTTAATTATCCATCAAATTATTTTAATCTCAACAACGAGAAATCGCCACAGAACATATGTTTCCGGTATGTTCTAATCAAAATTTGTTTCTTTAAAGAAGCTGGTCATTTCCAATCACTCGATTTTCTTTAAACTTTGAAAAATCTTATTATTTTTAATTATCCATCGAATGACTTTAATCGCAGTAACAAAAAATATCTAAGGAAACATATATTTACATAGAGCATATGGTTTCCGATATGTTCTTTAAAGAGGCTGGCCATTTCCAATCATACGATTTTCTTTAAACTTTACAAAATCTTCCCATTTTTAATTATCCATCGAATTATTTTAATCTCAACAACGCGAAATCGCCACAGAACATATGTTTCCGGTATGTTCTAATCAAAATTTGTTTCTTTAACGAAGCTGGACATTTTCAAAAATACGATTTTCTTTAAACTTTGAAAAAATCTTCTCATTTTTAATTATCAATCGAATGACTTAAATCTCAATGTAACGAGAAAGATTTAGGAAAAAATATTCCAATAGAACATATGGTTTCGGTATGTTCTAATCAAGATTTGTTTTTTAAAGAGGCTGGTCCTTTTTTCAATTATACGAGTTTCTTTAAACTTTGCCAAATCTTATTATTTTTAATTATCCACCGAATGATTTTAATCTCAATGACTAAAAAAATATAAGGCAAAATATCCCCATAGAACATAAAGTCTCCATATTTTCTATTCAAAATTTACTTTTTAAAGAGGCTGGCCGTTTTCAATTACACGATTTTCTTTAAACTTTGCAAAATCTTATTATTTTTAATTATCCATCGAATGATTTTAATCGCAGTAACAAAAAATATCTAAGTAAACATGTATTCCCATAGAATATCTAGTTCCGATATGTTCTAATCAAAATTTGTTCTTTAAAGAGGCTGGCCATTTCCAATCACTCGATTTTCTTTAAACTTTGCAAAATCTTCCCATTTTCAATTATCCATTGAATGACTTTAATCTCAATATAACGAAAAAGATTTAGAAAGCAATATCCTCAAATGCATGGTTGTTCTGGAAAGTGTTCAATACAATCCATCAACTTCAATGCGACACCGTGGTGGTCAGCGCGTGTTAGGTTTATCGTAACCTGATTGAAAACCTTTTTGACACCCAGACTTTGATGTTTTGGACTGGGATTTATATGTGTGGTTCATACAAGACGCTAACATTTGCACACATGCAGCCAATGTTACAATGGAATTTCTGTGTAAATTGTAAACATTCGTGCGGCAAACAATTTCTATGATATATATTGAAGTCGCATTATATGAAATTCCTGGATGCTGTGTGATGTAAATTTAGGATAGATCTAATCTAATGTAACTACTATAAATTAGGTGCTATACTTTTCGTACATTATATGATTGTAATCAATTTGAATGTAATTGTTGCATCAATTTATGGTATTTAATATTTTAAACAATTTAAAATGAAAACTAACAATTTTGGATTAATAATTTTATTAGCCACTCAAAATAAAATTTCGTAATAATTAAGTACATTCCAATTAATTTTGGTTTTAGTGGTATATAATTAATTTTAAAAAAATAACAAAAATGTCAACGAAATTCCAAATTATATTTATGTAAAAAGAAATCGCATTTATTAAAATTGCAAAAATTCATTTCAAATGAAATTCATAATCAAGCGGTTTTCCAAATTGGACGTTGACATTAAATCATTTTTGATACATCACACCAACACACACATATCCATAACAAAAACAGGTACAGATAGCCACCACATTATGGTTTTCACATTTAACCGTTTCCATTACATAGATTTGCATATATTATTAAATGCGACGATGATGGTGATTATTTTAAATGATATGCCTATCTTTCTACACATATTTACAGTTTGTGCTAAATGGACAAGTCTATGGCCTGTGACTAGTGCTATATATTGTATTAACACTATCACCTATGTCCGTATAACACAAAATTGGTTACACAATATAATAATATTCATAAACTCGTAAATAATATAGAGAAATGTCATATACGAATTTATATAAATATTTTAAGGGATGATGACCGATGATGATGCTTTTTAATACCATCAGATGCAATTCTAATATAAACGCACCGATATATATATTTATTTATGGTTGGTTGTGTTTGGTGCGGTTCATGGCCAAATTAAATATAATTTTTTTGTTTTGATATACAAAAATCCTTAATAATGCAGTTCATTACATGACACAAGGTGTTTCGGTATAGTTAAAACACATATAATATGGCAATATATGCGCAAAATTTAATATTATGGCTGCAATAACTTTGACTCTATCGCACTGACTTTGCATAACCACATTTTTTTTCTTGCAATCTAACAACTCATTTGTACATATTCAAAGGTCTTCATTGCGAATGCATACGTCTTTTCGCAATGTGTGTTATATTTTGAAATAATTTCAATAAAATGATGAAATATATAGTGCTAAAAAAGTTCCGCTAGCTCAGAGGCCTTCTGCTACTTCTTGCGTGAATGATTTGCGACGCATTACAATTTTTATTCCTTTTTCGAAGATTTAAACGTTTCAAATGATATGCACTTGACAATATATGGAGGGGGTCTCAATTAAATCTATTTAATTTTTCGAAAACTTTTGATGCGGATTGATAATGTTCCATTGTGTTTTGTATTAATTAAATTGCAGTGCTCTCAATTTAATTTGGAACTATTTATCATATCGCTTTCAAACGTATGATGAGTAGTTTTCAAAACTGGCGCATTGATTTCCTTTTCGTTTTCTCACCATTCTATTCTTGATCCGCTGATGTTATGTCTGTTTATTAACGATTTAATGATGAAAGTGGAACGCCGGACCTGCTAATTGAATAGCATCAATAGTCTGCACAATCTAATTATCATCTTTCAAATAAATGATTACTTAAACAATTTCACGTACACCCTATACCGCATATTTGCTATATGCTTAAACCCATACAGCGGAAACTCTACGCTACGGATTTTAAAGGAACCGAAAAAACAGTCGCTAAATGGAATTTTCACACAACAAAGATTTTTGTGTGCGATGATGTTAAAAAATGCGCATAAATATTTGAACCTACAGGCTTTTGTGTTGATTTGATTTAGAAAATGGATATGTAAATTTTGTTTCCATTCTAAAATTACTGCTTCTAACCGCCTAAGGATATTTACAATATCTCAAAAACCTTTAAAACGATTTTCTTGACATTTTCCGAAGGACCGTTATGTATAAAGTTCTAACACAATGGAGCAATTTTGTAGATGAATACGATATGTATGAGTTTAGAATTGGATTGTAAGGATGTAAGGATTATACCCATAAGGCTAATCTATAGATCAGATTGCACATACTGCATGAAATTTGGTGTGTGAGATTAGAATTATGGTTAGTTTCTATTAAGTTTTATGCAATTAATTAATGCCAGCCGAATAGTTCTACTGCTTTTATTGTACACTGTACTTCATCTTCTGGCCAAATTAAAATTAAACTTTATAGGTGAGTTTAAAATGAGAGATTATAATATTAACATTTTATCTGCCGAGCACTTTTTCTATTGATTGGATTGCACAACTATGTGATCTACTCCCCAAATTGGATGACATTTAGTATGTGATGTTAAAATGGGAGAATTAGAATTTATTAGTACGCACATAATTTCAAAATATCATTAAAATTGAATATTTATAGTTATGGCTTCAACATTTTACTTCCTCCTTTGGCAGTTTAAGTAACGTTATATAAAAAAACTTCAAAACTCATTACAATTTATTTAATTCTATTTTTATAATTATTATATCACTAACAGTTAAGTCAAAGTTAAGTCGAATGAAATACTATTTAAACTTTTAAGAGGTGTCCACGCTTTAGTCGTGGCAGGGCGTTGAGTAGAATCGACAATAAAAGGACATTACTTGAGTGAAATTAATGCGAATTCACAAAAATTAAGGGTCATCAAAAATTAGTCGACAAGCATAGAGTTGTTGGTTGAGTGGAATCTAGTGGATAACGAGAGTTTGCACTGTATACCGTAAATAAATATAATTTATATATCCTCTAATATTAATGAAATGCATAGAAAATTTGGACAGGATTTTAGGTCAATGATAGATTATCTCCCATCAAACATTATCGCATCTCTGCGTGGTGTACGTATTTATTTATTGCTTATTATTATATATTATTTATTTGATTACATACGTGTGTGTGGGTGTGTGTCTATATACAAAATTTATATATGGGAAAATGAAAATCGGAAAATTCATGACGTATTTATGCATATAATATTTTGTTGATTGTATGTCATGTCCACCATTATACAAATGTATGTCGTTTTATGATAATAATAATAATAATAATTAACTGTCATTGTCACCATTTTATATTTATGATTCCAAAAATTTATATGATACAAATGTTGGAGATATATTTGGAGTTTAAACATTGAAAAATAATTATTATGGGAAAAAATTAAAAATTATCGTATCATGATTGGATGTTGGATTTTTTCCGTGGCATAAAATGTCACATATAAATAATGTGTTTACGGTGGTATAATTCCACACAGAAGTTAATTTGGGGTACATCTGCAAAGATTACAAAGCCTTGCATGTGTGAAAATTATTGATGCTATCGCACGACGCCAACCACTGCCATAAGGATGTGTAACGGGTACTGCTACCGCTGGATTTGTTTGCGACAAAGATAGCTGTAATGGCTGCCCTCAGGTTGGTTCTAAATCTTATAGTATCGATTACGGAACTGGTAATGCCAATGGATGAAATCAAGAGAGTGGCAGTACGAGAAAGGTATAACTCTCATTGATTATTGGACAATTTCCAAAACCAAATCGGAGAGAACCGAAATCTTCACGCGGATGTAACCGTCATGGAGGACATGGTGTGTTTTGAAATTTATTCCAGATAACCGAACATGTCTTGCCATTTTATTGCCCGGCGATATACACCTCAATAGATCAGGCTGAACTATTAGTCGTAATACATTCTTTGTGGATCACTTGAAGGTGGTGGGTCGGGTGCAGAGAATGAAAAAAAATAAATCTAATTACATTGGATATATAACCAGTCGTTGATTAGAAGCAATTGACGGACTACAGTGACTACATCTTTGGCTTTGGAATGTATCCAAAGGTCAAACCTGCTTCCGACTCGAGATACGCTCACCTTGGTCACCTTGTCACCAGTATTCCATAATGAATGAGACTTTAAGTTAATATTTAATTCATAGTATCATCTGCCCAGACCTTTATTTTTCCCATTAGTGTATGGTGGGTGAAAAATTATGTCTTTAGTTTAGATCGGATTACTAAAATGCAGACAGTCACGCACTCCCTGAATTACTTTAAGAAATGTACTTACTATTCGATGTACCTTATCCAATTGTACAATATATAATTCATTGATTATGACGTAGCCGATAAAGTAACTGGACTTTCGACATATCGCCGAATTATTGATGTCCACTTTTATGATCATATTTCTGTTTGTGAAAGCATAAATACCACTGTAAAATCGATTAATACCACCGATATTGGTCTAAACTACCTACGGTTGAGCAATGCCTGTATCCTTAGGATATTATATAATTTGTTATTGCTTGGATATTGGGAGGAAATTATGTAGATATTTATAAACTCCATAATATTTAAATGGTAAATTTACTATTTTATTAGAATTTTAATAGTAATTTTGATACATGAAAAAGATGAACGAATCCCATGCGAAATACATATTTCATTGCATATTTCGTTAGCTAAAAATTTATGTTGTTGTGTGGTGTTTTCTATTTATAAAAATCCCCCCCTTTATTGTTGAAACACAGTTATCGCATATAGGACATTCTGTCTCTGCGTATACATTTTAAAGAGTGACACCAAAAAACGACCGGTTTCATCGCAACCCCAATATTGTGCCAATTGATTCTGATCATAAGTCTGAGCCATAAGTTATTATTTTGTGAAGTGGAAGTGTTGAGTTGAGCCTACTTTTGGCAACGTTAAGATATGGGAGCTTAAATTTCCCATAGACATAAATGTTAAAATCTTCGGAAATATAGGAATGTATAACTTTTATAAGGGAGAATAATGTTTACATAGACTTGGCTAAAGTTTAATTCGGTATTTGGGCGGGAATGCTTTTAATATAAACATTTCAGATTAGTTGTCTGACCAAAATATGATTTACTCCACACACCACTATCAATTAATGCATATATTAATATGTAGATAAAATGTATAACACAAAATATACGTACACACAAACTTATTAAGAAATAATATTTTATAAATTATTTTTAATAATAATTTATTATAAGAAAAAAAAAATTGTCACCCTCTGTATAAAATAAAATAACATAAAAACATATTTGAAATACCGTTAAAAATACACAAACAACAATAATAAATTTAAAAAAAATTGCAATTACAAATACAACATTTAGACGTTGAAAAAAATAATATGTTCAATTGTTTTAAAATTTGGTGGTTTTTTTATTTTTCCATAATAAATAATAGCAATGCGTCATTTTAGTTTTATTTTTACACGCGTCGGTTCGTTGTTGATAGAAATCGTATGAAAAAATTGCAAAGAAAATAGTAAAGTGATATTTTTCATGAATAATTAGTTAAATAAAGTATAATCAATTAATCAATTACTAGTTCAATCACTAGTTACTAGTTAACACAAAAATATCATAGTTTCATTAAATGTGTGTAAATGTGTAAAATATATTTGTAAAATTAAATTTCTTTTTACTATGCAAAAATTATATTTTGTTGCATTTCTTTGTGGTTGATTTTAGGTTGTGTTTTTTTAGTTAATTGTTTTATTTGTAATTGATTGATTCTTTAGTTTCTTTTTTTATTATAATGCATTATAATTTATATAAATGTCGGTGTTGGTATCGGTCTATCGGTCGGGGTTTGTGGTTTAAATGCAACAATATACAAAAATATATTGCATCTCCATTTGTCGTCTGTTTATTTGAGGTTATGTGAGGTGAGTAATAATTATAATAATTAAGTAACATGACAATTATTTATTATTAGAGCATTTAGTTTAGGTTTCGGTTTGTGTTATTATATAATAATTCATAAATATTGTAAACCGATCAAGGGACAAGGTAGCTAGCGATCAACCGCTAGTCACGACCAAGTTTTTAGAGTCCTGCTCCAGGCAAATGGACACATGAACGTATAATAAATTAAGTAGACACATAAAATTGTAAACCTAATATGTCCTATTCATGAACTCTAATATATTTGGCCATTTAGAATATGTTGAGTGTGTGTGCAGAGGGTTTTGAATATCTATCGATACAATAGCATTTCGGTTAACATTAACAACGACGACAATCGATAACGTCGACTAAATATATTAATACTTAAACAATAATAATAATAATAATAATAATAATAATAATAATAATAATAAATAATATACGATATGATGTTAAAATATAAACTATTGTACGAGTATATGTGAGATCAAAAATTATGAATAATATAATAAATTTAAATAATTATAATAATAAATGTGAATAAATTAAACATAAATAATAAAAATAATGTTCGTCCCCATAAGATAATTTAAACATCAATGCGCGGTATTTCTTCACATTTTTAGAAAGAAAATAATATTTTGTATATAGTATTTTGTGTATATAATAAACAGGATGTCGCCAGTACCCTACCCACTCGACAGAAGCTTAATCCTTAACATTTTTCGAATAAAAAATTGTTCCACAGCTACATTCTGCTTGTGACTCCAACATTGACATTTGTGACCCGTTTAAGTGTTTTGTTTACTTAAAGGAGTCAAATATAAGGAGTCAGAATGTAGCTGTAGCACAATTTTTTGCCGGAAAAAGGCCAACAGAATTATGTTTCTTCTTTCAGATGGGACACCGTTTATATAGTATTTTGTAAATGTATACAGTACCCAGCCAGAGAGGGATGCGCCAGAGAATTTTATAAAATACTAACAAAAATAACATAAATAGCTATGTATACAGAGGAATTCCATTTCAATGTGAGCACAAGACACTGTGTCTACTGAATAATGATAAATGTGTAACGAAGAATAGTATTTATTGTAGATTAAAAATAGAATCAGTTGTGCACCGTCTGCGCCCAAAAATGGCTTTAAAATACGTACAACTCGTTTTTGCTACTAATTGATTTGTGTAGTGTGATTCGAGTTTAACATACTGACATAACATTTCCTTCAGTGTAACCCAAAATACGACGCATTAAGTGACAGTAGGTTATTGTGAGTTTGTCCAAAAATTTATTTCCTTCATCTGGTGATCACTATTCAAAATTTTGATGCCTACTTTCTGATTTGTATTGAAAACAATTTAATTGATGTGAAACAAACTTTTCTTACTTCAATTTTTTTCCGGTTAAAAATCGATGAATTATTGTTTTCTGTATTCCAAACTTTCATTTCCATATGAATATCACTATGAAGATTTCTTTAGAAATTTTCACGAAATTCGGTACTTTTTCAATATTTTCTTTAGTACTTGCTTTGGATGGTCTACTTTAACGTTCAACATCACTTCTGGCTTCTTTGCTTTTTGTGAATCGTTTATGTCATCTAAAAACTTGTGTTTGTTTTTACAAAATCGTCCAAAAAAGTCTTTTCAAGAGAAGTTTCTCATAAATTTTTGATATAATATTACAGGGAAAAGTGAAATAGGTCGGTATGCGGCTGTTTCTGCGGATGGTTTCGCAGACTTTGGTATAACAATTATTTCGGCAATTTTCCAGTGTTGAGGCACATGTTTCAATTTAAAGTAGGCATTTATTTTATATTGCGACATTTGTATAGGCTTATTTCTGGGTGCTCTTTTACAATTTGTCCAGTAATGAGATCATAGTTTGTGGCTTTTTTATTACTAAGATCATGCATACACAGGTGACTAATTTCTCAAAAAAGTGACTGGAGAAATTCCTATGCATTAAAATTGTATTCTCCCTATCAGTGATTTGCGGGAGAGGTTTGAAGACATATTTGATAGGTGTTTTGCGAAAAGATTAGCTCTATACTTTTAGGACATCCAACCCAAGTACCATCAATTGCTGTCAACGTGGGATTGTGCATTACAGGTCTTTGCAAACGTTTAGTTATCCGCCAGCGAGAGTAGACGGTTCTTGCAACTGATAATAAATTATTATAGACAAATTTTCTGATAGTCTTGTTATAGTGATAGTCTGGAAATCTTGTTAGTTGCTAAGTTCTTATGCTTTTCTTTTTTTTTAAATAAGTTCCAAAATTTCTCTTGGATTGTTTCTGGCCAACAGTTATTTATTTGGCCCACAGTTTCCATTTGAGATCACAGTTAAATAAGATAGACGAACTCATGTTTAAATTAAAACAGACTGGGTTCTTTTGTTGGTAAGTTTTTGGTTGACTTTTCTTGTATATGAAACTTTCGCTTACTGCAATAGTATCGTCTTTTATGAATTATCATCTTTTTCAATTGCGGGCTATAGTATTAAGGGATTTCTATTTTTGGAAACAGAATTGCAAATTTTACAATCAATTTCCAATCTTTCATAGAAGAGATTTTTAAAATCAATTCACGTGTTCAAAACCGATTTTCCTGTGAAATTTATTGAAATTTGTGGTACTGTAAAAGTTGACAACCAAATGGTACACACAAAATTTCAATGACATCAAATGGACAATCGATTATATCTTTTGAATGAGTGAATCGATTTTAAAAATCTTTTCTATGAAAGATTGGGCATTGATTATAATTTGAAATTCTGTATACAAAAGTGGAAATCCGTTAAAACCGTATGGTCCGTAATTCAAAACAATGATAATTCTTAAAAGTCGATTTTCCTGGAAAATTTAGTAAGTGGACATTTCAATTTTTTTTTCATAATGTAGTCTACTACTTTCAACTTGGCTACCACAATAATATAGTTATATTGCAATCTGAAAACATATTTTTTCATGCTTCGAAAAGTTGTGCATCATTTGAGTAAGAAATCGCCACAACGAAATTTCACAATTTTGACACTGTCGTTTAAAAGGCTTTGTCACCACTGCACAAAATTTTTTGTACGCCTGCGCTGCGTTGTTTCTTTCGCAATAAGAAATAAAGGAAGCAATAAATGACGAAAATGTTCACTTTGATTTTCCATTTTCGAACGAAAAACTTCCACAATCGATCGATACAAAATTAAATTTACAAACACAAACAATTGAAGTATCTACTATCAACAAATATGGTTTGACATTTCGAATGAATTTAAACATCATCAAAAGACATCTAGATAAGTGAAACCCGCACTTGCTTCATTTACAAACCCAATATTAACATTAAGACAAACACCGAAGAACACAATTAAAGATTAAACCCTTTTTATTTATTTATTTTTATCGATATTTTTTACTGCATAAATTATTTCAGTTAATATAATTTATATTTATTTATTGCGGCTAGAACTAAAACTCGCTACAAATATACGATACAATTAAGAATTAACATATTCACAATAATAATAATAATAATAATATGGTATTAATTTTGTTTTCCTTCATCATTTTTATCATTTTTAAGTGTATTTTGTATTCACATTTATTATATTTATTTATATAGTTAAAGTTATCCGTGCACTGGCCATTGTAACGAGTACGACTGCCAGTATATATCTTCTATACATCTTTTCGAATTGAAATGCAAAGTCAAAGTCTTCCCCACATCATTATAAACATTATATATTTATGGCGTAATATTTAATAAAATATAAATATAAAGTTGACAATATTTGTGTGGAATTTTATATATTAATATATTAATAAACTCAACACATTATGATCTTTCAGGTGACATGTTGAATGGTATTTTATTTGATTTGCAGACAAAATCAAAATTAAATGTATAAAAAATGTATGAAATAATAATAATAATAATAATTGTAATTGTAATGAATAAATAAAAGGTGGAATGGATATTCGCAAAAGGCACTCCAATAAAATATTATAATAAAAAAATTCATGAAAATACTTAAATTTATTGCAGAATAATATTTATTTTTATTTAGTCTTTTAAAGACTTTTTTCTTTTAGTTTCTCTCCATTAAAAAAGTACATCTTTTTTCAATAATATAATAATATTATTTAAATTAAGATGTTTTTATGGAGAGTATACGACATTCGCATACATACAAAAATGTAAATAAATAAATAAATAAATAAATATATTTTATTAAGAATTGCATTTTTCCATATCATAAATAAAAATTACATTTTTATGATGTTTTGATAATGCGCTGCCCCGGTGATAAACAAGAAAGCCATTCGAAGCCATTTGAATTTGACGTGTCAGTGATTTTTTTTAACATGGAAAAATTAAACAAAGCAGTCATTGAATAGAATATTTTATTTAAAAATCAAGTTTAGCCGGATAAGAAATTCATAACGATATGGTAAATAATGGTTGGGTGAAAGTGCTCCATGCTCATAGGCAACAGAAAATTAAATTGGGTTGCTGAATTTAAACGTGCGGTCGTACAATCAATTGAAGACGAATCGCGCAAGGGGAGTTAAAAAAACTGCATCAATCACTCAAAATATTATAAAAACTATATGAAATTGTTTGTAAAGATCTACACGTGAAATTGCTGATACCATAAAGGCATCTCAGATGAACGTCATATTTTTCATGAAGAATTACAAATGCGAAAAAGTTGTTTGGAAAAATGTGCTGCCGCACGCACACACGTTAACAATTCCACAAAAACTCAATCGTAAACAAATTTTTGATCAGTGGTATTTGACTCGTATATTAAGAAGAATAAAAACGATTTTGTGCGTCGTTTTAAGGATGAGACTTGAGACTCTATCACCATGATCCTAAATTGAAATAAGAACGTTTACTTACTTACTCCATGGCATTATAATCCAGGTGCGGTTTTAGCCTTCTCCAACACGCTTTTCCAATCCTATCCGTAGTCAATGTCTTCCAATCCCGAATTTTAAGGATTTTTATATCACACAGTTTACTGCATCTAGCCATCTCGCCTTAGATCTTCCGGCTTTCCTTCTACATTCTGGTTTTCTATTTAACAGTTTTTTCGGCACACGCTGCTCCTACATGCGTACTACGTGCGTCCAAGCCATCACAATCTATTGATTTTGATTATTTTGACAATATTTGCGGTTGACCGCGTACAACTTGTCTAACTCAAAATTGTATCTTCGTCTTCGCAACCATTATGTTCTTTGACGGGACCAAATATGCCACGGAGTACCTTTTATTCCAAAATCCTAAGTAATTTTTACTGGTTATGTGTCATACACCAAGCCTCCGATCCATACGTTAATATTGGACGTATTAATGTTGTATATACCTTAAGATCTCGTTGTAATGTTTTCGATTGGAATTGTTTTTTTAACCCGTAATAACATCCCCTACGGCTTATTTCCTCTTCAATATCATTTTCTACATTTATCAACGATCCTAAGTATACATAAAACTATTGACTATTGCAAAATTGTGTTCTCCAATATTCCAGTTTGATCTCGATTTCCTGCGATGTATTCGTTGCCACCATTTATATTTTGTTTTGTCTGCATTCACTTTGAAACCCAGACCCGTTGCCTCCATTTGTAACGATTCGAAAGCATCCTGGACAGTTATCATATTCCGACGTTTACAGTGAACTAAAGTTGGATGTTCGGCTAAAAAAAAAAGAACCGCAAACTAAGGATGAACGAACGGCAAAAAAAATTATGGCATCATTTTTTTGGGATACAATATGAATTTTATTGATCGATTATCTTTAGAAAAAAGGTAAAACAATCAACTCAGAATATTATTGTAACATTTTGGATTAATTGAACGCCAAAATCCGTAAGAAAGACCCAGTTTGTAACACAAAAAAATCATTTTTCACCAAGACAATGTGCATCAGTTCACAAAAATGTTTTGACCATAATTAAATTCAAGGATTTAATTCATTTGTATCATTTGTATTCACTAAATTTGACTCCCAGCAGAAATTTTAAACAATATCGCCGAGGAAAGTATTTTTCGTTGAATGAGAGAGACCATAGCAACCGCAGCGAAACGGATATTTTACAGAGCTACCGGAATCAAAGTTATTCAGCCGCACGGGATACAATAAAATTGAAAGAGCACTGGAGTAAATGTATTATTAAATTGTCGTGAGATAATTGATTGAATAAAAAACACTACCACCAGCCAGAAATAACAATCTTTATCATTTCCATAGGCTAGAAACTATTCACGCAACCCGCACGATAAACTCTAAATTAAAGAAATAATCTATTTATAGTTTTTTTAAATTATTATACTTTACTTTGGGATTAGATTTTAATGTAATGTTTATTTTGTTTTCTTTATGTTTTTTCAGATAAACCGCGATATGTTTAAACCGGGCACGCCGGTATGCGATTTAAATTGGACTACAATATTATAAATTATGAAGCATTTGAATTGAAAAAATATATTAAACAAAAACTAAAGAGGTTAGTAATTTTTCATTTTATATTTTTTTATTAATTTAATTAATATTGTTATCTTGTTGTTTTTTTTGTAAAGAATTTGAGCTTGACAAGAATTCTATATTTGTATAATTTATTTAAAATAGAGTCATTCTTATCTTTATATCATTAATTACTGTTACTAGCGCACAGGAGTATATTGAGCGTTATCTTGTTCTATTGTCAGTGAAAGCATTTGGAGGTGTATAAGTGGCATCATTACGTTTTATGGTCAAAAACATGGTTTTCTTACAAATATTAATAGTCAAAATATATTTCCCATTACTATCTATGATCCTTATTTGTCCTCTGTCGTGTGGTTGATGGATACTCTCGCACGATAGAAACGTGATTGTTTGGAGGCAATTAAATTCATCGAGTCATTTTCGCATATCTTAAACTTTCGAAAACATCTGCTGGTCAGCCAAATAAGACTGCAGCGATCTACAAACAAACAGTAGTTGGAAGGTGTCAATTCTGGCGAACACTTCGCATACGGAAGTACTTTCAAGTACAAGTTTAAGATCACTCCTTGGTTGTTTTTGATGTATGTGCGGACGCAATATATCGCGTTCATTGGCCTGTAAATTGGTTTTTTCCTCTAATGCATCAGCCAATTTGTTGATTTGAACTTGATATCGTTCAGCCTTATTAGTTTGACACCGTTCAAAAAGTTTGTACTGGATAATTCCCATCCAATCCTATCACATGCATAATAACACTTTCTTGGCATGAAAATTGGGGTTTGCAATGGCCGGTGATGACTGAACTGGATCAACCCTTTTTTTAGTTTGCCATTATCGCATAGAATCTACTCGTCATTATCTGATTTTGTGCATATGATTTTGTATGGAAAAATCAAATTCAAACAAATGTCTACTCTGCGATTTTTGTTCTCTATATACGGTTAATGCTTTAAATAAAACTTGAAGTTCTTCATCATCAAACTTCAATATTTTTCAGAATCTCGAGGTGGGTTTTCTTTATGGTTAAAATTTCGATCACAAACCTTTCGAAAAGACATTTTAACAATGGAAGCACCAATAGTTTAAATTACCCCACGCCAAATTAATCATCTCCGTCAGCAACACACTTTTTTCCCAATTTAAAACAAAATAACATTAACTCTCTTAAATTTTGCTTTGAAATATCTCGACTTGGATAGTTACAGTTTTTGCTCCATACTCTCCATACCAACTGGCTGTAGAACCAGTACAAAGATTTATTTGTAATATCCTGCGGAAAGTATGACCAATTCATGTCCAATTTTTGATTTATTTATAAATTTTAATTTGTTTGCACTTCGGTCAAAACTTCTAATGAAAGATTTTTTTAAAGCCACTTATTTACAAAAAAAATTTGTAGGCGAGATGTAATCACAACCATGACGCTTTTGAATCTTCAATTAGAGTTACATCGGACGAACCCCTGCTGTTATTTCTCATGTTGAATTCAACACGAACCTTGTTTTAATTACATATAAGCAACATAAAGTATAGCAGATTTCATCAACTTGCTAAATTTTTCTATCATCACTTTTGAATGGATCAGCGTCAACAATCTGTTTTCCAACTGTTTAATAATTTAGTATTCGACACGTTGATCTTAAAAGAACAGCGTATTTTAAAAAACTGTTACAGAAATTGTATATTATTTTCCATGCCACTTGTTCTCTAGAATGGAATGGGTGGGTTTTCCATGGGTTTGGAATGCTATGAATTCTTCATATGGGTTCGGAATGGACTACTTTTATGATCACACATACCATACACCATCAATCCCGGGTTTCACACAATACCTTTTAAAACCTCGAACTAAGCGGCCGCATTAACTCGAATCCCCTGGGAAAAGAAGTGAGGTAGCATAACATGACCTTCGTTGCTATTTTTTAACTCCTAAAACCATCACAGTAGCTGGAAATTTCGTGTGCCGAACACTGGTAACCGCTGTAGGTTCTGAACATAGCCATCTATCATTTATCTGATTAATTTTTTGGTTTTAATCGAAATTTCAATCATCAGAAAAAATCCCATATCCTGTTGAGAGCTTCTGGGTGTTTAAGTTTGTTAAAAAAAAGATATTTTCCTCACATAGTTCTCTGTTCACGAGTTGATCTTAGTCTTCATGAACGACTCGACGAACTACGCCCTCAGAAAATTTAAGGTATCTCGCGAAGGCTCTTATTTATTTTTTGAAGGAATTTTCGTCAACGATCGCTTGTATTTGTTGAATAAATTGTGTAGTTTTAATAGTGTCCGAACGTTCCTCATACTTTTTCTTTCATTTTGCAACATATTGTGTATCTCCATCTGCCGATACTTTAAATTCAAGATGAACCTTATGTACAAATGATCGGGCACTATATATAGAAAATTGAAAATTCACCGATCAATTCTTTGACCAATATTTTGATGAATTAATTGATGGTGAATTCATTCATGAGAAATTGAAAGTACTTACAATTTATGTATGCATTCATTGCAGACATTGGAACTACATACAATACAAAGAGTCCCGCCACTGGGATGACATAATTTTATATCCATATGTGTTTTTTGGCGTGTGTGTATTATAATACCCTGCTGGAAAGAAAACTAGTTCTACTACTAGTAGTGCAATTAATTACAAAGTAAATAGTACTGCGGTTCCACGCTAAACCCCTTTTTACATGTTGCAAACTGTTTCTTTTTTAAACATTGTGATGTGCTACGAAAATACACAATTATTCTCTTCTGCATTACTTTTCAACTATAGTTTCAAGAAGAACTAGTTAATTTGTAACCAAAATTACTGAACTAGTTCAAATGTAAACACTTAAGCGCTAGTACTAGTTCTTCTGCAACTGGTTAATTTTAATTTGAATTAAATTATGTATTCTTTCACCAGTACCAGCATTTTAATATAATTTTTATATCAATTATGTTTTTAATACAAAATAATAATTGACTTCATATTTAAAAAATATTTATTAAATTATTGCAACACTGGTCGTGTGTCAAATAGTTTATCACCTTTTTCTTAAATTACATCAGCTCCATTTTAATTTTACCTGCTACATCGCTAAGTTTTCCTTACGTAAAATAAAACGAAATTCTTCGAAATATTTACGGAATGGTTTATTCCTAATATACCAATCGATTAAATTTCTCTTCATAAAAGATATTTTAGGTATAGCGATTCGGTTTTCCAAAATATCCGCATATTGTTGGAACAATCTTCGGCCACAAAGTTTTCGTCGGATACAATGGCTCATATATTCTTCTAGTGCACTAAAATTGTTGGATATATATTTTGGTTGGTAATTTAAAATAATTAAAAATAAAATCAAAACAGTGTCTAAAAACAGCACATTTCTTTCTTATAATCGGACAAAAACGTTATTTCGTCATATTTTTTATATTATTGTGTATTTAAAACACAAATTTTAGAAATTTTTATTGTATTTGGTTCCAACAATTGTAGTTTTTTTCTTTAGTAACTTTGTAGTAAAAGATAAATTGGAAATAAATTATCAGTTGTAACGCTTCTTCCACAACCTGTGAACGGATCTAATAGTTTTAGAACTACCAGTTCCCCAAGCGGAACTGATGAATATCATATATCATCCTTCCCAAAAATATTGGAATCCATTTATAATATATTTGGTTTTGACATCAGACGCAAGCCAAAACTTAATTCCAAACTTATCAGGTTTGTTTGGCACATATTGTGTAAGCCTGCACCTCACTTTGGTTGGAAAAAGTTGTTCAGCCTTGGGCTTGTAACACTTTCGACTGTTATGGATGCATTTGTACCATACTTCTGATATCAATGCAATTTTATCAGTTTGTTGATGCTGACTTCGTTTATTTTTTTATATCAAATCGGATAAAACGCATAGTTTCACAAAAAGTATTCCTGCTCATGGTTTTTAAAAAAAAAATATTCTGGACCCCATTTCTTGTTCCATAAAAATGAGATGTTTAAAATCTAGACTATAGTGGGAAATTACTCCATTTTCAAATTATAAGACCAGATGCGTACACAGATTAATCATTTTGGATATTTCTCCATAGGAAATGACCTAACAAGAGGAAATTATGATCAACATAGTTATTGCAACGTGTAAGAATGAGAAAGAATATAGGGCAAAGATAAAAAAAATGTATTTATAATTATCCGACAAATATAAATCCTTATGTTTAATATTCATTCTCGTAGCGGTCAAATGACCCCTTGCAGTAGTTTAGTAAATTTTTTTTTGTCTCTCAGTAAACAGTAGCCAATGGTGAAGCCAATTTGGAAGAAAACTTGTATATACCAGGTATAGGAGTATCGGGTATCATTAGTTTTTTGTTATCATTTAAAGAAAAACGCAGCTGAATCTCAACGAATGCTTGTAGAAGCTTTTGGTGAACATGCTCTATCATTAGCAATATGCAAAAGATGGTTTCAACAATTTAGAGACAAAGATTTTGATTTGAGAAATGAAGAACGTGGAAGACCACCAAAAAAGTTTGAAGACAGTGAATTGCAAGCATTGTTGGACGAAGATGATACACAAACTCAAACACAACTTGCAGAAGCCTTAAATGTAGATCAAAAAACAATTTCTAATCGTTTAAAAGCATTGGGAAAGATTCAAAAGTGTGGCAAATGGGTTCCACATGAATTGACTGAAAGGCAACAAGAAAATCGAAAAACCATTTGTGAATTGCACCCGTCAACAATACAAAAGGAAGTCTTTTTTGCATCGAATCGTGACTGGTGATGAAAAGTGGATATATTTTGAGAATCCTAAACGCAAAAAATCATGGATTACAGTTTACACCAGGTAAAGCAGCAACATCGACTGCAAAACTAAAACGATTCGGTAAGAAGAGAATGTTTTGTGTTTGGTGGGATCAGGAAGGTGTGGTGTATCATGAATTTCTGAAACCTGGTGGGAAACTGTTAATACGGTTCGCTACCAACAACAAATAATCGATTTGAACCATGCATTATTAGATAACCGACCAGAATGGACAGAAAGAAAGAAAAAATCTGTTAAGGTAATTTTGCAACATGATAATGCACCAGCACACAAAGCAAAACCAGTTCAGGATACGATAAAGTCGCTTGGATGGGAGCTGTTACCACACCCGCTTTATTCACCAGACTTGGCTCCTTCGGACTATCATTTGTTTTCATCGATGGGACATGCTTTGAAAGAACAGCACTTCAAAACATCTGAAGAAGTTGAAAATTGGCTATCTGAATGGTTTTCGTTCAAAGCAACACCATTTTTTCGACGTGGTATGCGAAAATTGCCTGAAAGGTGGTTAAAATGTGTAGAAAGCGATGGAAGTTATTTTGAATAAAATATTTTTGATTTTTCTATTCTAAATAATGTGTTTTTCTTTCTTTAAAAAAGGCTCATTTCATACTCCTATACCTGGTATGTTTTCAATAAAAGTGGTATAAAAAGAATCTGACTGAATGTTAATTTCAAAGAAATTTAATAAGCAAATGTCTAAAAGGGGTGGTTATTTTACCCCTTCTGGTAGTTTTAGTGTTAAAATGGTTTCAATCTGTATTACTTTACTTTTCAGTTCTCTGTAACTAGTAACTTTTTACACTTTGTTAAAGCGCTAATTTTTTGTACGGACCGTATTTAAAAAATTATACTGCAGGGTAATTATAAATATAAAAGTTAAATGTTTAAATAAAAATTGGTAAAAATCATTATTTACACAACCACCACCGAACAACAACAATTATCGTAATAAAATATCGGCACAAAGTAAAAGTTATTTTCAATCAATTTTCATTTTTTAACATGACAGTCTAAAATTTATTTGTTGCTCAATTTCTCCATTTAACATATTTATTTATCCATACTTATTTTGTGTACTGTCTGATATGAAACACATATGTAGAATATATGCGTATAAACGCTAGCTAACCCTCCTTTAATATTATACTTATACGATATACAATTTATTTTAGTAGGCCATATTTAATCTATTTAGCTTTCAAAATCTATTTTAGGCATATATACAATTTATGTATACGATGCCATGGTATTTATATATATATATCTTTAACATCATAACAACATAACAATATATGTTTCGTAAATTTCTGTATTATATACACCAAACACTATATATATCCGTACGGTATAAACACCACATATCTATGTTATATTTATATATATATATGCAACTACTATTATTATGTACTTACTTATATATAAATTTATATATATATAATCACAAAACACTTGTTGCTGTTTGAAATTTCACGAAAAGCGTGGATTGTGTTATATATATATTGTGTGTATAAACATAGTTATATAAACATACTCTTATACAGCTCTATATAGAGTTTATATGTATATACCTAAACATATGTTCTTCTGTAAAGAGTAAACACATATGTATTATTATATAAAATGTAACGTTTTCCGACCGCACTTGTTAAATAACATTATATATAATATTTATGTACAATAATAAGGTAACCTACAGTTGAATCTCTGTCGTATATAAACTGCAATATATAGTTAATTTGTTATATATAGAGACAATGGTTGCAATAAATATGCAATTAGAAAATCCATGCAAATGTGAAATTACCTTTGATAGACACATAATTCACTAAAATAAGTGATAATAGCCGTACAGGGTGTCCCAAATTTCGACTGCAAAATAAAAAAAAACCCAAGGTTCTCTGGGTCATTTTGCGGCGAAAATATTATATAACATTTTTGGCCGATTCGACTTCGGTACGAAGTTACACGCAAATAACCAAATTTTCAATCACACCATGTTTTGCACTCTACTCGCATCAATACCTCAATAACTAATTAATCGATTTTTAATTTTTGATAAACTATTAGCATTAGCATACATGGAGATCTTTAATTTTGTATTTAAGATAAGTCAATTCGGGCCTGTGGTGGTTATCCAGATACTTACAGAAATGTTAACAATTAGTTGAACGCTATTTTTCTTTTTGCAGGTTTGTTCAAGCCGTAAGTCAAAAAATCATAATGAAAAATTTTTTTCAGTATAAATTTAAAAACTTGCCACATTCATAAGCTTTCGGTTAAGCTATAACATTACGATGAGTCTCAACTGGTTCCAAAGATATTCACAAATAACTACAACGATGTAGGCATAAAATTGATTTTCGCTATGGAAAAATTTTATCTTTTTTCGGTTTTATCCAGAACCAACAAAATGGACGTGATAGATAATTGATGTCATACACTCCTATACATTCACACAAGCCTTCACACACACACAAACGATATCACACACAAAGGCCTACACACATAAGCCTACAAAAGCACACGCACAGTTTTAAACAAACAAAGCCTCAAGTAATTGCTGAATTAGTGCTCTTTCAGCTCGAATACATAGACAAAAATGCATTTCAATAGATCGAATCAATCTATTATAAGTGTTTGCTGTTGCTTTTGGCGAAGGTCTTGGATACAGTCTTCAATGCGTTGAATTAACTCTTCATTTGACTTAATCACAGTTGCATATATTTATTCTTTAAGGTAACCCCATAAATAATAGAAATCCAACACAATTTCAATAGATTTCCGTTTTCAATTTCAAAAATTATTGTGACACTTCGGATTCAATTGTTATATACCTGGAAAAAATTTTCTTAGAATCGGGATACCTCAACTCAGGTGGTTCCCTTGTCAGATCAGTTTTCCTTATCCTTATTGCCGATAGAATATCCTGTGTAATTTAACGGTCAGCATACATTTGGGAATATAGAATTTCTAGAATTTCTTTAGAAAGCCAACACATTGCGCCATCCTCAAACTTACATACCAAATTTCCTCGAAAACGGATGAGAAATAGCAAAAATTTTCAGCTAGTTTCCTGAATTCCGACTGCCAGTGCTGTGTCCAACTCAATCTGGTGAAAGATTTAGGAAAAACAATTCCCATATAAAATACGGTTTCAATTATTTATTTAACAAACTGGTTTCTTATAGAAGATGCTGATCCTATCCAATCATACGATTTTCATTTATATATCTCGAATTTCGACTTTGCGACGGTGTTAAACTAAACCTTAAACCTTTTGGATAAGAAATTCTCAAGCAAAATATGATTTCAATTAGTTGATGTGATACAAAAATTGTGGTCCATGATGGGCAGGCCCTTTACAATCGCATACGATTTCCTTTATATGGTGATCTGGGTAAAGGTTTAGGTAACACAATTCCATTACAAAAAATATGGTTTCAGTCAGTTCTTTTACAAATTAGCTATACTTATAGAGGAAGTTGACCCGAACGATCCAATCGTACGATTTTCATTATGTTGTACAATTTGTTGTATTAACTATATTTTCAATTACATATAGAATGGTGTTAAACTCAATCGGGATAAGAAATTGCCATACAAAATATGGTTTCAATCAGCTGATGTTATACAAATTGTTTCCTTAAAGTTTGTCCCCCGTTCCAATTACATACGATTTCCTTTAAAGGGTGAACATAAATATTTATTATAAAATCATGTGACACACAAAAAAACCAATATCAATTCGATAGTAATTTTGATATAGCAAAATACGTCATTTAGTTTGTCATCTTTTCATAAGACTTGCATAACCTAAATGGAATGGGTGGGTACATGGATGTGCAAGAGCGTCTCGTGAAAAAAAAATAAATATATTCGCGCTTGTTTGAATTATGTTTTTGTACTATTTTGGATACATGTTCACTTTGTGCATGATGTATCAAGAATATCTAATTAGTTTTATGACATCGATACGATTTCTCACAAGAGCCCATATCTTTCCAAAAGTTTAGAAAGGCACCTCTAACGAAATATCGGTCCGTATGATATTTCAATAATGCTAAACTTAAGATATATGTCAAAATTTAAATTGCATTTGTTATTTTCTGAAAAATGGATTCGAAACGGTTTCGTTTTTTGATTCTGGATTCTGGAGTGGAATGGTGGCGCTCCATGTTTCATCCATATCCGGTCCAAATAGCGTTCTGAATCATCAATTCGTTGTTGTTTTGTTGTTCTGGTGTGAGCACCCATTTGGAAAACAACTTATTCATACCCAAATATTTGTATATAATACAGAAAGCACTGTCTTTTGATAACTTTAGGGTGTGTCAGCAATCTTTGTTACCGCCACTTTGCGACTATCCATATAATGATTTTCAGAGGTTTTTCCGATGTTTTCATGATTATCAACCTGATTTGGACGTTCAGATCGTTCTGCATCATCGGTGTATGTATGACCACGTTAAAAATAGCAGTAAACCACCGTTGTTGATGGAGCAGAGTTGCGGTTACACTTTTGAAGCCTTTAGCTATGCTTGTACGGTATGAATGAAAATCAACACACGAAACTGCTTTGAATTCATTTTTCTGAAAATTCAAACACAAAGTTTCAATTAATCCACACAGTAACTTCTAAACTAATGGTCGAATTGTTATGAAATTTTTATTTAACTTTATAACCCATGTGCGTTAGTATTATATTATATTCCCGAACGCAAATTATCGGTGCAAGTGTATTTCTCAGACACTATCTACTACGTTATAGTACACCATATCGTGTGTAAGGAGTATTTTTTCTTCAAGGACTACATTAACGCAGTACACATTTTTAATGAATTTATTCGTAAACATATAATTCGCATACAACAGTCCTACAACAATCATAATAAGAAATATTTTATGTTGAAAACCCTTTTTTAACACCTGGCAATGTGTACGTACACCTATCAATGTAAGTGTAATACGTTATATTTATCGTTTTCATGTGTATTGAATATATTTTTTATCTTATAAATTTTATTTTATCAATCAATACTATAAATTCTTATGAATAATATTTGTGCAAATAAAATATATACAGATCGATCCCGATGTGTCCAACCGTTCCCGCGTAAGTCATCCTTTTCGTGCGTAGCAACCTTTTCATTCAGTCCCTTCGATTTTTCATGTTAGAAAATCAATTATGTAACAACACTTCTTCGTTGTGCAACCATTCTTATTCGATCGCTCATATAAATTATAATATAGCGACGCTCATTGCCATAAAAAGGATATTCTCACTACTTTTATTCTCTATTTGTTATTTCAATTAGTTTTTTGAATTATCAAGATAGAAACGGTCAGTGACGATACCTAAGAAATTGCGTTCAGTTTTTAATATTACTATTTTTTCCTTATAATCTGGGTGTAATTAAACTGAATTCATCAACTTTTTTTAATTTTGGACTATAATAATGTAACGAAATCTCATTTTTATTGTAAATAAAATTTGCTAATTATAATCAATTTCCAATGTATAAGAATAGAAGAGGTTTGTTTTTCAAATCGATTCATGCGTTTAAAAATGAAATGACCGATTTTCTAAAAATTTAAAGAAATTTGTGAAAACCATTATTTCATACAAAACAGTAAACACTGACATCAAACGGAAAATCGGTTATGTTTTTTGAACGCGTGAATCGATTTAAAAAAAAATGTCTTCTATGAAGGTTTGGAAATTGATTATATAATTTGCAATTCGGTACAGAAAAATGGAAATCCATTGAATTTATGGCCCGTATTTCAACTCGGCTACCCCCATACGAAAAATATAGTTACACAGAACAATCTGAAAACATTTTTTCATGCTTCGTCACTTGTGTCAAAGCTATTTTACATTTCATTGTTTTTCTCCTTTCTTCTCACACACACACACAGCCGTTAAATAAAGTGATCTAACTATCGATGTTCAATTGTTTTTACTGATTATTATATTTGAATTTATTCAGTCGCTTGCGAAAAGCTGTTAACAAATCGGAAGTGGTCTGTATATTATAATGTAATACTATCTCTATATAGATTACGTATAACACAGTCAGCAAAATATATAGTGTAATATTGAATATAAATAATCGTACACATTTTTTTGTTATTTGTATGCTATCTTTGGCTATAACAACAACAACAGCAACATCACTTCCACTTACGTACAAAAAAATTATTTTATATGGAATCACCCTCTTTTATTTTTATTATTTCATTGATACAATAAATTTGACATATAAAATAAAATAACACACAAGCACTACAGAGTTCGATTGATTTATGATAGACAACAGTGTTATTTGACAGTGACGAACACCATATTCTTGCAAATGGTATGAGATCCAAGGCACCTGGCCAATTTTTATATATACACAAATTTTTTATATTTTGAAAATTTATTGTTATTGGAAATCAAATGAAATATAATATTTGTGTTTGGTTTGATGATCGTATATACATTATTATGTTCGATATACGTTACGTAGTGTAGTACGTGTATAATTTATAATCCATATGATACTGGGTATGATGGCTATACATCTATAGCGCACACATATGTGTAATAATATACATTAGAGAAATATAGAATATTGAAATTTATGTTCAAAATATGTTTTCGTATATATTTTGTAAAGAAAGTTTGAAAATGAAAATACATTAAATCCTCTTTTTACTTGATTTTGCATCCAACAACAACGATTGATTTTATCGTGTTACAATACAATTGACTAGAACACCACTTCATAACGGTCAGCATATATATATATAGTGCAGAGCAGAGATCTACAGAGGTTGCTTTGTTATTGGTTGGCAAATGAACATCCACATGGATCTGTACGACAATTGGGAATAATTACCATTTGGATGAATACAATATGATGATGTGCAGTGATCTTGGAAAAAAGAAATTTTGAGTTCAGGCTCTGTGAGATTTTCAAAGAGGACTTAAACTAACAAGTAATGAAGAAAATTCAATTTAAAACAACCACATTCAAATTGGATTGGGTGGCAACAAAGAAATTAAATATCTAGGAATAACCGTAACCGTCTTTGAAATAAACACGCTGAAGACGTGGAATTTCGGTGGGATCATGTCCAATGGCAACCATGTAGGTGTAACTGGGTTTGGTCGCATCACACCTTGTAATAAATGAGATTGTCAAATAGTATCTCTGCGATAATATTCAGCATGGTAAATTTAAGTAGCAGCAATATCAACGGCTTTAAAAACCTTAAAACGTTTTAATAGATTTGACTTTGAGAAGAAATATCAAAGTTAAATAAAGAGACAGCGAAAAATAACATTGTAATGTGCTAGACATAAAACAACTTGTCCAGAGGTTTATTATGGCATCGAACGATGTGCTCAATTTGATTTCGACAGAAATTATAACAATAATTGCAGTAGTATGTTCGCATGCTATCAATGCCAGAATAGTCTGAGGCTGGGTAATACGCTAAGAGGACTTGATAGGAACAACTAAGTAACATTTATAGTGGGTGTCTGATAAAACTGGTATAAAAACAATTTAAGAATATCCGGATATCCTAGCCTCCCGCTTTTCATAGTGTCGGAAACTTTCTGAGGAGTAGCTGTAAATGTACTATACGGGAAATGCGGAAAGTATAAGTTACCGTACGTAATTCATAACTACTTTTGGTTGACTGAAACGCAAAAAGATTAAAAATCTGCCTAAAATTTACGAGAAATGGGCATAAATTTGTGACAGTAATACTTGCAGTTTACTGCAGACTAAGAAAATATCTAGAAAAACAAAAACCACCGAACCACGAACGAAAGAATACAGAAAACATCAACTTAAAAATTGTGCAATTGTTGAGCATAAAAAGAGATGGACTGGAATTTTATTGCTTATGGGTGAGTGTAAAATATAACCAATAAACACACTCAGTACTTAACCAAAAACTGAAAATTAATTTTAATCTTAATCTTAATTCTGTTACAAATTGAATTTTATGCTGATTTAAGCTGAATTCACAATTCAAACGCGCAACTCGTTGAACTTAATATAATTTTATTGTCAATTGAAATAACACAAAGTCAATATTATTATTATCAAACGATTTTCATTAAATTTAAAAATAAAATGTGCTTTCGCTAGTTGCTCATGTTTTTCCTAAATAAAATGGTGTTTTTGAAGAGTTTATTTTCTAATATCGTTATGTAATTTTTAATAAATTTAGCTTCTGTCGACCTAGAACCGACTAATTGTGCCCTATTTATAAACATATTAATTTTATATTAAATTGGTCGGTCGAGTAGTACGCCCCTATAATTATTTCCTTTCCCAAGTACAACAATAACGTTTCCATTTGTGGAATACTTTAGAATCGCATTTATTTAAAATATATCGATAGATATCTACAAATCAGACCACTATTTGGGTGACTTTTTCGCGCCCCCCCCCCCCTCCCCCCCGTCTTACCAATGGGACTATCTTAATATATCCATTTTTGACGAATATATTGAAAATTTGAACTTAAGCATTTAATAATATGTTCACTACATCCAATCCTTTTTGCCATAGAATCAAATTATTCAAAATATAGAATACCTCCAGTATATACAATTTATCCAATTCTCTTGAAATTATAAACACAATTTTTAATGACACACTTACTTACTCCATGGCATTAAATCCCGAATTTTAAGGATCTTTATTTCAGACAGTTTACTGCATTTAGCCATCTAGCCTTAGGTCTTCCGGCTCTTTCTTCTAACTTCATTTTAATGACATATATTCTAAATACTATACGTTGAGACAGCAGTAGAGTGGGTGATACTACCTACACAACGTTCCGTACCCAAAATATTCCTAACAGAATTTCTTGTGTATGACCAAAATGTGCACATTGCAATTCGTAATAATGTTAATTTTTAATTCAAACACAATTTTTCTGTCCCGTTGGATTCAAATTTATGGATTTATTCGATTATTTTGATATTTTGTGTGTGATAAATTCCAAAGATATGGTGCTGCCATAGACCATAGATTTTCTTGATATTGCATTTTATTTGGGAATTTGATAGGTTCTAATATTTTTGTGAAAGTAAATCAAATTACCAAATTTTCTTGCTATGCGATTTCTTCATATTAGGCACCAAACGCAATGGTGAATGGTAAATTTGCTAGAGTATCATTTATCCCCAGAATCTTATTGATGCTCTAGAATTATGAATTTTTTGATAAGTTCTAATATTTTATGCAAGATGGTTACTATTCAATATAGGTATATTGAAAATTGTTAGATGAGTAGTTTCGGGTAACCTTTTTTTTATACGCTACCGATTGCCGGAACCAATGTATCCGGGCGGCGTAAAAAATGGATTGACTGTTTAATAATTTTTTATAGCTTCGTATAAATACACACAAACCTAAGTTATTTGTAGGTTATGAAATGAGAAAAGGTACTATTTGATCAATCTTTAGATATGTTTTTACGTATATTGTATCATATATACAAATCACGTGTGTCAGTGGTGTATACCTACAAATAAATTTAAGATTATTGAAATTATTGATATTTTTTTTTCGCAGAAATTATATTTATGCAGAAGTTTTGAATTGATTTTACGTTTTTTCTGCATCGTTGGGAACGTAAAAAAAAAACACATAAGACCGTTTCATAACTAAATTGATATAGAATTCAATATTTATTTTCAATTTTGTTTCGTCTTGATATTAGGTGTAGGTGACGAGGTGTCTGTGTGTGTGTGTGTAGGTGGTGTAGGTGCGTACTTATGCAATATACATATATCAAATGTAAGAAAAAAAAAGAACAGATGTACGTACCCATTTGTATTTTATTGATAAATTCAATGATTCAAAGTTGATTGTTACATTTGTTGTAGAAAAAATAAATAAATATAATTGAAGGGTGTGTGTGTGCCACTACATAAAGGAATGAAAAAACTATATAAATGTAAAAATGTTCCTGATATCAATCGCACCCCTTTTTTTGAAATTTGTATATTGGTCACAGTAAAATATAATAGTATTCAACCGCATACACTCTATCCATCACATAATATAATAATATAGAAATACACAATGATAGGTCACATGTAAAACGTCACTCGGCACGGATTTCAAAGAAGCGAGAGTGGTTCATGATCGGAGAGATACTAAAATTTAGTAATTCAGAACCAAATCTATCAGTTGATCTAATTTGATTGAATTTTGTATAGTGTAAATTCATGCCATTATTTTTATGATTCAATAATTAACTTTATTTATTTTTCACACAATTTTATTTATATTATTAAGAAATATACTAACAATTGATGACAACGATACTGCATGGAGCAATCACTGTGTATAATATATATGTGTTTGTTATATGCATCAAGAAAATGAAACATTTCAAATGTTTTTAATAAATTATATTCAAAATATAATATTGTAGGGTTTTGTTTTTCTTTAAGGATACTCAATGTTGGAAATAAGGACACATTTTTATTTCTTTTTAATGTAAATCAATAACAGATTTGATTTTCAAAATAAAAACGGTGCGGATAATTTAGTTGAGAAATTACATTAAGTTATAATTTTAATTGATACAAAACCGTCTACCGGACTTAATTATGAATTTCTCAATCAGTTTTCTTCCGTCAGGGTATGTAATATGAAAATATATTGATGATTTTTGGTGGTACAACTTGTAAATACTTAATTACTTATTCCATGGCGCTATAATCCAGGTGCGGTTTTAATCTTCTCCAACGCGCTTCTCCAATCTGACCCATCCGCAGTCAATGTCTTCCAATCACGAATTTTAAGGATCTTTATATCACACAGTTTACTCCGTCTAGCCATTTTGCCTTGCTAACATTCCACGATACAAGTTTAAAAATCATTGTCCTTAAATTTTCGTTGTTGCTTAAGTCGTTGCCAGTTATCCTGTCCGATCCGATGCCGTGTTGTATAGAATTCATAACTGGTTGTTTTTCCGAAGTTTGTATATAGTTAACCATACGTTGTTCTTTATTCGTGTAGTTACCCCGGCTGTTCTACTATTCGAAACTGGCTATGTAAGTATGCTATACCCAACATACCATCCACAGCGTGTAAATATAGAGTTATTAAAGGTATGTTTGAGATATACGACACTTGAATTATGCGGATTATGCGGATTTTATGAGAAATTATTAATATAAGATATAATTTTTTGGTGAAGCTTCGAAAGAATTTCTAATTAAAACCAATAGTCGGTTGCTGAACTAGATTAAAAATATCAAATGATAATTTCATTGAGTTTCTATTTCTATATATTGTATTAAGATCAATGGAAGGTTCATTTACTGATTGAATCATATAATTTCATTATAAACCAAAGTACCGACTCAAAATGTTGGCCAATGATCTTGTCCAACTTCATTGGCCCTGAGTCATCATAACTACAAGAGTATACAGCAATTGGATAAGTGGATTAACATGATAAATAAAGGGTCTGTACAAGTAAGGAGACTATCAATTTATAATTGAATGAGAAATAAACTAATTTTTCAGGTTTTCATAATATATTCTAGAAAATCTAGACCTCGGTATCATTTTCTAAGTTGTTCATGAACATTGTTTACGTTTACAACCTATACATAACAATTTTGATTAAAATTGAATGATTAATGTCCAATTAAACTAGGTTTCCATAATGTGTTCCTATAATTGTCTAGTTTTATGTGTATCATTTTCAAGGAACTTCATAAATATTTCTTTTCAAATAATCCCATTATACACTCATTTGCATCTAGAAAATATTTTTCGAAATTGTATAAGAAATGTTTAAATTTTTTAGAAGCTGCTACAGAAAATTACTTGTAGCAACCATTTTTTGAAGCAGTTGAATAGGAAGAATTCATTTAATAACAATTAAAATTGTGTATACAAAGTTTTATCAAAATTGGAATGGAAATGACAAAGCTCTAAAGTTTTCAGAAGTTGTTCAGAAAAGCTGTTTTTGACAATTAGTTTTCAATATTTATATTGATTCCTTTATAATTTGTTAATATTATCCAAATCTAATCGAATTTGTGTTAATGTTTATGTGAAGAAATAACAATATTATGAAAGTTTTGAAACCTAAGTCCATTACCGCCAAAATGAAATAGTTATGTAAATATAAGTTTAAGGTGCGTACACTTTGTCGGATATGGAGGTAAACAAGAAAACCTTTCAGAATATTTTAAAAGAAATGACAACATTATTCTGCAGTCCGATACCATTACGGTTAGATCGTTTATGTTTCAAAAAAATCGATCAGGGATACATTAAAACCCTTTTTGATTATAAAGTCTCTCGCTACTCAACCATTTGTTCGTGCTGTATCCTTAGACATTTCAATTTAATGGTGCCCAAATAAATAAATAAATAACAATAATTTTCACTTCAATTGATTTAAATTTTTGTATTCTTTGCAGAAATGTCTACGTGTTGGAATAATTTAAGAACTAAACTAAAATTATATCAGATTAATGATCAAGGGATTCAATAATAAAGGTAAATTTTTACTTTATCGTTATATCATTTTTATTTTAAATTCGACTATTATTAAATTAATGCTTTAACATTAAATATAAAAAAAACCGAATAAAAGTATGAACCATTTTTAATTACGTGAATTGTTGATGGACCCTCTGACCGAAAAATAACCTATTATATGAATCTGGTAATGTCCTCTATTGTGTTCTCAACCGACCCCAACAAATTCAGTCTAAGTTTCATGACTTTTCTTCCGTACAAGCGAAAACACAATGCATTATGTGACGGTAGTTTTGTACGTCGGTAGAAAAATTTATTTGAAGAACAAAGAACAAACGTTAAATTTATGGTAGTTTTAGAGAATTGGAATGATGTTCTACCGGAAACACTTGAAATGTTTTATACAAAGACGTAAGTTATTCAGCGCCATATCGACGATTTAAATGTTGTAGAGAAGATGTGAATGATGACGGACGGCCAGACCGGTTGTCAACAACAATTACCGAAGAAAACATTCGAAATTAAGTGTGTTTGATTTTTAAGGAAATTCGCAAGAAATCGTCAGTGTCAGATTTATGGAAATTGAAATTAGTAAACCATAGCAATGACAATTTATGTGATTTTAACAGAAAATATTGATCTACGCGAATAGTGAATTCATAGTTTGTTCTACATCAATTTACACGGAATAGAACATGTCGAAGACCACATTAAATACTTTGGCAGTGACTATAATTTCTTGACGGCAATATATATTGTAATTGGTGATCAAAAAAATTGTGTTTTCAATAGCAGGCAGAAAGTATAGGCGTCACATTATAGTCGCCGGAATATCGAGAACCAGACAGTTGGAAAATATTGCATCGTGCGGTAATTATTACTGGTTTTTTTTTTAAAATATTATAACAATTGAAATTTATTTGTTTCAAGATTCAACGAATCCAAACCTTGTTTTGAATTGTAAACATTCAATTACCCATTATTCTTCGATTTGCATTTACTTTATTATGCACCTTCTGTCCCGAAAATAATGAGAATGGATAAAAGAGCAAACCACAAATCAGTAATTAATTTTGACTATATTTATTCGAAACATTTTCTTTCAATTTTTTGTACGTTGAACAAGTGACTCTTTTATGTCGCTTATTATTGGAATTTTGTTGAGTATGTCGGCGATCGTTACCTTTTGAATGTCTTCAAATCAGTGATAATTGTTGAACGATTTGAAGGTGGATTATCGCATGCTGTAACTGCTCCAACTGTTTGCGGTTCTCTATATTCACGATGAACACGACGCATACGCACGATGAACACGACGCATACGCATTACTAAACTCTTCAATACACCAAAGTAATACTTATGTACCATTAACAGTAGAACGCCTTGTGAAACAAATTATTTGTGAATAATTTCTGTGGAATTGTAAAATGAAATGAGAATTTATTTTGATTTTTGACTTAATCCAATGAGATTTCTTGGGATTTGCTTCATTTGGTGATCGCCACTTTAACTTTGTTTAATTTCTGGTGCGTATTGAATTTACCATGTTGCGTCACCAATTACAATTAGTTTTTCAGAAGTTTCACTTCACTTTGAGTATATTCAATAATGTCGTTACAATTTTGAATTCTGTACAATTTTCATATACATCAACATTGATGTGGAACAAACTTAGAATTCACCTTTCGTAGACCAACGTTTTTTTAGTTAAAATTTAATTCCGATATTGCTGGCACCATTACCATCTCAATCTGACTGAAGATTTTTTAGAAATTTTCACGAAATCAGACACTTTTTCAATGTTTTCTTTAGTAATTGCTGCAAATGGTCAACGTAAACGTTTATCATCACTAATAACTTCATTGCTTTCCGTGAATCATTTATGCTATCTAAAAACTTATTTTATGCAAATCATATTTGGTCCCGTCAAAGAACATAATGGTTGCGAAGACGGTAATGGGAAAATTTCGACAGCGACAAGTTGTATGTTGAACCAAATATTGTTAAATAGAATAAAAATCAATAGACTATAAGATGTGTTGGGATCTTAGAGGAACGTGTACCGAAAAAACGATTGTGAATGGTAATCCAGAAGTGAGAAGAAGAGCCGGAAGGGCTAAGATTAAACTGGCGAGATGTAGTGAACTGTGATATTAATTTTTTTTTAATAATTTAAATTAGCTGCAGATGGGTCCGATTAGAGAAGTACATACGAAACAGATAGTCAAAAATCGAGGCAATGTAAACCGCTAAGATAACAAAGACACAGCTGCACACAAAACAGAGATAGTTTCTACGAAAAACAATTAATAATATTTACAAACAAATACAGTAGCTGTTGCAGTACTATATGGCTCAATCATTTCACTCCGGAGTCCAATCGACAGTCAGCTGAGTGGGCTGCACACGATGAACCGAATTCAAAGCGAGGAAAAGCATAACAGTCAGCTGGCAAGGCTATGGCATCAGTATTCTGGGATGCGCAAGGTATAATATTGATTGATTACCTCCAAAAGGGCCAGACCATCAACAGCGATTATTATATAGCCTTATTGGATCGTTTAAAGGAAGAAATCGTTAAAAAAAACGGCCCCATTTGAAGAAGAAAAATGTGCTGTTTCATCAAGACAATGTACCGTGTCACAAATCAATGAAAACAATGACAAAATTGCATGAATTGGGCTTCGAATTGCTTACGCATCCACCGTATTCGCCAGATCTGGCCCCACCAGCGACTTTTTCCTGTTATCAGACATCAAAAGAATGCTCGCTGGAAAGAAATTTAGCGCCAATGAAGAAGTAATCGCCGAAACTGAGGCCTATTTTGAACCAAAAGACAAATCGTACTACAAAAATGGCATCGAAAAGTTGGAAGATCGCTATAATCGCTGTATCGCCCTCGAAGGCAACTATGTTGAATAATTAAATCAAATTTTGCCAAAAAAATTTGTTTTACTATGGTAGACCGGAGACTTTTCAATTGGCCTGTTGTTATGAAAAAATGAATATAAAATATCTTAAATTAACTGAATTTTCACAAATTTTATATATTATCGTTTATTTATTTGTTGTATTATATCTATATTATTTTATTTATCATTTTATATAAGACTCTCGTAGATAAATTTATATATAGAAAATCCTGGTAAACATTTTCATCAAAGTCTTTGCTTACTTATTTTTTTTTATACATATGTTACAATACATACAATAAATAAACTACATAATATTCTAACACTTTGCATATAAAACCAATAAACATCAATCGAAATGCAATTCCTTTTATACAGCGTAAATCTACGACCGGCAGGCTTCTTTAAATTGCAGTACTTTAGTTGATATTTTGAAAGCTGAAATCTTTCTATAACTTTTTGTCTTCTTCATATACACATAAATATATATTGCACAATATATTGTTATATGAATATCCTATCCCAATCCTTACAAACGCTATGCGAAAACATATAATAAATATTTCCCGTGTATATCGGCACAATAATATTATATACATGTAATGTGGTGGTGGTGGTGGTGGCGGTGGTGGTGATATCCTTTAGAAAAGAAACTTATTTTTCTAACCGATAAATACAAAAAACACAGTACACATTGATGTTATTTCTTTGCATGCACATATTCCAGAAAGCATGTAAGCAATGAAAATATACATAAATAAATATATAATATTATATAAGAAAAACGGCATATTATATCAGAATCTGAAGCAATAGTAAAATCTTTAGAAAATCGGTTTCAGTATCTATATTTATAGGAAAAGAAAAATAAATATCATATAAAAAACACCATAAGCATCTACAAAATGCTACAAAGAAATTCCTATTTATAGTATATTATGCATCCCGCACCACCATAACACTAAACACCACCATCACCCCTAGCATTGCCATATATTTGGTTGTTCTGACATTAACTGCTATCGCGTAGAGTCCTAAAGGATTTATTGACACCGTTGAAAGCATTACTATATAATAATATACATACAAACCAACACACACACACACACATATCTACACATCTATACGTTGGCACGAAGCGTGAACATTTTCTCTACGAAAGCAATATATCCTTTTTATTCTGCCCATTTGTAGACATTGATATTTGATTATAATAAAGTTATACATTTTAATTTATGAGTGGAAGTGAGACTTATATGAATTGTACACATCCGTTCCGTTAGGTTCACTTAATAAAACCGATAATTTTTGATCATTGTCTAAGTGCGAAAAAATTGCATTCCAAATTTTTCCATATATATTATTTTTTCAAAAATTATTATAATGATTTTTGTAATTATGGTAAAGTAATATCAATTAAATAATTTTATTTCGATAATAACGGTAAAAAAAATTTTTATTAAATATAATTATCACCGCCTTAAGTATAACAATTTCCCAATCTTTTGCCAATTTATGGATACCATCAAATTACGATTTCTTATGTTTTAATGCAATCCAATAATCGATGTCTTCATAATTGTGCAAATGCTGTGTATACGGAGTCCATGTGCCATCGATTTGAACAAGTGGTAATCTGATGAAGCAACATCTGGAGAATAGGGTGGGTGTGGTAACACATCCCATCCCAGTGCTTCCAATGTTTCTTTAACCGGTTTTGCGACTTGAGCGCGAGCATTGTCGTGTGCAAAAAAATTGCTTTTCTATGTCTGTAGGCCCATTCTGGTCGTTTTTTTTTTCAATACTCGATTCAATTCAATCAATTGTTGTTTGTAACGCTCACCCAGTAATATTTAGAACAGATTTCAACAATTCATAATATAATACGCCTGGTCTGGTGCCACCAAATACACAGTGAAAACCCTTCTTTCCATAGACATTGCGTTTTTGGCGTCAATTTTACTGATTGACCTGGATCACCGCAATGTTTAGTTCGTTTACGATTATCAAATGTAAATCCATTTTTCATCACCAGTGAGACACAGTACGACACAAAAACGAATTACTTATTCCTGTCTTCCAATCAAAATTTCACGCACGTGGTTTTACCCATTTCTTTCTGCTTCTTTCAATCAATTCATATTATGGAATCAATTTTCCTTCCTTTTCCATCTTACCCGCATTGTGTTTAAACGATTAGAAATGATTTTTTTGACAAAAATTTAATTAATCTGCCTAAGTTGTTGTTTTTAATGTTGCGTATCTTCAAATTTTTTGTATGGTTTTCCACATTCTTTGTCATTCCGATGAAAATCACCACTTTTGAATCGTTGTCCCACTTCTGTTTGCAATGACTTTAATGTTAAAGCATGTTCACCATAAGCTTCGTCTTGTAGCGTATGTTAGTAATGATGAGTTTTATTAAAATACGTTATCTTAGAAAAGTTATTACTATGATATTTTTTTATTTGTTTATTCAAATTTATATAACACTAGAAAGCAATGAATTTTCTTATGGAAGCACTCATTTCGTTCCAGATATGGAGGATTCGTGGGTGGGTCGTGTACTCATATCCTTCGTGCACATAATAATGTCTTTTATAGAAATATAAATATATATTTCTATTTTATATAAATACAAAAATGGTTGCAATGAGTTTTCTTTCAAATTCCTTGGACGTAACAGTTTGTAACTACATCATATGTATACCATTTTATGTTTATAGACGATACGACGAGCACTTACCTTTGCTACACATATACAATGTGTATAAACAACGTGTGTCCCATAATAAATCGGAATGGCTCTATGTAAACCATAGAACACCATCTCTCCTGTTTTTTTTGTGATTAGTTTATACTGTGAACGTTCCTCAACAAACTGTCGAAATTGCATGACATTAACATTCAGTTGAAACAAAAATTCTCAATTATAGTGATTTTTGTGCGTCGGTCGGAAAATTATAATATAAAAACATAGAACCAACATTAAATTTTGTTTTTTAAAAATGCTTTGATTTGTTTAAAATCGCGTATGGTGATTTAAAAGCACAAGTTATTAACTGGCATAAATGATTTTACAGAAGACAGCGAAAAGCTAAAAGTGATGATGAACGTCCAGGTCTACAGTCTGAAGCAATTTACTTAAACTGAAACATTGAAAAAGTGCGTGATTTCATGAAAACTTCTAAGACATTTTCAACGAGTTCCATGGATATGACGAAAACAATAATTCATCGAATTTTAACTGATCTACGAGTTCTAGGTGAATTAAAAGTTTGTTAAATGATAATTATCAATGTTACTTAATTTAACTCTCATCGACTAATTTCTATTCCCTTCTTCTTCATTTGGCTACAAAAGGAAACCGTTGTTTTGCATCTGTTGAAGACATTCATTGAAAAGGCAACGACCATCGTTCTCAACAGATCAGCATTCCAATCGCACACCTAAAAAAGTCATTGGATTCACTTGTTGAACACGTGTCAAAAACCCGATGCGATTTCAGTTGATGAAAATTATTTTGAATGTCGTTGTTAAAATTTTATATTTATATTTGTGTTTTCTTTTATCCATTCCCGATAATTATGGGACAGAGGGTTTATGCACATATATGTATTTATATTCCAAATGATGTATATGATAGATTTGTTGATGGAAATGGGGCTTCTCTTATTGAAATTGAAATGAATAAATATTATAATAATAATATGAGAAAATGTACGTACTTATTTTAAATTGAATGAAATCTGAATTGATTTTATTATTAGTTGATTCACATTATTTTTATTTAAATATTTGAAATTGTATTAAATTAAAATTGTATGTAATTCTGTTATAAGATTATGTATTAGATGTATCAGAAACGAAGTATACGCGGCGGTAAGTTATAGACGAAACATTCTTTGACAGAAAATTGCGAAAATAAAATGAAGTATGGATTATGTGTATAATTCGAATATTGTACAATATAAAAAATCCGCATCCTCCTCCTAATTCGACTATTATCTTTGCACTCCCCGGTCATTTCCATTAGTATTCTGTATAAATCGATATTCTGTTTAAGTTATGAGTTCGGTATTATTTGGATATTTTGGTTGGCAACATTGTCAACATTGTCTTTTTTTTAAGGAAACCATAAGGCAATTAATTGTTTGATAGAATTGAAAAACTTTATTCAATAATGTATTGTTCATTTTGTTCGATGAACAGTTTGCAGTCATGTTTTTGTTAACACTCATAATTCCGTGCCCGTAGATCTTCTGGTCCTTACTCTTACAATTTTTCCACTTTTTTCTACGTATCAATTTACGCTCGAAATTCCTCTTAGAACTACCATCTTCAATAGCAATTCTGCTATTGTCCGCGGCAAGTTATTTATTAATCGTAACATTATAGTGCACTTTGCTAGAAATAAATTTTGACCTCCTACAGGTTCTGTTAACTATCCGCATCGTCTTTTGCCATCGTCTTGAAAAATGTATATAAGAAACCTATAAACAATATTAAATTTGGTTTTAAAATTGTTGAAAATGCTATGCTCAAATGTATACGATTTGCATAAAATCGCGTATATGGTGATAATTGTATGTGAAAAGCATAAGTTTGTAGATGGCAAAATTGATTCACAGAAGGCAAAGAACCCTAGTAACACTGTCCGTAGTTTGTCCGCAAAATTACTGCGATATATGTAGTAGTCCGTAGTTTCAATCCGAGGAAATATCAATGGATGTCTTACAGAAGTCCGCTGGAATTTATATGTGATGAGTGCAACCCTGTCCATGGATTTTTATAAAAAATGTCCTTGGATTATCCGCGTATATTTCCGATCATATAATTTCTACAGATTCTCCTTAGAAGTATTTCTCTCGTTGCTATTATTCCACAAAATATCCATAGAATTTATATTCATATTTTTTGTGAACGCAGATCCACGGATTTTGATAAAAATATCTTTGGATTGTAAATGTATTTTGGCAAGTAATTAATATCGGTGAATTGTCCGTATTAGCAGAATAAATTTTCTTATGAAGATGATGTCAATGGTTGCGGTTTGATTCAGTTTTTTACCGATAGACCAGAAGTTCTATGAGCACCGCGGAATGAATATGCTGCCCGAACGATGGCAAAAATTTATCGATTGTGCATTATTTTTTTTTGTACAATAATAAACAAGAAAAAAATAACCGCGGATAAAATCCCAGAAAAGTCTTCGAAAATTCTTCGGAAATATATCGATTTGAGTTGCTGGTTGTTTTAAAAATTATGAAAATAAATTACGAAGAGTGGGTGAGGATTATGTCAAGTTAAGGGAAATATACAAAATTTGTACCACTGATCTGAATCAATTGACCTAAATAAAATACTATATTATATTAAGTGGAAAATCTATGGACAATCTTTGGACAAATTCCAATATATTTTTTCCATGTAAAATATGTGGATTTTTTCCACGGAAATTTTCCTCATTTTTCAAAGTACGGACAAATTGTTACTGGGGAAGCTGCAAGTGATGATGAACTTCTTGGTTTGAAGCTATTTGCTGAAAAAAAAATCATTGAAAATTTACATGTTTTCGTGAGAATTTCTGAGAAATCTTTAGTGAAATTCATGAAAATGGAACCGACAACATCAATATCAAAGAACCAGAACTGTATGAAAATGCACCTTCGTTTAACTAAAAATCAAATTATTAATTTGCTTATTCATTCACCGGATTTAGCTCCCAGCATGCGACAACTACTTTCTATTCCCTAAACTTCATTTGGCTGTGAAAGGAAACGGTTTTAGCATCAGGTTTTGTTAACATTCAAAAGGCAAACTCAATTCCAATCATCGACATAAAAAAGTTTGTGTGTTGTACTTGTTGGAGCGTAAACAAAAAATCGGTGTATTCCAATTGATGGCAGAATATTTCGAATAAATATGATTTTTGTCAATATTAATTTGTGTTTTTCTATTATTCTTTTATTTTTGGAAGGCGGTCACCGGTGGTATAATCTAAATTGATTTTTCTTTAAATTTACAATCACATTTTTCAACTTTAACTTTGAATTAATTATACATTGAAATAGTATTTTTTTGTAAAACATAAATTAATAACTATTTTATTTCAACAATCAAATCAATATATTATGAATTGTCAAAATTTAATGGGAAATTAACGTAGCTCAGCGAAAAATCATAAGCAGAAGTTTTCGTTTCGCATTTCGATAGCAAAAATATTCATTATAAAATTTATCTTATCTGGAACTTTGGCCCCTACACCCAAGACGTTTCAAAAAAACACAATTTGTGGGTCCTGAGTTTACCAAAAATTGTCAATACATTCACATTCACAGTTGCATTTTAATTATTATTTAATATTTTCGTGTACGCAGTCATTGTGGCTTTGAACATTTATTACTAAAATAATATTATATGTGAAGAGTGAGCAGCACTGCCTTTGAACGGGCATTATACACATAAAAATTAATAAACAATATTCAATTTCAATATTAAAATTTGAAAATTACACAAAAAATCGACACCTCATATTTTTTTTTTTGTTAAATATTTTTCTCAGTTCACCAAAAAATTGAATTGATTGCTCTTAATGCTCTGGCTGTATGTAACTAACACATTCAAATGAATGATGGCCCGTTGAAAGTTTTAAATAAATAAAATTAAATAATAAATATTATTAAAATCAAAATAACAATTATAAAATTTTGAAGAGAAAAAAAAGAATAAATAAATAAATATTTTTCATTAATTTAAATTTTGTTATTTTATTGAATGAAAAATATGTTTTATTATTATTGAAAAAAAATAAATTGTTATTTTGCACAATTTATAAAAATAAATAAATCAATCAAAATGTGTATAACTATGAAAGTGTTTGGAGAAAAATATTTGATATAAGTTTTCCGTCTTTATTTAAAAAAAAATAAATTAGTCTTTAACTGTAACAGTTACAGTGATACAAAACAGTATTCGTACACACACACGTACTGCAATTTTCAATTTCCTGAACATGTGTTCGAATAATAATGTTTTGTAATTGTATAAACAATCAGTTCAGTTGTCGAGTGTCGTCAATTATACACATCGTACGCATTTTATAACGCTCTGGTTACAACACCTAATTTTTGTTTGGACGCTGTCGCCAAGCTATATAATTGCTGTAATAAGAAAGCATGGAATTTCAGCCGCATCGCGGTGATGCATCGGTTTTCCAGATCTGCGCCATCAAATCAAACAAATTCAACAAATTCAAACAAATAGTAAAATCAACATTTTTCGGATAGTCAAAACGAAATAGTTCGCAATCGCTTCTCGAGTGTCATTTAAGACTACACATGAACAATGGCTATAAACAGAGAAGTTATAATCGTTTATAGCCAGCTCTTATGGCAATGATAGTGATAATGGAATGGTAAAAAATGTACAGCAATGAACTCTCGTTATTTTGTGGAGTTGGTTGACCTTACAATTTTATTCTGCATAGCATGACAACGTTAAACCACATGTTACAAAACCGTTTGAGGATACGTTTTAAAAAAAATTCTCTTGAAAATTAATTTACAATCCCATAAATAGTTTTTATGTATTCTTGAGGTCACAATAATTAATTAACTGACTTCTGCAAAAAAATAATCGTACCTTCACTAAATTCTTCCGTATAATTATCGTTTTCTAAAGTTTTAATTTTCTGAATTTTATACCAAATTATTAACGTTTTTCCCAATTTTTTGTTTAAAGAATTTAAAATATCAATTAATTTTTAATGTTTCACCGAGGTTTCGATCATTAAAATTGGATTTATAGCCGATTTTCCAATGAGTGTCACTGATACTGTTTCAAAGGTATTCAACGTATTTTTTATTTTTATAAATTTTCATAAACATCGAATGGAAAATTTTGTAAAAACGGGGATTTCCCGTAAAATTGAGTTTTTTTTCTGGAGTTTTTGAATATGTCATCGTTTTAAAATTTTAACTATATACCGGCAGACATTGCCTCATTTGGTTCACCATTAATTGTTACTGTCTATTTGGTCGGCTCTTTTATTACAACAGCTTCCGTTAATATGATGATATCGTTTCAAAAGGTTTTCACACACACAAACATAGCACGGGCACCACTTTGGAATTAATAATGGGTTGGCTCATTGTTTTCAATTTTTTGCACCTCTCCATTCTGTTTATTTATTTATGATCTTTTCATTTGGGTGTAAATGATGTTAAAATTGCATCTGTTTACTGACAACGAGCACAGTTATATACGTTGACTGGATTCCCTGTGTTCGATTGTTGGATGTCAAGGAATTTTTAAAAGTGAATCTCTAGAATTGATTGATTTTTGGGCCAGCAATATTCGATTGAAATCTGATTGCACAAAATCACATGAGGTTACGCACGAAAGACCTATACCGATCCTTTTTCTAATTCACTTATAAACTTGGTACAATGATCGGATGGCAAATTCAGATCAATTGAAAAGCCTATGGATTGATTCAAATTAATCTTTAATCTGGTATGAGCATGTGGATTTTTTGAAGGTCTACATAGATCATAGAATTTATTATATTTCATGCCTATTGAAACTCGGCACAGATTGGTTGTGTCCTTAATTATGCCTTTATTTGTATATATTATGTTATGAGTTCCTGCGGATATTCAGGATAGGCCGGATGTTATGTATAACGCGTTATGTTTATCGTTTGCGTGACAGTTTCATCTCATTTTAGATCATGATTCTCGTGTTTTGGTTTGTCCGTTACCAGACCTTTATATGTATTGATATTTGTTATTTTTTAATATGAGAACATTCGGTAGATTCGAAAGAATGTAGAATTTGAGAGTTTCGTAGAAATAGTCACTTCATTATTTTATTTTTTATTTAATTTATCAGCTATAACAACCTCAATCGCGTTTTAGCTGATCTAACAACAGTTCTCCATGGCTGGTGATCCTTTCGTAGGGTTTTTTTAGTTGTAAAACCTTAGCCTCTTTATGTTCTCCTCTAATACACAATTCCACCACACCTCTACATTGGTCTTCCTGAATCTCGTGTCGCTTGCTATCGATGTCCTAATCTATAACATTGTTTCTTTCTTGTAACATGTCCAAACTACCGTAATCGGCTAGATTTGATGACACCTTAATTACTTACTTACTCCATGGCGTTATAACTGCGGTTTTAGACCAACACGATTCTCCAACCTGACCCATCCGCAGTCAATGTCTTCCAATCCCGAATTTTAAGGATCTTTATATCACACAGTTTACTCCAACTAGCCATTTATAACATTCGAAGAAGTAAGTTTAAAAATCATTGTCTTTAAATTTTCGTTGTCGTTTATCCTGTCCGATGCGAGGACGTGTTGAATAGAATTCATAACTGGTTGTTTTTCCGAAGTCGGTAGTTAACCAGTTACGTTCAACCTACTTAATCATTCTGTAAATTCGTAGGGGATTTACAGGCCGGTTATATCAACTCTTTCGAAAGCAGTTATATTGGCACCGTTTTTACACAACACCCCATAGTAATTAGCATACACAGCTGCCAGATTGTCCGCGCGGATACTTATTCTTTATTCGTAGTTCCAACCAATTACAGGCCGTTCCACTATCTACAACTTGTGGACGAATTCGGTCGCAACTACCTTTACAAGTATGCTACCCGAAATATGGGTGTCACCCATTTAATTGAAATATTTCGGTCATATTTCTATTGTTTCTGATTCTCTCTTTTGTTCACTACGGTTGGTTCACAAATTGTTCTGATTATTTTACGTTTGAAACATTCTAATTCTATTTTCATTATTTTAGGGGATCATGTTTTACTGTCGTACCTAACCAATGGATGATTTAGTTGTTTATATAAAGCCGTCAGAGTTTTGTTGATCCGTTGAGGATATATAGTGATGGCCTTTTGAATAGCACAACGTTTCAATGCTAATAGAAAGAATTGTTGTTCTGCAATATATTCTCATTTTAATTTCTTTTTTCAGTTCATTCGCCACATTAATTTCTTGCACTATCCATGACATTCTTCTGCCCATCAATTGAGTTACTTGCCTAAATTGATTTAATTACTTTTTCTATATATCGCAAAGTTAAAGAGTATATTGTGGGCAATTAATCTTAATCCCATTTCTTTATATAGAAAATTAGTTCCGATTAATATGTTACACTTCGTGTCACTTAAATGTCGTCGGGTCTGATGAGTTTAAAATTTTTTTTTGGCATGATGTACATGATGTCGGCTAGAGATATAGCGACTTAAAATTAAAAGATGATTAGATGGTGTATGGATAACGTTTTGTATCACTGTGTATAAATTCAATAGTTTATATATTTGTACTAAACGTGGGGGAGGTAGTGTATATTATTAGATGAAAAATGTTACATTCTTTTAATATGTTTTTGGCTTTTATTTGATGTTAATTGTTTGTATATTATAAAATTGTATAAATATTTTGCTGTCTTGACGGTGTGTGTGTGTGTGTGTGTGTGTGTGTGTGTGTTGATTCTAATATTAGGTTGTCAACTATCTCCCTTCCGCCTTTTTGCTCTTTATTCAATGCTTTATAAAAAGTGTTACAGTAATCGGATTTAGTTCAAATATGCGCCGTTTTGTTCGATAATCTGTTTCCATCTAGACTGCAACTTCATAATACCTCCCTCGTAGAAGCCCCCCTCCTTATTTGCGAAGAACTCGGACAGCCACTTTTCACAAGCCTCTTTTGAGATCAACTTTACACCACCAAGGGCGTTCGCCATGGACAGGAACAGGTGGTAATCACTTGGCGCTATGTCCGGGCTATATGGTGGATGCGATAAAACCTCCCATCCGAGCTCCCGTAGCTTCTGACGAGTCATCAACGAAGTGTGTGGTCTGGCGTTGTCCTGGTGGAACACTACACCCTTCCTTTTGGCCAATTCTGGACGCTTCTGGTCGATCGCCTGCTTCAAGCGGTCCAGTTGTTCGCAGTAGATGGTAGAATTAAGCGTCTGGCCATATGGGAGCAGCTCATAGTGGATGATTCCCTTCCAATCCCACCAAACACACAGCAAAACCTTCCTGGCCGTCAATCCCGGCTTGGCCACTGTTTGGGACGATTCACCGGCCTGCGACCACGACCGTTTTCGCTTGATATTGTCGTATGTGATCCATTTTTCGTCGCCAGTCACCATCCGCTTCAAGAATGGGTCGAGTTCGTTCCGTTTCAGCAGCATTTCGCAAATGGAAATTCGGTCCATTAGATTTTTCACTGTTAATTCATGTGGCACCCAAACATCAAGCTTTTTTTTGTATCCAGCCTTCTGCAGATGGTTTAAAATGGTTTGGTGACTAACTCCCATCTCCTGGGCGATGTCACGAGATGCCACATGCCGGTCTAACTCGATGTATTCCATGATTTGATCGGTATTTGTCGTCACAGGTCTTCCGCCGGCTGGCTTATCCATGGTGTCGTTTTCACCGGCTCTGAATCGGCGAAACCATTCCTCCGCGGTTCGAAGTGATAGAGTACCATCCCCCAAAACACCATTAATCTCACGGAACGTTTCTCTAGCGGATTTGCCTTTAACGAAGGAAAACTTTAAAATAGCGCGAATTTCGGCGTTAGTGAACTCCATGTTTACACGTCTATAACTGTTGAACGCAATATCCAAACTAATCATACATAGCGTCGTTTTGTTTGTTATGTCAAGAGCTTTCAAATTATGTACAGTGTTGCCAGATACGAGCTCTGTAGCGCTTTGTACATAGCCGCGAAATTAAAAAGACAAAAAGGCGGAAGGGAGATATTTGACAACCTTATATATATTTTATTATATGTTATAGCAACGCGCATACATAACTAAACGAAAACCATTAATAACAACAACAACGCGAACTCTATATTAAGATGAGATGAAGTCACATAAACCAATCAAACTATTATTTCAACACTCGTAACCATAAAAAAACCACCAAGAAACCAAATGATTTATGTAATTTTTTTTAGAAATAATCACTCACTTGATTTTAAATCTTTAATTTTGTTAGACGAGAAATAATTTTTTTTGTGTTGTTGTTGTTTTTTTATTTTCCATTTCAATATGAATATGTATTTTTTTTTGTGTTATACACCGCAGCACACCGCACCACCATCACATATAATTGTTGTATACACACCACACACGAGTGTGAGTTTAAATATTTATACATTTACTTGACATTTAAAAACAAACATTTAAATTGAATTTAGATTTTCCATTATACAATAATTTGTAGTCCAATGTCTGGTGTATGGATGGTATGATCACGAGTGAAATTTATAATCGTTTTGATATAAATTAGCTGTTGAAATTACATTGTTGTAATTAATTTAAAAAGTGGGTGACGTCATGTTTTTTTTTTTTTTTTTTATGTTGAATAGAGATTTATTGATTTTATGTGTTTGAATCCGAGAGTGGTAAAATGTTTGAAAACAAATAAATAAATATAAATTTTTGAATTGAAAAATGAACAAAAAAAAAACATCAAATTAAATTGAATATTTTATAACAAATATTAATGTTTTTTTGGCTATATATAGATGTTTGCATCATTTTATGCAACAACAATAATAATATTAATAATAATAATATTCATAATATTCATAATGTATCGTCATATTCACAAACACACACACGCCAGTATATCATTTAAAATATAAATTCATTATAAACATGCTCTGATAGACACCACACACATAACATCAATATAATAAATTTTATATTGGGTGAATGGCATAACATCGTGCTTCGTGATTTTCATTAATTCTGTTTGATATAGGTTTACTGTGTTGCCTGAAAATGGTGCAACAATAAATTACAATTAATGGAATTGCTCAGAAAAACCTTTGAATTGTGCACCTTTAATTAATGATGGTATTATGAGCTGTCTGATGAAAATTAATCCACGTAAAATAACTGAAGAGATTGCTAAGAACTCAGAAGATTAAAAATTCAATCTGGCTAATTAATCAGGCACTTCCAAGGTTTTTATATGGATGCCACAACAGAACATATCGTCTATCGTTTCCGTTTTTTCTTTACAATTGGACGGCATAAAGGTGATGAAAAAGTAAATCCCATTTAACACGTTAATCGCCACGACAATATCAGAAAAATTTTCACATGGGCCATGGTAACTTTATTAGATCGCATACGTCATACATATATGTCTGACATGGCTCGTGTAGAACTTCTTAGCGGCAGACACATATGACTGACATGGCGATTAACGTGTTAAACAATTAACTTCAAGAAGAATTTAAAATAAAGTAATCGTATTTACATAAACCAATTGCCAAAACTAATAAATTGCATTCAATGAGAGGGTGTTTGTGTTTGCGTATCAGGCAGTTGTGGGAATAATGCTGTGTGAAATAATTCACTATGAGTATTATTTCAATATGTCTGGACGCAACAATTACTGTCAACAACTCACTATAGATAGAGACTATGATTTTCCATTTCCGCAGAAAATTCAATGTTAAATGAATCTTATGTAAATTATAGAAATGGCGTATGGTACCATGGTACCCAATCAATATTCTATCGGTAGAAATTGAGCGTCATCTTGTATAATTAATAGATACAGAATTTACCAAGCCGTTTCCAGGTGAACGAGTATGAATTTTGGAAAACGATGACGCACTAATGCACTGTGTTAAGTATATTAACGACGATTCCTCCGTTTTTAGAAAACTGCTGTAAAATTTCATATAATAAAAAAAAATTATAAATATGCCTGAATTTCTCCAATTTTGGACAGGTCCATTGCTAAACGGCCATCACCTTTAGATTCTTCCAACCACAGCACCTCAGATAGTATCATAAAAATTAAAATTTTACCTTCAAAAATATTGTTCATATCAAAAGACCTTGTGATAAAAATATACTTTTGTAATTGGTAATTAAAAAATTATGGCTCAAATTAACGGTGAAGCATTTGTCCATCGACTTTATTTAAAGTAATTTTTTAAAATAACACTTGCTCCTGACAAAGTTACAAGCATAAATTCACATTTTATTTGAACAATTTTTCATAATTCATTACTTCTGATACACCCTATGACCAAATCCAATTAATTTAAGAACAAATTTTTTTGGTGAAACGAAAGCACACACTTTAGATAGCTATTATTTCTAAATTCAACAGTTATTGTACCACTTCGGGTTCAACAGTTATAGATTTTTATAAATGATCATGTTTTTTAATCCTTCCGTGTGAAATTAGGGGGAAAGAATAGAAAACTTTCTTCTATACTTTGATCCGTACTACAATCTGGCAAAATTTCGTTTGGAGTGCGACACCTCAGGTGGTTCCTTTGTCAACGATAATTGATAAATTGAAAAAGCGTATTTGCCTTGTATTGTTTTGCTGTGTTTAATATGTCAACATTTGTGTCAAATAAAGAGTATCAGCGGGCAGCATTAATAAAGCTGTATCATATCGATTACTTCAAGAAGTTTATAAGAGATCTAAAAGTGGTGATTTCGATGTGACAGAGAAGATCTGTATTTGGTAGAACCATACGGGTGTTGTTAACTGTGTGCTGTTAAAGAATGGTGAATGGTAATTACAAACGCTACCAACAACAATCGGTTCGGTTGGAAACACTGAAAAAACGATCACAATATCAAAAAAGGTATCACAAGGTTATTTTTCTTCATGACAATGATCCATCTGATATGGGAAAAAACTGGTTCACGACACGTTGAAAGTATTCAACTGTGAACTAAAGATGACCAAAATGTGTACCTAACGATGGAACATACTTTGACAAATCCACTTTTTATCATTGTTCAAAATTTTATAGTGTTTTTTTCGGAAAAAAACCCACATTTTATACTTGTACACCTGGTAAATATATACCATTCGAAAGATATAGTTAAATTTGCATTATATTCTCAGAAAATTTAAAGAAAGTTAAGTAAAACGTTGGGGAGCTATGTGTCATTTAGTGAAAATTAATAACAAAAAAAAACCCCATTGACCATGACAGCAAGTGAGGATAAATTGTGTCCACGGTGTGAAGAGGAAAAAGTGAGGTATAAACAAATTGAGTTATGTCAAGGAAGAATGACATATGAAAACAGGATTTTTAGAAACGAATCCTTCCATTCTATATAAAAATATCTAACATGATTTTGGTGAAATCCAGTGGCAAAAAAGACGCTACAAAACTAAACGGCTTGAAATGGAAATAATGTTGCAGCTTCCACAATACTCTCCAAACTTCACGTCTTCAGACTATCATCTAATATTTCGATGTGTGCAAAATAGTTTGAATGGTAAAAGAACATCGGATCAATACCACCACCACCGAAATTCTTTGAAAACGTGTAACGAAAACCATTGCAATTATCTATTTAATTTGGAATCAAAAATGTTGGGCATATATAAATAGAAAATCGGGCACCCAGTTATGCAACCATCCAAACATTTATAATTATACATAGTTTGCATTTTATGTAACCCTATAAAAGTACAGAATGTAATATAAATTTGATTTATTATTTTATATTCATAAATTTTAATTTTAAATATATGCTGCGTTGAAAAAGAAACATTTATTATGACCTCATTGGATTGTATTTAAAAATATTAATAAATTTTATCTGTAATGCTATAAATAAATATTATTTATAAATAACATAAGCGTATACATACACAATTACACACACACGCACATTCAGTTCAGATAAAATAATTGAATCAATGGACAGATTATAAATAAAATTATTTATGTTGTTCTTAGCGCACGTGTTTGTTTTGTTGGCTAGGATTATAATAGCAGATTCTGGAGCATAATTAAAATGCATTTATTTATTTGTATTTATTTGTATTTATGAATTTTACGGACACTCAAGTATTTAAGTATAAAATGTTTATTTTTTGACCAAGATGAGTGCGATGCACTTAAGACAGTTTATCTACTGAAGCGTGGGAATATAAATCTTAATAATTTCTATTTGAATGACTACCGCGTATGTACAATTTATACGATTTCCTTGAAATTTTGAAATCAAAGTTTTGAAAATGAATACTAAAAATATCCTTTTGCAATAAGATAACAATCTAAGAACTGAATGGCTTTGTAGTATATGAGAGGCGCACAAAGAATACGGTGGATCGAATTGAATTGAAATTGTGTGCGTGTGTAAATATTTAGGACTGATCAAAATAGTCCATTTGTTGAGTGCGTCAAATTATACGTAAATCATAACTAAAAACTAATTTGTAAGTGAATTTTTGGATTTTTTTAAATTATTAAATTTATTACATTCAATTCGTTTCATCAATCAAATAAATAGATGTAACGTAAGAGGTAACCAATCGAAACGAAACGCAGGTCCAATAGCACAACATCATATGCAAAGTGATTGCAATGTAAAAATCCATTTCAAACACCATACCACAGTCGCCCGACCTCAACCCTATGCAGAGCATCTGTGGTCCGACCCCACATAAGAAAAATAAGCGATAACGTGCATGTATTTCGATGGAGGAATGTGAATGCACAAGGACACATGAGTGACAAAAAAAATTAGTAAGAAAGTATGCCAAGACGCTTGCAAGAGGTAATAAATTCCAACTACATATTAATAAAACCAATTCAAAACCTATTTTATGAATAATATTAAAATTGGTAAAATTGGTATAGGAGTGCGAATAATTTTGCGAGAATATAAATGTGCACACATTGGAGTAGTTAACAACAATATACTGTGACACTTTCAATCATCCCAAATGCATTTCGATAGATTTGAACTTACAATTAGAATATGATATAATATTTTTAATGGAACGTTACAGATTGTATTAAATTGATTAGTTAATTGGGCTTCGCCTATATGCTAGGGATGTGTTACCGATTAAATAATCAATTTAATTATAATAATAAGTTGCTGTGAAAGTGATTAACATAGATCTGATCTTTTTCCATCATTAATGACTACAAACCCGAATATATAGTTAATTAAATTGTGTTGGTTAAGTTAAGTATCGTGCAGATTTACCCTCAAACTGTAAATACAGTAAATTTTAAATCACTTGGTGAAAGCATTGATTTTCATTTAATTTTTCCGATCATAGATTGCATATTCTATCGTAATTGCCAGTCATTTAATTTGTACTAATTTTCCCAATCATCTCATTTATCAGCGATTCTTATTGTTTTGATTGATTTTTACTTTAATTTTAAAAGTGGCAACCCTCAGTTTATCCATTGGTCTTGCACAAGTACTCGCAATTGAATATATAAAAGTTGATAACTTATTGTTAGACATTGACTCTAAGTCATTCAGGCCACTATAGTGGCCATCAAAAAATTCAGACAATTTGATTAATTACTCTATGCGTAACAATTCACCAATTACCATTATGTTTCGACAAATGATTATAATTGATACAATTATTCTCTTAATCCTTGGTTTTTATGAATATGCGCATTCTGCAATCCGGACTGATGGTAATACTGATGTCATCTTATAATATATATAAGAATGGATTTTATATAGTTGCGGACTATGCGGTCATCCAAAATTCTCTCTTCCGCATCAAAATTGTACCTTCAAAATAATGAAAGCGTTTCACTAATTTCTATTTGCGCTTATCAAAAATGACATACCAGAAATATCACGTAATTTCTGTGTAGATGCGAACTGCGGAGTGCCTTGATTTTTATTAATTCACACTGAAAGAGAAAACATGGAATTGCGATTTCTGGGCTCATAGAAACAAAGGTTTTATGAATGATTTCAAGTTTTATCAAACAACATATAGAAAAATGCATCTTAAGCTCGTCAAATGTTGGTTAAAGCTTATGGTGAACCTTCTGTATCTCAAAGACTATGCCATTAGTGGTTTTAACTATTCAAAAACTATGATTTTAATCAATGGCGAAGCGTGAAAAAATGTTTTCAGATTGCAATATTACTATATTTTTCCTGGTAGACGATTTTAAAATAGCGGCTACATTATGAAAAAAAATTGGAATGTTCGCTTACTAAATTGTTTGCGGAATATTCGACTTTTAAGAATTATCATCTTTTTGAATTACTGGTCATATTTTTAACGGATTTCCAATTCTTTGTATACAGAGCATGGTAAATTATAATCAATTTCCAATCTTTCATAGAAGATATTTTTATATTTCGATTGACACGCATTCAAAAGATATGACCGATTTGATGTCATTGAAATGTTGTATGTACCATTCGGTTGTTAATTTTTACAGTACCACTAATTTCTTTAAATTTTCTTTGCCCCATCGATTAGAAAATATGGGACATATCTTTTGAACGGTGTGAATTGATTTTAAAAATCTCTTCTATGAAAGATTGAAAATTGAATATAATTTGATTGAATTCTGTACGCAAAAACGGAAATGTAATTAAAAATGATGCAATAATTCATAAAAGTCGATTTTCCGTAAAATTTTTATTCGATGAACACCCTGTAGGTTATAACAAAAATAAATAGCGATATTAAAAACTGAATGCTATTTCTCAGCCTTCGCCACTGATTTTGATGTGGAAAATGGTAGCAGGTGGTAGTGCATCGAAGAAATTTGTAGACATCGAATTCTCTATAAGCGTTGCTGGATCAAGATGACAAATAAAGCCAAAAACAAATGACAGAAGCTTTGTTGATGTTGATCCAAAAACGATTTCTGGACGGAAAGATTTAAAATTCATGTGAACTGAAAGAGGGGTGAAAATTTGCTTCAAAGGAAATATTTTTTGCATCGTATTGTGGGACTGGTGATGAAAGTGAAAAATGCCTAGGTTACATCCGTTCAACCAGCAACATCGACTGAAAAACTGAAAAATTGTTTTGGAAAGAAAAGAATACTCTGCGTGTTGGTTGCGTTCAGAATGGTCGTATTTTATGAACTATTAAAATCTTGTTAAACAATTAATACTAATCGTTACGGATACCAATTGATTAATTTGAATCATTTTGATCGAAAACACGATGAGAATGTGCCATACAAGACAAGGTAAAAAGTAATTTTACTATATGACAACGCACCGTCTACACAAAACAAATCCAATTATGGAAACATTCAAATCGCAATGAAGAAGTGGAAAATTTGTTGTCTCGATGGTTTTCGCCAAAAGAGGTACAGTTTTTATTTGCGTGCGGTATCCACAAATTACCAGACAGATGGCAAATCGTTTGAATCATTCTTTAAAAACACAATTTTTCAAGTTAAAATTGTTAGTTTCATACGCATACGCGGCGATCTTTTCAAATGTATTTGTTTCCTAATTTCAGAAATAGAAAGAAATTACATTTAAGTAATTTTTAGTATGAAAAATATGGAATTTTCGGATTGAAATCCGGGCGAATGAAACACTATATGTTGTATATAGTTCAGTGGACTTCTAAAATCTGCATAAATGGACACCAATTGGAAGTGTACGCCTGTGCTTTTAAATAATATAATCAATTTCTCTATATGAAACCAATAATTATACGAATTATAAAATAATGAATTTTAATTTTTCAAAATTTGTAAATTTATTTGGTATTTTTGTTTCATTTGTGCAAAAAATTTATAAATTAATACTCGTAGGGCGAAAGGATTAATCAATTTTTGGTGGTATCGATTTGTGTCGGTGTGTGTGTGAGATGTATAATAATTAAAATTTAACTATAATTATTATTCGATTTTTGATATTTCATCATTTCAACATAATTCCAGGTTTTTCAATTTAAGTTCTAATATTTTATTTTAAAATAACATTTTCTAATTTCTTTCAACATTGTACATTTATTGTTAAATAAAATGTTTATTTCCATACATAAACATTTATATTTTATAAACGATAATGATAGTGATGATGATGATGATGATGATGATAATGATAATGATGATGATGATGATGTGAACACAAATCCATTAATTACACACTAATATTTGTATTGCAGGAACATATTATTCTAATACTAAAAAGTACAATATGCACTAAACTATTGCTACTAAATTATTGTATCGCATCGTTAACAGAAAAACACACACGTTTTTTCTCAATTATAAATTTCAAAATTTAAATTTAAATTTAATAGTGGGAAAAAAAAATATTTAATTTATATTTCCGTCGTAATGATATTCCAGCAGTCTGCAACAAAACAAAACGTTACTGCACGCGATAAAAATTGATTCTCTTGTGTTCTTTTGTGCGTGCGTTAATTATTTTATTTTATATTGGGTCTATAACTAAGTTTTTGGGGATATTTTATTCAAAAGTATTTGCCATCTGAAGCTACACAACTTTTGACCATGTTTGTGGCAAATTATGGATTCCCTCATCATAGAAGAACTTCTTCGGTTTTGAAGCCAACCATGAATCCAGCCATTTTTTCATATCTTCGTATGCATTGAATCGGTGTGCAGAATGGGCTGATTGCATCACACGGAACAAATGGTAGTTTGATGGAGCAATGTCTGATGAGGTGGGGTAGGACTTCTCAGCCAAGTGTTTCTAACGTTTCTTTGACCGGTCATGTTGCACAATCACACGGTCATGTCTGTTCGGCTCAATTGGATTAATTGCCTGTAGATAACGTTCAGCAGCAATAGTTTGTCCCGGTTTAAGCAGCTCATAGTACACAAAATTGAATGTCTTTAAAGCAAAATTTCACACACATTGTTTTTCGATTTTCTTGTTGTTTTACCGTCAATTCATGTGGTATCCAATACGATAGTTTTTGAACCAAGCCCATCTTCTTTAAACATTTGGAACCACTTGATTGGGTAACACGTAATGCCAATGCTAATTTTTTTTCCGTTTCACATGGATCATCATCTGAGTAAAGCTTCCAATTCTTCGTCTTCAAATTTTTTTAGTGCTCCAACGCGCGTTCTTCTTATCATTATCATCAAAATCCGTATTTTTAAACCGTCTAAACACTATTGTTTTGTGATGGGAAATGTTCACCATAAATTTGTAACAAAAAGCGGTGAATTTCTTTTGCTGTTTTCTTCTCTGAATAAAATTATTTAACATAACTTCCCGCAAATGCGGTTTTGTTGGTACAAAACATTTCCATTTTTAATCAGATTATCCCCAGGACTTAGTTATACACCCAATATATATTTATTTTTTTTCAATATCTTTACCAATAAACATTTTGTATTTAATAAAATATACTATTATAAAATAAATTCAACATTAGGAGCTACAGATGCGGTTAAATCTTTCATATATTATGATGATGACATAGAATTTTATGTGCGATGGTAATGATGGAAACAAACACCACCGGGCGCATTAATATGTTTTTTTTTCGTTTGTTATATATTTCGTATTTTGGTACTAAAAATATTCTATAAAATTAGAATTAGAAAATACAATTACAAATAATTAATATAATTCCAAAATTATTTAAATGATTTTTTATTTTAAATCTGATCTTCATCTTATACTTTTATGATGCGTCTTCTTCTTCTTCTTCTTCTTCTTCTTATTTTTCTTCTCTGCTTCTGCTTACTTCAAATATAATTTCAAATTTAAATTACAACTAAATTTATCATCACCTACCCAATAAAATTATACAATCTATTAATTTTCTTCTTCATTTCATCGTTTTTTTTTTGAAAATTTATGAAAAAAGATTCGATATATTTTTTATTTTGGGTTTTTTTTCATAATATTTTTTCTTTCCAATATCTAATTTACATATGAATATAAATACTCAGGCACACACACACACACACACGCACACACATTTATGATAACAACAATTTTTTGTTTATTTCTTTACGTTTAATATACTCTTCGATTAAAATATGGTACTTTGGCGCCACAAAATATATACATTAGATTTTTTTTTGTTAGTTATTTCAAAAGAATAATGTAATAATTTTTAATTAACCAATTAATAATTTATAGATGGTAAAATGAAGCACAAACTACAACAACAACAACTAAATATTGTTAATTGAGATTTCTTTTCTTCAGTTTGTGAGAGAGAAAATCAGAAAAACGGAAAAGATTTATTACAAAAATTTGTTGGTTTAAATAATACGTTTTCACACACACCACACAAAATATCAACAGAATTTGGAATTATGACTTACCTCGCGTCATATATTCTATGAACCTGTCGTTGTTATTGTTGTATCATCGATCCACAACTAAATTGACATATTGACACCATCCGTTTGCAAAAATATTGAGAATGGATTAACAACAAATTATTAATTAAGAAATGTAGCGAGTTCAATTCCCGAAAATTTTCGGTATTTATTCTAATAATGCTACATTTTTCAGTTTTGTGACCATTATGGAATAAACAGAAAAACGGATATCTTTGAAAATTGGGTGTTGGACCGTGCTCAAAGATTAACAATGTCTGCACACACACACACACACACACACACACACACACACACACACACACACACACACACACACACACACACACACACACACACACACACACACACACACACACACACACACACACACACACACACACACACACACACACACACACACACACACACACACACACACACACACACTTCACTTATCACCAATATATAAAAATAATAGAATTATGAAAACCTCTATCTTTCGTTAATTGCAATATACAATTTGTAAATTGTTAAATACTCCCATACGACGGTGTAATTTACCAACTTGGCTATAATGAATGTGTATATTAGATGCCTTAAGCTCCACTTGGAGCTATACTATATGACTTGGAAAAGAAAAGAAATGAAAGCAAACAATATTTTTACAATGTTATTCGCAGCATCAACTGAAATTACATCAATTTGCATGTTCAACATTTGCATTAAATTACATTTTTATGTTGATTATTGAAATATTGTTGGAAAGTGGTCACAAAACTGATTAAAAATGATTTCGTTTTATAGCCAACTGAAGTTTAGTGACTAGAAAGTAGATAAATCAGATAAATCATTATTTAACATAAAAAATTACTGAACTGAATTGTTGAACGATGTGAAACGGGTGCAAACAATAATTTCCAACTACCTTCCAGTGGTAGTTTTTTGTATGTAGTTTCAATTTCTTCAATGAATGCACCCTTAAATTGTACAGGTACTTTCAATTTCATGAATGAATTCACCAAAGAGTACCATCAATTAATTCATCAAAATATTCACCAAAGAATTTATCCGGGAATTTATCTTTGAATTTATAAATAGTTCTAATTTCATATATAAATTTAATTCAAATTAGTTCAACAAAGAATTCACCGATGAATTTCCTATTTTCTCTATAGATCATTCGTACCTAAGATTCGCTTTGAATTTAAAGTATCAGCAGATGGCGAGATACACAATTTGTTACAAAATAGAAAAAGCATGAGGAACGTTCGAACGCTATTAAAACTACACAATTTATTAAAAACAAATACAAGCAATTCGAAAATTTCTTCAAAAATCAATAAGAGCCTTTGCGAGATACCTTAAATTATATGAGGACAGCTAGTTTATCGAATCGTTCACGAACACCTACGCTATAAGTCCTACGTTATGTTCATATGTCGGCACAAACTCGTGAGCAGATAATTATATCAGGAAAATGTCTTTTAAACAAGCTTCAGCACCCAAAAGCTTTCAAAATAATATGGTTTTTTTCTGATAATAAAAATTTTGATCATTTTGTGAAATCCTGGATTGATAGTGTTTGGTATGTGTGAACATAAAAAGTACTTCATTCCGAACAAATATAGAGTTCATCGTATTCCGAACCCAAGAATAACTCACCCAATCCGATAATAAATAATTATTCTATTATAATAAATTTTAAATTACAATATTACAAGGTGTGACTTTTAAAATTAACGAGACTAATGCTGAAGGTCTTCTTTTCTACTGAACCTCGCTTTTTTCTTTCATAGTGACAACGGTCTTGAATCTTGTTCCGTTAAATGCAGCTCTCGATTCATAACAAGCTATCACCAATTTTCGAAAAAAATTGGGTAATTTTCAAAGTGTCAGTATACAAATATTATCACGATTTTGTTCGATTTTGAGAATTTTAGGTACGCAGACGGTCAGATTGGATCAGATTACCGGATTTTTTTTTAAATATTTTTATCCGTTTTTGTAATAAACTTACTAATATAGCTACAATCACGGGAGGGACGACAATCGAAAGAGAAGACTTCTCGCATCAACTGTCGATCGTACGTAACTTTGACGCATTCTGTACAGAGAAGCATCAATCTCGTTATTGTTCAGCTACACCTCGTGCATCATACATTTTATATTGGTAGATATTATTATTATTATTATTATTATTACGTGCACACAGCGTCACATATCCTATACTCTCTAAAAACGATATTAAAATAAAATATTATTTATAGCAAAATAAACATCAAATTTTCATTTATATTTACACATAGACTTTGATAATAATATATAATTAACAATAAATTCTAATTACTGTCTATATTTCAAATAATTATAAAATTTTCCAATATATTATTTTAATATTATGTAACTCTATGTCTGTCGTCCATAGTCGCATAAAATAATATAAACACATTGAAATGAAATATGGTGTCGGTACTATATTATTTCTCTATGGTATATATGGGAACATTAAATATTTGCATATATAAACCCTCGAATATCGGTATCCTTAATAGAATGGTTTGTTAGTTTATAAATCACACTGTACCAGCACCCACCCATACGCTCGCTATAAAAAAGGTGACCATTTAATTTTCAAATCAATATCGACATGTTTTATCGAACACAACTTTGCACATCGGCATTCATCAACTGTGATGAGTACTCATTTTCACTGATGACAAAAAAGAACCAACCCACATATTTCACCTTCTGTTTAATATAATATTCATTTCCATTTTCATTCATTCAACTGCAACTTCTTAGAAACTTCTTTTAAATTCTATCTATCTATAAATACCCTATTCGTTGGTCACATTTAAAATTCCTGTCTGAGGTATACAAGTGTTCACAAAACTCTTGCTAAGCAACTTTATTTGCGCTATTCCACCGTATTTGAATAAAAAAAGCACTGCATTTTGTTGTCGGACGGACGGTTCCAATTGTGCATTTGGCCACCGTACCCAAAACCATAACCCCCATCTTTGTCAAATGTAATCTATTTTATTTTGAAATAATTTAAATTTAATGTTTATATGTTTTTGTGTACACAACGTTAATGGCTAATGGTTTTTAAAATTGTCAACAGTCCACGGCCATCGTCGATTTTCCACTATATTCGATTCATAAATTTGTACCCTCCCTTGCCTTTGATTAGTTATTCGGTTCCGTTTTGGTTGCAGGCGATTTCTCGCTACATCTTAAAATTACTATAGAACCAGACTCGCATGAAATAAACCATCAAAGCTTGAAACCTCTAGTTCAATATTTTATAAGTTGCTTTTTTCTTCAAATAGTTCGTATAGCAGCCTGAAAGTTTTGGAGCATAAAGTGTCGAAGCAATGTGGCGTCAAATAAATGTAGTAAATGAAGACTGAATTCCATTTAAATATTTCGTTGGCAATTCATTACTTACGCTCAATTTTTAACAGTTAAATGGTGATTTATCTGGCAAATCTTTTCACCATTACCAATAAGTTTTCCAATGAAATTTTGAAATGGAATTCTATTGAAGTTACAATTTTTTTAAAATTTTATAATCTTTTCACTTGGTCGTATGCAAATGTAAATTACAAAATAGCTTTGGAATTTTAATAATATTAAAACAATTATAATATATTAAGAAAACTGTATAATAATTCTAAAAAAACAGCTTCCATCCAAATTTGGTTATGAAAACAATTGAAAATATAGAATATAGGATTATATAAAAATATTGTTATGAACTTCGTAGAAATGCTAAAGGTTTCTAGAATAAATGACGAAAATGTGATCCGTATTTATTGCGTTCATTTATATCATCCAATTTTGATCAGATCAGATTTTCACAATCTTGAATATTTTGGCATTTTTGATTCAAATTGGAACAATAATGAACAATTCAAAGTTTATTTGAAGTTTCCAATGAATTTATAATAAACTCAGAGACAGATTGATGATTTTACAAAAGCCTAATGATAATTACATTTTCTTAAGATTTTAATTTGAGTTGATATTATTATAAGAATTGAATCGGAGTCTTGTTTGCAGTAATTGGATAAGTGCGGGTGTGGGTTCATTGGAAACACGTACATATATGTAAATTACGAGCCAGTTGTTGATAAACAAATAAGCGATAGGTTTTTTGCGTAAATACGAAGTAATGCTCCTGTGCTATTGGAACTGTCCAGAAACAAATTGAAATCAATTACATGTTCCCATTTCTCTAAATGTTCCTCGCATTGGTAGTTTTCGTATGAGTATACGTCAGCGACATATGGTAAATGAAAATATTGGGTATTTAGAAAATATATGCGATCAATCCTGTGAACGGATTATTTATACGAAATGTTTCTGGTTTCATAATCTGAAGAATAAAATTGATTTGACTCTACTATGGTCTATTATTGGTTTAACAAAAGCTAAGTATTCCCATCTATATAAAATCATCATCATCTGATTATCTCGCTATTGCATCATTCGTCTATAGTCCGATGTTACCCCTAAAGTTATTCTGACTGTCCATTTCTTCATTTACCATTATGCCAATGTGGCCGCAAGCACTCAGTATAATGTTATTTTATTATTAGTTCTAGCCTAGTTCGTTTAGTCTATTGACACAATCCGATAGACTACTAGCCAAAGTAAAGTACACAAACTTGTTGCAAGGCGGTTATCTGTCATATGGGCAAAAATTTTATTATAGTAATTTCTGTCGAAATTATAGTGAGTGCATCTTTCGATGGCATACACGATGTTTGGAATACACTTGGGTACGTCCCAATTTTATCCGGAGTATTTTTTCCTTTTGACACTTCTGTATGTTTGTTTCACAGTATACGGTCCTTTTTTAGTGTTATTCCTAGATATTTTGTTTCTCGTTTCGATCCTAAGTTCATCCCGTCCAATCTTATTGGATGTCTTAGGTCTTTAATCGTATTACACTCTTAAATACAGTAAATCAATTCGGAGTGATATAAAATTAATGGAATTAAGGCAAATATCTACATTTCGATAATTGCAGACCAATTGGTGAATTGTTATATGATGCGGAGTAATTTACCAACTTAATTGTAATGAATATTTCATATAGATACCATAAACATCATTTGGATAGTAGAACGATGACGTTCGTAATTTATATTAAGCCTTTCTCCCACTGTTAGACACAAATTTGAATCCTATTTGGATAAATTTCACAAATAGTTTCTTTTAGCTTAGTTTAACCGCAACAACATTTAATAATTACTACTATAGAAAATATAAGAAGTTTATAATATAATTGAAAATTTCACACAACGCCTGGCACACTGGATAATATTATTCATATAATTTACAAATAATAATAGAAAAATACAAAATGTTTGGAAATTGATTTAATAAACATAAAATGTTTGTATGCATTAGCATAGAATCTCATGTATTGTACATATTTATACATAAAACATAAAAGTACTGCTGAAAAAAAATTATAAATTCATGTATTTATTTAATCGCGGTAATCTGATAGAAACTTGATTTGTGCGGTCATTTGTGGCGCCGCCAATTGGATATGACCCAGATTTTGTGAATTTATTATTATTTATTTTATTTGTTATAATGTTGACAGAGAGATAATTTTTATGTCACCAGAGATAGTGTCTAATTTTTCCATCAAAATATTGTATAATGATGACGTTGCGTTTTGCTCAATTTCAATTTTATTTTGGAAAACATATCAGTTGTTTCGAGTGCCTCCAACGTTTTGCGGCATAAGGACGAGCCAAAGAATCAATTTTCCTATACTTTCGACAATTTGTTTATGAATTATTTACTGGTTTTAATTATTGTATAATTTTAACACAAAGTTACATTTTTAAAATATGCCAGCTGATCTGTTGGCCTATGTAAATACGATTGAGTTGGTAATTTTAAATTTTGTTTGTGTAATGTACCAATTAATATATTCACAATTATTAAATATTATGAATATATTTGTAAATAAATTAACCAGCCTTGAAGAAAAAGTCTATGCAACTGTGATTAATAATACACTTGAAGAGTTAATTCAGCGTATTTAAGTTTGCATTCAAGACCTTCGCCACAAGCAACAGCAGATTGGTTCGGTCTATTGAAAAGAATTGTTGTATTCTATGTATTCAAGCTGAAGGAGCACATTTTCAGCAATTACTTTGGGCTTTGTTTGTTTAAAACTGTGGTGATATGAGTGCGTGTGATTTTGTGGGTTTATGTGGGTAGGTGTTTGTGTGTGAAGGTTTGTGTGAATGCATCGGAGTGTATGGAATCAATTATCTGTCACGTCCTTATTGTTTTGATTCTGGTTAATGCAAATAAAAAAACACAAAATTTTTCCATAGCGAAAATCAATTTTATGCCTACATCGTTGTAGTTATTTGTGAATATCTTTGGAACCACTTGCCGCCCATCGTAATGTTATAGCTTAAACGAAAGCTTATAAATGTGGCAAATTTTTAAATTTATACTGAAAAAAATTTTTCATTATGATTTTTCGACTTGCGGCTTGAACAAACCTGCAAAAAGAAAAATAGCGTTCTGCTAATTGTCGACATTCCTATAAGTATCTGGATAACCACAGGCCCGAATTGCTTTATCTTAACTACAAAATTAAAGATCTCGGTATGCTAATGCTAATAATGTATAAACAATTTAATATCGGTTAATTAGTTATTGAGATATTAATCCCAGTAGAGTGCAAAACACGGTTTGATTGAAAATTTGATTATTTGCGTGTAACGTCGCACCGAAGTTGAATCGACCAAAATGTTATATAATATTTTCGACGCAAAATGACCCAGACAACTTAGTGTTTTCGTATTGACGTCGAAATTTGGGACACCCTGTATAGGTTTTTTTAATACTTCATTCGCGTTACTAATTAAAAAGTAAATTTAATCTGCATAAAAAAAAAACTTATGTTTAAATTACTGGTAAAGTGGAGAACAAGCAGCACATGATGCGGATAAACGTGTACGGGCTGTGTTACGTATATTTTTTATTTATTAATTTCAGCATTTTCCAATCTCTGCCTCGGAATAAAATGTTATTGCTAAAGTAAATAAAACACCGTTTACGCTTACACAGTGCAATGGTTTATTTTCAAAATTTAAAAAAACCAACTGTAATACACAAATACGTCGGTTTATCGTCTACACACGTTCCGGGAAAGTAGACCGCAAAGCGAAAAGCCGTGTATAACAACGAATCACATTTTTTAATAAAAAATTGAAACGGATCCTATTGAACTGGTATGGGTTTGAATCAAAATAATATATTCGTTATACGGTTTTTCGGCCAACCTTCCCAGAACGTATGTAGACCTTAAAGCAAGGTATTGGTGTGAAGACAAAATGGGTTATAAAAAATTATATTTTATATGAAAAAAAATTGGTTACAACTTATACATGTGCTGCTTGTTCTTGGCTTAACACACACACACACACACGCACCTATGTGAATAGGTACAATATATAATATACAAATCTGCTGTCCATCATTGATTGTGCATTCACTGCATTCATAAATTCTGTAATCTTTATATCCCCATTAACATTGTATAACATTCATATTTATACTCGTCGAACTACATATGTGAAAATAAATGTATGTTAGATGTGTTTTGCGTGTTATAAACGTTGAAACTATCATTCATAAATTGTATAGAATTATTATACTTTTATAGACTCTATACACAGAGTCAGATATAATAATATAATCAAATGTGTTTTAATTATTATTGTTACAGTCTTTATTATACGTATTTGGAATGTACTTGTATTATATTCTCTATACTCTAAGTCTGTCATTTCAATCAAAACGAATGACTTTGATTTGCAAAGTGGAAATTTAAGAATGACTGACATGCTGTCAGATTGGATACGGATAAAATGCATGCATTTGAATATATATATGCAATTTTGTATTTTAACAAGTTATGCAAAATAGAATTTGTGTATATTTTGTTGTATGAGTGCAATATTATATATAATTTATGCTGTAAGTAAAACTTGAAATTTAATAAATACACTCCACACACACACACACACACCGTAATATAAATCTAAATAATATGATCTTATTTATTTATACGAATTCACACTACATAAACTGGAAGTCCAATTGTATGTGCACTACGAGTGCATTACACGCAGCCAGCGATTTTATATTTATTAACCATTATCATTTGGAGTGAAAAACCATTTGTAGCTACAATAGGCAAAAATTTGGTTTGGGCCAAATTCAATTCAGTAATAAAACTATATAGTGGTGAAGTGTGAAAAAATCTTTTCACATTACAATATCACTAAATTTTTTCCGGTGCATAGCCGAGTTCACGCATTGAAAATAGTTACGATCATAATTTTCAATTTCGATGATATCTTATAATTTTGCGAATCATAATATTTCGATAAACGGGTCCTCCAGTATTTTATAAATTATGTAATCGAATGTAGAAACATACACCTTATTTCAAGTGAATATAATTTATAGACTGCTGTCCCAGATAGTGAAAGCAATTAGAAATCAGTCAAAACTAGATCGATGTCAATAAAAAAAACTACAAAAATGTATGGATGGAACTGCTACACTTTTCGTAGTGCCCCAACTATAGCTGTGTATGGATCTTTTACACATTACAATTTTAAATACCTGAATAGTTAGAGATGCAATCCTTGAATAATTACATTATAATAATACTGGATCGGAAACAAACATCAGATTAAAAGGTTAAAATCTTTTTAAAAGGAACAACTGAAATATGACACCGAATGGAACTGAAGTTGGCAAAAGACCGGCCACTTGATAACCACACTAACCGGACACTGTTTCAGTAAACACATCTGAAACAGGAACCTGACATGTACAAATAGGTTCCATATGTGGAAGGATAACTAGCCGGATGATGATTTTTAACTCTAATAAGGCTCCACATTACAAACACTGAGACTCCGATTTCGCATTGATGGGGCAACGGCGGCGTTCGACAGTTAAAATAAATTTTATTAGTGGTTAATTACAAAAATTACTTACAACGGAACCACCGGAGGTGTCGTACTCCGAATCCAATGAAATTGTGCCGGGTTGTAATTCTCACCAAAGTATAGAACTTAGTTAATTAATTTTTCCCCAATTTCACTTTTAAGACGGTAACGATCCCTCCGAAGTACTACAAAACATGATAATTTTATAAAAATCTATAACTGTTAATACGGAACGGCCACAATGGTTTTTGAAGTTGGAAATAATAGCTATCTAAAGTGTGATTTCGTTTAACAAAAAGAAAAAATTCTTAAAAATTAATTCAATTTGGTTACATTTGGTGTATCAGAAGTAATGAATTTTGAAAAATTGTGTGTGAATTTATGCTTATAACTTTGTCAGGAGCAAGTTTTTTAAAAAATTACTTTAAATAAAGTCGATGGAGAAATTTTTCACCTTTGATTTAAGCCATAATTTTTTAATATACCGCTACCAGTTATGAAGTTATTTATATTTTTATAACATGGTGATTCATATGTTCAATATTTTTGCACATACTGGAAATTTCATTGGATTCGGACACCTCAGGTGGTTCCCTTGTTAGTTTAAACATGGTTTAATACATAAAAATTCGATATAGTCGGCAAGAAACGCACCGATGGTAATATGTTACTTTGTCTGCAGTGTTTACGGCATCTACCAACAATTAATTCATTACAATCATGTTGGTACGCGATTCCTAAATCTAAACGCTTATACGTAATTTTCGAACGATACATATTTTCCTTATTTCCAATATTTTTATATTTGATTGTATGATATTGAGTAGATAATCGTGTGAACATTGTAAACATTGTTAACGTCTAACACGCATATTTTCACAGATATTCGTTTTTTTTTGTTATGTCAAAAACGAACAAATGGTAACCCGTAGCTTAAAGGTTTCAATATTAAAATAAATACACATGTAATTGTATCACACATAAATTTATTCCACTGAACCGTTGGTTACAGAATCATTAGCAGTTGACGACAACACACAACAGTTGCCAAACATTTCAAAACATTTTGGAATGATTCAAAAGCAAGGAAATTGGGTGCCGTACAAATTACTTTCTTATATAAATAAATCATTATTGCCATTAGTAAGACGAGAGACGTCGAACGGTGTTTTCTTCACGTATGAACAGCAGCTGTAACACAGTAAAAGAGAGTCGTATCTGCGGCTAGTGACGACAACCCGAGGCGTAGTAAATTTTGAGTAAATACAGGCCATATATCAACATCGACAAAGCTGAATATCCTGCTTTGTATAAATGGTGAAACATATGTTATATAATATGAGGTCGTCAAACCCAACGAAAGCATCACATACGACCGCTATCGATTATAATTATTACGTTTGAGCATTGAAGAAAAACAGCTGCAATACCAGGAGATACATAACAAAGTATTTGTACAGCTTGACAACGCTAACGAAACCTGTTAAAACCTATCTGAAAATACTCAAATGGGTAGTCGTATAGTCCACCCGCGATATTCACCGGACAATACTCTTTCCGATTACTATTAGTTCCCATCGATGATTCCATTCTCATGAAGATGCCAAAATATGGCTGCGATGCGTATGGATAACGTTAAAAGATTAGTTAGTCTTTCGACATGGTATTGGTACGATGTCATCTGCGTATCTCTATCGCAGATACTTTAATTTTTCAAGTAACTTTTTACAAACACTGAATGAGCAAGATGATTTTTTTATTTGTATAAATTGTTTCGATACCCAACAACAACAACGTCGTACTATTAAAATACAAATATAATTTTTACATAAATTATATAAATTCTTATTCTTTTTAAAATTGCATTTAAATAAAGCTAAAATTCTTGAACTTTATATATTTGAAAAAATAATCCTGAAATCTAATGCATTTAATATTCTTAACTACAGTTCGATTATATAACTATTTGAATACTATTCCATATGTGTTTATTTGCATATACATTTACACATACATAATTAAATTTCTATTTGAAAATGTCCTTTCTCCCTTTTTTTTTGGGGTAAGGGTACATGCGCATTCTATGCGGCACCGCTAACCCTTTTCTTTATTTATTTATTTTTCATTTGATTTTCACTTTATGACGAATGCAATTTTCTCCTTTGTTTGCCGCTTATATACAACTAATTTTCCTTGATGGTCATCTTGTTGTCATCGCATCACATAATATTGTCGTTGTTGTCGCTGTCGTCGTCGTCGTCGTCGTCGGTCGTCCTTCGTTGTCTTTCCCATATAACCAAATGAACAACAAAATATTAATGCATTCACACATATTTTAGTTTCATATAAATTTTAACGTCAACAAAGGGAATTCCGCATATTAATTTAATAATTTCGAAGTACAATGTTTCAGTTTTATTAGTTTTTTTAAGAAATTTTCCATTTTTAATAATTTCAGGTTTTTTTTCCATTAACATTTTAACATTGTTTGTTTTTTTTTGTTATTTCAGGTAAATTTGTTGAAGGCTTTTTTCGAGTTCCAGCTGTAAAAAGACTGTGCTAATTCTGGTGCAAACGAACATGTAACTTAAAATATTATTTTATTTGATTTTTTCATAAATTTTTATTTTTTACAAATTTTTTTAATACGAATATTATACCTTGAAGTTTTAATTATCGAATGAAATATGCGGTAGAATTCTTGTTTCCCATTTTATATTATTTTCTTAACACTACAGAGACAGACAGTCTGCCGCAGAGCAAATTATTGACATCAAAATCTATCACAATTCCCGAAATCAACTAGTGTTCGGAGAGTGAACAGGATCGTGGTGCAAATAAAAGGTGTGAGCGGTTGTTGCAAAGCGCAATTCCCGAATCGGATCAGTGTGGCAAATGGTGAATTAATTCAAGATGAATAAAGTAACATTGTAAAATTTACTCACGCAATAAATTCGATGAAATAACAATTGGTGACATCCAAGAATTAGTTAATGATTGTGAAACAAACGGAGCTGAATTGATACCACACAAATAACCGCGAAGCAACATCAAGTAAAACTTCGTTTGAAGATTCTTCTGAAGAAGAAAACGTACATTTCACACTAAAACGTATTCAAAAGTGGTTTAGATATAGCGAATCTAGGTCTTCCGGGTCTCATTCTACCTTTTGGATTATCATTCAACAGTTTTTTTTCGGCACACGTTCCTCCTGCATCCGTAATACGTGCGTCCAATCTTAAAATCTATTGATTTTAATTGTTTTGACAACATTTGGTTGACCGTATAACTTGGCTAATTAAAAATTGTGTCTTCGCATGATTTTTTTGTTGACCCGATTTTTTAAAAATCATTCATTGTTTATCAATATTTACGCCCTCAACGCCTTAAAGAGTAGTGTTGATAATGCGTCGCCTTGTCGTAGTCCATCAACCGTCTCAAAATGACCAGATAATATACCTAGGATTCGTAATCGTGATTTCACATTTTCAATTGTCATGACAACCAAATCAGTATCAGTTTTTTTGGAATACCAAATTCTTTCATAATTTTGTCCATAATTGTATCCACATAATTGACGCTATCATATGCCACTTTAAAATCAGCAATCAAATGGTGTGTATCAACATTGAATTCACTAGACTTTTTCCAAGATCTGCCGTATACTAATTATTTGATTAAATGTAAATCGATCTGAGTAGAAACCACACTGGTATTCTCCGATAATTTCATTTTGGCATATATGGAATAAGTTAATGGAATAGTATATTAGCAGCAAATACCTTATAGCTAATGTTTAATAAAGTTATTTCTCTGTAGTTGTTACAATCTAATTTGTCAATTTGTCGATTTTCTGTCAATCATTGTTGCTGTTGAACTTCTCCTATTTCGGTGTAAACCAGTTCGTTTCAGTTTTTTTCTACCAATGAATTTACTTTCGAAATTCCTCTTAGCGCGATCGTCTTTAATATAATGGTTGTTGTAGCCCACATTGTTAGCATTTTCAACCTGGATACATTTTTTCACATTCATCATTAAACCACTAATACCTTTAACTATCACCGGTTGTAGCCGGTTTACCTGTACAATAAATAAATGGGGTAAATTTTTAAAAAAACATTTCCATACAATTTTCTTATTATTATTTTTTGTTTGCGGAAAATACTTTTGTTTGCGGAAAATACCTTTGTTTGCGGAAAATACCTTTGTCGACGTTATACGACGCATTGCATATATGTGAAACAAAAATATATATATAAAAAAAAATGTAAAATTCAAGGAAAAACTTCTCCACTGTGAAGAAAATGTTTCTCCGTTTTTGCGTGCGCGTCTCTTAAATCAAATATTTTCCATAAAATATTTATTTATGCGATGTGATTTAGTCGTTGGTGGACGGATACAAGGAGCATTTCTCTATGTATTTTGTATTTTTCGGTATTTACCTCAATTTATAGTGGATGCGGAAGAGTGGGCGAGTGGTTGGTTGGTTTATGGCGGGGAAAATATATATTGTGAGTGGAATAGAAAATTTTGTGATAGTATAAAAATATATTGTATTGTAAAAACGTATAGTCACAAAAAAATAAACGGATAATAAAATGAAACATATTTTTGTATGTAGCAAAAAATATACGATACCGGCGGGCGTCAGTCACTTTTTATTTATAATATCTCCGTACTATGGCAAAGATATGGTTTTTTTGTATATAATAAATATAAAATATTGTATATGTAAAAATTTGTACGAAATAATAACAGCGGCTTGCAGTCTATCAATGTGAGAACCAATTTTCATTCCTCGTCTGTTTGGTAGACGGTATGGATCATCATCATCATAACCCACACACACACACACACACATATTTGTTTATTTATATGTACCATGTGTGTGGGCTACGTGTTTGTGTAAATAACTGTAAAAAGAGTATTTTATTATATATATTTTTGGTATTGTTTTGTATATAAACATAAAAATTGAATAATGTGAAGGACGAAGGATGTTTTTATTATAAATGCGGTAGTTTATTTATAAGTTTTGGTTGTCACATCAATTTGTTGTGTGTTCACTCATTATTAAAATTTAATTTAATATTGGTAATTCAACACATCAAACATTATTTGCCAAAAACATTGCAGTAAAAAGGTTAACATTCTTTGATACCATTTGTGATTGTACGGTGACCGATGCCGTGTGTTATTGGTACTTTATTATCCAACATTAATTATATTAGGTTTTCATATGTTGTGTCGTGTGTGTTGGTGTCTGTGTGTGTGTGTGTGTGTGTGTGTAAAAAATATATAATCTTAATAATTTTGTTTTAAATACAGTGAATTTTTGTTATTAAATTTAATTGAATAATATCATCGAATAATAAGTGTGTTTGTGTGTAAAACTTTATAATACTCTTGCCACATTTCAAATTGAAACCCACAGGCACAGATACTAGGATGCATGAAGTAAGATAAGTGATACAATAAACATGAAATGTATAGAATTCATTAAATTTATCATTTTATTAATTATATTATAGTTTTAGTACATAGACAACAATTGGTGTGTCCATGAAAAAAATATGTTAACCTTAACATAAATGATGAAATTTTAATTGGATAAATTATACAATATAAGATTCTGTAAATGTAGTATTCCTTATATTCTCTCGCGTGTTCATATATCGTAAATTTTAAAAATTTATTGTGTACAAAAAAAATAATGACAATAATTACTTACTTTTCCATACACCAAATTTCCCTTAAATTAATCAATTATCATTGAAGTTAAATGACATTTACCAAACCAACCCCATAGCTTGGTTTTTCGATGGGTAAACGACAATAACGACAACAACGACACAAGTCACTTGACATAAAGAAGACGACGAACAATAAAAATATATATTGGGTCTATAACTAAGTTTTTGGGGATATATTTTGTTAAGATATAACACATTTATTTGAAAGTAACGGTATAATATAATTTATTCAAAGTATTTGGCATCTGAAGCTACATAACTTTTGACCAAATTATGGATTCCCTCATAGAAGAACTTCAGCTTAGGTTTTGAAGCCAGCCAATTGAACCGCTGTGCAGAAAGGGCTGACTGCATCGACCGGAACAAATACAAATACACTAACCCAAACTGGTCCCATATTAATATAAGATAAAAACAAAGCATAACCTTAGAACTATGAATATTGTGTTTTGGTGTCGATGGACCTGGTTCACCTGTCTTCCGCCATGCTTTCAGACGTTTTGGATTATCGTAATGGATCTACTTTTCATCACCAGTCACAAAATTCGATACAAAATTGAATGTCTTTGAAGCAAAATTTCACACACATTGTTTTTCGATTTTCTTGTTGTCTTTCCGTCAATGTTCATGTGGTACCCAATACGATAGCTTTTGGACAATCCCCATCTTCTTTGGAACGTTTGCAAAACACTTGTTTGGGTAACATCTAATGCCAATGCTAATTCTTCTTCCGTTTTTACATGGATCTTTACTGAATAAAGCTTCCAATTCTTCGTCTTCAAATTGTTTTTGGTGCTCCAATGCGCGTTCATTATCACTAACATCAAAATCATTATTTTTAAACCGTCGTCTAAACCAATACTCACAATTGTTTTGTGATGGGGAATGTTCATCATAAATTTGTAATAAAAAACGATAAGTTTCTGCTGCTGTTTTCCTCTCTGGATAAAATTACTTAAAATAACTTCCTGCAAATACTGTTTTGTTGGAAGAAAACATTTCCATTTTTAATCAACTACAAAAAAATACTTGTTTACACTTCAACTGAACTGAATATGAAAGATGGATTCAACTACTACAATAGCGAAGTATTGCCACTTCACACTGCGTTCAAGCAACTTACTACTTACGACACCTATCAGATTAACCTCCGGACTTAGTTATAGATCCAATAGAACAGATATTCTCGTATGTATTATAAGAAAAAGGATACATATTTTTGTAGATGTATAGACAGTAACCCTTTTTTCCATTGTGTTTCAGTTTAGTCAGTTTGGTTTTTATTTTATTTTTTCTAAACTACATAACAAAAAAGGATATGTAAAAGGATGTTTTTTTTTTGTGATAATTTATTAATTTAACTTCTTCATTGTTCGAATTAAATCGAGTTTATTTTTTTAAATTTAAATTTTTGTAAATAATTTCGATAATTTTTTTATTGTTTGTTTGAAAATATTGTGTGTGAAATTTTAATAATAAATTTTGCTGTGACACACATTTTTTATCCATCAAAAGAATAATATTATATGCAAATTAATATATTTAATATGTGTTATTGTACACACACACACACACACACGTTTGTGTATATTAAAAGTGTTTTTTTTTTAAATAAAAATGTGCGATTTTTTTTATTATAAATGATTTAATATTATAAACATCCATTAAATTCCTATATAATCTAAATGATTGCTATTTCTGGAACAGCGCTACATTTTGCATATTTATGTCATCATCAACATCACCAAAATCATCATTATTATTATTATTAATATTATTAATATTATTATTACCGCCACCGCAGTCATTATTATTATTATTATTATTATCACTACTACTACGACTATGTTATACTATTATTATTATAAAATATTAACAGATGTAAGTTCAAAATTGTTTATGATTTGTTTTGACTAATATATTTTTAAATTTTCTAATATTTTGATAAATGAATAAATAGCCCGGCGATATACCAAACAGAATACAATATAATGTATATGTGCGTGCGTGTACAGGTAGATCGCGTACGACACGGTTTTATGTAACATTTGGTACCAAAGTTGAGAATTTGGGGGTTAGACACACTAGAAAAATTGTGTTTTTTTTTACCATAGAGCACAGCCTACGAGTTAATCGTCGAAGCGACACAGACATTTCTGATAAGTGACATCGTCGAAGGATTCATTGTGTATTTTCCAAATATCTTATACCTGCGTTTCACATGTGCCGGACATTATCATAAATAGTGCCATACCAATTCTTCCTGCGACGAGGAACATTAAGTTTCAAAGCGATCAAAAACATTTTATGATGATGGTAGTTTAGTGTGCCCCGTAAACACTTCAACAACAAATCTTAATTTATTCCTGGACAACTCCCGCATTTTAACCACAACCCATTTTTTTGCTCTGTCGACAGTTGCCACACACGGTTTCCATACACGACCAAATTCTATACATCTATACAGTCAATAAAATGCACCTTTTTACCCAATTACTGGTAACCGGTAACCATAATGAAGTCGGATCGTGTTAGCATGTCTGTCTCTTCACGGATTGTGCACACAAAATTACCACATCATTACACAGCGTTATATATTATTTTTATATGGTAATGTATTCAATGTTAACATAACTTTGATCTAATGTTGTCTTAAGTTGAGTGCCATTAATGCTGAATTAATATATACTGATATTCTTTGCCCAAAACTCTCGATTTAATAATTTCAATTTTACAGTCGTTGCAACCGATACGATTGAAAAACGGTAGTGCTTCAAAAGCGAACAGACATATTGGTCCGGTAAATATCGATACCAGATAACGACCCTATGGAGAAGACGACAGTTTACCGGACATGGATATGGAATTTCCAAAAATCATTTGGAGAATTTTTCCACTCACACAACTCGTGTAATTGATAACTTTGTATTCGCCGCAAATTGTATAGCAAATATAATTAATTGAACGGCTAGCGCGATCCATTTTGTTTGATTACCTTTTGCCATCTTTTAGGCAGCCTCATAATTTCTGGAAAAAACTGAAAAACAGTGCATTTTGACATCATCTTCAATATTGAAATTCTTACCATTTCAGAAGTTTTGCAAACTGCGGAATAAATGGTAATCCGATGGTGCAAGAATGCAAGAAAATATGGTGGATGTGGCAAATCGTCTCAAACAATATCTAACAATTTTTGACGAGTGACTAAATATGTTGCGTTGCCATACGGTGGAACACAACAACTTTCTGCTTTGTCAATTGTGGACGCTTTTCTTGAATTGCATTAATTTGGTTAGTTGTTGAATATACTATACCTATGAATTCACACGTGTGTTGAAGTTTTTCATGAAAAATCCTTTAAAGATTCTGATCCTTGTAGCATCAAGCTATTCGATTTCTCATTAAATTCTCTTTCATGTGAATGACATTTGTACAGAATTATATCCATAAAATATCATATTCGCTCACCCAATTCGCTTTCATATGCGAGCTACCAAATGTCACAAGTGCTAAATTATTATCCTTTCTTGGAACACCATCATATCATTCGAATTCCTTTTCAATTAAATTTCTTTTGACGTGCCCTGTCTTATTTACGATATGGTTTAGGGCAACATATCTGAGAATTTCCACTTTTTCTAACTTTTTTCATCTGCAAAACAAGGTCAATCATTAACATTCACCTTCACAGCATTAATGGCATAAATATTGGGAATGTTATGCTGTTGATTTTTTATTTTAAATCATCTGTTGATATGGTAATGGGGGATACTATAACTTCCGTTTTCCCATAAACACAGTAAATGTTTCGTATAATGATGCTCGTAATTCCCTATTTTAAATATAAATTCTTTATTTTGCATACCCACCGTGTTACACGCGACCCACCTGTAAATTATATGATATATTCGTACAATACATGCTAAAACGTGTATATTTTATTTCACATATGAATATAAATGACAGTATTTGTAATATTTATGATGTAGTCAGCAGTGATTTAAGAATAACGCTTGGACAAATATAATTTATTTATAAATTACAGCTTTCTGGTGAAAAATATTTTTAATTAATATATGTAAAATTTTAAATTTTTTAAAATATGACATAAATAATTATCATTAATCGTAAATTAATTAATTTATATGAAAAATAATAATAAGAATTTATTTGAGTATAATTTAAATTAATTATTAAATGAAAAAAAACACTCATAAAACTCATTAAAAATTTGGTTTATATATACTTAAAAATGACCGATCGCATCTATGATTTGTCATATTTAATCCTCTTCGGTACACAATAGCGCCGCCAAAAGCGTTATTGTATTATAAAAATCAATTTACACAAATTATATGAGTAAAAGTGATGATAAGCAGCGCTATGCGACCACCAGTCAGTCTATGGTTTACATACATAACTGAAATTTGTCTGATAATAAAATTGCTTATTCAATTACAAGCTGAGAAAATTTCCAGTGAATTAAAAATAGTTTATAAACTCCATAACATTACAACAATTGATAATATGAACTATTTGCCAGTTATGACCACGTATTAATGAAATTAATTGTAAATGTCGCAAATCGTAGAAATCCAACGCATGCCTCTCACATTCCTCCACCTTGCATTGAAATATAATGTTAAGATGTCAGATGATGACACACAAATGCAGACACAAAATACCATTCTCATTATAAAAATTAATAAACTTACTCTCTTACACAGAGTGAATATTATTTCGTATGTGTGTTCCTCAATACATGTATATTTTAATAATGGCCGCGCAGTATCATAATATGAGATTTAATTTCATATAATTTGACATTGGAATTTAATGTACACACACACTGCGAATTTATGTTATTTCGTATGGGTGTTAATTTAAAAAAGTTTGGTATGTTTTTATTCTGTTTATTTTACCATGGAATTTAATGTACACTCAAACAAAAAATTTTTTCATAAATTTTAAAACTTTACTCAAATAAATTTATAGTCTTTATGATATAATAGAAATTTGCACGATATGAAAATTGCTCATTCAATTACATATTGAGGAAATTCCCAGGTAATTTAAAATTAATTAATGACTTAGACACTCCATAACATACATACAGCATTAACAAGAAAGAATCGTTATGTATGTCGACGTATTAATAAAATTAATTGTAATTGTTGCAAAACGTACAAAAATCCAGATTGGAATACGAGTGCACCGAAGCAATAATGGCACATATGCAAAATTCTCAGTTAGGGAATCTTTCATATTCAAAATATTATAAATTCGAATAGCATTTGTGTTGGGAATGCTTTTTTGGGTGCGAGAAATTTCTCTCGTGAAATCCTTTGTTTGGTGTGCATGAAGGTTTATTTATTACAACAATTTGCGTATCAATTTATCGCATAAAAGCTCTCGTTTGTAAACCATCTGATCGGAGAGAGGTCTATTAAAACTTCCATTTTAGTATCAAAAGCGTCATAGTGTATGGAAGTTATATCTCCTTATGGTTTAACAATCTCATTGTCTGTATTTTTCATCAGACTGATGCAATGTAAATTATTCCGGGTCTAACCATTTACCTGCTGTATATCCAATTCGTAGCTCGTGATCAAAATCAATTCTTTAACTTTATAAAATGTAACTATTAACCCTTTGGTTTTATTTTTTTTAAATTTTAGTATTCTTCTTTCTGGTGAATAATGGTATCATCGTTGTTATTTTGATGATTTCTTGAAACTTCCTATATTTGACACAAATATTGTGATATGAATGCATCAACGTCATCTGCTACCAACCACTACAACAATGGCTATAAAACAACTTACTGTTGTGCCCACAATGATCGATACTGACCCAATAATTGGCTTCATTATCCTGCTTTCCAGTTTGTTTTTACATCGACTTCGCACATTGTGATCTATCTGTAAATAAAGTGGTCACTAAATATTTGCTCTGCAATCGAATTGTCGTTTTACAGACAAACATTGTTGTAACGATAACGAGGCAGAATCATTCCGTCCTCATCGGTTACGTTGAGCTTGAACCAAAGTCCATGTTTCGGTTAATCAACCGTAGGGAAAAAAGTGATGGTGTGGTGTGTGTGTGTGTGTCACAAAATACACAATAAAATTGTGCATGCAATACAATGTAGATGTACAATCATGCAAAAGCTATAGGATAGTTTTTCGATCAATGCATGCGGTTCAAATTAATCATTTGTTGTCGTTTAGCGATTATAGTATTCACAAGATTTTAACAGTTCATAATATACCACCACCAATCTTTCCAAATCGAATTGCGGTTTTGCTGATGTAATCCATGATTGTTTGCGATTAGGATTCTTAAAATAATTTCACATTTCATCACCAGTCACAATTCAATGGAAAAAACATGGCTTTTTTAAGAAAAAATTCAATGGTCCTTTTTCGATTTTCCATTTGGCCATTCATTCAGTTCATGTGGCACCAATGTTCCACACTTTTGGATCTGTCCCATAACTTTTAAACCTCTAAAAAATCGTTGCTTCTATCATTTGTTTATGAGTTTGTGAGTAATTTTCATCCAGCAATGCTTACAGTTCGGTGTTTTCAAACCTTTTTTCGATTCACTTCTTCTTTTTCCACATCAAGATCTTCGTTTTCGAATTTTTGAATCCACTCTCAGAGCATTAACGTTTGCAATATAGAGCATCTCCACCATAAAGCTTTAACAGGCATTTATCGAATTTCTGTGGCAATTTTATTTGAAAAAAAAACGACGTTATTGTATAAAATTGTAAATGTGTTGTAATCCAGAAATTTTACCTATATCGCCATTTATTTGTCATTTGCAGTTTCATATGCATAAACCTGATATATTGTATAATTTTTTATTTAATTTATATTAATTTATTTTTCAAACTCAAATGATAATATATCAATCGGAAAATGTGTGTATATATTACAACAACAAAAAAAATGTCTGTCGAATACCCATCAATTTTAATAAATAATATATCTGGGTCTATAACTAAGTCCTGGGGATAATCTGTCGTAAGTTGTATTGCTTGTATGCAGTGTGAAGTGGCAATATTTCGCTATTGTAGTAGTTGAAGTCCACCTTTCATATTCACTATATGACCAGTTCAGTTGAAGTGTAAACAAGTATTTTTTTCAACGTGAACATTCCCCATCACAAAACAATTGTGAGTATTGGTTTAGACGGCGGTTTAAAAATAATGATTTTGATTTTAGTGATAAAGAGCACCAAAAAAATTTGAAGACGAAGAATTGGAAGCTTTACTCAGTGAAGATCCATGTTAAAAACGAAAGAAGAATTAGCATTGGCATTCAATGTAACCCAAGCAAGTGTTTCCAAAAGTTTAAAGAAGATGGAAATTGGCCAAAAGCTATCGTATTGGGTACCACATGAACATTGACGGAAAGACAACAAGAAAATTGAAAAACAATGTGTGTGAAATTTTGCTTCAAAGACATTTAATTTTGCATCGAATTTTGTGACTGGTAATGAAAAGTGAATTCATTACGATAATCCAAAACGTAGCATGGGTGAAGACAGGTGAACCAGGTCCATCGACATCAAAACACAATATTCATGGTTCTAAGGTTATGCTGTGTATCTGGTGGGGACCAGCTTGGTGTAGTGTACTATGGGCTGCTTAAACCGGGACCAACCACCACTGCTGAACGTTACCGACAGGCAATTAATCCAATTGAGCTGAGCATTGCATCAAAAACGACCATAACAACAGACATGACCGTGTGATTCTGCAGCATGATAATGCTAGACCACACGTTGTGAGACCGGTCAAAGAAACGTTACAAGCTGGGAAGTCCGTTGTTCCGGTCGATGTAGTCACCCCCCTTTTTGCACACCGATTCAATTCATCCGAAGATATGAAAATATGGCTGGATTCATGGCTGACTTCAAAACCTAAGTAGTTCTTCTATGATGAGAGAATCCATAATTTGCCACAATGATGATCAAAAGTTGTTCGGCTTCAGATGGCAAATACTTAGTTATAGAACCGAATATTATTTTGTTACACACATTTAATTAAAACATATGGTTTGTTTTATAATAGATTAAAATACGCGACCGACCGATATTTATACAAATTATTTTATAGAATATATTAATAAATCAAACATCCCCCCAAACATCTGAAATATGGTTATTACAAAAACAAAACTTTTCTTCTATCAAATTTTCCGAAAATGTTGGATGGATCATTGAATTATTTTCTTAAAACCGAAAAAAAAACAACAAAGAATCTATAAAAGAAGAAATAAATAAAGAAATAAAAAATAAGAAAAAAATAATCTTAAAATGTAGAAAAATTTTGTAATAAATTTATTTTTATGATATTTTAAATAATCGTGATGGAAAGATGTAAATCAAAAGGCGACAGACAAATTTTCTATAAATATTCTGGTTTATTGCTGAAATTTTTAAATTTATATGTTAATTATGTTGAAATTATTTGATACGTTTTTTTTGCTCTCCTCTATCGTTTCGTTACACCCGACCGTATTTTTTTTCCATCTCCTCATCTCATCGCAGCATCACATTTTTTTTTTTTTATTTATTTTAATTTGATTTGAATAATTTTATTTAAATACGATATTTTGTTAATGTTACTGCTTCAGCCTCGACTCTGATGCTGATATAAATGCGAGCGAGTGTAGTATTTTTTTAAATAAACATAAAAATAATTTGATTTTTTTTCTCTTATACATTTAATTTAATCATTTTTGATTGAGATCGGCCATTGAATTTATTTTCTTTAGGTTTAGTTTTTTATATATATGTTTTTCTGGAATTGTTTATCAAGAGTTTGGTGATGGTGGTGGTGGTGGTGGTGGTGTGATGGTGATGTGGTACATTGTAATGTTATATACAAACGAATGTTAAATACAAATTTATGGCAATTTTAGTTGTTTATATTAAAATATTCAATATATTAATTAAATTGCATGAATTAATTGGTATTAATTATTATTCTAATTGACTGTCAAATAAATTAAGTTAGCCGAAGTAATTTATTTTAATAATAAAAATAGTCCACAAATCACACAATAATATGTCGAATTTACTGTATGAATTCGAGTTACATATGTCCCGCACGTTATTAACACTAGAAACACTGAAATTTAGTGTATACCTTTATTGCCCAAAAACCAATTAAAATGTACCAACAATTTATTTATTTATTTATTTAATTATTCTAGTAACACTGTCCGTAGTTTATCCGCAAAATGTCCGCATTATATGTTGTAGTTTCAATCCGAGAAAATATCTATGGATTTCTTACGGATGTCCATTGGAATTTTATATGAAGAGTGCAACCCTGTTTAAGGATTTTTTTATAAAAAATATTCTTGGATTATCCGCTTATATTTCCGATGATAATTTCTACGGATTCTCCTTAGAAGTATTTCTATTATTCCACAGAATATCCATATAGAATTTATATTCGAATTTTTTGTTAGTAGAACCACGGATTTCAATAAAAATATCTTTGGATTGTCCATGTATTTGGGCACGTAATACCTGTGGATACGATGATGTTAAATCGAGGTTTGATTCAGTTTTTAACCGATTGACCAGAAGTTCTATGAGCACGGAATGAATATGCTGAACGATAATAAAAATTCATCGATTGTGCATTTTTTTGTTGTAATAAATACGATGATTTAAAAAAAAAAACCTCGCTGATAAAATCCCAGAAATGTCTTACAAAATTCCTCGACAATATATCGATTTGAGTTGCTGGTTGTTTTAAAAATTATGAAAATAAATTAAAAGGGGTTAGGATTATATCTATAGATAAGCGAAATATACAAAATTTGAACCCATTGTCTTGTCACTAATTGATGAATTAAATTATGAATTTGAAATACCGTGCGGATATATGTTGGACATATAATATATTACCCTATTACAATCCAAAGATTTAAAATGATCTTGAATAAAATACTATTATATTAAGTGGAACGTCTATGGACATTCTTTAAACAAATTCCCATATATCTGTTCCATATGTGAATTTTTACCACGGAAATTTTCCTCATTATTCAAAGAACGGACAAATTGTTACTATAGGATAAGTACCATTAAATTCTATTGTGTTGAGATACATATAATTACAAAATACAAAATTCATTATAAATAATTAACAAGTAATAATTAGTGGACTATTTATGGCGACCATAATTAGTACGATAACGATTTAATAGAAAAAAAATCAGTCGATCGCCAAATTTCCGGGATTATTAATTTTTATGTTGAATTTTTCAAGCAAACCCTGGCAATTTATTTGGCCATTTATAAACATTTCGTTATAATTAACGATAATCTTAAATAATCCCTATATGCCGTTGCAGGATAGGTATATTGAAGAGATGAATTCAAATTTTTATAAGCGGACAGTCGAACAGGATCAGTCCAAGATAGATTTCTTAATGTAAATTTAATAAATCTTTTTTTGAATTGATTCAATTCGTGCAATATATTTATAATAATGTATAATGCGAGCGGGGTAACAAACCTGACAATCATATTCTGTTCTAGACCGAACAAGTGTAATGAATAAAGTGTTGGTCCAGTATGGGTTAAACATTTCACGCAACTATAAATAAATGTATAAACACCGCAAGATCTTTGACCAAGCACGAAGATGGCAAAACCATACCATCAAGATGGTACGAATAAGCCAAAAGGTCGTGTGTCTGCGCGAGTAAAGTTCATGACTTTTTACATTTTGTCATTTATTTAAAGTTAATCCGTTACTTTTACATCAAAAATAAAATTTTGGCAAATTAGATTGTAATTTAAGACAATCCACAATTGATTTGAATAAGTTTACGTTGTCCGCATATATTGGACATAAGACAGAGTGTTTTATTAAGCCAATCGTTAATAAATAAGATAAACAAGACAGGTCCCAGATGACTACAGATGATAGGTATGCCAGAACCAACATCAAAAACACTGGACACACTCACTATCATTAAAAATTACCCTGCATAAAATAAGATCAAACCCCAGGAAACAAAATTTTTATTAAAACCAATTTTCTCCAATTTTAGTAGTAAAATTTAGTGCACAAATTTTTCCAAATACTTTACTAAAATCAGTAAAAATACAATCTACCTGCAACAACGATCGATAAAATTTCTCTGTGCAGAAAGTATCAAACTCTAATAAATTGACAGTTTTCGATCGACCATTCATGAAACCGATAAATTATAGATTTAATATTAAAATTTACAGTTTTAGTATCTATATTAGATTCAAAAAATTTAGGTGTTGATGAATGCCTAGCAATGGGACGATAATTAGTGACAGTATAGACAGTGGAAGAGCAATATTAGTAGAACAGAATACATGACCGAAAATCAGCTCTGTCCTGTCAATTTAGAACTGCTTTTATTTGGTTTGCTTTTATAGGTAAGATTGTTTGCATTGCATTGATTTATGGAAAAACGTGTCATGATATCCTTTTTCCGTAGGTCTGCTTTTGGTATATTTTCTTTTTGTTTCCTACCAATATAAGAGTTTTTTTTCTCAGTCAATACAGTGTTCCGTCGTAATGTTCCTTCCACACGTTGTGTTTAGCCGGTCAGGCTTATTCACTCATCAGAAGCGATGATATTGTCGTTGCATACCTCGTTCGCCAAATAGAGAAAATATATTTGCTGTTACCGTCTATGCTGCAAGCCAGAATTCGATGTTAAATTTATTGGTTTTATTAGACATAAACCTGCACCTGGATTTTGAATAGGAAATAAATGCTTGTCATCATCTGTTTGTATTTTGTTCTGATCTCTGTAAAGCATTAGCATTTCAATGTTTTCAATGAACTTATTCCATATTTTTGAAATCAAGGTAAATTTTGTCTGTTTTGTATAGGCAAACTTACTTCGTTCGTATCTTGTGTTAAGACAAATAAATTATAGAGTCAGCTTTAATTTTTCTCCATTGGTTTTCTAAATAAATTCCAGTCAATTTAATTTTTTTGCTTCTTAAGGTCCACTGAAAAGGAAGTATTGAATGTATGTTAGTAAGTTCCGTTTTTTGGTTAAAATTACATATTAATTTCAAAGTATATATTCCATCAGCGGCCACAACCATCGTCCATCTTTCAGGCAATTTACGGATTCCCTGTGCGTCTGAAGAAGTCAACGTCTTTTGAAGCGATCCATTGGTCAAGCCAATTTTTGATACTGACATAAGATGTGTATTGTGGAAAATGAGGTTTGACATTGTCATGTTGGAAAAATTAATTTATTGTATCTATTCACCTATTCCAGTCGTTTTTTCATCACTGTTTGCTTCAAACATAATGCTTTCTGCAAATGACGTTTATTTGGTACAACACTTTCCAATTTCATATGGAAATAAAAAAATATCTTGTTTACACTTCTATCTAATGTAATATACTACGTTTTGAAGTTTACTAAAAGAGAGGCTTCAAGAGCATGTATTACTCGATTCTACACATACTATTAGAAGACTGATGGCAATCTATTAGAAAAATGGAACTTACTGTTTCCATATATACCCAATACATACTTTCGATAATGATGTTGTCCAATTATTCTTTAAAATCTGGCCAGCTCTCCAAAATTTGACCACTCAGCAGTAGCATCAGAGGAACTGTTTCGATCTTCTGCTAAATATGTTTTCTAGTTTCTTCGGCAAAGTCTGAAATAATTTCCATCCTATACATTATTTTCGATTTTTAATCACTATTTTGACTATTTCAGATGCCTCACTTACAATTTGAATTGCTTCATTTTCAGATGATAGTACAAATCTATATCGATAAACACTTTTCACTCTTCATATGTCGGTCACATAATATTAATATAAAATGAACAATTTAACTTGTTAGAACAAATATCAATCCGCGAAAGGTTCACCAATGTACGTTTGCAATCCACACAATAATATTTATAAACTTTTAATATTATTGTAAAATGAATCGAAATATGATATTTCTGCCCAGAATGTGGAATATTTCATCTAGACTGTATGCAATTTAGATCGTTTTTCTAAATTTGTACCGCCTTTTGGACACAAGAATTTTATAGTAGCATAAGTTTTATAACAAAAAAATATTCTCCTGCAAATACAATCGCTAAATGAATTTGAATTTCTCAAATAGTTAAAATGACTGGTTTTGGGTAATATTGGTATAACTAACCCATATATTTTAGAAACAACTAGGGTACGCTGGAGGTGTACCTACAACTATATTAATATTCATATCACGAATATATGTTACAAAGTCTCTTCTTTGGGCAAAATCACTTCTTTGGGACAATCTAGTGTTAAAAACAAATATATAATAATGAGTATATTACGCAGATTACTACTAAACTACTACTACTACCACCACCACCATCAACTATAGATCTATTCAAATATACTATAATTTTTGTTTGTACTTTATCTTTAACGTATATTTATTTATTTATATTTTATACTAATAATATGTAAAAACGGTAGATATCAAAGGCAAGGTTGAACTGATTGAAGAATAATATCATTAAAATAATAAATTTTAGGCTAACGTTTTTGGTTGAGGTGACAATTTATTTTTAGAGATATTTCAAATTATATATTTTGTTATTGGGAATTGTGTATAAATAGAAAAAAAATACATCGTTTAAGATTTACAAGATTTATATAAATTTTTTTTAGATAAATGTTTTATTTTGAAGGACGATAAATAAGAACAGAAATTTTTTTAAGTTTGTTTTTATTTTCATAAGAACAATATTTAAGATTTTTGTTTTGTATTGTAATAAAAATACTATTTTTCTGATCTCCATAACATTTGCTCGTTCACGTCTTCGAAAACGGCTGGTAATGAAATATTTTGCCAGTTCTACGTCTTGTTGTATAACAGTACGTATTAGTTTAAATAAATGAGCCTGAAGCCAGTACAACTTCTAACCGCTTCCTTCAATAATAATTTAACGATTTTTTGCTATAAAATTTTATATTGGACATTAGGTTCATATAAAGGACGACTAAGAATGGACGAAATAATAAAAACGCAAACCAAATTTTACAATCAGCTAATTTTTAGTATACATTTTTATTCCACATCATTGGCTTGATCCGTTCCCGACGTTGCTAATAATTCGCAACCAAGATATGTAAAGTTTTTCATCTGCTCAATTATTTTATTGTTATAGTTTTTAGATGTCCAATCTTTATTTATTGATTTTTAACGGATATGTTTCGTTTTTTATTGACTTTGAGCTGTAATCCATAATTTCTAATTTAATATTTCAAAATCCGTTGCAAAAGTCTAAATTTTACTTTCTTTTCAATTTCTGTATATATCCTGGCTTGGATAAGTTTTAGAAACAAATTTAGGACATGGTTGATTAGGCTATAAATAGTCAAATGCTAACCAGTGCTGAGGTACGATACCGTCTGTGTAATAAATTTTTATTAAATAATTCCTTTAGCCTTTTTACGCACTCGTGTTCTTCCATGATTTTAAATCGTTCTGTCGAAATTTCATTGTTACTTTTCGTTGTTTTCCGAGTGATTATCCATATTTTACTTCTGCCGCATAATTTTTTTTTAAATTAACCGAAACAAAATTACCAAACAATTGCATGTTGGTTAAATTCCAGACATCATTATTATTTTCTGTTCATCTCATGATTGATGACGTTTTGAATCTTACCTTCTAATCATAAATACGTCATGTATCTGAAGTGTCGATTTTATTCCATAATGACTGAAGGGAGGAGGGGATTAATTGCAAACAATAACTGTCAATAGTTGCCCAGAACTGAGGGCTATTGTTGATTGCATAATAGATTGTTCTAGGAAAAATAAATTCGCCATGTAGTTATTCGTTCCCTTTTGCGTTGCAGTTCTAAAGCCGTATCAACAACTCCACTTGTAGATGTCTAAAAAAAGTAAAGGGACTGATTATTTTAAAAAATATTGGTACAAAATTTTTGCGTACTGTGTCGTACTGTTTCTGACATCTGTCTCAAATTTTATGTTATTTATTTGTTTGATTCAAGAAATAAACGCTTGCTTTTTAATTGTGTGTTAATTTTATTTATGACGATTTTTGTATTGTCTACAATTTTATTGAGCCAAGAATTTGTATTAAATTTTGTTTAAAAAATGAGATTTTTGCTTGGTTTTGAGTTTTGAAATGTTGTAAATGTGTTATGGTCGTGAATGTTGTTTATCAAGAAGATCAATTTTGCGATTGGTTGCGAAATGTTCAAAGAGGGTATAGCGAAGACGTTGAAGACGAAGAAAAACGTTCTGGTCGAACCGTTTTCTTTGACTACCGCGTGGTGTTATGAATCAAAAATTTCTTTCAACCTGTTTATAAAGAATATTATCAATGTGAGCCAATTAGTAGAAAACGGACTGAATTATGGCAAAACAATTCGTGTTTTTTACACCATGCTAATGATCCTGGTCATTCATTATATTACTTGTTAACAGTTTTATAACCAAAAATTCAACTAATATGATTTCACAAGCAACCTTATTCACTTGCGATATGACACCATGTGAGTTTTTCCTGTTTCCACGCTTTAAATTACCACTTTGTGGACATCGTTTGGACTCTACAGAAGATAAACAACAGAATTCGCTGAACTGAAAGCTATACCAGAAATCAAGTATAAACAAAAATGGTTTTTGATGAGTGGAAAAAACGTTGCAGTGAATGGAGATTACTTTGAAGGTGTGATGATATAAATTTTGAAGAAACCATGGAAAAATATGTGCCCCTTTACATTTTAGACACAAGGACATAAACCATTTTAAAATCAAATTCTTTTTCGCTTTAAGTCAGTACCGGAGACGAAGCTGCACCCACCAGGAATATTAATTCAATTATCATGTCTAAATTTGTAGTAATTCTGTGTAAACAGGATAACCTCGAGTAGGATGTGATCTTTGAAAAACGGTTGTCATCATAAGAGTGGCTATAAGGCTTTCGTCTTGTCTAATAATTGAATTAAGAAATAGCAATAATATTAGAATCGAAAATTGGTGATTTGTTAAAATATATTTACGTACCGAGAGTAATGTAACAATATAATTGCAGTGTTTAATAGATGCCCATAGAGGAGTAAAAAATTGCGGTACAGCGACTTGTCTTGAGTGAGTAATCAACCGATCGACTTGGTAATGGGGTATTTTTCAAAATCGCATAAATTTATTAGTTTATCTTGATGATGAACAAGAAAAAATAATTTTAATTTAAAAAAACTATCGGTTGATAAGTTTTAAAATGTTGGACCACAATTTCTCTGATATCGCAGGAAAAATGCGATTGGCAATATTAATATATTGTAGATTTAACACTATACCGTGTCCTCCTCTGTTATTTCAAATGATTTTCATCAGATTCACATTTTTAGCACCACAAAATGATCGAGTTTTTTGATTGTATTTTTAATATTATCACATTCAGAAATTATTAATTTGATTAATCTTCTGGACCTATTGTCATTTCGATTCGTAATTATACATTGGGTTAGTTTAACCATACAATTGCAGTTATTAACTTTCGTTTAAAAATTACGAATTTTGAGCAGTTTTTTAATTTAATGAAATTTATTTCTTTGTTAATTACATGGAATTTTATGCTTTTATTTGCTTACTACTTACTCCATGACGTTATAACCCAGGTGCGATTTTAGTCTTCTCCAACCTGACCTATCCCCGCAGTCAATGTCTTCCAATCCCGAATTTTAAGGATCTGTATATCACACAGTTTACTGCATCTAGCCATCTCGCCTTAGGTCTTCCGGCTCTCCTTCTACTTCTTTACTGGTTTACTATTTAACAGTTTTTTGGGCACACGCTAGTCCTCCATGCGTACCATGTGCGTCGAAGCCATCTTAATCTATTGATTTTGATTGTTTTGACAATATTTGCGGTTGACCGCGTACACTTTGTCTAATTCAAAATTGTATCTTCGTCTTCGCAACCATTCTGTTCTTTGGAGGGTACCAAATATTTTTAGTATATTATAATTAAATTTTGTGAAACTTTGTATTAATTTAAACATAACCGGAAGTACAATAAAATCTATAGATGAACAATCTGCGGGAATAATTAATTCATATATTTTTTTTTCATTTTTTGAATTAATAATATTAATTAGTTGCGTACATTTTGAATATCATTTCAACCCATCGATATATTAATATTTTTTTGCAAATTAATTTAAATATTCTTATAATTACAATTTATTATTATTCGTTGCCGGGCCGCCTCATCGCACATTCAATGAGAATTTATCCTATTATTTATTTCGCATATTAGAAAAATACTTTTCTTATTTATCGATATTTTATATTTCATTAATATTATTTATTTCTTAATTGATGATGTCGTCGATATTCGCATTGTATTAAAATTAATCTTTTACTTATATTTATTGTGCTAATATTTTTCTATAATTAATATTATATGCAAATATTTTATTCACTCTCGGTATGACATAATTAATATTTTTATTAAAATATTATTTGATTGGTTTCCATTTTAATGATAATTAACGGATGTAATAATCATGTCTTTTTTATTTTATGCAATAAAGATTATAATATGTGAATGTGCGGGATGGTGGAGTAAAATGTGGTATTTCTTAATAATATTAATGTCGTTATTATTATCAAAGATGTGGTCGATTTACTGCCCATAAAATTTATGTTGTGGTGAATGGTATGAGCGTACTTCGGAAATTTTGTTCATCTAACATTAACTGTGCTGCAGTTGATTATTCTGGAATACTATCAAAAAATGTGCTATGTAACTCAAGATTTGTTAACACTTTTGCATTAAAAATTTATCATAATTCAGTCAATTATAGGCAAATATAATTTCATTGGTGGTCACTGTCACATTATACCCCATCTTACCCTATTTTCTTTATTCATTTTTTTTTATAAACACAATAATTAATGTAAGCACATAAATAATGAATTAAAATATATAAAATATATTCAAAGAAATAAAATTGGTTTTTTTTCAATATTAACTTGTGACATCATTTTAATATAAAAATGATAAGTTTAATGACCACTACAAAAAAAATTGACATAATCAAAGGGAATTATTTTCACATTAAATAATTTCATCGCATATGATCCAGAACATGACGGTGAAGCAGCAGCAGTGTCATAGCAGTGGGTATCTGCTAATTAGAATAGAAATGAAAAAAAAACCGGATATTTTTGAAATTATGCTATTGGACGCTATACTCAATGATTAACAATGTCTTCAGTACACATCAGGTTCCTCTTCTTTGTGTTGCCCTATCTGTGCCGGACGTTGGCAACAGTCATTACAATTTTTACTTTATTTGCTGCAATTCGAAACAATTCTGTGGAATTGATCATTTTCGCAGATTTGCCAGCCAAGATATACGTGGTCCCCTACGACCTGCAACCCTTTTCTTGTATAATAATAACTTGTAAAAGTCGATATTTCCACATGTTGCGTCCAAAGTGTATTCTAGTTTTCGTTGTTTAGATCAGTTGCTCGACCGAATACGTCGAATTACTTCATCATACGTAAATGCACCGAAGATATTCTTAGAATACGTCTGAAGGGTAATATCTCAAATGCAAGCGAATGCTTTTTTGATCTGTATTTTCTGACATAGTTCCATTCACCGGAAACCATAGTGTATCGTTGAGTGAGTACAAAACAATTTAACATTCGCATTTTAAATATCCATTAAAATATCATATGACAAACAAAACATACGCTTCATTTTGAAAAACTCAGCTCTAGCCCTTTCGATTCTAATCTTTATTTAGATTTAAAAATAATGGAATTAAAAAAACCTTAAATCTATTGATAACGGCCAGACCAATTGCGGTGAATTTTTAAGCACCCACATACGGAGTAATTTACCAACTTATTAACTAATTATTGCTTAGTGGCATAGTATTGCATACCACTCCACTTGGAGTAAGAACACTTGTTCACAGATTATTTGTATTGGACATGAATATGAGAATGACCATATAATATATAGAACCTGTGGTCAACCGTCTGTTGACTACTAATTAATTTAATTGGTGTAAAACCGAACTTAACAAACTGTCAATGTTTCATAACATTTCCTTAAGTGTAAGCCAAAATACAACGCATTAAGTGACATTGATTTTTGTGAATCGATCGATAAATGTTTTTCCTTTATCTGGTTCTGGAATTTTGACGCTTAGTTTTCTGGTTTTTTTCATTTAAAATACCGTGTTTCGTCACCAGTTAGGATAGTTTTTTTTAAAGTTTCCTTCATTTCGAACATGTTTAACAATTATCTTTGAAATGTTCTATTCTGTGCAATTATTGATCATCATTTAATTGATGGGTTACAAATTTAGAATTTACCCTTCGTATAGAATTTTTTTTTTGGTTAAAATTCAATGAATTGTTAATTTCAGTATTCCAAGCTTTATTTCTATGAATCTCACTGAAGATTTCTAAGAAATTTTAATTAAATCTGTAACTTCTTAAATGTTTTCTTCAGTAATTGAATTGGTGATGGTCGATCAGGACGTGCTTAAAGCTTGTCTGCCTTCTGTGAATCGTTTATGCCATCTAAAATCTTGTGTTAATTGTTTCACCATGTCATGTAAATCGTATAGTGAATTATTCCACTGCAATCTTATCATAGAAAATGCACACCTTCATTGAATCGAAGACAACTTTAGCAATTATTTCAACAAACTTGCCTACTTTATTTATTCGTTGAAGTTTATTGAATCTATTTTTCACTAGCCTATTACCTATTGCTAATTTTTATTCCGTCTGCTAAGAGAAACAGTAGCCGATATTCTGTTGAGCTAATTTCTTTCAGTCCGTAAACGTGGTGACGCACGGTCTTGGAATTAATAAATTCAACATTCTTTATTTAATTTATTTGAAATGCAAATTGAATTAGCAATTTGTAAACTCTCAACAATCTCTTTATAGATGTTATGTGCGTGCATTATTTTCCACCGAAGCATCAATACCATTCCGAAGCATTTATACAAACAATTAGCTTAGTGTTGGTAGAAACAAAAAACGATGATTCCATTAAATATTTTGCACAATTACAACACAAATGCGATATGAGATAATGAAAATGCCTGACCGATGTGAAATGAATTTTCTGTTTTTATCTTCTAATAAAAATCGGGTACGATTTTATGCAATCATCCAATAAATGAAAATAAAAATGCTGAATATTTTAGCGCAACATTACAAATATTAATTAATGAGAATACGCATCATTATTTTTTAGTATTCGCATAATTATTATTGAATAATGATAATACTATACTTTAAACTTACTGTGCAGACAGTGTGTCCACGTACGATGTGCATTTTGTTCAAACGGTATGATGGGAAACATAATTCTAATAAGTTGTAATTTATTAATTGACACAGCCCTAATTGAAAGAAGAACGTCAATTAGTAATTTCGACTTAGAATATATGTTACCCATTCCTATTCCTTGATGGAATTTCACACTTCGTCTGTGGACATCCTGTGTACTTAATTTTATATCGCCGTATTATCAATAAATTATAAAAAATAATCTTATTTTACTTTATTATTAATTATTTTTATTATTTTATTTTTTCATTAAATCAAATAATTTATATATTCCGATTTGAAGAAATAAAAAATTAAAAAGGTAAATGATCTTGTTTTTATTATATTTGCATTAAAATTGAAATGACAAAATTGCGTTAATTCATTTGCATTATTATTTTATTGATTTTTTCCTTATACTGGTACGGTGGTGTGGGTGTGTGTGTGTGTGTGTATGATTTACAATATGACGTCAATTGTTATGCGTTTTTAAAAAGTTGTATTGATAACGCAGTAATGGATGACATTTATTTTGTTAAATTTTATTGCGATATTATATTCAATAGCAATTTGCGTTTCTGTTGTCATTCTGAATTCAGCATATGCATGTAATTTTACAGCGTTAATTACTAATTACCCAGATTATCTTACTTCACTTACTCAGCGACAAATGTCCAGAACAGAATTTTTTAAACCAATTCTAACACGAGCATTCTGTTAACGTCTCGCACTCGCATATAATTAACATATATCTTGTAGAAGTAGCCGCTTTCTTTCCTTTACGGAAATGCTTGTTGTTAAAATTGAAACTAAAAATAATCTATTTTGCTGTTCCAAAATAAAATGCCTGTCTAAACAATTCATTGTTTTGAAAATATCAAATTTTGTACCATAGATATTGAGAATATGCGACACTCTTTGTTTAGTGTTCTTTCAGTGTTCAGAAAATGGATTGTCGGTAGAAGCATATGTGTTCAATTCCAGTTCAAAAAACACTTGCCAACGTTAGTTTGTCCGCTTAAAAAGTGTGACTGTCGAACGCAGTAACAAATACCGTATAAAAAAACCGAAAGAATTTGTGGACGCAGAATTTACTGAATGACAAATCGAGACATACTGATAAAAATTGTCGGAAACATTAAATGTTAACCAGACAACTATTTCCAGACGTTTACAAGCATTTGGAAAAAATCTACAGATAAGGAAAATGGGTGTAGCATTAAAGAATGAGTAATCGAAAAACAAAAAACCACTTACGAAATTTTGATTCAATGACACAAACTTTTTTTTTTTTTGAGCCAAATTGTTACTGGTGACGACAATTAAATGTATTCTGACAATCCTTAACAAAAAAAAAACCTAACCTAAGGCTAGATGCAGTGAACTGTGGCATTAAGTTTATTAATATTCGATATTGGAAGACATTGACTGCGGATAGGTCAGGTTGGCGAGGAGTTTTGGAGAGGCTAAAACCACAGCTGTGTTTTAATGCCATGGATTAAGCAAGTTAGTGCACAAAAAATGCCATAGCTTGAACTGATCCATTCAACAACTTTGTAGCTAGTGTATTTAATATTTCCATGGAAAATAGTCTTTGCCGGGTATTTGGTTGCAGTATCAGAAGTTAGCTGTGTTTAGCGGAAAAACTATTAAAACTTAGTGAAACGCTTAGTGGTGATCGCTACCAACAATAATTAATAAAACTAAACCGAGTATTGTTGGTGGTAAAACGAATGGAATTTGGCAGCAGACACAGACAATTGATGCTACATACTATATTTGACAATACTTGACCACATGTTGCAAAAACACAATTGTTCAAACATATTTTTGGCTGGGATGTCCTTAACCACGTCGCGTATACATCTGAACCAGTTCTCGTGTGACTAGAACATATTTCGATCGGACGAACACAGACGGCATGCCGAACAACACTTGAATTTATTCGAAGAATTCCAAAATTTGAATCGATGCAAGATTGGCCTCAATAGACAAAGAGTTCCATCCACACAAAATCCATCAATTGGTGAAACGATGCGAAAAAGGCATGGTTAACTATGGCCAATACTTTGATTATTTAAAATCTTTTTCCGGCGAAACTTCGGTAATTACATTCGAAAGAACCGATCGTATAGGTGCTGGTAAAATCTGTATTATTTGCAATTAGATTTATACCATTATCATAATACTTATGATCAAGTGGTTTGTAGTATAGATTGGTGGTGAGTTCGCCATACACTACACTATTTTTACATCATCATTAACTATATCGTCATTATTTTCGACAAATTTACCTTTGATTATATATTATTACATACAGCAAATACATCATACACACAGTGAGCTATTGTAGCTATATATACGAGGTGTGGCTGTACAATAACGAGACTAAACATTTTATTTTAAATTTAAACATATTTAATTAATACCCTTCAATATACCGCCTTTCTCTATCCCAACAATACGCTAATTTTCCATTGTTCAAAAACAGTTCTGCAGAAGTCTGCTTCATGTGAGTACCTTCATGACACGCATACCGCTTTTTGTCTTACGTAGCTTCAACGGCGGGAAATCTTTCATCATAAGTGAAGCAAGAAGATTCATCACTTGTTATCTCTTTTTCCGAAAAGTTTAGGTCATTACAAACATTTGTACGAGCATCGTTTTGTTCGATTGTGAAAATTTAATTGGTACCATTTTTCTGTTTTGTCAATCCCTATACAGTTTCAGCAATAACACAAAGAATAGTTAACCTCGATGGTCAGATTGAATAAGATTATCAAGTTTTATTCATTTTTGATGTGAAAGTGCAAATAAAAAATAGATCTTCAAACAGACGAATGCCACACGGGTCAGATCAGACGGTAGGTGGCCGTAATCGGAAGAGAAGACTTTACGTCGTATATGTCTTTGGCGCAGCTGTATTAGTAGCATTAATCTCGTTATTTTAAAACCACATCTCGTATCCTTGTTTCCGCAACATCAATGCGATGTATAATAATAAAAATTAAAGTATATTTGAAAGGAAGAAAAAAGGTACACACACACACACACTCAACTATAATTTTGTATTTCGTTAAAGGATATATTCACGTGCACATTACATATTTTACGTATTTTATCAATACATTAAATATTCTTAGTCTTAAAAGCAACAACAAACCATATTGTATTTATTTTTCTTTGGTATTGCAAAACGAACAAGAAGAATTAAATTTAAACGTAGGGAATATAAAAACAAGGGGATGATTTTGAAATTGCGTTTTATTAAATGTTTTTGATTTTTCTCTTATTCTATTTTGCGTATTTCATGGTATAATCTGCATATTCCATATTATTGATATCCAAATACGTATAACGTATAACTTTATAGATTTAACATAATTTATGCCATAAGGGATGATTTTGAGGGATTTTTATTTATTTTGTTGTTTTGGTTGTTTTGCTATTGACGACAATGACGCGAATGTTTGGTTTGGTGGTTGTTCTAATTATAAATAATATTCTATTTTATAAAATTTATATTCATCAAATTAATAAATGATTGGATTTACTATCAGGCGTTTATAATAGATGCCGTACGCAGTGGCGCTCAGACAATCAGAGTTTATGATAATCGATCGTTAATGTACTGCGATTTACTGCGACGTATAGATAATTTAATGCCGCATCAAGGATTTAAGAGGGGAGGGCGGAGATGTAAATCGATATTGGAGTCATCCATCCAACTTTTTTGGTATAGCCAAATTAGCGCGACATCACTTTCAAGTTGCAGAGTTTTGATGTTGTAAATATTGTTTTAAAGTTATGCAAATTCAGCATGTAGCAAATGTTAATTATTGGAGCGGTCTTCCCTTAAAACAGTTGTTCACACAAAAATTGTAGCCTTCCCTTTCAAGGGTGGAAGAGGGATTGGTGGATAAAATGTATATTGAAAAATATTAAAGAATTGATAAAGAAAATGATTATTCTTTGTAAAAATGAGGGAGAGATATGGTCAGATGGGAAAAAAGGAGTTGACTGTGGAATAAAGGGATATTGAGGCCTGCAGCCACTATTAAAAATTAAAACTTATAATTACAATATATTAAATGTAGAAACTCGTTACCATATCGATCACCCTTTTTAAGTAACTCGCTTTTACTGAACTCATTTAATTAAATCCCTCGTTATGGGATCAACAGTTAAATGGATCTCTCTATAGCAAACATCTTTCTATATATCAATAAACCTTTTAAGTAGCTCGATTCGCTCGTATCATTGCATTAAATCACCGGTTGAGTTTCAGCAGTAAAATACGTTATACAAACACCTTCCTCTATGAATCAGACGTTTAAGTGACTCGCTTCTTTAGCCGCATGCACCTGCATTTATCGCTCCTCATATTTGCAAGCACAGATCATTAGAGAATTATAAATTTTATTAATTTTTAATGATGGAGCTGGTGCAGGCCCTATAAACCGCTTCGGTTACCTCCTCTGCACCCTTTAATCTTCTATTTCTATAATTTTTGTCCATTAATTCTTTATTATTTTCCAATACAAATAAATAACCCACCCGAACTCTTGAAAGAGTAGGCAGGCAGTACTATACCAAATTTAGTAGTTGTGATCCTCGATCTACTTTAAACCACTGATGCATCGTCAGCTTTAACTGCAGTATTACCCTGAAATTTGAAATTTCTAAAATTAAAAACGAGTTATTTTCGGTATTTATTTTAATTTTTAGCTTCGTTTTTTATTATGGAATAAAAACCGGATAATTTTGATAACATTTTGTTGGGCTATAATTGTTATAATATTTCCATGAGTTAGTTAGTTGACTGTAATAGCAGTTTAATTATGTACGATACGTTACATTCTGTGGTTAATTTACAAAGATGATAGTTTATATTCTTGTTTTTCGAATGGAAATTGTTCAATGCCGAAATCGAATCGCTTAATTAAATGTAAATACAAAACTGAACTGTGTCCAGATGGCGGACTTTTACAAAGAAAGAATGCCATAAATATACAATTTTTTTTCAATTGAACTACCTCACTGCCTGTCTGACTGTTATATTACCTATATTTGGCTGTATTTTAAATAGGCATTGGTATTTATTTATGCACGTACACATTTAGAGATATTACAAAAATATAAATACTTCAAACACTTTTCTTTTTATTTTAAATATACCTTTGCTTTAAATTTGCTCTGTATTTATTTATTTTCCAAATGTGTACGTAAAAAATATCGTTTGTATTACAAAAATAAAGGGAAGCTAAAAAAAAAAACCAGAAGAAGATAATTGAGTTATTTTTGTAAAGAAAAATTTTACCTTACGGGTATTTTTCAAAGTTTTCATATAATTTCTAATGGTTTGATAAATCTATTTAGAAATCGTGTTAAAAAAAAAACGCACACACGCACATTTATACAGACAAAAATTACTTACACGTTAATACAATTATTTTATATGCGATTTTATGAAATTTGTTCGAAAAATAACCGGAATGGTTTTATTGACGATGAGAAAAATACGAAGAATTTGATCTTATTTATTCGAAATATTCCAAATCAACTGTGAAATACATCGATTTGTAAAGTTCAACAAGTGCCATTTTTATGTTGCTGATTCGAATGCTGTTGAGTATATGGAGATCGCTGACGGTTCAAAGTAATATCCAATCGATGTCAGTTCATTGATGATTATTACATAATGTGTCATGATACATGGGAATTCAATACCCATTGATTGGCTCTAGTTGTTTAAGTGTTTTTCATAATAAAACATTATTCTGAAAATTTTTAGGCGGGATAAGGGATAATCATTGCATAAATCAACGGTTTTCTAACTTTTTCCATTGCGGGAATTCAAGGACTTGTGTCATGGCCAAATTTATGTATTGTTGAATAATGTAGAAAGTTTCTGAGTATTCAAATCAAAAGTTAAATTAGACAGAGAGATAGATATTTTCTGAACTGAGAATTTTCATGCAAATTTCCCATAATTGTACATAGAACTGTGTTACTAAAAGCTGTGATCGTGCCTTTTCATATATTTACACCTATCCCAATCGATACTTAAATTCATTGTTATTCGTAATTAGTTTTTCTCTTTCGGCAAATAGAGACTAGAGCCAAAGATATTTTTTCTAAGCTGTACTTCCATCCCGTTTCCCATACACATTGTGCATTGAATTGTTACTGAAACGTAACGTGTAAAGCTTTTGAAAATTCTCCGACAAATGAAAATTTCAATATAGGGCAAAGATATATTTTCTAAACGCATTATTTTCATACATTTTTTCATGTAATTGTAATTGCCCATAGAAATGTTACTGTAAAGAGTAACCTGCAGATCGTGCCGTTACATATTTGTGCTTTTATCAATTGACACTTACTTTTATTGTGGATATATTTGTGGAAAGTTTTTGTAAATCCTGCCCCAAAGAAAATTTGTCACGACTGTGTTCTGAACGAAGTACTTTCATGCAGTTTCTTGTTTATTATGCAAATGTTACTGAAAGGAGTAACCACAAATCGTGCCGTGTCATATTTCCAGCTATTCCAATTATTACTTGTATTCATTGTCGATATATATTTGAAAAAATTTTTGAAAATCCTCCGACAAATGAAAATTGTCACTAGAGCAAAGTCATTTTTTCAACACATAATTTCTATGCAGTTTCCGTAATTATAAATCGTGACGTTCCATAATTGTACTTATGCCAATTATTATTTACATTCATTGTGGACATATTGGTGAAAAGGTTATGGATATTCTGTTACAAAGAAAAATTCCACTATAAGAGCAAAAATATTTTGTCAACACAAAATGTCCATGCAGTTTTCTACAATTGCTCATAGAAATGTTACTATATGGCTTAACTACAGATTGTGCCATTCCATAATCCGTACTTATGCCAATTGTTACTCACATTCATTGTGGATTTATTTGCGGAATATTTTTGAAAATATTTGGCCGAAGAAAAATTCCATTAGAACACAAAGACTACTCTGTCAAAGAATTTTATAATATAATTTTTTTAGCTTAGGCTGAAGGAAATGCCAAGAAATGTTGCCAGTTTATTAGGGTCGGTTCACAATACCTAAATCAATGATCAGTGAAAAAATGGCGAATTTAATACTTGCGGATTGAATGACATCCACTTTAACCAATTGCAAACAATTTTATAGTACTGATTCCCGGAAACTTGTGATTTGAATTTTATACTTTTAAAATTTTTTGATGAATTTGTTTACAATTGAGGTTTGTTTATTTAAATTGTTTCCATGCATTCGGCCAATTAAATTAATTTTTCAGTTCTTTTAATTTTCTCGTTTTACGTGTTTCTAACTAAAATCAATGAAAACTCACTTTGAGGAACACGTTTTAGCACCGTTTACATATGATATGCGAAATCGCTGCATGAGCTGAAGACAAATTTTTTAACGTTGAATAGGAAGAAAAGTATTACCAGGATTTTGGGTTAATCGTTGGATTTTTCTTCATTTTTATTTACACATAGTCCTACTAATTTTTGGCCGCAGTGGTAATTATGTTTTCTTTCATCAATATTATTATAGTTTATCTTAAATTTGATCTTCATGTCATTTTTACATGACCTTGTCTTTCATATTTATAGGTAGACGCAGAACTACAGAAAAATATTATATTTCTATAGAGTTACGTAATGTGCATAAAACATAATAATAATAATAATAATAATAATTATTATTATTATTTTATACGAGTATTAATACAAATATTATATATCCATCATTTTGAGTATGTGCATTGACCAGTTTACTTTTGACATGTGTCACTCAAATTATGAGTGATTGGGTTGTTTGACAGAATCAAGCTCTTAATAAATGTGTGTGTGTGTGTGTGTGTCTATATATATTTAATATACGCTATTTTGTAGGATGGTACATAATTTACCAAACATGTTAAAAACTAATAGCATTTATATTTTAAATGGTATGGAAGTAGCAAACTTCTGCAATAATTTACCAGAATAACGTTGTCTCTTCTTATAGTAATTGTAAGGGAAACACTACAAAGGATTTTATCCCACAAAAAAAAGTGTATAATATTCCTTTGTCATTTGTCACCACCATATGATTTTTTTCAAAAGCCTACCTTCTATTTTGACGCCAGAATTCCTTCTGTGTTGCTTCTATTTTAATTCTGAAATCCATCATATAATGTTTAAATTACAAATGTGTGATAAGCCATATATTTGTACGATTATGCGGTTGCCCTAATTATATTGTTTTCATCATTTTAAAATTCATATTCGAATCTGCGAAATCTTTAATCAATTTTAATATTATTATATTCTGGAAGAGGCGTCTGAAAAATTCTCAACCTTATCATGAATGATAACATTTGTTTACGTGAAATTTTGTTTACTATTTCAATAATAATAATAATTTATTTTAACGCTTTCCCAATCTAAAATTCAATAATCATTAAGGTATGATTCCATATGGAGATCGATGGAAAAAAATTCTATTGAAAAATACTGTGCAAGGAAGGTGCGGAAACTGCATGTATGTCGATGTAAGGCTTTGACAAATACAACTTTGAAGATTACTGATGGATTTCATCTGTTCAACGATGAAGGGATATTGTTAGCCTTCAAACAAGAGCTCGGAATGATGAGAGACAGTGCTGTTAGACGAGATGGTTTGATTTTCATCATGAAAATCGGTAGAGGTAACGTAATGGGACGATTCGGTAATGGGGTGATTCGGTATCCCGCGAAACATTTATATACACCGTATATTTATAAGATGTGATTCCACAAGATCTGTTTGTTGTTTCGTTCGATTTGATGTAAAACGTCATTGATGTTCAACAAATCACATTATTAATACCAAAAAAACTGTTGCGCCCATCTTTCTGGCAGATGGAATTGTTTTTGTCCTCTTTGTTGTACCGTCCACTTTCAATTCATATCATACACGTTTAATCAATAGCAACAAAACTGATTCAAATACTCTTGTAAATTTTAATATTATTTTTAATACTCTTGCGGAAATGAGCATTTGAATACATTTCATGTTAATTTATAACAAAATACAGTTCGCTCATGTTTGCACAAAGTTTTTTTTCATGTGTAATAATTTCGTATGCAAATGAATATCACCTCAACTATATTACAACACACAATTTCACTCGTCGATCATCGATAAACACCATAGTGGTGCAGGCATTGTTGAATTGATTTATGGTGTTAAATAACAAGCTTACAATGATTTATGTAAATGCTGGTTGCGTGAATAGTTTCTAGCCCATAGAAACGAAAGACTATTATTTTTGGTTTGAGGTAGTGTTTTTTATTCAAATCATTTCAAGTAAGTACTGTTAACAGATGCCACAACCTTCGCCCATCTTTCAGGCACTGTACGAATTCCCTGTCCGATGAAGTCGTCATCTTTTTGATATGTATTTTCATAAGATGTGAATAGTGCTTCTGGAAAGGCCAACTGCTTCGACCGATATAAATAGTAGTCCGAAGGTGCAATGTGTATCGAATGTAGCGGGGTGGGATAGAACCAGTTCCAGTTCTTTTCGACTTTTGCAGAATGAAGTTTGACATTGTGTCTTGTTGAGAATTGAATTTGTTGTCTATTTTCACTCATTCTGTTCTTTTTTTCAATACTGCTTCAAACGAAAGTTTCTAGCCCAGAAATGAAAGACTATTATTTTTGGCTTGAGGTAGTGTTTTTTATTCTACCGACAATTCAATACATTTACTACAGTGCTCCTACAATAAATTTATTCTGTGCTGTTGAAAAACAATTCCGGAAGCTCTTCAAAATAACCGTCTGCTATGGCTGCTATAGCCTTTTCATTCGACGAAAACTCGTTTCCTCTTACAAAATTATTTGAGAATTCTGAAGAGGTAAGAGGATCGTTGCTGGGAGTAAAATCTTGTGGTGAACACGGTGGATGCTCAAGCAATTTGTACTTTAAATCCTTGAATTTAGTCATGATTAAAACACTTTTGTGAACTGCGATGCACACATTGTCTTGATGAAATTGTTGCAATCGTGGTGTTTTCTTGTGTCCAATTGATCCTAAAAAGGTTACAATAATATTCTGAATTGATTGTTTTACCTTTTTTCTGAAGATCAATCGATCAATAAAATTACTTTTGTATCCGAAAAAAACTGATGCCATAACCTATTTTTTGTCGTTCGTTCATGCTTAGCCCGCGTTTCTTTGGAACCGAACATTCAGGTTTAGTCCACTGTAAACGTTCTTGTTTCAATTTAGGATCATGGTGGTAGAGCCTCAAGTCTCATTCATAGTTATAAAGCGATGCATAAAATCGGTTATATTCTTCTTAAAACGATCCCAATACCGTTGATCAAAAATTTGTTTACGATTGAGTAACAACTTTTTCACATTTGTAATTTTCCATGTAAAATATGACGTACTCGTTCATCTGGGATGTCTTTATAGTATCGGCACGTATTTAACGCGTATTCAAATTTTGATCTTCACAAACAATTTCATATATTTTTTCAATGTTTTCTGTTGCTGATACAGTTTTGCGTTGTGAAAACATTACGAATTGCAAAAACTAATTGTTATTACATTAACGCTAAAGTTTTTAATTAATAAAGATATTTTATAAAAAAGTTACGATACCAATAAATATTTAATTACGCCTTTTGAAATGTTTTCAAATGATTTATGCGATGTTATTTTTTTATATTGTTACTCTCACTTGAACTCGTGCTAATAATAATAAAACCGACTGACTGAATGAATAACAAAAAATTTCAATTCAACAGGTTTTTTTTATATTTTTTACGATTAAACCAACAACTAAATGGTAAAAGTATTCGCACATATACTTGGAATTTATATATAGTAAAAAAAAACGATATATTAAGACTTTAAGAGATTTGTGAAAATATAATACAAAAATACAAACACCATTGCAGAAACAAAAACAACTTAATATCATAGTAGATGACGAACGCGAGATAACACCCTGTGTACAAAATAATCATTAAAAATAAAATAAATGAATAAAAAGACTAAATATATCCTCTGAAATATGTCATTCACATTCACTTGAATGACTGATTGAAATGTTCTCTTTTGATGAATAACTTGAAGTACCATATAAATTTACGTTATTATGTGGTTAACGTTTTATAATACTCGAGTATGAGATTGGAAAAAAAAATAACGAATTGATGTGTATTTATTTATTTATTTTTTAATGTTTCTTTATATTAATCCACACATTTATAAAATAAAATACAATTGATATAAAAAGGATAAAATAAAATTATATGTATTTGGAATTGGTGATGAATATTTGAATAAAGTTGTCATTTATAATTACCATAAATTCTTGCAAAATTTATTTACAATAATTAATAATTCGTTAGTTATTCGTATACACTCTGTTAATATCCAATATTTAATTGTATTAATATAATTTTTATAAATATACCATAAATTTTGAAGAGGTTCCCAAAAATAATGAGAATGGAATGGATAGAAGAAAAACACAAATCCACAAAAGTTTGATTTTGACAAAAGTTATTATTATTATTTAATTGTCAAAATTCTCCCTTCAACGGAAATACATCGATTTGCAGTAACGTTGAACATGTGCATCAAATGACTGATTTTTTAATGTTGATTATTTGAATGTACGCCTCAGGTCATTGTCTTTTGAATGTCTTTTACTGATCTATTGGGTCCTGGTGATAATCTGATAGGTGTCCGTAAATAGTATTGCTTGTACGCAGTGTGAAGTGGCAATACTTCGGTATTGTAGTAGTTGAATCCACCTTTCATATTCAGTGGAATGGCCAGTTCAGTGTAAACTAGTATTTTTTTTAGTTGATTAAAAATGGAAATGTTTTGTACCAACAAAACAGCATTTGCAGGAAGTTATGTTAAGAAATTTTATTCAGAGAAGATAACAGCAGCAGAAACTTATCGCTTTTTGTTACAAATTTATCGAGAACATTCGCCATCTCAAAACAATTTGTGCGTATTGGTTTAGATGACGGCTTAAAAATAATGATTTTGATGTTAGTGATAATAAACACACGTTGAAGCATGAAAAAAATTTGAAGACGAAGAATTGGAAGCTTTACTCAGTGAAGATCCATGTCAAACGGAAGAAGAATTAGCATTGGCATTAAATGTTACCCGAGCAAGTGTTTCCAAACGTTTAAAGAACATAGGAATTGTCCAAAAGTTATCGTATTGGGTACCACATGAACATTGACGGAAAGACAACAAGAAAATCGAAAAACAATGTGTGTGAAATTTTGCTTCAAAGACATTCAATTTTGTATCGAATTTTGTGACTGGTGATGAAAAGTGGATCCATTACGATAATCCAAAACGTCTGTAAGTATGGCGGAAGACAGGTGAACTACGTCGATCGACACCAAAACACAATATTCATGGTTCTAAGGTTATGCTGTGTATCTGGTGGGGACCAGCTTGGTGTAGTGTACTATGAGCTGCTTAAACCGGGACAAACCATCACTGCTGAACGTTACCGAAAGACATGACCTTGCGATTCTGCAGCATGATAATGCTAAACCACACGTTGCAAGACCAGGTTAAAGAAACATTGACTGGGAAGTCCTACCCCACCCACCATATTCACCAGACATTGCTGCATCAGACTACTATTTGTTTCGGTCGATGCTGTCAGCCCTTTCTGCACAGCGGTTCAATTTATATGATGCTATGAAAAAATGGCTGGATTCATGGCTGGCTTCAAAACCTAAGAAGTTCTTCTATGAGGAAATCCAGAATTTGCCACAAAGATAGTCAAAAGTTATGTAACTTCAGATGGCAAATACTTTGAATAAAATATAATGTACCGCGACTTTCAAATAAATGTGTTTTTCTTACCAAAATATTCCCAAAACTCATTTATAGGCCCAATACAATTGAAGTTTAGAAAGATTAGAAAGTAGTAGCAGGTAGTTAAATCAGGTGAATATATAGAAAAAATGATTGATTTTTATTCAAAAAATTAGTAAATTTTTGATCATCATTTAATTGCTGTGTGGAACAAACTTTGAATAGACCAATGCGTTCAGTTAACATTGTATGAATTGTTGTTTTCTTGTATTCCAAACACCGCATTTACATCTGAATCTCACGGAAAATGTCCATAAGGAGTTTTACGTAATCTAGCCCTTTTTTTCAGTAATTGTTTCAGATGTTCAACCTGGACGTTTATCTGTACTTAAAGCTTCTCTGTGAATCGTTAATACCATCTATAATTAATAATAACTATCATCACACGCGATTCACAGTACGTTTGAGTGTAGCATTTTAAAATAAAATTTAACAATGAACTTTTATTCTTTGTAACATTTTTCGACCAATGCACAAAAATTAATCTCCTGTCACTTAATGCGTTCGATCTTGGTTCCCATTGAACGAAATGTCATGGAATAATTAATATATAATATTCCAAGTGTGGGCTTTTTGTATGTACTTCAAATTTTTTCAATGAATGCATTCATAAATTGTAAGTTCTACCAATTTCTCATGAATGAATTCACCATCAATTAATTCATCAAAATATTCACCAAGCGAATTCATCAACTGGTTCAACAAAGAAACCATCGATGAATTTCCAATTTTCTCTATCGATCATTCGTACATAAGATTCACTTTGAATTGGAAGCATCAGATGGTGATCTGTAGTAAAAAATAGTCCATTCCTAACAAATGAAGAGTACATCGTATTCCTAACTCAAATTCAACCAATCCTATTCCATGAAAAATATACTTGTTCTGTACATATGAAAAACCCAGCCATTCCGAACTCATGTACAACTCGTCTATATAGCAAAGTACTACTTACCACCAATGACATCTCTGTACAAAAGTAATGTAGAATCTAGTATTACAAGAATGGAACAGTGTTGACAAGAAGTAAATGGATAATAATCGATGTTTTTCATATACATACCGGTCCCACTGAGTTATAAAACCACATTCTCATTATTTTTGGTACACAAAGGGTGCTGCGTATTAGCTATACATTGTTTTGTGTACCTATAATATTTTACGCCTGCTTAGATTATATTGTATTGTATTGTATATATTGACATTTTATTGAGAAAAACTGATTTTGTCACATCTTCTTATCGAAATAAAATCGAAAGAGTAAAATAAAATAAAGAAAAGTGTCCCGAATATAATGTTATAGGAAAAACAAAAGTAAATTTTGGCTATAAAATATGAGAAAATGTCACTGCAAATGAGATGGTCGTCAACGGAACGTGTACACACAAATAAAGTTATAGTTCAATTTATTTCATCGTATCCATATAATTTATTAACATACATTATTATTTCTATGCAGACGACGATGATGTACTTTTGTTGGTATAACAAACTGAAACAGAATGTCCGAAGGCATACCGACCAAATCTGTTGCGTTTACGTGATGCCATTTTGACACGTATCTCTAGTGAAAATCAATCCTATTAAATATCACTTATACCTTTAATATTATATTTTATCTTGTCTCATTTAATTGACCATTTCACTGGAATCTATAGAGGTTAGTTCCAGTGGTCTGAATCTTTTCAATCTTTGAGTTACTTCACAGTATCACTAAACAGGATCATTACCAACATGTTGGCAGTGGTGTTGTAATCTAGTCAGAGTATTTTTCAACAATTTCTTGTTTAATCGTATTCATCTGTTGATCTTGATTTATGTGCATTGCTACGTTTACGTTATGTAGGTACATGCATTTTGGAAGCGTCGCCGCTATCATTTTAGCGCATTATTTTGAAATACATCCAATTATCTCGATATTATGCTGGTGGTACTCCACAGTTGATACCATAGGTTCATACAAGCTTAAGTATCACCACTATGTATACAAATTTGCTTTCCATTAAAAGTGTCAGCGTGCCTTTCCAATTCCAATCAGTACATGCTGCTCAATTTTAAGTTTATATTATATACATTTATTGGTCTAATAAGAATTTGGTATTATCTTTGGGTATTCAGCATTACCGAAATGTTTCCCTCCTTAGTGTGTATGTGACGACGTGTGTCCACTTTATTTTCTTGACCTTTATTCACCATTTCTTCAACAATTTTTCAACTTGACTTACATTTCCTTGGAGATGATAAATTGTATTCCACGTATCGCTGCTTATTGATATAGTAAAATAAAATTGGTCTAGGTACACTCGATGTGATTGGTGTTATTGTTGTTTGTTTCTGGAATTTGACCAGCAATTATCTATCGGTCACGTATATAATTTGACTATATTGTATAATTTGTGTTAATGCAGTAATTGTTTAAGTTTTGTAAATTAAGCCAGTATGTCATAACTTATCAAACGCTTGACTAATGTTTTATGGAACTATTTCTTACCGAAATATTTTTGTTAGTTTTTTATAATAAGTCAAAGTAGAAACATTAATAAAGAAAATGATTCGGATGGTGCTGTGTGGCTACAAATATCAATACGACAAGTGTAATCAGCTTGCCATATCATATCACCTTTTCTATATATTGCATCTAGGACTACTTCAACGATTACCGAAGGTAACATCAAAAATATACGTGATTTCGTTAAAATTAGCTATAAAGCTTCAGTGACAAGATTAATATGGAAATGGAATTTGGTATTTAAAAAACAACGACAATTCATTTTAATTTTAACTGAAAAATTGGGCGTACGTGAATCTAAATTTTGTTCCACCTTCAATTTGTATTGAATTTATCTTATCTTATGAAAGACATCATTAAAAACGCTTGAACCTAGAATTGACGATAATTTCTTTGTACCTGTTGAGAAGAAATATTGTGTTGCCTATACGAACCACAGAAACTAAACGTAAAAGTGCTGAAAGTGCTTTCACCAGCTTCAGTTAAGCCAAATTCGTTATGTTCATCCTGAGAATATATATAGATACACACACACACACACACACACAGATTGTTTCATGATAATGAACCTTATCATCGTTGTGAAAATTATTAACGGTTTGCATCAATTGAAGACATTACGAAAACAGTCAACGAACAACATTCCAAGTAGCTATTTAAAAAGAAGTCATTTGATGCACTTGTTGAATGGATGCATAAACGATGCGTATTGTATTTCAGTTGAAGGCGATTTAAAATTTAATAATATTAATTCACATTTCGGTTACAGAGCGACCATAAAAATATAAATTAAATTCTATATTTCCTCAAATTTTTGACTTAAAATGATTTTCTTTCTGTTACAAATACGGAGTATATATTTAAGAATTTATAATTTAATTGTATCATGATAGTGTAATTTGTATGGGGAATGGTATTTTGCCGAATTTCTATCTGGCCATGGTGTATTTAAGAACTTGGAATTCAATATTTAAAGCATTTGTATAGCAGCAAAACAAAATCTGTTGTATTTCTGAACGTATTTCTGGCATTGTATAACTTGGAATTCAGTATCGACGACCAGTATCAGGACATCGGTTTTAAATCAAATGCATTTAATCTAATTCTTTAATATATACTAAATAAAGGTAATTCAGAATAGCTGATTGTTCGCTAGGAGAAAGTATTTGATCTCATACTATGACTGATTCGCAACAGTTGTATTTTCAGAAATTCTTTCTGTTATAATTATAAGAATTTTGTATTCGAAAAATATGAACATTGGCTAGAATTTGTTTTTTTTTTATGAAGGGTCATATAAAATTTGCGTGCAGAAAAGCATATTTTCCGGGCGGTTATATTTTTCCGAATTTCTTACTGTTACATAGAGTTAAGAATGTATTGTAATTAATTGGAAAAGGAGAGCCCATTCTTCCCAACGCAATTCGTAGTTTTTTCTTTGAATTTCGTTCGATTATATTTAAGAACATAGAATTTCGTATGCCGTCAGATCATTCTCACCTAGAATTTTATTCCAGAAAATCATAATCAGAAGAAGGGAGGGAGGGAGTGTTTCACGAATCTCTTTGTATTTCACATCATTTTGAAGAATTTACAGATAAGGAAAAAAAACAGTGTATGCGGGCCATAATATTTCCTGAAAAATTGTTTCTGCTTACAATTAGCATTTTGTATTATTTCATATCATTTTGCGAAAATTTGTATATTTGTATCAAGAGCATTAACTGCATGGGCAGTAATATTTTCCGAATTTCTTTAGTTTATTTTAGAACTTCAATTTTCAGTAAATGAAAATTATAAAACGATTAAAAATTTAAGTTATAAATTGCTGGTTATTTGTTTGTGTATTTAAATTTATGGAATCGAATTAGAGGACTGCAGTATTTGGCAATGTTTTTGTGTGTCATTTGAAATATATATGTAAAAATATTGAATTACATTTCGAAACATTGATTACACATAAATACATTTTACAGTATAACATTGATCAACAATGACCCAACTTTGACAAAGTACCAGCCGTCTAAACGCAGTCTAATTATTCAAAATAGCACATAATGCTGATGATTTTTATAAAGGAGAATTAAATCCACCATTTCAACCAAAAAAGGTCCATTGTGCCAGCCCTCTACGAATCAATTTTTGAAGCGTCTGGTTTCACAAATGAAATTACTCACTACTACTGCCACATTGGGCTGTCACATTTCAATACAACCTATGCACCAATTTATTCGCAAAAGATTCAGTATTTGTTTTTATACAATACAAAATTTATATTAATTGTTATTAATTCAATTATTTTGTTATGTTTTTGGGTTGCGTATTTCTATATTATTTATAGAATTCAAGTTTAATTAATAGTTATGTCCTGTATTTATGTACACACAAATACAGGTTATTTATTTGTTTTTCCCATAATCAATTTATTTTTCACATGTATACAACAACAACAACAACAACAACAAATAAATAGAGCAAAACATAAAACATTACTGCACATAACTTCCACAGATTAATTTATGAACAGCTACTCACAATGTCAATGTTCAATTGAATGTTAGTTCCATAGGTACGAAATTAAAACTCTTAATTTAATCTTATTATTTTTAAATCTCATGGGGGCCGACAATACAATTATTGTATTGGTTATATTTAGATCAAAATTTATCGATAACCAAAATAAGTATAATGTATTGGGTGCGAAAGAATAATATAAGATTTTAAGAACAATTTTTATGAAGTTCTTAATGATAAAAATATTCGCGGTAAAATTCCAGAATTTTTGTTTATTTTTTTATCATTATAATGGAATTATATGAGCCCAAAAATCTTGTAAATTTAACTAAATTTTCATTTTCAAATTTTTATTAAGGTTGTGGCATCAGGTAGAGTTGGAGTGACGATGAGATTAACCCTTGTGTTTGGCATATGTTTATATATATAGAACATTAGTAACACAAGAGTCCGGCAAAATTTATTTCAATAGAATTATGTTGTCAAGTATTTACAACTGAAGAGTATTCCATTTTGGTGTGATGTTGACACACCGGATTTGAACATTGAACGCAAAACAATCGAGTCGTACTTGTATTGGCTGCATAAACGTAAAAAATTAAAAGATAAACTAAAATTTTGTATAAAATGTAATAAATACTTGTTGTTGGTTTACCAAAAATTGCTTCAATAGCTGATCGTGCAGCTAAATTGTTTCATTTCACTCGGAATTTGCATGAATAAGATCAACAACCTAAAAACTTCACATATAAAATGTATATGTTGGTCTGGGCTGAACTCATGTGTCTCGATCTCCAATGTGATTGGGATTTAAATAATGAACTAACTGAACGAATTCATGAAATTTTATGACTTCTATTGAATTGGATCACTTGAAATTATTCTGCTAAAGTCTGGTCATACTCATGTGGCTTTGAATAATAATTATTATTATTATCTTCATTATCTTAAGTTTTATATTTTAATTTGATAAAATTAAAGTATAACAAAATTCAAGCTTAAAATTATTTTGAAAAATAAATTGATTGGAAAAAATTTGATTCAAGTTATTTTAATAATAGTTGGTTTTCATTTTTTTTCTGCAAATTTCTGGCCGCCTCTCTGGTAATTTGGTAACCAGCTTGCTGATAAAACGATATAGGGTTTGAAGTGATCATTTCTTTAACATTTCGGATGTGGGTACCAGCTGGGCTGTGCTGCATTGTTATAAATAAACTTTACATTCAATAATCAGACGTGTGACCCAGCGTTGTCATGCAAGCGGATAATTTTCAGATTGTTATTCGCTATTGCTGATCTTTTTCGTAAAAATTTCTGGTTCAGTTGGTTCCATTGACGTTGATTTTTTAACACTTTCATTTTTCAAAATTAGAAACGCGTGATACACACAATCCGATGATAATCCCTTCAAACGTAGACCGCTATATTTTGTGGTGGTTGATATATTTCGGTTTTGACAGGAATGTTGATGGTTTTTTTCGTTAAATAATGTCCATTTAGATCCACTTTACAGTGCCAGTTATACTAGACCACTGAAAACTCTTTCGTTTTTGCTAAGAAATCAAAAACATGTTGCCGCGCTGCCGTAGTAATTCCATTCCTTTTGAATCTTTTCAATATGGTATGGTAACAGCTGTATCAGTAACTCCTAGCTCGTCTCCAAACTATTTCCTGGTTTTGAGATGCGTCTATACCATATAATGTTTGTAATCCATAGTCGTTGAACAGCTGTCCAGATTGTGGTTTTTTCATTGGCATCGAAATCATCACTCTCTCGAATATCTTCTAAACCACTAAATCATCACTCTCTCGAATATCTTCTAAACCACTCTTTGGGCTCCATGTTCCAGCCTCGTTTCATTTTTCACAGAATACAAAGTACTTTAACTTTATAACTCTTTTACTGCTACTGAATTGAATTTTATTGAGATGTCGTGTCAATACCAACTAATAGATGCAATACGCAATGACTTCTATTTTCATTCTGCCCTTTCATTTTGATTGCAGCGGCCCATTTAATTATTCATCAAAATTATTAAATGGATAAAAATGAGAAAAAATGAAATGAAACTAATTCAATATTAATTTAATAATGATACTTAAACTAAATCAATGTTAAAGTAAAAGGAAAAATGAAAATTTCAGGAAAAAGGATAAAAGGATAAAGACTCTCTGTTGAAGCAAATTTATAGTATCGCATGGTAAATAATTACAAAGAGCAGTATAGGCGAAAAAGTGCTGGAAGTTTACACCCGGATTGGCCAATATAGTTATAATAATTAACAAGTTGTATGTATCTCCCAAAGGCAAAAGAGAGAGAGACAGAGAGAGATAATTTGTCTACATGTGATCCCTTTTCCATAATTAAACCAAAATTTCCTGCAGAAGAACTATATTTAAGATATGTGAAAGGAATTAAAGGGACTGTGGATGTTACTCTGTGTGCTTGAGTGATGAGTATATAGCTGCTTTGTTTGTTTCAAAACATGATACCTTTTACTTAATTAATCAATTTATTCTTATACGAATTTGTAACGCGCCCATAGTGTTATTAATCTCTGTACAAAGTGTCAATATCTTCAATGATATTCACTTATTGGATTTCATATTTCATAATCTCGGAATATGTTCAAATTTTTATTGTGACTCACTGTGAATGGATTTAGAATGTTGATACATAAAATACACACACCACTGAATATATTATTCATTTTTTTGGTATGTGGCCTGGGTCATTGGTTTTTTTTATGTATGTTACAAATAAAATCGTATAACTATAACGCTTTGAAATTTAAAGCTATACCATATTTATTTTAATTTCGATAACTATAAAATATATCTATTCGCCTGTCGATGTACATTTACTATTTACAATTATCGCTTTCGTTACCATATCCATTTGATGTATTCATTTCATAGAACACATTAAAATTTAATTATTTTTCAATCAGCGGTAATCGAAGTTGAAAAAAAAATCGAAATTTTTTAATGTTATTAATTGTTTATTCTATGAAATGATAAATATAAATGGAATCGAAAATACATGTATATTTCAATTACAACAACAAAAACAAAAAAACCAATTCTGAAGTTTCAATCATAATTTTTCTGCTTTTGCAATAAACCAGAAATAATAATATAAATAAATACGATACCCATATTATTTGCATATAAAATATATATAAAACACAGCGGACTCTCTGTTCGATGAATTTTCAAAAGCGATCGAATAATGGTGTCTAATGATAGAATTATATTTCTGGAGATATCGATTCAATGGTATAAAAAATTCATCAATCAAGTCGTTATAATTTTATTAATTTAATTATTCTTATGAGTGGATTGAATCATTGAATAGCGTTGTGTGTGTGTGTGTGCAGGAACATAGTTAATCATTCCGATAATCTATTTGATATTTACTCATATTTTTCAATTTTCTGGAATCTATAGCCTGAACCTGCTCGCTGTTTCAAATTAAAATGAGAAATTACCAATGCAGTTTTTCCTGTCATTGAGTCAATACTTAGGTTAAAATAACGCGATAGCAGAATGTTTAAAAATTTGAGTACACCATCAAAGTGTAGATATATTCACTGTAATAATATAATTATATGAGTAGATCAATCGAAGCGTCATCAAAGTTATTATGTTCATTTATAAAATGTTTGAAATTTTTAAATTCTATCATGTGAAAAATGAACAACCTTTTTTTAATGTTATTTAATTAGTCTAATTAATTAATTTGATTTATTTCAAAAATTATAGTGTATCAGTTTACAAGGTTATGCAGGCAAATGATATGGCAAATCGAATGGTGGGGAAAATTGACTGGGTTTGTTCAAAAATTAATGTTTTAATGTAGATGTGTTGAAATTTATTTCATTGTGAAATTGTTCTAATCAATCATTCTATTGGTTCTGATTCGCTCATATATGATCTGTTTGGCAGATTGGTCCACAAATTGTTTTGAGTATCTCTGAGCCTAAGTATTTTCTTAGTTTTTTCGTTATGGATTCTGTTTTAGTGCCGTACATTATACCACTGGACGAATAGTTGTTTTATATAGAGTCGAACTTTGGTTAATCTGTTGACTAAAGTTTTTGCACCTATGCGTTTTAATGCTTATGAACGTTTTTTTTTTTCCATTACGAAATACTCATTTTATAATTTCCTTTTCCAAATCATTCGATACGTTTAGAAAATTGATCCGAATTACTTTAATGACTGCATTGTACTGCAAAATTTGTTTTCATCCATAAAGAAAGATTCCTATTTGCTCCAGTGTTTGCGGCAGAAGACTTAATATGCCACAGTAATTTTTGCAATCTGTTTTGATTCGTCTCTTAAGTATCGGTATCAAGAGTCCCACCTCAGTCAATAGTGGTCGGGTAGTTGTTAATTTGCTCACACCTTGGATATATATTTTTCGCCTAGTATTCCAAAAACCTTTTGATGGTGTTTCAATATTCAGTTCTGAAAGTATCAAATCGACTTGTTGATAGATGTAAGAATGCTGGTTTTAATTAGTAAATCTTGGAATTACTCTCTGCACCTCTGTACAATTTCCTTTTTGTCACCTACAATTAATATAGATGATCGTGTATGGCCGATGATTTTAATTGATTGTGATTTCTATGTTTTTTAACCGTTTTAACATAATAGAAATCTCAGAGCGTTGCCTAAATTCTGATAACATTAATTTTTGAGTCGGAAACACCACCATTAAGTTAGATATAATTTATATTCCGAATAGTCTACCCAGCAACTTAAATGGATGTCAAATAAATTGGTTGATATTCGAACATTAAGTGTAAACCTAGTTTGATTTGAATAATTAATATAACAAATATATTTTATATCATATAGACATTTCCACTATATACGAGTACTAGTTCATTTGCATATAAACAATATGATAGAAAGTTTAAGAAGTAAATCAAGTTAAAATATATATAGAAAATAAGAAACATATCAATAATAAACTTATCAAATTGAACTGGTTATTATATGCAACTGTACATTAATATGCATTACCATAATATGTTATTTTATATGAGACAGGGTGTGGACGAGTGGTGTGTGGATTCCTTCCTAAAAGAGTGCTATCAAATTCGACGGAAAAACCGTTTCGATGCAACCCCAATATTGTTCCAATTAGTTTTGATCATAATTCAGAGTCATAAGCTATTGTTTTGTGAAGTTTGGAGTTGAGCCTACATTTGGGTGCTCAGATATGGGGACTAGAAGTTTCCATAGATGAAAATGCAAACCATCAGAAATATAGGAATATCCATTGAAATATACGAATACTTCAAAATAGGAGAATAAATCACCATATTTTTGTTCTTCTAGAAAAAGCAAAGGCTGTGCGTTAATCGTATATGCACCGTGTGAAAGCGGCTCTCGAAATGTAACTAGTGATTTTGATATACCCAATGTATTTTCATACACCCAACCACGACAATATCTTTGGTGAGCATGATGTTTCCATATCAATTCCTAGAATTACAAACAACTAAGTTTCATCCACAGCATCGCTCTCCATCCAAAACACTTAATTCGACCCTTCAAAACGTTCACCATTCTCAGCAACTATTATTCCCTCAGATTAGACTATAATTATTTCTAATCCAATTCTCACTACCAACATCAATACCACCGCCACCACTCTCAAAAGCAATTGCCACCCCAATCCGAACGCCATGACTTGCAAGTTGAAATTCCCAACTCAAAACTATCTGCATCGCGCCTAATATCCATACGTCGCTTCGTGGCCAACGACGGTAACTATTTATTGTTAAACTAGGCTAACAGTTACGGATACGATATCAGTTTCGCAACATTGTCAAATTTATTGTTTGTGCTTTGTGGACTAAAATCATCTTTTGATATGAAATCTTTATATTAAAAGTATTTCTGCTTCTCGCCTTAAAATACACTAATTAACTGTTAGCCAAGTCTCTGTAAACATTATTCTTCTTTATAGAAGTTATACTTATTTACTTACGCCATGGCATTATAACCATCTAGGTGCGGTTTTAGTCTTCTTCAACCTGACCCATCCGCAGTCAATGTCTTCCAATCCCGAATTATATAAGGATACTGAATCTGAATCTATCCTTAGTTCTTCCGGCTCTCCTTCTGCCTTCTATGGATTACCATTCAACTGTTTTTTCGGCACACGTTTCTCCTGCATGCGTAATACGAGTGTCCAAGCCATCTTAATCTATTGATTTTGATTGACCTCCAATTCCATTCTGTTCTTTAACGCAACCAAATATGCCACCATGAGTACCATAGAAATTTATCATTCGTATATTTCCGTGGATATTCCTATATATTCTGATGGTTTGCATTTTCATCTATGGAAATTTCTAGGCGCCATATCTCAGGCACCCAAAAGTAAACTTCATAAAACATTACGGTATGATTCAAACTTATGGATCAGAATTAATTGAAACAATATTGTATCTTTAACGCAATCTTTAACTTTTTAAAATTGTTCCAAACAAAGTAGTAGATTTAAAGCGAAATAAAAGAGAGCTGAACAATTTACTTGGAAATTGAAAGACGGTGAACTTAATTTTTTTTTGTTTAGTTAGGTACCTTTAAGTATCAAAGTTATAGGTACTTTAATGATGTCAAACTACCGAGCAAAAATTCTTATGGGTATCATGGTATCTCGAAAACAGAGCCCTAAATGAAAAAATCAATGTCAATTCGTTATTTTGACTTAAACGTTTGGGTTCCAATACGGCACACCATTAACGAATGGGCGCACCCTGTTTTTGTAACAAAAATATGTTTATGTAAATGATAAATACATAACACAAAATACATAAATATAGTTTCCCATTTGCATAAATTATAATAATATGGTATTTATGGTACAATATAAAAATTAACCGCATCCATATCATATTCATCTCAACCAAACAAAACACATTAATTCAATACATATTTTCCAGTAAAATATCCATCAAATCAAATACTATTATGTTTTAAATGTCCGTTTTTGAGTTTAATTTCATCTGTCGGTTCTGTCACAAACGAGATCATATAGAATTGTTATTTTATAATATAATATATTACTACAATAGTTAGTACACAGATATTGTAGATAGATACTGATACTATAATGTGTTATACAAAACTACAATATATTATTATGGTGTGCCTATAGTTAATAATAATAATAATAATAATATGTAATAATAATTAATATATGACTATGGAACAACGGCAACAACAACTTTTATGATGATTATTATACATTCCGGCATTTCATAGTACACATAAATTCCAACATTTTGCTAATAATACCACATAATCTATATCTATCGCTATTCTAACGTATTACAATATATATGGTATTATTGTACGAGGACGCAGATACTGACTGAGACTGACGACTATCGGACTATATATCTATAGGTAATATGGGTGTAATATATAATCCATCATTCCTATACAAATGTTATATAGTTTGTCATTTATCATATTACATTCATAGAATATAATCATTGTCACCGGTTTAACTACCGGTCAGTCAATGTGTTTGTTATGCACAATTTATCGCATTGTTGTTTGCGTTGGTATTAATAAATAATTGTATGTTTCTTGTTTTTCGGTTATTTTTATGAAAATCATATCAATATTCTTCACTTCATCATAAATTTTAAGTAAATTTGGTGTATTATGTACCAGTATGGCGCCGTCACAGAACAGAATGGTTGCGTAGACGAAGATACAATTTTGAATTAGACAAAGTGTACGCGTTTTTTTTTTCGTAGAAAAAAATCATGAACTAGAACGAAGGGTTTACGTCGCAATGGAGATGGTCAACAGAAACAACGATAATAGAAGATTGTACCGGAATGTCAACCGTATTCGCAACGGATACATTCAACAACCGTTTTGTGCAAAAACCGAGATGGTCAGGTTATGGAGCAAGAGGAAAGGTACCACGAACGATGGTCCGAGTACTTTAAAAACCTATTAAATGTGAACACGCCAGTGAATACTGTGGAAGATATGAAATTCCCAACTGCACAGCCATTTATAGCTGAACTATCAATACACGAAGTAAAGAACGTTATTCAAAAGCTCAAGAATAATAAATCAGCTACATCTGATAGCTTACCTGCTATGAACTCTTTAAATATGGTGGAAAAAACAATTCAAATCGTTAACATTACAACGGGATCTTAAGTGCAAGCTATGCACAACTTTAATACGTCCAATATTAACGTATGGGTCGGAGGCTTGGTGCATGACACAGAACCAGGAACAATTACTTTTCGGATTTTCGAACGAAAGGTACGCCGTGGCATATTTCGTCCCGTCAAACAACAGAATGGTTGCGTAGGCGAAGACACAATTTTAAATTAGACAAAGTATACGCGGTCAAACGCAAATATTGTCAGAACAATCAAAATCAATAGATTAAGATGGCTTCGACCCACGTAGTACGCATGGAGGAGGAGCGTGTGCCGATGAGATGCCGAAAACTGTGATATAAAGATCCTTAAAATTCGGGATTGGAAGTCATTAACTGCGGATTGGTTAGGTTGGAGAAGACTAAAACCGCACTGTCACTCCAAATATTGTCAAAACAATCAAAATCAATAGATTGAGATGGCTTGAACGCACGTAGTACGCATAGAGGAGGAACGTGTGCCGAAAAAACTGTTAAATAGTAATCCATAGAAGGAGATCCGGAAGACCTAAGGCGAGATGGCTACATGCAGTGAACTGTGATATAAGGATGCTTAAAATTCGGGATTGGAAGACATTGGCTGCGGGGATAGGTCAGGTTGGAGAGGGCTACAACCACACCTGGGTTATAACGCAATGGAGAAAGAGTAAATAAGTGTATGTACCAGGTGTAGAAATGTGAAATTATCGATTTTTTGGGGAAAATAAAAGGCTTATTAACGCGAAAAGATATAAAATATGTTATTCAAACTATTTGATCATCACAAATTCCAAGGAAGGTGGTTAGAATGTGTAGAAACATTCTGACCATCTAACTTGTAATTTGTGGATACCTTTCCCTAAAAAAATTATTGTTCTCCTTTTTGGCTGAAAATCATCCAGAGAGCCAATTTTCTTTGACTTCTTTTGATGTTTTGAAGTGATGGTCAGCAACAGAGTGTTGCATCGATGACAACAAATGGTAATAAGAATGGAGCTAAAAATAAGTCTGGTGGATG